>JAWHQI010000205.1:2357500-2957500 GCA_033032865.1 Dactylorhiza incarnata | reverse complement strand
TGTGAATAATAGACATGACTTTTAGTTTGCTAAGTTCTTTGCTTGTCTGATTCAGCCTCTCAGCTGCCTCAGAGTTTTGGGAATTAGTTTGCTTTAAATCAGATATTTCTTTTTGTAATCTTTTATTATGTCTTTTGCTCTTTTTAAGTGCTTTAAGAAGTAATTGATATTTCTCAATAATTTCATCTTCATGAAAGTTAGATTGTGAGTCATTTTCATTAGAAGAGAATGAATCTATTTCAGGTTCAGAATCAGAATCAGATAAAGGAGTTTTATCAAGTACCTTTATATCAGTAGTTGTCTCCTGATCTTCTTGATCACTCAGTGCCATGAGTCCTGCATTTTCTTCTTCATCCTCTTCACTATCAGACCTTGATAGTGGGGCTCTTATCATAGATCTATGATTTAAAATGTCTTCACTTTTATTTGCAGCCATCAGAGCTATGAGTGCCTCCTCACTATTTGAGTTTTATGATTGAGATTCACTATCACTGAGAGTGACTTTGCCTTTCTTGGCTATTAGACTCTTCTCATGTCTCTTGTCAGATTTGTGCCTCCTTTCATCAGATTTCTTGTTCTTCTTTCTCTTTGAAGGACAATAAGCAATCATGTGTCCTGATTTCCTACAACCAAAACACACAATTTCTTCTGAATTAGATTTATTGTATTTAGAGTTATACCTGTCCTTCTTGGAGTCTTGTTTGAATCCTTCTAAAGAATTGGAGTGCTTCTTAGATCTGGATGACTGAGAGGGTCTAGTTTTCCAGTGTTGTTTTCTTCTTAACATCCTTTTTAGCTGTTTGGTGAAGAGTGCCAATTCACCATCTGATATTTCAGAATCAGAATTACTGGTTTTTGATTCTTCTGATTTAGATGGTATCATGGGGGATAATGACATTCTTTCTTTGCTTTTCTTGGAGCTTTCTGCTTTCAGAGCAATAGGATTTTCCCTGCTGTGTCCTTCCTCAGCTTTTCTGGTATTCAGATGAAGTTCATGGGACAAAAGTTTCCCATATAAATTCTGTGGCTGAATATTTCCTAGATTTCCCATTTCCCTGATTGCACAGATCTTGATATCCCATTCTTTATTCAGTGATCTTAAGAATTTATCATTCAACTCATAATCTGTGAAAGTTCTTCCATAAGTTTTTAGACCATTTACAATTTTGAAGAATTTTTCATAGCAAACTGCTATTGAATCTTTCTTGTCTTGTCTGAAGGCTTCATATTGCTGATTTAGAAGTGACTTCCTGTCATCTCTGACTTCTTCAGTCCCTTCCATATTGACAATGAGAGATTCCCACATTTTTTTGGCAGTTTTGCAATGGACTAAGTTTGGGAAAGTTGAATCCTCAATAGCACTAATAATGATGTTCTGAGCTCTCTTATCCATGGAGGCCAGAATCACTTCATCTTTGGTCATCTCTGAATAAGTTTTAGGAGTCTTGATACTTCCATCTATAAATGAAACTTTCATAGGAACAAAAGGTCCCTCTAGAACAGTTATGTATATCCTAGGATCAGAGGCTTCCATGAAAAGTCTGACCCTTTCCTTCCAAATCCCAAAGTTTTCTTTTCTGCAAATTGGTAGCTTCATAGATGTGAATTCTTTGTTTCCTTCTGTATTAGCCATCACGACTTAAGAAATCTACCCTTAGAAGATCTTGTTCAGGCTGTTAAACCTTTTCTTGAACAACAACCCTCTGATACCACTTGAAAGACTTTAATTAAGGGTAGCTAATCACCTAGAGGGGGGGGGGGGGGTGAATAGGTTATTTAAAAACTATTGCAGTTCTTGATTATAACCAAAATAAAACTGATCAGAGCTTTCAAGAATAAGAACACACACAGAAAAGACACATAGAATTTTATAGTGGTTCCCCTTATCTTGGGTAATCCACTTTCCCCCTTCTCCCTTCTAGCAGTGTGCCAGATAGGGTTTATATCTCCTTCAGATCTCAGACCACAAATAGGTCTTACAGCTCAGATCACAACAGATCTTACAGACTCAGATCTCACAGATCTTACTCTCTCAGATCTCAGCAGATCTTACAAACTCAGATCTCACAGATCCTACCTCAGCCTTTATAATTAGGCCTACAACTCAAATTCACCCCTGAATCCTACAACTCAGATCACACCTGATCTTATAACTCAGATCCTTGACAGATCCTACACTCAGATCTGACAACTCAGATCCTACAGGGATTGATAAAGAAAATAACAATACTTAGACTCAGATTCTTCAGATTGTTGAGTCTTCTTGATCTGCCTGAATGATCAGACAGAAATCTTCAATAGAACAGCAGCAGTAAATGATCTTCTTGATTCGACAGGCTGTGATGACTGTTCTTCTTCCCAGGAAGACAGATTCTTCCTTCTTAATCTTTTTCTTTCAGAAAGATGTATCAGCACCAGATTGCTGAAAGAAATCTTCAAGTTAGATCGGTTCTGAAAGAGAAGATGACTTCTTCAGATTCTTTCTCAAACTTTCCCTCAAAGTGATGGAGACGATAATGGCTTTCGAAAGATAAGAGCGATCAACTTATTAACCCATAGGTCATGCCTTCTATTTATAGCCCGCCATCTGCAACGTCTGTTACGCTCCTCCACGTCAACACGATGTTAAGTCTTCAACGGTCTTCAATGTCTTCAAAAGAAACAAAGGCTCAGCTGGCTGTAGAAGAAATTTCTCAGCTCAGAGTATCTGTAGAAGAGGCGTTGAGCACTGAGCATCTCTGTCGACGCTTTTTCCATTATGTGTCGAGCGATATGTAGATACTCGACACATACTCCTTAGACTGAAGCTCTCGACTCCTCCTTCTTAGACGTTGAGCAATCATCAGTTGTTCGACGCTTTTTATCTGTAGAAGTCGAGCAACGTACAGAGGCTCGACGCTTCTTAACTAAGCCTTCATATCTCGACTCTTCTTGTTGGCGCAGAGCAAACTGAAGTTTGGTCGACACTTCTCTTTCCACGGCGTCGAGCGATATAACTTGGCTCGACGCTTCCAAACTTGGTCTCATAACTTCAGCGGCGACCTTGTCTATCTGAGCAGTAGACATGAGTCAACGCTTCTAGGTCACAGGCGTCGAGCAATGTATGCTGTCTCGACGCTTGTGAACTTGGATGAATTCCTTGAGCACTTTGCCTGACCTAATCTCCTGCACATTGATTCTAGAGAGTATATCAAATACATTCTGAGATATATCTTTGACTTAAGAATGGACTTCTCCAAATCTAAGACATTGTGGACAATGATCCCAACACATGCAGATTTGGTGATAACCTAAAAATGCATCTAAGAAAGACATTATAGAGAAACCGATGGCTGAATCAACCATCGCGTCAATTCTAGGCAAGGGGTAGCAATCCTTGGGGCATAACTTATTAAGTAGTGAGAAATCAACACACATGCGCCACTTACCTCCCCCCTTTTTCACCATAACTACATTGGAGACCCAGCCTGGGTACTGGATCTCCGATAAAAACCTGCTCGGAGGAGCTTGCCCACCTCCTCCCTGATGGGGCCTTCCAGCTTATCGGCGATGGCTCTCTTCTTTTGGCGGATCGGTCGAGAGCCGGGATCGAGGTTGAGACGGTGGCATGCCACATCCGCATCAATCCCGTGCATCTCCGCCGCGCTCCAAGCGAAGACATTCACGTTCTTCTGCACGCAGGCTAGGATTTTCTCCTACTCCTCCAGGGCAAGCTCTCCGCTGATTCGGACCTTCTCCACCACCCCCGCCCGGGTGGTGACCTTGAGCTCTGCGACCTCCTCCACATCCTCCAACTGGGACTGCTCTCCCCAATCACCTTCCTTCCCCTTGCTGCTAGCGAATGCTTCGGCCTCCTCTTCCCTTCCTTCTTCTCTGATTGCCATCAGCTCCTCCACCTTTCTTTCCTGAGCCTGACCCTCTACATCTTCCTTCTCCTCCTCTCCTTCCTCCATTTGCTCCTCTGCCACTCCCTCCTGGGCCTTTTATTCTCCCCTCCTTTCCTCCTCTGCTTCCTCCCTCTGCTCCTCTCCGAGACCCGTCGGCTCCCCCATCTCCCGGTACCATTCTCTGAACCCTTCCGGAACAGGTGCGGAAAGCACCAGCTCGTAAAAAGGGCTCCTCCCGCCTTCCATCCTTTCCTGCTCCGCTCGCCCCCTGAGCTCTCATGCTAGGCTTGAGCTCGCTGGGACTGTGCTCGCGACAACCACACTCGCCAGAGCTGCTCCTATAGGCGCCGCGCCCACCGGAACCATGCTCACATGTGCCGCACTCACCTGCGCCCCACTCGTCGGCGCCGCACTCGCCGGCGCCGTGCTCACCGACATCGAGCTCGCCGGAACTGAGCTCGACGGGCTGGCAAACAACACTCGCCCCTCCAGGTCTTGCACTGACCCCCGTCCACTTCCTTTCCAGCCCTTCCTCCCGGGGCATTCTCAACAACCACTGCTAGAGGAGGGAACGCCTGAGGCGCCGGGGTTGGGGAGACCCGCAAAACTCCTCGCTCTGCTCTTCATCTCCTGCCATGTCCCTTCCTTGGAACTTTCTTGGACCAGCTACACTCCACGCTCACCGCACCAAAATGTCGAAACCAATTTCGCGATCTCTTGTGAAGCTCGGGCCCTCAAGGTCTATTTATAGTTTTTCCTGAACTGCCCTGCTGATAGCGGGATTCTGCATTTTGGTTTTACTAAACACAAACCAATTTGGCCTGCTAACAGCCAAACTCCGTTGTTCCGAAGGGCTATTGGCAGCCCACCAGGGGCAGAGGGGTAATTTCACCTCCTTGGCCCCTGGACCAGGGGCCGGCGAGAGCACCTCTACTAGCGCTTCTCACAAACCCTCTCGCATGTGCCGCTCGTGAACCCTCTCTAGGCGAGAGCGCCTCGCGAAGACTCGGCTCGCCTGCCTTCTGGCGATGACTACCCAGGCCTGACCTCGCTTCCTCCTCCGCGAGGTCCTTCTGGCTCGCCATGCCTGGCTCTCGCGACCCTTTAGTGGCGAGATGGTAATTTCTAGCCCAATTCTCATGTCACATTTCCTCAGGCGAACACGGGGTTGTACAGGTAGAATAACATTAACTGTTAATTCACAGTACTTTGGTTATGCGTATCTAATAAATGGAATGTATAGACTTAGCTTAAACAATGATAACATTAACCAAGTTAGTTCAAATTTAATTGATCCTAAGTTATTACACAATAAGCTTGGACATGTGAACTATCGGAAAATGCGTGATCTAACTAAGAGTCATAACATCCCTTTAGATTTGTTTATTTGATTTGATAGATGTGAGGTGTGTGCACAAACCAAGATCACCAGAAAACATTTTAAGTCGGTTTCTAGGAGCACACAACTTCTTAAGTTGATACATTCTGACCTCTGTAATTTCAGAACTCATGTCACTAGAGGAGGAAAGAAGTATCTGATTACCTTCATAGACGATTATTCTAGATATTGTCATGTATACCTGATGAAATCTAAAGATGAAGCATTCGAGACCTTTAAGATATTCAAATCTAGAGTTGAAAATCATTTGAATCTGAAAATTAGGAGATTTAGAAGTGATATAGGAGGAGAATACACTACAAATGGGTTCAGAGAACTTTATGCCTCCGAGGGCATAATTTTTGAAACTACTTCTCCTTACTCACCCCAATCAAATGACATTGTTGAGCGTAAGAATATGACCTTAACAGAGATGCTGAACTCTATTTTACTTACAGCTGGTTTGCCTACCTCTTTTTGGGGAGAAGCAGTCTTAACTGCAAATCACATTATGAATAGGGTGCCTCACTCTAAGCTCACTTCTATGCCTTATGAGTTGTGACACAATCACTCTTGTAGATTTGATACTCTTAAGACTTGGGGTTGTATTGCTTATGTGAGAATACAAGACCTAAATAGACCTAAGGTGGGACCTAAGACTACAACCTGTGTATACCTAGGTAGTGCAGAGGACACTGCAACTGATAGGTTTCTGAATCTATCCACTACCACAGTGAAAGAGTCTAGAGATGCTGTTTTCTTTGAAAACAAGTTTTTTTGGAAAAACTCCTTTGATTTAACTTAACAAATTATCTAAAAGGTGATTTTATCTCTTAAATTGAATTACCCATTGTATAGCGAGGGTAATGTGATCATTAGATGTCTTAGGATATCTCTCTCAACTTAGGGTGACAAGACAAGTTCAATACAAGCAGTATTTAGGTTAAGTTAACAATTGCGTCGAATAGAAATCGACGCTACATCGAATTAATGTCGACGCTACTTAGACCAGAAGTCCAAGCAACTCAAGCTTATATCGAAGTAATTCAAGTCGACGCTACGTCGAAAGGATATTGACGTAGAGGTCATGGTCATGTCAAAGTATCATGAGAAGTCGACGTAGCTTCTACTTCAACTCAACGCAGAAGAAATAATCTGTCGAAGCCATCTGAAGTCGACTCAACATCGACTACAATTCGACGTAGATGATGAAGTTTAGAGTCAAGCCCTCACCTCGACGGTTACATCGATAAGGTATCGATGCAACGTCGACAAGCAAACTTCAATCAGAGCAAGAATGAATTCGAAGATGCTCTTACAAGGAATCGAAGGTGCGTTGATAAGAGAGAAAGAGAACTCGAAGCTACATCGAGTGGAAAGGAGCATTCAGGAAGACAGAAAAGGTTTTCTTGGAATGGGGCAATACAGTTGGTGGACAGGTCGAGGATTAAAAGAGGAAAGGAAGAGCTATTGTCCAATGATTTGCCTTTTTAGGACATTCCAGAAGAGGAAAGAAATTCAAATCAAATAGAAGGACAATAAATAAGAAGATTGCAAAGAGAACTAGACATCACTCATTTACAATTTCTCACGGTTGTCATTTAGGGTTTGCTGCTTCTCCTTCTTCCTGGAACCCTAAAAGAAGAACACAAAAGATCTGCTCTCTCTCTCTCCCTCTCTCAGATAAGAAGAACAAAGGCTGCTTCTCATCACTACTATACAGCAGCCAGTTTTGAATTGAAAAAAACAGATAGGATCTGAAGCATCATAATCCTTGCAAAATATCTCAATCAAAAGCAAGGATTCATTATTCACAGATCCAAAAAAGTGAAATCTGAAGACAAGGCTTCACAGAATTGCCCTTCTTTCTTCCTCTTCCTCCTTCACTTTATCTTCACCTGTAAAAGAGTTCTTAGAATCCCTCTTGCAAAGAATTCAGTTGTTCAAGATCTCCTTATCAAAAGATCTGGTTGGTTCATGATCTCCTTACCAAAGATCATTGGTTCTAAGAGTCTCCTTATCAAAAGACTTAGGCACAGGTGGTGCATTCCTACCAGGTGGTAGAAGAGAGGACTACCCACATTTTGGGGAACCTCTATAAAATCTCTTGTGTTTGTGTTGTGTTTTTTTGTGTTGTCCTAATCTTTTCTTCAGCATTTTAATTTCCTGCACTATATTATTCTGCCTGTGATTTTGTTTGAGCATAACTCCTTAGTTTGTTTTATTGTTTACACAGTTAGGATAGAAATATTTTAAATCTCTATTCACCCCTCGCCCCCCTCTAGAGGATTCTCAGAGGCACACTGTACACTTTCAATTGGTATCAGAGGGAGGTTGATCATTAAAAGGTTAACACCTTGATAAAAAAAAGACCTCCTACTCTTATTTCCTTATTTCAAATATATTTTATAAAGATAATGAGTTCTAAGGATTATGCTTCAACAAGACCTCCAATGTGTAACTTGAATAAGTTCACACTCTGGAAGGCTAGAATAAAGTTGTACATGAACTCTATTGATGAAGACATTTATGATGTTATTCTTTTAGGTCCACCAAATCCATACAAGAAAGATGTCAGTGGAACCTCAATACAGGAACCTGTGCCCAGGGTTGAGTGGACTGAAACAGAGAAAAAGCAGAAGGCATGTGATGCCAAGGCAATGAACATTCTGGTTTCAACAATGTCAGATGACATTTTCCAGAAAGTTGCTGACTGTCAATCAACAAAAGAAATCTGGGATTCACTCACCAGAATGGTGGAAGGAAGTGATGATGAAAGAAAGGACAGAATTTCCCTTCTCATATCCCAGTATGAGAACTTTCAGAAGAAAGATGAAGAATCAGTTGCTGATATGTATGACAGATTTAGCATTATCATTAATGAGCTCAGAGGCTTGGACAAAGAGATATCCTTGACTGAAATTAATGATAAAATCCTCATGTGCTTCCCTAGCTCATGAGATTCAAGGATCTGGGCAATCAGGGAGTCCAGATGCCACAGAGAAATCTATATTGAAGCTTTGCTAGGAAAGCTTACGTCATATGAGATGCTTCTGAAGAACAGGGTTGAATCAAAAGAAAGAGAGAAAACTCTTGCTCCTATCCAAAGGAGTTGAAAGTCCTCTGATACTAATTGAAAGTGAGGTTAGATCTTAGATTTACTCTAGAGGGGGGTGAATAAAATATTAAAAGTTTTTAACTTATTTTATAGCGGAATTAAAATAGTGATATATATACAGAGTGAGTGTAAAAACAAAACAAGAAATCACAGCACAACACAGTACATAAAATAAACATAAACACAGAAGACACAAGGATCTATAGTAGTTCCCCAATCAACATGGGTGCATCTACTCTTCTACCACCCTTGGTAGGAATCCACTAGGTTTTTGATCAGGTGCCCTATCACCAATGGGTTTTTGATCAGGTGCCCAAACACCAATGGGTTTTTGATCAGGTGCCCAAACACCAACCACAGGTTTTTGATCAGGTGCCCTGCCACCAACTACAGTTTTTTGATCAGGTGCCCTGCCACCAAAGGGTTAACTTTTGAAGGGAGTTAGAACCCTGTACAAGATGGGATAAAGAGGGTTTATGAAGTTCTTCTCTATCAACAAGCTGAGAGAAGACTAGTGAATTTGTTGTTGTAAAGCTCCCCTTGTCTGATAGAATTTCTTGACAGATAATGGATGGGGCTTCCTCTTGAATGTAAAATAAATCTTCCTTGATAGCTGATGAATCTGAGAGACAAAGAGTTCCTCAGATTATTGTTGCTCTTTGAAGATTAGAAACTTGCAGCTGAAAACTGAGAGAAGATTTGTGTTGTTGTTCTCAGAGAATAAAAGTTTAGTTGTTGAAGATGAACACTGAAAACTTTTTTTTATGTATATCTTTCTCGACTGTTTTCTCTATTCTTTCTTTCTTCTTGCTGTTATGCTATAAATCTGCTTCATCCTTTTTCCTTTGAGAAATCTGACTGATTTGAAATCAAATCTTCTAATTAAGGAATATAATATTCTAAAAAGATATTCTTGGAACTGCAATCTGATTCAGCAAATAAACTTTAATCCTTTTTCCTTTTCCATGAAAGTGTCCTTTTCCAATATATGTCAACGACTACTTTCTCGAGAAAAGAGAATGGAAAGGAATAATAAAAGGAAAGATCAAGTACTTGACTTATCTGAAAGAATAGATCCGTTGCTGATTTAGTTGATCTGAGTTTAGAGAATAATATAACTGATCCTTCTGAAATTATGAGTTGAGGAGAAAATTCGTCGATCTGAGAACTGAGTTCGTCGAACTGAAAGTTGAGTTCGTCGAACTGAATCTGGAGTTCATCGAACTTAATTAATTCGTCGAACACAATCTGGAGTTCGTCGATCTCAACCTGGAGTTCGTCGAACTGAGTGATAATCTGTTGAACTGGCTGGAAGATTGAATTCGTCGAGCTGAGAAGCAATCTTGTCGAACTGAACATCTTGTTACTTATATGTCGATCGCAAAGCTGAGTTCGTCGATCTCAAACTGGAGTTCGTCGAACTGAAGAGATAAACTGTTGGACTGGCTGAGGACTGAATTCGTCGAGCTGAGAAGCACTTTTGTTGAACTGAACATCTTGTTATTCATTCGTCAAACACAGAGCTGAGTTCGTCGATATCAAAGAGATAAACTATTGGACTGGCCGGAGAACTGAGTTCGTCGAGCTGAGAATGAAGTTCGTCGAACTGAAGCACAATGTTCGTCGAACCTAGGATGGAGTTCGTCGAACGCAGAATAGAGTTAGTCAAACACAGAAACTTGGCAAGTTTATCGAACTAGAGCATGACGTTCGTCGAACGTAGGATGGAGTTCGTCGAACGCAGAGACTTAGATTTTTCCTAAGTTCTAGCTAACTCAGACACACTTAGACCTTGACCCTTAAACTATACAATGGGGTCAACTTGAGTCCTAATCAACAGATAGTGATCCTAGCCCAAATCAGTAATAGGGTTGTTCCAACAATCTCCCCCTATTTGGGTTAGGATACTATTTGACAAAATTAAAACAAACAAATAAGAGCATATAAGAAATATAGTACTATAGGTTTAGAAAACTTTACACTTTCAAATTCTTGCTTTCTGAATTCTGACATTGTAGAATACTGAGAGAAAACCTTGCTTTCTGCTTTTGCTTTGTTGATCTGAGCTGTGGCAATTGAATCTGCTTTGTTGATCTTCTTTATTGATCTTTTTTATCAAAAAACTGTATCTGCTATATCAAACACCATAACTGAATCTGCATCTGCATGATCTGGAACTTCTTCATCAAGAACTGAAACTGCTTCTATCAAAACCATATCTAAAACAGTATCAATCATCACTGAATCATCATTCACTACATCAAAAGGAGCTTCTTCATAAAGCATATCCTCCTGAAACTGGAGCTTCTTCATAAAGCATCTCCCCCCTGCCTAGTTTCAGGAAGACCTGGAGCTAGGCCCATAGAAGAAGGGACAGGTGTATAGGAGGTAGGGAAGATGCAATTTTAGAAGAAAGATTGCCATTGTTCCTGCAAAAGAAAAAGAGAGATCAAGTGCAAGGGAACTGGAAGGAGAAGCAGATTCTGTAGGCGCAAAGTCAAAAAGAAATCAAAGTTTGATTATAAGGAAAGAGATCAGAGTCATAGGCTTCATCAAACTGCGTTCGACGAAAAATAAATTTTCGTCGATCTCAGTTCGACGATCTAGTTGACTTCGTCAATCTCTGAAGTAGTCTTCGTCGATCTTCGTTCGACGAACCACTAGATTTCGTCGATCTCCGTTTGACGAAATGAGGGGATAAGTAGAAAATTTAAATTTTTAATTGATTGAATCTCCATCTATCATTCCTAGTTGATTTATAAAGAAGATATGATTCTTTTCATCCAATGGTTTGGTGAAAATATCAGCTCTTTGTAAGTCAGTAGGAATAAATTATAGGCAAATTTTATTTTTATCCATATTATCTCTGATAAAGTGGTGCCTAATTTCTATGTGTTTAGTCCTACTATGGAGTAATGGATTTTGTGCTATAGATATTGCACTAGTATTGTCACAAAATATAATTGATTTATTTAAGTTCATACCATAGTCTAGAAGTTGATTTTGTTTCCATAATATCTTTGAGAAGCAACTGCCAGCAACAATATATTCTGCTTCAGCGGTTGATGTAGACACAGATGTCTGTTTCTTACAAAACCAAGATACTAGCCTGTTGGAACATGGTCTTCCGCATCTCCTAGGTTTGAGAATAACAAATCCTATGTGTATTCTTGTGTGTTCAAGTGTGCAGGATAACAAAGTCCACGTGACTCAAGGATTACATAAGAAGGTTGCCCCCAAAGTTGAGCCAACAAATCCAAAACATCTACTAGCGCTGGCGGTAGTACTAGCGCAGGCACTAGCTATCGTTCGACGAACTGTTAGCGGCGCTCGACGAAATTGAGATCGACGAATGTTGAAGCCCGCTCGACAAAATCCGGTCGACGAATTTGAGATCGACGAATGTTGATGCATGACCGATGAATTGAGTTCGACGAAATTTCATTCAACGAAATTTCGTTCGACAAACTGAAAGCGGCGCTCGACGAAATTATCATCACGGCGTTCAATGAAACTTTGCTCGACGAAATCTTAGCGGCATTCGACGAAATCTCGTTTGACGAAATATTTGCTTAAGCGAAATTGCCGGAAGAACTTATAGAAGGAGATAGAGACAGGCGGTATCCGATAGCACAGGAGATAGCGAGGAGCACAGTAAGCAAAAGAGAAAAGTTTCCTCTGATTGAAGATTCTGCCGCGCAGAATATGTCCTAATATAGGATAGCGCTGGCGGTAGCACAAGCGCAGGCGCTAGCGCTAAGTCTATAAAAAGGACATCTTGGCTCCGTCTTCTCAAGGCTCTACAGATCCAGAATTCTAGAGCTTCGTGCCACAACATAAAGAGGAAGTTTCAGAGAGACTCCCACAAATCGATAAAGACTAAAGGAGATCCGTGGAGAAGATTTCAACACGCGTCATCATCGTGACGAAAGACCGCATCGACTACGATCATACTCTGCGTCTTCGTCTACTTCTCCAAGAGATCCACATAGAGGGAGTTTTATATTATTGTCTTTTTATTTCACATCTTTTCTATAATCGTTTAGTAAATTCGCCTCGTGTTGGCGACTAGGTCTGGGTAGGACTTAGGGGGAAACTCGCCTCGTGTTGGCGACTAGATCTAGGCTAGGTCTAGGGGGTGCTCGAGGCCACATCCGGGGAAGGGTTGGCTAGAGCTACTTGAGGCCGAATCCGGGGAGGATCGACTAAAGCCAACCGGTTCGTGGGGATACGAGTCGGTATAGAAAATAAAAAGAGTCTTTCTATTAGCTTTGATTTCTAACTTCGATAAGAGATCAAGTTTTGTAATCATGCTTCTCAAGTTAATAAAATCATGTCTTTACTTTTACTTAACTTGATTTGTCTTGATCTTCTCTAGTTTAATAATCAAAGCTTTTTCAAAGTTATTCAAAATATATTATAAGTTTTTAAAACCCTTATTCACCCCCCTCTAAGGGCGCCTACCGATCCAACAAGTGGTATCAGAGCAGGTTATTCCAATCGGCTTAACAACCAGGAATAATGGCATCTCATGATCTCGCTTCTACTAGTGGGGTAAATTTTTATGAAGAAGGAAAATCACTAGCACCACCTTTATTTGAAGGAAGAAATTTTAAAGGATGAAAAATATTAATGGAAAAGTTTCTTAAAGCTTTAGATAAAAAAGTTTGGAATATTACTATTAAAAAGCCACCTAGCGTATTAAATAAAAACGAAATGGTTTTAAATGAAAAATCTATGAATAGTCTATTTTGTGCGTTAGATCAAAATATTTCCAAACTCATTCATACTTTTCCTTCTGCATACGAGATGTGGAATTTTCTTGAGATAACTTATGATCTTCCTCTTGCAGGTATGGAACAAACACAGGAAGAGAAGGACATACAAGCATCCACCATTATTCAAGAAAATCTCTCTTGTAGCAAAACCATGGAAATCATGGAAATTGACTTAGCCAAAGAGAGCAATTCGTCAAGACAAGATGAAAATTCATCAATAAAGAAGGAAGGCCTAGAAGATGACAAAGGAACGTCATGTTTACATCTTGCCTCTTCTGATTGCACTGTAAGAAAGTCTAATTCTTTTTCTTATTTCCATATACAAAAATTGCTAAACGTAGAATGAGGAAATTAAAAATGCTAATAAGAGATTACGTTTAGAAAATAAAACTTTGAAAGCAAATGTGAATGAAGAATCCAAAAAGGATGTGTTTGAATCTCAATCATGCTCTTCATTTGAAAACTACACACCTTATTATGATTATAATAATATTAAAGAAAAATTCAAGGATTTAGAAAACGAACTTTTAATTTCAAAAGAACATAACGAAAAATTGATAAACAAAAATAATATTCTCTCTCATAAACTAGAATCTTTAAAATCACTCTTTCAAAAGGGATTAAATAATTTTAAATATCTTATTTCTAGTTTATCATCAAACATGTGTAAAACTTCTACTAGTATGTTAAAACATATTAAACATGCACCTAGTAGAATGTTTAATCACACAAACATAATGAATTCTAACCCACATTATGTATCTCCCAAATTAAATTCTAATGTGCACAAATTTCCTATGAAATATAATTTCAAAAGTGATTATTATTTTAAACCTAAGCTTAATGAATATGGAAATTTGATGCATACATCAAAATATGAATGGAGACCCAAAATAAAAAATGAAACATTAACTCCACTTGAAAGAATTCATTCATTTTTGTCTCCCCAAAAATTATCACGTTATATTTGGGTACCTAAAGGAACCGTTACACTTGGTTCCCCTTGGTTATCCAAATTTCTCATCTACTAGTATCATCCAAATGCATGAAGTAGAATATTTTCAAATTGAAATATACAAATTTCTACTTCATGATGTGCTTTAATGTCTTTTCTATTCTTTTTTTTTAACTATCATGTCATGGTCATCCTATATATTATTGGAAATTTGATTTTATCTCTTAAAAGCTTAATAAGTTTACAAAATCAAATTGATCAAAATTCAAAAGTCATATCTTAGTTTGATGACCTATCTATCTCTCTTATATTCATTGCCCATAAATATCTTATATTATCAATATAAATAATATTCTAAATTTGTTATGAGATGTTTATCTAACCCAAAAAAAAAATCACAAAAGACATATTGAAAGATTATTTGTCTTAAAATATTGATGTCACTCGCACCACCATGATCTATTGATGTCCGTTGCTACAATTCTCTAAAATCATGTATCATAACTCACATCAAATATCTTCTAAAAACAACTATTTCTATCACATCTATATGAATTATATTGATATTATAATTGTTTACCATGGTTGGTGTATTATGTGTGTATTGTGATTTATTTCAAGTTTAAACCTTAGAATCATCTTGATATCAATAAGATCAAATCAAATTGAATCTTCACTTCATTTTAGGTCTATAAGTTTAAACACCATCAAACTTTGGCATAACATTAATCTCAAAATTATCATACTAACATTGTCACCTAAAGAATATTTGTGTATGTTAGGCTTTATATGCTTACCAAGATATACAGGCTAGGTATTTTTATGTAGGACTTATCCAAGATATTCTTGTGCATGAACATTATTTTTAATCACTAAAATCATGCATATTTGATTTGATCATTCGTGTCTTCTCGTGCTTACATTTCCTATCATTGTCAAACTACATTAGATTGATAAAT
This sequence comes from Dactylorhiza incarnata, assembly GCA_033032865.1. Classification (NCBI taxonomy): domain Eukaryota; kingdom Viridiplantae; phylum Streptophyta; class Magnoliopsida; order Asparagales; family Orchidaceae; genus Dactylorhiza; species Dactylorhiza incarnata. Next base: position 2,942,425 of record JAWHQI010000205.1, on the reverse strand, counting down.
ACAAGCCTTAGAAAAATTAAAATGGAGATATAATAATTTATATCTCATGCAAAGTTTATTTGATAAAGTCATATACAAAATCGCTAATGTTTCATGAAATTTGCACTATCTAGACATTTCCTAAAAATCTGAAATTTCAGCATGAAACTACTATTATGACACTTAATCAAGATCAACAATTAAAAATTTCAAAATCATCAAAAATCGGGTACTATTTCCCGCGCTAGCGCTAACGCCGGCGCTAGTGCACCTACGTGTTTTTCTGTATTTTTAAAATTTTGAAAAATCCCTAAAAATATATTAATCTATGTGTACTATTCATTTCTGCATTTTTGCTTTTATTACATTTTTGAAAAATCAAATACAAAAATACAAAAGCCAAATTACAAAAAAATTATATGTTTTGCCTTTGTGTTTTTTGTCATTTGTTTAAATTCTATTTCTAAAAGCAAAAATCAAATACAAAAATATAAAACAAAAAATTATAAAAAATTGTTATTTTTGAACTTAACTTTTTTACTTGTATCTTGCGAAAGGGTGATTTGGGCTATCATCCCATCATATCACCTAGTACCGGGCGAACCTCTCACAAGGTAGTCCTCGGGAAGTCCAAGATCAATTTTATGAGTTCAAACTTTAAGTAAAAATTATTCTTCAAAAATATCAAAAATATTGTATGGACTTCATTGAAAATCAAGCATGAATTAATCTATTATTTAGAACTTCTATAATGTTGCAATTTATCTTTTCAAACTGCTTTGAACATTGCTTTCATCATGCTTTGATATATCTATTAATATGTGTATCAATTATATTGAAAGTGGTGTAGAACTAAGCTTAGCATGCCTCTAAGTATGAGTAAATGTTTTATGTTTGATAATGATCTTTATTCACTCATTTATTTTGGCATTGTCTACATTTGTGTTTAATCTAAGAATGCTTGTGTATGTTTTGTATTAGTACAATGAATTAAAATTGCACAAGTATCTTACCTACACTCCTTTATTTGCACTTTTAAAAATTATGAAAAGTGGTTATCTTTCTTATAAATTATATTGGTTTGCAAAGCAAGTGTATTCGGAGAACTTTGTACAAAACAAAATCATAAAATAAAGTGACAAAGATAACTCCACCAAGCACTACTCACCTCCTGATAAGTCTTAATAAGCGTTGTGAGGTTGAGCACCTTGGAAAGAATAGTAAAGTATCTTGTGCAAACCATAACTTTCTTTCAAAATAAAAACCACTTATTCTTAAGTACACCGGATCACAATAAAAATCAATATTGAAGAATAAAATTATGTGATCCCCCAAGCACTACTTTTCACCCTGATAAGTCTTAATGAGCATTGTGTGTGCAAAGCACCTTGGTAGTTGTACATTTTTGTTTGTGCATTGAAGTGTGTGGAAGTAAAATTATTTGTGTTTTATTGTGCTCTTCACTTTACATAACTCTTGTATTTTTGATTAAAACATTTGTTTACTCTATTCAAAATACACTTATGTGCACATCATTGTTTTCCATAACACTTCTTCTCTTGAGTATTGGATCCTATTGCAAATTCTATACTACTCTTTATTTATGAAATGCACTAGATAACCTAGCATGCTTTCTACAATGTTTGGTATGTTTTGAATTTGTGAATTAAAATAATATTGTAGCAATCTTTTTGATAACATTATTTCATGTTTGGTTACATTATTGTTAAACTTAAAGATTTTAATTGAACAATGATTTACAAAAACATCTTCTTTATGAAATTTAACTCATATATCTTTTTATGGATAATCATTGATAACAATAAGATGTTTTTTTTTATTCTATAAGTCTTCCGCATCATCACCATATAATTGTTTTACCTTGCGCTTTCTTGCTTATTTAAAGTCTTTCATTTTGTATGCATCATCACTTGAATCTTCAAATTCCTTTCTTGCAACAAGTGGTATACTTGCTTGGTAAACTTTATATTGGTTGCTTTTAACATGGATTTTTTTCTTTAAAACTCTGATTTATTTCTATGAAAATATTATTATGCTAAAAACTCTGATTCATTAATGGATTTCAAAATAGCTATGTGAGTGGTTTCATAAATTCAAATAAAAATATAAATCCATAGGCTATGTCATTAGATTTAAAATGCTTATATGTTTCCAATAATTATTATCCATGACTTCATTTCTCACCATAGCGGGGGCGTAGGGTTGTAGACATTAGATAACCTTTATCTCTAGTCATGTCTTGTCCTTAACCGGGGAGGGTTCCAGTGGGGCCTTGCGAGGCACTGGGGGGGGGGGAGAGTGCTAGGTTAAGTTGTGTCTAGTGTTTGCATATGGGACTAACACCCCAACCTACGGCATGTTTGCAGCTCCTCATGCCCATCCGTCACTTTGTACGGGGCTAGGGTGTAGACATTTTGTCTGGGTAGTTTAGTTACTTGGAAATCATTACATTTTGTTTATGCTACAAACTCTGATTTATGAAAATGTTGTAATACTCAAACTCTGATCTATTTAAATGACAAGTATTCTAAAACTCCTTATCATTTCCTTCTCTACAAGCTCGATCATGCTTTTATCTTATTATCAATTTTTAAGTGGTGTCTCCTTACCCACTTTTGCTAATAACAAAAGGGGGAGAACTAACATGATAAATATAATCTGCTATCAAAATATAATGGTTAATTAAGATGATAGCTTACATATTAGGGGAGCATTCACTTAGGGGGAGCATATATTTAGGGGGAGCAATTCTAAATGCTAAAATCGTAAATTATCCTAAGTCATCACTCTCACACACACACAAGTATGTTTCTTCATGCTTATATATTAATGCTCTGATTTATCATTAATGGATTTGTTATTATCAAAAGGGGGAGTTTGTTGGAACATGGTCTTCCGCATCTCCTAGGTTTGAGAATAACAAATCCTATGTGTATTTGATCTTGTGTGTTCAAGTGTGCAGGATAACAAAGTCCACATGACTCAAGGATTACGTAAGAAGGTTGCCCCCATAGTTGAGCCAACAAATCCAAAACATCTACTAGCGCTGGCGGTAGTACTAGCGCAAGCGCTAGCTATCGTTCGATGAACTGTTAGCGGCGCTCGACGAAATTGAGATCGACGAATGTTGAAGCCCGCTCGACAAACTCCGGTCGACGAAATTGAGCTCGACGAATGTTGAAGCCTGACCGACGAATTGAGTTCGACGAACTGAAAGCGGCGCTCAAAGAAATTCTCATCATGGCATTCGACGAAACTTCGCTCGATGAAATCTTAGCGGCATTCGATGAAATCTCGTTCGATGAAATATTTGCTTAAGCGAAATTGCTGAAAGAACTTATAGAAGGAGATAGCATAGTTAACCTCACTAGAATTCTCTAGAGGGGGGGGTGAATAGAGATTTAAAAATACTTTGTGCAAATTTATATATATGTATGTGTAATAATCACAGATTCAAGCTTCCCACACACCAACAAGAATTAAGCAAGTAAAGAAGTAAAATAACAAGAAGAAATCACTGCACAACACAAAGAAATATAGTGGTTCCCCAAACTTTGGGTGGTCCACTCTTCTACCCCCTATGGTAGAAATTCACTAACTTGCACTGAGTCTTTTGATAAGGAGACTCTTAGAACCAGACTGAGTCTTTTGATAAGGAGACTCTTGGAACCAGACTGAGTCTTTTGATAAGGAGACTCTTAGAACCACTACAACTGAATTTTTTGAAGAGAGATTCTAAAAACTCTTTTACACAAATTGAAAATGAAATAAGAATGAGAAGAAGAAGTAGAACTAGTAGAAGAACAAAAGACAATATATGTAAGAAAGAATCTTCTTCCTAGCAAGAAGATTAGAAGCACAAGTATAGTGAATATGATCTCTCTTCTATAGTGAGAAGGAGATTGTAAGCTTTTCTCTCTTTTGTGAGAGCTTTCAGAGTTTGCAGCAGAATGGCTTCAGAAGGAGGAGAAAATGAAGGCTTTTTCTTTGTTGCAGCACACTATCTCTTCTCTCAGCTTTCTCACTCTTCACTTGGGAGCTCTTCCTCTTTTTCAAATGTATATAGTGAATCACTTCTTATCATTCTCTGTCGACCTCCTTCTTATTTATAGTTCTGCTTAGAAGATATTGCTAAAGGAGAATAATCAATTAGCAGTCAGAGAATTAGAAAGAGATTAGAGTTTCCATAATCAATATTTCTGTAGAAGGAAAGGAATTCATTCTGATTTCAAATAATATCCATAATAATCTTAATCAAATTAGCCAAGAATCAAATAGAAGGAAAGGCTGATTCAGAACGGCTATAAAAGAATAATATCATTCCATAAAATTCAGAACTACAGAAAGAAGGAAAGAGATCTGGCGTGTTTTTGAATTACTTATAGATATCGACGTGCGTCGATTACTATTCGATGTGAACGTCGACTTCATCCTGGCTGAACGTCGAGAGGAGAATAAGGAAGGTGCATCGACAAAGGTGCGTCGACTTTATTAAATACGTCGACTAGAAGTCAGAGTTACGTCGAATTCTTCTTAGAGTTACTTCGACTTATTCTGAGAGAAACATCGACTACATTTCGACGTTGCGTCGAATACTATTCGACGCATATTTACTTAGCCTAATTTTTCATACTTAGAATTTATATTTTACTCATTTCTAGGGGTTAAGATAAATCATTTCCCCAACAATCTCCCCCTATTTGTCTTAACCCTATATAGAGAGAAATTGTATCAGCTTTCAATCAACACAACAAAGCATTTATATAGAGAAGAAATACGCTAAGCAATCAGAAGAAATTATATAACAAGTAATTATCTTTCACAAGATTTAAACTAGAAACTTCTTGTTATACATGAAATTGATAAAGGCATAATAAAGTTTTCTAGATAAATTTTCAATAGCATCAAAAATATAGCCCCTGGCTCTATCAGGATGCTCCTGGACATTTCTGATGATTGTGTGCAGTTTCTCCAGGACTTTGTCAGCATCAGGGAGAGTGTCATTTATAGAATAGCCCTTGTTGATGATAATTGCTGCCTTTTCATCAATCATCTCAATTGTAATGTTTTGAGGTTTCTTTTGAGTAGGCTTGGGCTCAGGTGGTCCTTTGTTGTCAACCTTTGGCCTATATTTTCTCTTCTCTGATTGTTGTTTCTCAGGGATCTCAGTCATTTTTCCTTTCCCTTTCCAGGGTGAGTCATGCCATTTGTCTAATCTTGCAGGTCTTTTGAGCTTCCTATAGGGAATGTAAATATCATCTGCACACCCTACACCCCTCTTGTGTTTTTGTCCTTTTTCTAGGATGAGCCCTGCCTGAGGATTTTTCTTTTGATAAGCTTCAACATCAAACAATTTCTTTGGCAGTTTGATGGAAGATTCAGCAAGAATCTGTTCTTTAGTCATCCCCTTCTTGATCTTTTCCAACCAGATATTCCTTTTATCTTCTACTTCTTTCCTAACTGCTTCATATTCATACAGCTCTCTTTCTCTTATTTCTTCATGCCTCCTTTCCATGTCAGGATCATGGTATTCCTTTACAGGACTGTTAGGAGTGATATTAGGCATTCTTTCAAACTTTTTTATCTCCTCAACAGCCTTTCTATATTTCTTTTCCTTTGCATAGTCTTTTCTTTCTTCTTTGGAGAACTTTTGCCAATGAGGGATGGCTTCTCTTCTTCTTTCCATTTGTCCTCTTGGTTTTTCCCTAGATAGCATTTGTGGAGGTAAAGGTAGCAGAGGAGGTAGATATGGAGGTTGAAGTGGTGGAAGAAGCAGAGGTGGAGATGTAGTTTTCTTTTTAGGAGGAGAAGGTGGAGAAGGAACTTTTGAAGGAGAGGGAATTTGTTCTGTAACCTCTGGAGGAATATCCTCAAGTAAGGGTGTCTTGAGTTTGATATAGCTAGCAGAGAAGCCAAGAGAGTGATGCTGATACTCTTCCTCACACAAGGGTGCCTCAATCCAGACTTGCCCTTTTAGGTCATCAGAAAAAGCTGTTTCTTCCTCCCCCTGGACTTCTATATTTTGTACTGCAACAATCTCCCCCTGAACATATGGGGCATCCACTCTGAATGCTGAATCCACAGCATGGTCTCCTTCTGTATGGTAGGAGGAGGATTCACCAAGGTGTTTGTTGAAGGTGTAATCAGAGTGGTTGGAGAAGATTGGAGCCTATGGTAAAAGAAAAAAATGAAGTTGGGTTAATACTTAAAGATAGTATTTAGCGATTGGAGAAGAGTTAGCCCTGAGCTTTAAGAAAGACCTGGATAGGGGGGTTTCTGGAGGAACTCTCCCCCTGGTTTATATCCTTCAAAAAGGATTGAAACCCTTTTGGCGACAGAGGTTGTTCTTGAAGAAGAACATGAAGCTTAGGAAGAGAGGCAGAGAGGTTGGCCAATTTGGCTTCACAGGTGGTGAGCATGTCGGCGCACTCATTGGAGAAGTTGGTCAGACGTGTCTGGAAGTCATTCAGAAGTTGTTCCAGAGCATCGTTTATTGTTTTGAGGAGAGCAGATTGAGCAGGGGTTGGCGCCATTGATGCTAGGCCTGTAATGGTTCGGTTTGGTTTGTTTTTTCAGTAAAACCGTAAACCGAACCACCCCTATGTGGTTTCAAAAATTTGGAACCGAACCGAACCGCCAAAACATTGAAACCGAACCAAACCGAACTGAATGGTTCGACTCGGTTCGGTTCGGTTATGGTGGTTTAAATAATGTGATACAAGCTTAAAACATGAATTAAATAATGTGATGCAAGTGATGCCTGAACAGTGAACACAATTCCTAATTTCCTATCACCTAACCATTTCAGGACTCCAAAATCAAATCTTTTAATTAATCAATAATATATAAAAAAGTAGACAACTTAGATGTATTGTTATTCAAGCTGAAAAAATGAATGAAAAATGAAATATTCATCAACATTGTTTGTTTGGAGAAAGACCTAGATTAGAGAAATATTCATAGGACAAAAATTACTCTATCAAGTGCCACAAGAAGCAAGATCTGTGCTGGACGGGATTGCCTGTGAAATGAGTCCAGAAGATAATATGAACAATGAAAGCTGATTACAGAGAAGAGGAAGAGGGCTCACCTGCGATGAGCGCAGTGGCCAGCGCCTCGGCGTCGGCGGGATGAGGAGAAATCAACAGCGTGGAGCAATTCAGAAAACCTAGCTCCAGCCGTCCAAGAGAGTTCCGCACTTTGGGAATATAAAATATGAATATACTACGGTTTAATGAAATATAAAAATATAATATGAGATGTAATTAATAGTTTAATGAAATATAAATACACTACGATTCACTATGAGTCTTATGCAAAGATTAAAATATAAAAATAAATTAAATATTTTATACACTACGGTTCGGTTCGGTTTGCCACATAAAACCATAAACCAAACTGAACCGTATGGTTTTTCTAAAATCAAAACCGTGACCGAACCACAACCTACTGAAACTGAACCAAACCGTGCGGTTTGGTTTGGTTCGGTTCGGTTTGGCGGTTCGGTTGGTTTTTGCTTACAGGCCTAATTGATGCAGAGAGAGAGGTAGAAGACAAAGATTTTGTCGGTTTGGGAGAGTATGAGTTATGAAATAAGATATGTTATTTAAAGGAGGTGAAACGTCGAAAAGGAAACAGAAATCAAGGTATATTAGTTAACCAATCGTCAAAAGAAGAAGGGAATATTTGTTTCCAGTTTTATTATGAATTCGACGTTACGTCGAATTAAAGTCGACGCATGGTCGATGTGTCGGAGCATCTGGGACGTTGGTCATTGATGTCGACGTATGCGTCAATATGGAGTCAACGCTTCGTCAAAACACTGTCAGCCTAATGTCCTGTCGACGTGGTCGTAGACTTGCGTCGAGATTATATCGACGGTGCGTCGATAGGGGATCGACGTATCTTTGTCTTTAAGAAATCACTGCTAGCGTCGAGTTCCTCTCGACGGTGCGTCGATAGGTAATCGACGTGTATTTAAGTACTTGCTCAGTTTTCCTGATTTCTTTTAGATTTCCCCAACAATGGTGTTTACAAGCTTCCATCAAGCATTCCCAAGGTGTTGATAAAGTAAGTATGCTTAGTTTCATCTAAGGGTTTGGTAAAAATGTCTGCTCTTTGACTATCTGTAGGAATATATTCTAAGGTTATCTTACCTTTTTCTACATTGTCTCTAAGAAAGTGATGTCTGATCTCTATATGTTTGGTTCTACTATGAAGGACTGGGTTGGGTGCTATGGACATAGCACTAGAGCTATCACAATAAATTTTAGAGTTATTGACTTCCAATTTATAGTCAAGAAGCTGATTTTGCATCCAGAGGATTTGTGAACAACAGCTCCCAGCAGCTATATATTCAGCTTCAACTGTTGAGGTTGAGACTGAAGTTTGTTTCTTACTGAACCATGATATTAATCTGTCACCTAGGAATTGGCAAGTACCAGATGTGTTTTTTCTATCGACCCTACATCCAGCATAGTCTGCATCTGAGAATCCTATTAATTCAAAATTTGTTTCTGCTGAGTACCACAGACCTAGTTCAGGTGTTCCCTTTAGATATCTAAGAATCCTTTTTACAGAGGTGAGATGAGATTCTTTTGGATCAACCTGAAATCTAGCACATATGCAGGTTGCAAACATAATGTCAGGTCTGCTAGCTGTTAGATAGAGAAGGGATCCTATGATTGCCCTATATGTCTTTTGATCTACTGATTTTCCCTTATCATCCTTTTCTATAATGGCATTAGTTTCCATAGGTGTTTTCATGGTAGAGGCTGATTCCATACCAAACTTTTTGATTAATTCTTTAGTGTATTTAGATTGTGAGATAAAGATTCCCTCACTGCTTTGTTTCACTTGTAGCCCTAAGAAATAAGAGAGTTCTCCCATACTACTCATTTCAAATTTTGATTGCATCAAATTAGCAAATCTTTTACAAAGTTTGGGATGAGTGGAGCTAAAGATGATATCATCTACATAGATTTGCACAAGAAGGAGTTGATTTTTATGGGTTCTAATAAAAAGTGTTTTATCTACTTTTCCTCTTTCAAAAGAATTTTCTAAAAGAAAGTTTGAAAGAGTTTCATACCAGGCTCTAGGTGCTTGCTTAAGACCATAAAGTGCTTTGTTAAGTCTATTAACAAAGTTAGATGAGGAGGGATTGACAAAACCTGGTGGTTTCTCTACATACACCTCTTCTTGAAGGTCACCATTCAGAAAAGCACTCTTGACATCCATCTGGTAAACTTTCATCTGCATGAAGGCTGCATAGGCAAGAAAGAGTCTGATTGCTTCCAATCTTGCTACTGGAGCAAAGGTTTGATTGTAGTCTATTCCTTCTTCTTGTCTGTATCCTTGTGCTACAAGTCTTGCCTTGTTCCTGACAATTACTCCAGTGGAATCTAGCTTGTTTCTGTATACCCACTTTGTACCAATAACTGGGTAGTTTCTTGGTCTCTCAACTAGATTCCATACTTTGTTTCTCTCAAATTGGCTTAGTTCTTCTTGCATGGCTATAATCCAGTGAGGATCACAATTTGCTTCCTCAAACTTCTTTGGTTCAACTTGAGATAAGAAGCATTGGAGCATCATCCCATTGGAGACTTGGTGTCTTGTTCTTACTCCAGTATTGGGGTCTCCAATTACTTGGGATTGTGGATGATTTTTCATATTGATCCCTGTCCTGCTTGGATTTGTCAGATGCTCTTCTTCCTCATTAACAATGGGATCATTGTCCAACTGTTCTTCCTGAACCATGTTCTCTTGTGGGAGTTGGTTTTGATTGCTCTTCTCTGATCCTTCTTCATGCTCTTGTTCAGACTCCTCACTTGGTTCCTGTAGCTGGTTTTCTTTCCCAGTGTCTTTGTTCTCTAGAGTCAGTTGTTCAAGCTGAGTCTCTATGCTGCTATTTTCCTGTGGAAAAGGATTGGTGGAAGTTTCCTCCCCCTTAAACAGCATGTTAGTTTCATCAAATATAATGTGCATAGATTCTTCAATTCTGAGAGTTCTCCTGTTATAGCATCTATAAGCTTTACTAGATGATGAGTACCCCAGAAATATTCCATCATCAGACTTCTTGTCAAATTTGGCAAGATGATATTTCCCATTATTTAGGATAAAGCAAGCACATCCAAATATTTTAAAGTATTTAACAATGGGTGTTTTTCCTTTCAGGAGCTCATATGGAGTTTTTGACTTAGTTTTGTGTATGAGGCTTCTATTTAGAACATAGTTTGCAGTGTTGACTGCTTCAGCCCAGAAGGTTGTTGGTAATCCTGATTCTGCAAGTAAGGTCCTTCCTGATTCAATTAAAGTTCTATTCTTTCTTTCAGCAACTCCATTTTGTTGAGGAGTTCTAGGCGCTGAAAAACTTTGTTTAATACCTATATCCTCACAGAAACTGCTAATTAACTGATTTTCAAATTCAGTCCCATGATCACTCCTGATAATTGAAACATGAGTATTGAACTCAGATTGAATCTGTCTTATGAATCTTGAGAGAATCTTATGGGTTTCAGACTTAGCCCTTAGAAAGAATACCCAGCTGAACCTAGAATAGTCATCTATAATGACTAAGTTATAAGACTTTCCACCTAAGCTTTGAGTGGATATGGGACCAAAGAGATCCATGTGCAGTAAGTAGAGGATCCTAGGGGAGTCATCCTTACCAATTGGTTTGAAGGATGACTTGGTCTGTTTTCCTAGTTGGCAAGGTCTACATGGAGAGTCCTTAGAGAATCTACCCTTTGGTAGGCCTCTGACTAGGTTATTCTTTGATAGTTTACTAATGGTTTTGTGGTTTAGATGACCCAGTCTCCTATGCCATAATTCACTTTTATTAATAATATTGTTGAACAAACAAACTTCTGTGGGTGAGGAGCTAAAGTCTACTATATATACCTTCCCTTTTCTAATTCCATTGAGTACTATGGCACCAGTCTTGATATCAATAATATGGCAAAATAGTGTGGTGAATTTTACCTCATACTTACCACTGTCACATATCTGACTTATACTTATCAGATTGTGCTTCAGTCCTTTGACTACTGCCACATTCTTGAAGGTAACTTTCCCTTCTTTGAAATCTCCAAAACCCCTGGTTTGGCCATAGCTAGAATCTCCAAAAGTCACTGGTGGTCCAAGTCTATCCTCAAAATTGATTAATAGGTTTTTGTACCCTGTCATGTGCATGGAGCATCCACTGTCCAAGTACCACACCAGCCTGGAGATGTGACACATCTACACATAAAATTTTAAACATCAGTTTGGACCCTCCTAAGCTGGGGTCCCTTCTTCCCAACAGTGAAAGGTTTAATGAAAGAATAAGTTCGTTTTTCAGAATATCCTTCCTCCTTTAGGGGTATTGGCTTATCATACCAATTGTCTTTGGTAATGTTGCAGAAATAGTGTTCATAATAAAAGGAAATGGATTGAGAAGACTTTTTGGAAAAGGAGACATTTCTATTAGATTGGTTGCGTCGATATGAATTCGACGTATGTTTAAAGTTGCGTCGAGTGGAAGTCGATGCTTTCTTCATTCTGTGGTTACTTTTAGTCGAAGCATAAGAGAGATTGCGTCGATTGGAAGTCGACGTATTTTGGTGTCTGCGTTGATTAGAAATCGATGTATTATTTGAGTTGCGTTGAGTAGAATTCGACGCACGTCGATAATGATTCGACGCAAGTTTGTTTCTTTTCTGAGGATATTTTCCTAGGATTCCTTCATATATAGTGGGACTATTTTTGTTAAAAACAGTGCTTGTTTCTGAATTTTCTTGTGATCTTTCTCCTGTCAAATGATTCTCCCTGGTGAAGTGAATAGGATGTCTCTAGACAGATTTGCTGGGAGATTGAGGTTTGGGTTCTAAGTCAGTGTTATATTCTAGTTGTATAAATCTATCAGTGAGATTGTTAGAGATATTCTTGAGCTTCTGACTTCTGCCTTTTAGAGAGTCTTCAAAGGCTTTTGCCTTTGCTAGCTCATTTCTTAGTGCTTGATTTTCAGTATTGATTTTATTTAGCTGCTCCTCTGAGAGTCCTAGACTGAGCTTATAGTTTTTATGTTGTGTATTTGTTTGTTTGAGATTGTTTAGTTCATTTCTTAGTTCCTTTACTTCTTTCTCAGATTTGACTAGATCTAAACAGAGTTCTTTGAAACTATTTTTGAAATGAGTGGAAGAGAAATCTATATTATCAAGAATATTTACCAGAGATGTATCTTCAGGCTTTTCAGTAGCCATCAAACAGGTTTCCTCTTGCTTAGCCTTTTCCTGATCATCTTCAGATGAGGTACTTCCTTCAGATTCTGAATCACTCCATGATTGAGCAATGAACCCTTTCTCTTTCTTCTTCTTCTTCTTCTTTAGATCTGTTCTTTTCAGATCTTTCTTATTGCTGATCTCTTTAGGACTTTTAGGTGCAATGTGTCCACGTTTCCTGCAAGAATAATAGATAATCTCTTTATTAGGAGTTTTGTCATACCTGGTTTTTGAGTCTCTCCTTCTGGATCCTTCAATTTTGATCCACTTCTTGAACCTCCTGGACAGTAGGCTGATCAGCTCTTCATCATTTGTAGAGGGTTCACCTTCAGTAGCCTTCAAAGCAATGCTCTTTTCTTTTGAGAGTGGAGGAGCCTTTTCTTTTTCTTCTTTCTCAGCTCTTGTTTTCAACAGCTGTTCATAAGATCTTAATTTACCCAACATGACATCTGTTAAGATTTCTTTTTGACTTCTGGAGTCTTTAATTGGCCAAATTCTTGAGTCCCAAGAGCTAGGGAAGCAAGTTAGCAGTTTGTCATTTATCTCAGTGAGAGATATATCCTTCTCAAGTGTTCTTAACTCATTTATTCTGTGGCTGAATCTGGCATACATATCAGCAACACTTTCATTTTCTTTCTTCTGGAAGTTTTCATATTGAGAGATGAGTAATGCCTTTTTATCCTTCCTCTCATCAGCACTCCCTTCTACCATTTTATTGAGAGCTTCCCATATTTCCTTAGCTGACTCATATTCAGCAATCTTTTGGAAGATTTCATCTGAGAGGGTTGAGACTAAGATATTCATAGCCTTGGCATCATATGCTTGAGCTTTCTTTTCTTCATCTGTCCATTCAGCCTTTGGAGCAAGTATTTGTGTGACATTTCCACTTGAGTCCTTCATGAATGGCTTGGGAGGACCTGTCATAATAACATCAAATAATTCTCCATCAATAGAGTTTAGATAAACTTTAATTCTTGTTTTCCAAAGTGCAAACTTTTCAAGGTTGCAAATTGGTGGTCTGGTGGAAGCATAATCTTTGATTTGTGCCATGTGAAAAATAATTTTTGGAAGTATATATATATAAGAAGTAGGATCTTTTTGATCAAGGAGTTAACCTTTTTAGATCAACCTAGCTTTGATACCAATTGAAAGTGCACAGTTAACCTCACTAGAATTCTCTAGAGGGAGGGTGAATAGAGATTTAAAAATACTTTGTGCAATTATATATATATATGTGTGTGTGTAATAATCACAGATTAAAGCTTCCCACACACCAACAAGAATTAAGCAAGTAAAGAAGAAAAATACAAGAAGAAAATCACAGCACAACACAGAAATATAGTGGTTCCCCAAACTTTGGATAGTCCACTCTTCTACCCCCTTTGGTAGGAGTTCACTAACTTGCACTGAGTCTTTTGATAAGGAGACTCTTAGAACTAGACTGAGTCTTTTGATAAGGAGACTCTTAGAACCAGACTGAGTCTTTTGATAAGGAGACTCTTAGAACCACTACAACTGAATTTTTTTGAAGAGAGATTCTAAAAACTCTTTTACACAATTTGAAAATGAAATAAGAATGAGAAGAAGAAGTAGAACAAGTAGAAGAACAGAAGACAATATACGTAAGAAAGAATCTTCTTCCTAGCAAGAAGATTAGAAGCACAAGTATAGTGAATATGATCTCTCTTCTATAGTGAGAAGGAGATTGTAAGCTTTTCTCTCTTTTGTGAGAGCTTTCAGAGTTTGCAGCAGAATGGCTTCAGAAGGAGGAGAAAATGAAGGCTTTTTCTTTGCTGACGCACACTATCTCTTCTCTCAGCTTTCTCACTCTTCACTTGGGATCTCTTCCTCTTTTTCAAATGTATATAGTGGATCACTTCTTATCATTCTCTATCGACCACCTTCTTATTTATAGCTCTGCTTAAAAGATATTGCTAAAGGAGAATAATCAATTAGCAATCTGAGAATTAGAAAGAGATTAGAGTTTCCATAATCAATATTTCTGTAGAAGGAAAGGAATTCATTCTGATTTCAAATAATATCCATAATAATCTTAATCAAATTAGCCAAGAATCAAATAGAAGGAAAGGCTGATTCAGAACGGCTATAAAAGAATAATATCATTCCATAAAAATCAGATCTACAGAAAGAAGGAAAGAGATATGGCGTGTTTTTGAATTACTTATAGATATCGACGTGCATCGATTACTATTCGACGTGAACGTCAACTTCATCCTGGCTGAACGTCGAGAGGAGAATAAGGATGGTGCGTCGACAAAAGTGCGTCGACTTTATTAAATACGTCGACTAGAAGTCAGAGTTACGTCGACAAAGATTACGTCGAATTCTTCTTAGAGTTACTTCGACTTATTCTGAGAGAAACGTCGACTACATTTCGACGTTGCGTCGAATACTATTCGACGCATATTTACTTAGCCTAATTTTTCATACTTAGAATTTATATTTTACTCATTTCTAGGGGTTAAGATAAATCATTTCCCCAACAAAGCACTCTTTACATCCATCTGATATACCTTGAACTTCTTGAAGGCAGCAAAAGCAAGGAATATCCTTATAGCTTCAAGTCTAGCAACATGAGCAAAGGTTTGATCAAAATCAATTCCTTCTTCTTGAGAATATCCTTGGGATACCAATCTTGCTTTATTTCTTATTATGAAGCCTTGATCATCTAGCTTGTTCCTAAAGACCCATTTAGTGCCAATGACTGGATGGCCCTTTGGTCTTGGGACCAAATCCCAAACCTTGTTCCTTTCAAATTTGTTGAGTTCCTCTTGCATTGCAAGAATCCAGTTTGGATCTTGTTCTGCATCTTCTATGGATTGAGGTTCAACTTGTGATAGGAAACAAGTATGCATCTGATATTGGTGTAGTTGATGCCTTGTTTGAACACATACTGAGATATATCCAATGACTTGAGATATTGGATGATCTCTAACTGTGATGTGATCAACAGTTGGAGTGGGTTCAGCAATAGTTTCCACTTGAGGGATTTGTTCAGCTGTCACTTGATTTGAATTGTCAGCAAGATCTTGATTATCCTCTTCTTCACTGTCTTCAATAATTTCATTTGATGGAATTAGAGAATCTTCATTATGTAGATTTAATCCATTGAGCTCTTCACATAGAGCTGGTACCTGCAAAATATCTTTGGTAGAGGTGGTATTCCTCTCCTCAATTAACATGTTAGTTTCATCAAAAGATACATGCATTGACTCTTCTATCTTAAGAGTTGATTTGTTATAAACTATATATGCTTTACTAGAAAGAGAGTATCCAAGGAATATACCTTCAACAGATTTTGCTTCAAATTTCCTTAGATATTTCTTATCATTGTTATGCACATAGCATTTATATCCAAAAATCTTAAAATAGTTAACCTTAGGCTTTTTATTCTTAAGTAATTCATAGGGATTTTACCCTTGAGTTTATGTATCAGACTTCTGTTTAACACATAATTTGCTGTGTTCACTGCCTCTGCCCAAAAAGAGAGTGGCAAGTGAGCATCAACAAGCAATGTAGTTGTTGATTCAATTAGTGTTCTATTTTTCCTTTCAACTACCCCATTTTGTTGAGGAGTTCTAGAAGCAGAGAAACATTGCCCGATCCCTTCTTTTCCACAGAATTCTCTCATCAGAAGAGATTCAAACTCAGTTCCATGATCACTTCTGATCAATGCAACTAGAGTAGAGTACTCAATCTTGATGGACCTGAGAAAGTCTGTCAGAACACTGAAGGTGTCAGACTTGTTCCTAAGAAAGAACACCCAAGTGAATCTTGAGAAGTCATCTACAATAACTAAAGTGTAATGCTTCCCTCCTAGACTCTGTATTGCAGTGGGTCCAAAAAGAACCAAATGCAGTAAGTACAGAATCTTAGGTGAATCACTCTTGTATAAATATTTAAAACTACTCTTGGTTTGCTTTCCTAGTTGACAAGCCTTGCAGAGTCCTTCCTTCTTGTATGAACCAGAAGGCAGCCCTCTTACTAGACTGTCCTTGGAGAGCTTAGAAATAGTTCTAAGGTTAATATGTCCTAGACTTTTATGCCATAATTTATTTGTTTTACTTATTGAATTAAATAAACCAATATCTGAATTGGCAGAGTCAAAATCGACTAAATAAATATTTCCATGTCTAATACCAGATAACACATTAATGTTTTTATTGTTGGTAATAAGACATAAGAAATGATTAAAATTTACCTGATAACCTTCATCACATAGCTGGCTTATGCTAATGAGGTTATGCTTGAGACCCTTGACATAAGCTACCTCTTTGAAGGTAACTGCTCCAACTTTGATTTTTCCATAGCCTTTGGTTTGTCCACAGTTGGAGTCTCCAAAAATCACTTTGGGTCCAAGCTTTGCCTTGTAATTGCTTAGGTTGGCCTTATTTCCTGCCATGTGCTTGGAGCACCCACTATCCAAATACCATTGTTCCTTTATGTTTGGATAGCCTTGTACCTGCACAACAGAAAATAAACTAGTTGTTTTTGACCCAGACTACCTTGGGTCCTTTTGTCTTTCCACAAAAATCTGAAATGTAAGACATCTCAGTCTGATCCTTATAGCCTTGTGGATGATATTTCCTTGGAGGAATGATCCACTCAGTAAAAGGATTTTTAGTTTGTTGAGAATAAGAATTCTTCTGACATTCATTATATTTTCCGTTCGACGAATTTTGGTGAGTTCGTCGATCACTGTTCGACGAATTGAGGTTATTTCGTCGAGCGCCGTTCGAATAATAACTATACTGGAAGTCTGTCTTCAGAGTTCGTTGATCTCCGTTCGACGAAATGAAGTGATTTCGTCGAGCTCCGTTCGACGAATTCTGTTGAATTCTTTTATTCTTAACATCCTTACTTGAGATGTTCTTATCAACTACTACTGCCTCTTTGCTTTTGGCAGAAATGAATTTTACTGGAGTAGATAAAATGTTTTTCTTAAGGAGATGTGGCTGACTTGATGATGCACCCAAGCCCAGTTTGCCACTGAGTCTGGCATTCATTGTGCTTGTGATGTCCATCAGTTTGATACTTCTCCCATTTAGGGTTTCTTCAAATTTCTTAGCCTAGGATAGTTTGTTCTCAATGAGAACAATATGTTCTTTTGAGACAACCAATTCTTTCTTAAGATTGACATGATCATCAGCCAGTTGATTCATTTGAACCAACTTATTTCTGAGAGAGATTATCTCCTTCTCAGATTTAATTAAGTCTAGACAAAGAGTTTTGAATTCATCTTTGAACTCATTTGAATTAAAATCAAAAGTAGATATTACTTGATCACTGTCATTATCTGATTCTAATTCTTCTAAATTACTTCCTGAGGCATTGATAGCCATCATGCAGAAGTTTCTTTCACCTTCATCATCTTCATCATCACTAGAGTTGGATGATGATGCATGTTCTGACTCACTGCTTGAGTCATAGACAGCCATCAAGCATTGATCTTTGTCATTTGCATTCTCTTCATCTTCAGAAGAGCTGGATGAAGAAACTGAGTCTTCTGCAGAACCTTCAACCCTGTTGTTGAGAGAGATCCAGATGTCCCTGGCTGAGGTGCATTCCACAACCTTTGGAAAATGTCATCAGACATTGTCTGTGCCAAGATATTCATTGCTTTGGCATCTGCACTTCTTTGTTTCTTTTGAGAATCTATCCACTCAGGAGGTGGAACACCATTAGAGTTAGTTGTTGTAGGAGTAGGAGGTCCTGTCAAAATAGAATTGAAAATTTCTTCATCAATAGAATTCATATATAATCTGATCCTTGCCTTCCATAATGCAAACTTATTGAGATTGCACATAGGAGGTCTTGTGCTTGAGTATTCTTTGTTCTGTGCCATGAGTTTTTAGAAAAAGAAAACTCTAGCGGAAATTAAGATCTAATTGATCTTTTGATTCAGGTGTTAGCCTGTAAACAATCAACCAACCTCTGATACCAATTGAAAGTCCTCTGATACTAATTGAAAGTGAGGTTAGATCTTAGATTTACTCTAGGGGGGTGAATAGAGTATTAAAATTTTTTAACTTATTTTATAGCAGAATTAAAATAGTGATATATATATATGTGTGTGTGTACAGAGTGAGTGTTAAAACAAAACAAGAAATCACAGCACATCACAGTACAGAAAATAAACACAAACACAGAAGACACAAGGATCAATAGTAGTTCCCCAATCAACCTAGGTACATCTACTCTTCTACCACCCTTGGTAGGAATCCACTAGGTTTTTGATCAGGTGCCCTATCACCAATGGGTTTTTGATCGGGTTCCCAAACACCAATGGGTTTTTGATCAGGTGCCCAAACACCAACCATAGGTTTTTGATCAGGTGCCCTGCCACCAATCACAGGTTTTTGATCAGGTGCCCTGCCACCAAAGGGTTAACTTTTGAAGGGAGTTAGAACCCTGCACAAGATGGGATAAAGTGGGTTTATGAAGTTCTTCTCTGTCAACAAGCTGAGAGAAGACTAGTGGATTTGTTGTTGTAAAGCTCCCCCTGTCTGATAGAATTTCTTGATAGATAATGGATGGAGCTTTCTCTTGAATGTAAAATAAATCTTCCTTGATAGCTGATGAATCTGAGAGACAAAGAGTTCTTAGATTATTGTTGCTCTTTGAAGATTAGAAACTTGCAGCTGAAAACTGAGAGAAGATTTGTGTTGTTGTTCTCAAAGAATAAAAGTGCTGCTGTTGAAGATGAACACTGAAAACTTTTTATTTCTGTATATCTCTCTCAACTGTTTTCTCTATTCTTTCTTTCTTCTTGCTGTTATGCTGTAAATCTGCTTCATCCTTTTTTCCTTTGAGAAATCTGACTGATTTGAAATCAAATCTTCTAATTAAGGAATAAAATATTCTGAAAAGATATTCTTGGAACTGCAATCTGATTCAGCAAATAAACTTTAATCCTTTTTCATTTTCCATGAAAGTGTCCTTTTCCAATATATGTCAACGGCTACTCTCTTGAGAGAAGAGAATGGAAAGGAATAATAAAAGGAAAGATCAAGTACTTGACTTATCTGAAAGAATAGATCCGTTGCTGATTTAGTCGATCTGAGTTCAAAGAATAATATAACTGATCCTTCTGAAATTATGAGCTGAGGAGAAAATTCGTTAATCTGAGAACTGAGTTCGTCGAACTGAAATTTAAGTTCATCGAACTGAATCTGGAGTCCGTCGAACTTAATTAATTCGTCAAACACAATCTGGAGTTCGTCGATCTCAAGCTGGAGTTTGTCGAACTGAGAGATAATCTGCTGAACTGGCTGGAAGATTGAATTCGTCGAGATGAGAAGCAATTTTGTCGAACTGAACATCTTGTTACTTATACGTCGGTCGCAGAGCTGAGTTCATCGATCTCAAACTGGAGTTCGTCGAACTGAAGAGATAAACTGCTGGACTGGCTGAGGATTGAATTCGTCAAGCTGAGAAGCACTTTCGTCGAACTGAACATCTTGTTACTCATTCGTCGAACACAGAGCTTAGTTCTTCGATCTCAAAGAGATAAACTGCTGGTTGGAGAACTGAGTTCGTCGAGCTGAGAATGAAGTTCGTCTAACTGAAGCACAACGTTCATCGAACCTAGGATGGAGTTCGTCGAACACAGAATGGAGTTCGTCAAACACAGAAACTTGGCAAGTTCATCAAACTGGAGCATGACATTCATCGAATGCAGGATGAAGTTCATCGAATGCAGAGACTTAGAGTTTTCCTAAGTTCTAGCTAACTCAGACACACTTAGGCCTTGATCCTTAAACTATTCAATGGGGTCAACTTGAGTCCTAATCAACAGATAGTGATCCTAGTCCAAATCAGTAATAGGGTTGTTCCAACAGGAGCCTTACTCTGAAAGATTCTGATGGAGAGCCATCCACTCCTGAAGATGAGATGTTCAGTCTCCTGGCAGGTAGATTCAAAAGATTGGACAAGACAGAAGACTCAAGGAGAAGGGAAAGGGGCTCAAGACCCAGATTTGATAAAAATCCAAAGAAGGAGATTATCTGCTTCACTTGCAACAAACCAGGGCACATAGCTCCTGAGTGCCCACAAGAGCAAAGAGACAGAAGCAGTAATAAGAATGATAAGAAGAAGAAGAAGTCTTTCAAAGAAAAGACAAGAAGAAAGTCAAGGGCTTCATTGCTGAAACTTGGAGTGACTCTGAAGCAGAGGTAAGCTCCTCATCATCTGAAAGTGATAATGAAGCTAAAGCAGAAGCAGTCTGCATGATGGCACTGGAGATGTCATCTGATGATGAAGAAGAACATGTATCATTATTTGATGATTTTGATTTTTCTTCTGATGATTTTAAAACATGCTTTAAAGAATTCTGTAATGCTTTTATTAAAATTCAAAAAGAATTAGAAGCAGGTAGGGAAGAGTTAGAAAACCTGAAGAAAGATGATCTATATATAAGAAATCAAGGTCTAGTAGAAGAAATGGATAATGCAGAATCAGAATTAATTGAAACTAGAAAAGAAAATATCAAGTTAAAGGAAGAGCTAACAAAGGCAAAAGCCTTTGAGGACTCTCTCAATGGGAGGAGTTAAAAGCTCAGAGACATCACAGAAAATCTCTCCATGAGATTTAATCACCTAGGGTTAGGAGCAGAGCCATCCACTAGCACAGAAATCCCTAGGAAACCTGCCTGGAAAAATCCAGTTAGCTTCATTAGACCTAGTGACTATAAATTAGGTGAAGAGAGTGGAATAACTAAGGACAGTAATAATCCAACTAAAATAACTGCACCTAACAAAATAATTCAAAAGAATGAAAAGAAATCAATAGGCAAGAGTAATGTAAGAAAATTAAACAATCAAAAGGCTAAAGCCAAACCTAGGATAATAACACACTATGCTGACCTTCTGTATTTAGATACTTTCTATACCCACTTTAAGTATCAAAATAATAGTTTGGGAAACCCATTCCTTATAATCCAAAAGGGTATCATGAAAGACCCTTCTATTCTTTCATTGAACCCTATAATGGTAAAAACAAAGGGTCCAAGGTAACCTGGGTCCCTTCTAATGTTTGAATTACTTGTACAAGATTATGTAGGGTCTGACTCGGGAGAAAATGGAGTGGGAAGAAAGTTGTAGGTCTTGAATAAGGAACAAAATTCATCCAAGGGTGTTTTCTGCCTTGAATCTTCCTTACAGTTCATAAATTTAATATCATAAACATATTTTCAAATAAACAAAATTTCTGGGAAAAACAGCAATAATTTTCTAAGAAAATAGATCTGTTCATTCATAGGTGCGTTGACTAGAAGTTGACGTACCATCGACTTCTACTCGATGCTAGTGTCAAGAAACACTCAGAGTGGACAATTCGAATAGAATTCGACGCTGCGTCAAGTTCATATCGACGCATACGTCGACTCAATGGTCACTGGCCAAAGTCGAGGTCGTGTCGATTGGAAATTGACGTAACATCGACAGGACTACGTCGACTAAAGGACTGCTGAACAATCTCATAGTTACATCGAATACTAGTCGACGCAATGTCATTATAATAGTATGCGCAGAACTGCCTCTAGAAGCAATATCGACATAGCTTTGCGCGCTAAATAATAAGTTTTATCGATGGTGCGTCGACCTAAACCCTAAGTTGTGACGAATCGCCTTCTTGTAAGAAATTACTGCGTCGATTCATTATGCTTTCGAATTGTCCTCTCCTTGCTTTCTTGCTCTCTTGTTCTCCAGTTCTCTCATGTTGTTCTCTCTTTCATTTTCTCTTGTGTTTGCAGGTACCTCACATCAATGGCTCCACCTAAAGTAAACTCTGGTTTTGATGTGGACATTGATTCTTTCAGTGCAGCGGCCGAAAGCTTCAAGGCCATTCTTGGCCTATTTCAAGATGCTGGCTTAACCAAGCTGATATCCACGAGATGCAAGATCTTGGATATCGAACTGACTGAGTTTAAAGATAGTGCTCAAATAGGAGAATATGGATCCATCAAGGGAAAAGTATCTGACACAGATGTACAGATAACAAAGGAGTTGCTGAATCAAACATATAATCTTCTAACTGGTAATGAGTCAGATGAATTATCAGGGGATGAGGCCAAGAGGGCCCTGGAGATTATGCAGTTTAAGAAAGATAAGCCCATAAATCTGAAGAAGATCGATCTGGGAGAAGAATACAGGTTCCTTGCTGACATAGTAGGGAAGGTGTTGTTGTGTTAGATCTGAGCACATGATGATATTCCCAAGCAACAACTTTAGATAATGGGAGCTCTTGTTCTTAAGAAAAAGATAAATTGGGGGAGATGCCTTCTGAAAATGATTGGGCACAAGTACTCTAATAAGGAAAATGCATATATGAGAGTTATGAGCCAAGTACTTCTCCACCACTACCCAGCAGTGTGTAAATCAAAGGGAGTGCCAATTCCTCCAGGATAGAGAATAAATACAGGAATATTCTCAAAATGAACCAGGCAAATCTTGAAGCCTGGTCAAGCTCCAGCCTCACCTCCTCCAAAAGATTCAGAGAGGCATATACCAGATCCTCCAAAGGATAATATTCCTCCTTCTTCTTCTCCAACTCCACTGGACACTGTTCCAGATCTTCCTCAGGATGTTGTTCCAGCTCAACCATCTCCTCAACAACAATAATAACAACAACAACAACACCTCCAATCCATCCCATCCACTTCAGTCCCGGAGCCAACACCTCAATCTCCTATCCACCAACAACCATAACAACAACTATCCATCCTACTCCTAGACATTCAGTCTGCTCCTTGTTGGAGCCTATGTTCCACATCTCTTGTTTTGAGAATAACAAATACCACGTTGTATTTGATCTTGTATTTTGTGTGTTTATAGTATGTAGGTTGTACATGAACTATAGCTACACATCCCTATGAGTAGTATACTGAATGGAGATGACTCTCTGGAAAGAGAGCTAACGCCCCGCGTTAACTTTCGTTGAGAAGGAATCCGTCGAGAAGAAATGCCGTCGAGAATGAATTCGTTGAGAAGCCAGAGACAACACCAGGCATTAGGTCTAGGAGTTCGATGAAATTTGATGACGTTTGACGAAATGAGATGCTGGTCGATGAAATTGCGTTCGACGAAATGAGATTCTGTTTGGTGAAATTGCGTTCGACGAAATTTGATGACGTTTAACAAAATGAGATGCCGTTCGACAAAATGGAGTTCGACTAAATGAGATGTCGTTCGACGAAATGGCGATCGACGGGATGTGATGCAGTTCGATGAACTTTGAAGGAGAATGAAACTCAACGCCAGCGTTGACTCTTAACGCCCGCATTGAATCCACAAACTGCCACGATCTTGACGGTTGCGTGATTTCAGCCACGACAGTGCACGTTCACTAACGCCGGCATTAACTCTTAACGCCACGCGTTAGATCCCGTGGCTATTTAAAGTACAGCCCCTCTCATTATTTGTGAGAGGATTCCAGAATTCTAATAATTTGAAGAGAGGCTCGTGTACAACATTTGAGAGATCTTGTTAAAATTTTTAATTTGAATCGTTTAGGAGTAAGCAGGAGTTGCATCAACTGAGTTATAGCCAAACAACCACAATGCCACACAGCAACACAATAGACTTTATTGAATCACAATCTCCAGTTACAGTGCGAGGTATACATGGCGAGACATGATTCATCAGAATCACGGAAAAACACACCACAAACAAAGCTGGCGGCTAGACAAGCTGAGACAGCACAAGCCGCACCACTCCAGAACTCGCCCGGCTTGCCCTGAGATCGCACGAACAGAAATCGGGCAGACTGCCAGCACTGCAAGACCGCACCTCAGACCGCATGGACTGGAGCTTATTAT
Organism: Dactylorhiza incarnata; assembly: GCA_033032865.1. Classification (NCBI taxonomy): domain Eukaryota; kingdom Viridiplantae; phylum Streptophyta; class Magnoliopsida; order Asparagales; family Orchidaceae; genus Dactylorhiza; species Dactylorhiza incarnata. The sequence continues at coordinate 2,918,332 of JAWHQI010000205.1, read as the reverse complement.
AACAAAGAACTGAAGCTGTCGCCAGACCACAACTCAGATCGCCTAACCGCTGAAGTCGCCTGATCACTAAGCTCGCTGCGAACAGCACAAGAACAAACATAAACCAGCTCGCAGACAGGCCGCTGCCGAGCTGTTTATTCAAGCCGCTGGAAATCACCAAGGAAGGAGACCGCAACCTGCTGACCGCAAACCTGCGAACACAACAAACGATCAAGACGCTTTCGAGACCGCCCGACCTCAAAGTAGAGACCGCACGAATTAACCAGGCTCTAGTTCTTACAGTTCTTGTTAGGAATGACGGGCCATGCACCCCTATTTATAGGCGGGTAAATTGATGTCGTCACCGCACAGGAGAGATACAATCACCACCCGTTAGATCGCTAGCGGTCTCATACAGTAAACCGCGCGATCAGACCTCTTGGATGATCACCTGACCAAGACGCAGATCAGCAGACAAGATCGCACACAGGTCGCGTGAACACGAGACCGCGCACAAGCCATGCAGTCTCAACAACGCTCCTTCCTTAGACCACCAGGAGCAAGCAGTGAACCATCTGGCCGACTTCAGACAAGTCGCCAGATCGCCAGGATAGACCGCCCGGATTGACGGTCATATAGGAACAACCCGCCCGGTCTTCCAATAAGGAAGCCAGGCAAACCAGCAGACTTACTCGGGAATAAACCGCAGCTACCAAGAACAGACCGTCCGAATCAGCAGTCCGCCAGAACAGATCGGCAAGATATAAAACTACCCGCGCGGTTTCGGCGGTCTCCCAAAACAGACCGCCCAGTCTCCTCCACTTCACTTCAAAATTTCAACAAATCTCCCTTGGGCTATCATGAAGATCTAAAGAGGATTTTGAAGGAGAAGGTCTACAATGCATATCACATACGAAATACGATCGTTTCAAGAACGCCAACATCTACATCGTCTTTGTCTTCACCTTCAGAATTTCTTGGGGAGTTTCTCTTTACTTTATCTTGTAATCTTTTACTTTTTCCTTTTGTAATTTGTGTGGAGAAATCGTTCGGGGAGAACATCAGATTTCGGGAAGGATTCTGTGGGTAAATTCGTCTTGTGTTGGCGACTAGGTCCTTTTGCGGCTTAGGGGGTAATTCGTCGCCTTGTGCATGATGACTAGGTCGAGGGTAAATCTAGGGGGTGGCTAGAGGCTTATCTGTGGTAAGATAGGCTATAGCTAACCGGTCCTTGGGAGAAGGACCGTTGAAACAACAAAAAGTGTTTTTACATATTCTCGCCTTGATTTTTAGCGTTATAGAAATCAAACATTTGTGTATTCAATTTATTATGAAATAAAATCTTGTCTTTTAATGTTCTATTCAATTGATTTTATTTCCTCTTCAAGAATGTTTTAATTTCTATTCCATTAAAGTATTAAAATTAACTTTTGTTTAATTATCTTTGAAATACAATAATCGTTTTCATTATCTCTGATTTTTCTGGAATTGTATTTCATTTAAGATTTCATAAGTAAAATTACTGCAACAATCTTTTTGTGCTAAGGAATATTTTCTGGAGAGCTAACGCACAGCGTTAACACTTAACGACAGGCGTTAGCAACAGTTAACAAAAAGTCTTGTTTCTCTTGTTTAAAAAGGAATCTTCAATACAATCTTTTCTGAGATATCAAAATATATTTTCTTATAAAATATTTCTAAACTTTGATCATAAACTTTGATAAATTTAATTATGATTTAAAATTCCATAAAGCCCTTATTCACCCCCCCCCCCCCCCCCCTCTAAGGGCGCCATAAGATCCAACACGTGGTATCAGAGCGTAGGTTTTTCCAATACGGCTTCACAACCAGGAATAATGGCGCTTCTTGATCTCACATCTTCTAGAGGGGATAATTTTTATGAAAAAGAAAAATCATTGTGTCCACCATTATTTATGGGTGAAAATTATAATGGGTGGAAAACACTTATGGAAAAATTTCTTAAAACTTTGGATATTGAAGTTTGGAATATTACAATTAAAATGCCCCCAATTATTCTAAAAATGAAATATTTTTAAATGCCAAATCCATGAATAGTCTATATTGTGCTTTTGATCAAAATATTTTCAAACTTTTTTATTCGCTTCCTACTGCTTTTGATGTTTGGAAATTTCTTGAGAATACTTATAGTCTTCCTTCCACAGATGATGAACAAGAGGAATTCCTTATGGATCCAAGAGAAGAAATCGACGAGGACTCATGCTTGGAGGAAGATCTATCAAAGAGAGAAACAATATTGAACTCAATTAATGGCAAAACATCAAGCAAAAGAGAAGACAGAAACTATAGCAAGGTAAGAAAATCTAAATCTTCTCTTTTTGTAACAAATTCTATTTCTACATTTCGTGTGCTTAAATTTGCTAAACGTAAAATTTCAAAGTTGAAACATGCTAATTCCAAATTACGTTTAGAAAATAAAACTTTAAAAGCAAACGCTAAAGTAGAATCTTATATTGATGTTTCAAATTCTCTTTCATGCTCTTTTAAAAAGGCTAAACCTTGTTTTGATTATAATACTTTTAAAGAAGAACTCAAGGTTTTGGAAAAAGGTCTTTTAACTTCAAAAGAGCATAATGAAAAATTGATAAAAGAAAATGATAATTTAAAGGATAAACTAGAATCATTAAAAATGTTTATTCAAAATTTTTCATATAATAAAAAATCTTTTATTTCTAGTTTATCAAATTATCAAAAGTCTAAAAGCTTAACTTCATATTATAAGAGTATGTCTATAAGAAAGAGTGGAAATGAAAATCATTAAAATAAGAACCAATCATTTAAAACATATTGTAACCCACTTTTTCAACATTCAATTCTTAAGAAAGACCATCACTCTTATAAACTCTCAAAGAATCCATATAATAAAATTCATTATGATTATCAACATCAATGTATTTTAAAAATAATTTGAATAAACATAAATCCCAAATGAATTATTTTTCAAACAACTATCATCACAAAAAGATGTCAAATAATCATAATATGAATTTAAAAGATAAACAACCAAAGTATGAATGGAGGCCCAAAATTAAAAATGAAACACTAGCTCCACTTGTAAAGGCCCATTCATCACTATCTCTCCAAAAGCCAACACGATGTATTTGGGTACCCAAAGGAACCATCACACTTGGTCCCATTTGGATACCTAAATATCTCATTCACTAGGAATCATTGTATTGCATGAAGTAGAAATAAATTATAAATGAAATATCATTATTCTACTTCATGATATGCTTAATTGCTTTTTCTTTTGTTTATTTTTTATTTTTGAGCCAACACACTATGATCACTTTATTTATCATGAGACATGACTTTCATTTTAAGCCTAATGTTTAACAAATCAAATTGAATATAAAGTCATAATTTTTTTAAGTGATCTATCTTTCCTTTTTATATGTTTTATCCTTTTTAAATCCATTGCCTATAAATGCCTTATATTATCATTATAAATTGAATGCTAAATTTGCTAAATGTTATTATCAAGACTAATGAAATTACTTTCAAAATTGGATTTAAATGGACTTTTAGGGGTCTTAGGCTAAAATATTAAATGCACAACTTATTGCATAATTGTCTATTTTCTTTGTTGTATATAATAGCCCCTTAATGGAAAATCATGATTTAGAAAAATCAAAATAAAAAAACTACAAAAATGATGTATATGATTTCACACACTCCACCATGATCTATTTATATCCTATGCTAAAATTCACTATTATCATATATCATAATTCATGATCTATCAAGAATTATCTTAAATCAACTATTTCTATCAACCTTAGGAATTATGAAATATATGATGGCTATTGGTATTATAGTTTCATATCTTATTTTGTGTGTGTAATTTGTATCTCTATTGTTTGCATGTATCTCATTATCTTTAGACCTAAGAATTAACTTAATATAAACAAGATGAAATCAAATAGAATTGTCACTTCATTCTAGGTCTATGAAAATTCAAAACTCTATGTCTGAATACATGCAACTCAATTATATATTTGTCCATCTTTACATAGCTTTGCACCATGTTGTCCTAACTCATCACACTAGCATCATCACTTACCATAGATAGAAATCAATGTCCATGCTAGTTATATCTTGCAATGCTAAAGTAAATTATATTACTAAAATATGAAAATCATAATTTCCTTTGTAGTTATTTGCATGAATAAAATTTATTCTAAATGGATTTAAAATCAACAATCATCGATATATATATGTAAATCCAAAACTAATCATGCAATTATACCATAGTTAATATATTTAAGGCTTACACGCTTAGTATATCCATAATCATTAACCCATGACTTGTGTCTCACAATAGCGAGGGCGTAGGATTATGTGCATTAGAGACCTAACCTCTAAGTCATGTCTTGTCCTTAACCGGGGAGGGTTCCAATAGGGCCTTGCGAGGCACTTGGGGGAAAGAGTGTTAGGTTGAGCGTCGCCTTTTGTATGCATATGGGATTAACACCCCAACCTACGATATGTGTGCAGCTCCTCATGTCCATCTGTCTCTTAGTACGGGGCTATAATGTGTAGACATGTAGTTAGGGTATATTATTCTTGGGTATACTCATATTATATTCATTGCATGAATATTATCTCACTCCTTATACTAAAATCATGCATATTTGTTTTTGTTCTAACATTGCATCTTGTGTTTGCATATTTTGTTATTTTGAGCTTTAATGATTTTACAAAACACAAGTATTTGAAAAATCACCAAAAACATGCTAAAATAGCCTTCAAATCTAATCAATGTACTTTGAAATTTCAACTAAAGGAAGGTCTCTTTACAATACAAATGAATTGAGAAAAATGTTTTTCAAAACATCAAAATTTGCAATTCTGTCTCGGCGTTAAGAAGCTAACGCCTGGGGTTAGCTCCTTTGCTCCAAAAATTTTTTGTTGTTGTTTTGTCTAATTTCTAGTATTATTTTAATGTTTTGTGTGTGTTTTATTTCTCTGTTTGTAAAAAGTTTTCTATCTTTTTATTTCCTTTAAAACAAAATTTCATTTCGTTTAAAAAAATATATGTATTTTCTCATGCATTATTTTGGGTTTATTTTTCTGGCATAAAATATCATTTACTGATTGGGCTAAAAAGACTTCTATGTTTTCCAGAGAATATATATATAAAAAAACAAATACAAAATTACAAAACAATTTCAAAGAACAAAAATATGTTTTTCTCTTTATGTGTGTTTATTGTTTTGTGCATATATAAAAATTCAAAAATTTATAAAAACTGATTGTTATTCATTGCCATTGTCAAGGATGATTAATTATATCAATTAAAGATTAAATACAATGTTTAATTTAACTTTCAAGTTTCTTAAAAAACATTGTTTTGTATTTGTCATGCCTTGAAAATTATCTTGTTATGTGCAATGAAATTGATTGTAGATAAACATGTGTAGAAATACTTAGCATGCCTCTAAATATGAGTAATGTATTATTCTTAATAATGATTCATTCACTCACTTATTTTTGATAACTTACATGTGTTTACAATCTTATTCTTGCATGATTGTATAATGTAATAACATAAGTAATTAAAATGCTTAAATAGATTACCTACACAACATTGAATTGGTTATTACAATTATTCGTCTTTCATGCACTAATTCGTTAGAGAAATGTGGTTTCAAATGCTATGTTTGCAAATCAAGTGAATTCGGAGTCCTTAGTCACTAAACTAAAAAGCAAATAATAAATGACAAGGATAACTCCACCAAGCACTACTCACCCTCCTAATAAGTCTTAATGAGCATTGTGAGGTTGAACACCTTGGCTAAAGAATTGTAAAGTGTCTTGTAGCAAATAATTTATACACCACTTCTCTTAGTACACCGGATCACAAAAAATTGAAAATAAAGCTAAAAAGTATAAAAGTGACCCCCAAGCACTACTTTGCACCCTGATAAGTCTTAATAAGCATTGTGTGCGCAGAGCACCTTGGTCGTTGTACTCTTTATTTATGTGCATTGAAATATTGTGGAAGTAATATTATTTGTGTATTTTAATGTTGTGTTATTTCATTATATATGTCATGTGTTTTTGATTGATTCACTTGTATACTTTATCAAAACACTACTTTGTACACATCATTATCTTTCATAAAACTTCTACTCATGAGAATTGGATCCTAATGCTCATCTACTAAATTCTCTACAAACTTAAGTAAATGCACTAGATAACAAAGCATGATCGCTATAATGTTTATGTTTATTTAAAATGCAAATTTGATTACATTGTAGTCTTTGTATCTTTTCTTGATATCATCAAATCATGCTTGCAATTTTATCTTAATGAAATAACATCTCTTGAATCTATAACTCAAACATCAACTTTTTATATTTAAAACTCATTGTCTTTTATATGATTTTACCTTCTAAAAAGATGTTTATGTTTAAGAGTGCTTATTATATTCTTCTGCTAATTTTACCACTAATGCTCATTCATGTCTATTATTTTTAACGCCGTGGTTTTCTTTTCAACAAATGGTATCTTAAAATAGAATGCTTACTTTATTATGTCAGCTATGTTGCTTACTACTATATGTGCCACCATGCTTATATTTGTCTCAAAAAGTAGTATTTAACAAGCTTTTGATTGCATCCTATTTTTCTTCTCGACATAGAACATATTACTCCTTTTTGCACACTCTCACCTAAACCCTCTTTTGATACTACCAAAAGGGGAGAATAAATTACATAAATCTGATATTTAGGGGGAGTACATTATAATGATTTCAAACTCAAAGAAAGTATTTATGTAGGGGGGGGGGGGGGGTAATCATAAAGGAGGTGCATACACTATCATATGATCGATCATGACAATCCTTCAATAAGTGGTTCCTAATCAATCTTAGTAGATATACACTCATACCTACTCACTTTTGCTAACAACAAAGGGGGAGAAGAAATTGAGAAATCTAGTCAAATAGATATTTAGGGGGAGTAAATTATAAGAGAACACTTATGTAGGGGGAGGACTTCAAATAGAAAGAGTATGCATTATCGCTTTCAAATCTATCATGCTTTTAACCTGTTATTCATTCATATATTATTACCTCACTTATCTATAAACATAAATGGTCTTAATCTCACTAATTTCTCATACAGGTATTTGTTATTATCAAAAGGGGAAGATTGTTGGAGCCTATGTTCCGCATCTCTTGGTTTGAGAATAACAAATACCGTGTTGTATTTGATCTTGTATTTTGTGTGTTTATAGTATGCAGGTTGTACAGGAACTATAGCTACACATCCCTATGAGTAGTATACTGAATGGAGATGACTCTCTGGAAAGAGAGCTAACGCCCCGCGTTAGTTGTTAACGCCCCGCGTTAACTTCAGTTGAGAAGGAATCTGTTGAGAAGAAATGTCGTTGAGAACGAATCCATTGAGAAGCCAGAGACAACGCCAGGCGTTAGGTCTTAATGTTGGGCGTTAGCCATTCGATGAAATTGCGTTTGACAAAATTTGATGACGTGCGACGAAATGAGATGCCGGTCGACGAAATTGTGTTCGACGAAATGAGATTCCATTTGACGAAATTGTGTTTGACGAAATTTGATGTTGTTTGACGAAATGAGATGCCGTTCGACAAAATGGCGTTCAATGAAATGAGATGCCGTTCGACGAAATAACGATCGATGGGATGAGATGCAGTTCGACGAACTTTGAAGGAGAACGAAACTCAATGACAGCGTTGACTCTTAACGCCCGCGTTGAATCCACAAACTGCCACAATCTTGATGGTTGCGCGATTTCAGCCACGACAGTGCACGTTCACTAACATCGGCGTTAACTCTTAACGCCACGGGTTAGCTCCTGTGGCTCTTTAAAGTACATCCCCTCTCATTATTTGTGATAGGATTCCAGAATTCTAATAATTTGAAGAGACGCTTGTGTATAACATTTGAGAGATCTCCCTTGGGCTATCATGAAGATCTAAAGAGGATTTTGAAGGAGAAGGTCTACAACGCATATCACATACGAAGGACGATCGTTTCAAGAACGCCAACATCTACATCGTCTTCATCTTCACCTTCAGAATTTCTTGGGGAGTTTCTCTTTACTTTATCTTATAATCTTTTACTTTTCCTTTTGTAATTTGTGTGGAGAAATCATTCGGGGAGAACGTCGGATTCCGGGAAGGATTCCGTGGGTAAATTTGCCTTGTGTTGGCGACTAGGTCCTTGTGCGGCTTAGGGGGTAATTCGCCGCCTTGTGCGTGGCGACTAGGTCGATGGTAGATCTAGGGGGTGGCTAGAGGCATTATCTAGGGTAAGATAGGCTATAACCAACTTGTCCTTGGGAGAAGGACCGGTGAAACAACAAAAAGTGTTTTTACATATTCTCGCCTTGATTTCTAGCGTTATTGAAATCAAACATTTGTGTATTCAATTTATTATGAAATAAAATCTTGGCTTTTAATGTTCTATTCAATTGATTTTATATCCTCTTCAAGAATGTTTTAATTTCTATTCCATTAAAGTATTAAAATTAACATTTGTTTAATTATCTTTGAAATATAATAATCGTTTTCATTATCTTTGATTTTCTGGAATTGTATTTCATTTAAGATTTCATAAGTAAAATCACCGCAGCAATCTTTTTGTGCTAAGGAATATTTTCTGGAGAGCTAATGCACATCGTTAACACTTAACGCCAGGCGATAGCAACAGTTAACAAAAAGTCTTGTTTCTCTTGTTTAAAAAGGAATCTTCAATACAATCTTTTCTGAGATATCAAAATATATTTTCTTATAAAATATTTCTAAACTTTGATCACAAACTTTGATAAATTTAATTAAGCCCTTATTCACCCCCCCCCCCCCCCCCTCTACAAATTAGAAAAAGCGTTTTATGGATTAAAACAAGCGCCCCGTGCATGGTATGATAGACTTACATTGTTTTTTGTTAAAGCACAGTTATGTAATGGGAAGTGCCGACAACACACTCTTCATTAAGCATAATAATAACGATCTAATTATTTTACAAATATATGTTAATGATATCATTTTTGGAGCCACTAATGAAGAGTTGTGTAATGAAATAGTCTTAGTAATGAAAAATGAATTTGAAATGAGTCTTGTAGGAGAACTATCATATTTTCTTGGTTTTCAAATCTCACAACGATCTGATGGTATCTTTATTTGCCAAACAAAATATGTTCACGATATGCTTAAACGATTTGGATTTGAAAATCTTAAACAAGCTTCTACTCCTATGAGTGCCTCTTTAAAACTAGGAAAAGATGAATCTGGAATTTCCATTGATCAAACTTTATATAGAGGAATGATATGATCCCTTCTTTACTTAAGTGCATCTAGACCAGATATAATGTTTGTCGTATGTATTTGTGCTCTCTTTCAAGCCAATCCAACAGAATCTCATTTAAAAGCGGTAAAACGTATTTTTCGTTATCTTTTAGGGTCATCTAAATTAGGATTATGGTACCCACACAATGATACATTTACACTTCACGGCTATTCCGATTCGGATTACGCCGATTGTTCACTAGATCGAAATAGCACTAGCGGTACTTGTCACTTTTTAGGACCCTCATTAGTTGCTTGGTCTAGTAGGAAACAGTCTTCGGTTGCACTCTCCACCACGGAGGCCGAATATATTGCACTTGGTAGTTGTTGTGCACAAGCGTTATGGATGAGCCAAACTCTAGAGGATTTTGGTTTTCATCTCAAAAACATTGATCTTAAATATGACAACAAAAGTGCAATAGACCTTACGTATAATCCCGTACACCACTCTAGATCCAAACACATAGATGTTCGCCATCATTTCATCAGGGATCACATTAAGAAAGAGCATGTAAAAGTAAGTTTCATTGGTACGGACTCTCAACTCTAATCATAAGAAAAGTAAATCATGTTCAAATGTCTTCAAAATTTAACCCAAAGTCATTCACGACATAATAAGTGTACCATAAAAATATGGGAATTTATTTCAATCATTATGATCATAACATTTCAATAATACACATGTGTGACAATTAAATGAATTAAACTATATCATTCAAGTGTATAATTCATAAGAAGAGTAAATCATGTCCAAATGTCTTCAAATTATAAACAAAGGTCATTCATGACATAATAAGTGTATCATAAAAATATGTAAATTTATTTCAATCATTAGGATCATAACATTTCAATAATACATGTGACAATTAAATGAATTAAAATTATATCTTTCAACTGTATAATTTGTAAGAAGAGTAAATCATGTCCAAATATCTTCAAATTTTAACCTAAGGTCAGTCATGTCATAATAAGTGTACCATAAAACTATGGGGATTTATTTCACTAATAAAGATCATAACATTTCAATACTACACATGTGTGACAATTAAATGAATTAAACTATATTTTTCAAGTGTATAATTCATAAGAAGAGTAAATCATGTCCAAATGTCTTCAGATTTTAAATCAAAGTCTTTCATGACATAATAAGTGCACCATAAAAATATGGGGATTTATTTCAATCATTAAGATAATAACATTTCAATAATACACATGTGTGACAATTAAATGAATTAAACTATATCTTTCAAGTGTATAATTCATAAGAAGAGTAAATCATGTCCAAATGTCCTCAAACTTTAAATCAAGGTCAGTAATGGCATAATAAGTGTACCATAAAATATGGGCATATATTTCAATCATGATGATCATAATATTTCAATAATACATATGTGTGGCAATTAAATGAATTAAACTATATCTTTCAAGTGTATAATTCATAAGAAGCGTAAATCATGTCCAAATGTCTTAAAACTTTAACCCAAGGTCAACCAGGACATAATAAGTGTACCATAAAAATATGGGGATGTATTTCAATCATTAAGATCATAATATTTCAATAATATACATGTGTGACAATTAAATAAATTTTGAATCAAACTATAGGAAAATGTGTCCCAAAAATTCCAAGGCTTTAAATATACATTACTAACCTTATAATGAAAATATACCCCAATTTTTAGAGTCATCCTAAATGAATTGACTAAAACATACAAAAAATATGATAAGCCATATAGTTTATGTCACACTTTATTTAAAAATTAATTCAGAGAGTTATACTCATCTTCAGAAAAATGTGCCACACTATTTTGGAAAGCCCAGACTAAGACATACAAAGTTCAGTTTGACCACTTAGTCTGGTTCAACACTTAAGGCACTTAGAATTCAAGTTTAAGTTTCTGTGTGGAGTGCATATAAAAGGAATTTAAATGAATTCATTTCTATAGTTCTATATTTAAATAAAACATAATAACACATATCTTAATGCAAATCTAACAACACGGAAAGGCGGCGGATAATAAAATGAACTTCCCCCAAAGCGGATCCATTGTCGATCCATTGTGGGGATCAGTCCATCATTGCTTCGACGGGTTTAAGGTATTCAGACAATCATTGGATCTTCTTCAACCTTTGGCCAATGGCAGAGATTCATCCCGCCTGGACGGAGCTTTCGAGGCTCCTCAACCACCATCCAACCATCACCACCACTCACCACGACCACCATCAATTTCATCGTGATGAGGGCTATCAATTGGCGATGGTCTGGTGGCCTATTGCCGCCGCCGCCACCAGTCGTTACATGGGCATTCTGACAGCCATTCTCCACTAAATTACAAGAAATCAAAGCCCAATCGAGCACGATTTTGATTCAAAATCCTTCTAGGATACTTACAGATGGGGAAGAGGAGGAAATCTCACATCAAATGGCATTGTTCTCCTATAACATATTTGGGATGGCATAGCTTGGTCGGCCTTAGGCTCTCTGCTCCTCCTGAGGTCTTACACTCGATTTCATTGCTTAGAACCACTGCTTGGTAGAATTTTGAGCTAACTGAGGGGTAGGGGCTTTTTAGGTTGGGGGAGGAGGTACCATTTTCCTCCCCTCTTCTTCCATGGACGACCATGGCAATAGTTGGCTGCCACCTAGCCCACCTCTGATGGCTCCTGGTGACTTCAGAGGCTTCCTCTTATCTTCCTTTCTAAATACTTCACTTGAAGTATTTCTAAATTGGGCAAGAATCATCTTAAGAGAGCTTTGACCTTTGACTTAGATTAATTAGCCTAATCAAGGCTCATCTGAAATTGATCATGGGGTTTGAGTCAAGATGAGTTTAGGGCTTGATCCTTGAGATTTTGGGCTAGTTTATGTTTAAGGTACTTTTAAATGAAGGTTTTGGCCTTAATTAAAACATAGGTGACCATGGTTAGTTTTGGTTGGCCATGTTTAACCAAAGTCAACAATATGGTGGGTTAGTTAGCTTAGGTCATGAGGAATGAATTCGCTAGCTCAATTGGTCAAGAATGGGGTTAATTGGTTAAGAATGGGGTCAATTGGGTTTGATTTGGTCAATTAGGTCAAAGTGCACATTTCACCCATTTAAGGGATCCACCTTGTCAAAGGCATCTAGGGTACCCATTTAAAATTGGGATGTTACATAACACACCTCTTTCATCTCCTTCATGTGCCAAAAACTCTGTCGACACAGACTCCAGTTTTTTTCAGATGGATCTTGTCCTCGGGTCACTCACATTGGATCAATTCAGTTAACAACCACTTAAAAACTCAAGATATCTTATTTGTGCCCACGTTTACCTATAATCTTATCTCTATCAGCAGACTGAGCGCATATTCTAATATATCAATTTATTCGGAAGCAAATTGTTGTACTGTACAGGGTCGTTTGAAGAAGACCAGTGGCATACTTGCCATTCAAATTGGTGGGCTATACTATCTTTCACAAATCAACAAAACTCTCATCAGCACTTCCACTCCGGCTCTTCATACTACTCTTGACATATCAATTCTATGGCATCAATGCTTGGTACATATCGTTACTAATAAACTCAAGCATTTACTTTCTTTTCTTCCTGATTTAGAAACTGTAAAACATTTTGATTACCATATTTGTCCTTTGGCTAAGCAAATCAGATAACCTTTTCATAAAAGTGATGCTTTTCCACACATGTTTTTGATTTGGTTCATTGTGATATTTGGGGACCTTACAAGGTTGCTACTCGTCTTGGTTCTAAATATTTTTCTATTGTCGACGACTATAGCAGAAATACATGGATGTGTCTAATGACATCTAAAGAGGAAGCGCCTTTGCTATTATGCACTTTTTTAAATTTTGGTGAACACTCAGTTTAATATTTACGTTAAGGTTTGTCGAACTGACAATGGGTCCAAATTTTTTAATCACAAGATAAAAGATCTCTGCGCACAGTATAATCCATCAAATTAGTTCCATTTATACCCACTCAACAAAATGGGATTGTTGAACGAAAACATCGGCATGTGCTTGAGGCCGCACGAGCTTTGCAGTTTCATGCCTTATTTCTTATTAAATTATGGGGCAAATGTGTTCTCACTGCCACCCATTTAATTAATAAAACCCCCTCCAGTGTTGTCTATAACTAGTTACCCTTTGAAATACTTTTTCACAAAGCTCCATACTATCACAATTTAAGAACATTTGGTTGTCTACGTTTTGCTTCCACTACTCATATTACTCGAGAAAATTTTGAACCAAGAGCTCTTCGATGTTTTTTCATTGGATATCCACATGGTCAAAAGGTTACTAAAAGTGCACAGTGAGTCCTCTAAGTTTTTTCTGGAGGGGGGAGAATAGAGTTTAAAAACTTTTATATAATTATTATGCACAACAATAAAAATACTTCTAACAACAATGCATTCAGCTATCCAACACAGAATAAAATATTCACAGAGTGCAGAAATAAAAATAGTGGGACAGCATAATGAGACAAGAGCTACGGTGGTTCCCCAAAATATGGGTACATCCACTCTTCTACCACCTTGGTAGGAATACACTATCCAGTGCCTGATTCTTTTGATAAGGAGACTCTTAGAACCACTGAGTCTTTTGATAAGGAGACTCTTAGAACCAACAACTGAGTCTTTTGACAAGGAGACTCTTAGAACCACTGAGTCTTTTGATAAGGAGACTCTTAGAACCAAAAATTGAGTCTTTTGACAAGGAGACTCTTAGAACCACTAAGTCTTTTGGTAAGGAGACTTTTAGGACCAATGGCTGAGTCTTTTGATTAGGAGACTCTTAGAACCAATCTATATCTTTTGATAAGGAGATCTTGAACCACTGAATCCTTTGGGGGATTCTAAAAACTCTTTACTTAATTTACAATAAGAAAGAGAGAGTAAAAAGGATTAGAAGAAGAAGAAGTAAGTCTTCTGATTTGAATCCTCTTTCAGCAAATTTCTCTGAGGATTCTTGGCACTGTTAGTGGATTGGATCTTTAGATGATTAATCCTTTGTAAGAAGAAGAAGAAGAAAAGGATTATTAAGCTTTGTCCAGTCTTTCACTTTGTTGCAATAGAGAGAAGAAGCCTTGCTACTAATCAGAGATGTATTTTTCTGTCTATTGTCTGAGAGAAGGCTTCAGCAAGAAGAAGAAGAACAATTGAAGAGTTATTATTATTCTGAATCTTCTTTAGTAATATTATTCTGTTGTCGAATAATGTTTGAATCACTTTCCTCTTCTGTTGTATCCTTAGTTGGAATGTTCAGGGAATAATAATATCTTCTTTCTATTTTGATGACCCGTCAAACCCTTTTTGAATACCTTCCAGAAATATCATTGTTGTCTTTCTATAGTCCTTCTTTCCATTCTTGGATATAATCGACCCGTTAGAGATCCAAATTATTCCATGTAAAATCTCTAAATTATCTTTAGAAAAGAATAAAGGAGAAATTCTAATTTTGTATGTATTCGACGTAGCGTCGAATACATTTCCCTTCTTATCGATGCACCTCTGAATTCTACTGGATGTTGAGTCGAAATCCTACTCAGATTAGAAATGATCTCTGCAGTCGACATTGAGTCGAATAGATATCGATGTGTCCGTCGAGATGAAATCCTGAACTCAGAGCTTCTTCCTTCTACGCCGATTATAAGTCCAAGTTGCGTTGACTTCAAATACTGCTTCCACTGACTCTGTCTTCCGCGTCGAGTACATCTCGGCGTTGCACCGACTTCAACTGATAAACCGACTTCAGTCTGAGTTAATGTTACTTCTATTCGAAGTTACTTCGAATTGCAGTCAAAGTTGAGTCGACTTCTATTCGACGCAGGTTTAACTCAACTAAATTTTGGACTCTTTTTGGACTGGTCTTTGACACTCTAATGAGAGTGTGACATCCTAAGACATCTAATGACCAAATTACCCTTTCTATATAACATGGGTAATACATCCTAGATAATGAAATCACTTGTATATAATTTGTGAGATAAATCAAAGGGTGTTTTTTCCAATAGGAGTAATTTATATAATCTCACCTCTCGTAGAATTTTTATTAGTCGGGATGATAACTTCTCTGAAACCATTTTCCCTTTTTTATGACACTAATGTTACCACTCCTCCTTGCTTTCCTTTTCCATCTGACATGAGTGAATTCAACTTTGAACATAATGTTCACTCCAACAGTCCAAATTCTCGTGCCCAACCTGAACACAATTTATCTCTTTCATCCATACAAGCCAATACTCAGGACGACGTTGTTGATCCTGTTATATCCATAGACAGTGAGCCCAAATGACCTGCATGGCATCTTCATCCTCCACACTACCACAAGGACTATGATTGTTATGCCACCTTGATGACAGACCAGAGTACTAGCTTAAAGATGAAAGAACCATAATCTTATCATGAATCTTACACTGATCCTTCTTGGAGGGAAGCCATAGTCATTGAAATCAGAGCTCTTAAAAATAACAACACTTGGTCCATCACTGAGTTACCTCATGGGAAGAAAGTCGTTAGCTGCAAATGGATCTTTGAAATCAAATACAATGTCGATGGGTCTTCTGAGAGATATAAATCTCGGCTGGTTTCTAAAGGCTTCACATAAATAGAAGGTTTGGATTATGAAGACACATTCGCTCCCGTTGTTAAAATGACTACAATTCGATGTTTTCTTGCTTTGGCAGCTTCAAAAGGTTACTGTTGGGAAAAACACCCTTGTGATTTATCTTACAAATTATCTTAAAGTGATTTCATAGTCTAGGATGTATTACCCATGTTGTATAGAAAGGGTAATTTGGTTATTTGAAGTCTTAGGATATCACACTCACAATAAAGTGTCAAGGCTAGTCAAAATTAAGCACAAAATTCAGTTGAGTTAAAATTGTGTCGAATAGAAGTCGACGCAACTTTGAATACAAGTAGATGTAACTCAGACTGAAGTCGATCTATAGTTGAATTCTATGCAATGTCGAGATATACTCGACGTAGAAGACAGAGCTTCTCAAAGCAATATCAGAAGTCGACGCAACTTCGACAAGATGAAGTTCAAAGTCCAAGTCTTCAAGTCGACGAATACGTCGATAAGGACTCGACGCAACGTTGATATCTGAGTTTATTCAATACTGAGAAGGAATTTGAAGCAACATCTATTACAACTCAGATGTGTGTCGATTAGAAAGAAGATGAAGTCGACCCTACGTCGAATACAGACAAAAATAGAATATTTTCTGCTGACTGTTTTGATGCCTTTCTAGAAGGTGTCCAAGGATATAATTCAAATTTTAGCGATTCGTTTATTGCCAAGAATGGAATCAAGTACTCCAGAGAGACAACAAAGACATTCTTGGAAGTTATTCAAATTAGATTGACGGGTCATGAACAGAAATAGAAAGAGATATTTATTATCCAATGAATCCGTGTAAAAAGCCTTCTTCAAGGAACGAGTGGAGTGGTGCTCTTTTCTCTTTCTCTTCCTGTTCTTGACTTAGGTTGAAAAGCTCAGTTTCCGTAAGGCTTAGAGAGTCCCACGGGGCGGTTTTAGTATACCTAGCAGGGTTTAGAAACCAAGTTCAGACTGATGAATCTAGGATTACGCGGCCAGTCTTCAAATCACATGACAAAATGCGCCAGAAGGACAGCTAAAGCTTCGAAGGACATAGAGAATTCTCTCTTTCCCTCAAGCAAGGGGCTCGTACAGATAGTAGGGATCATAATCGCGGATCAGCATCGCTAGTATGTGAGATACCTGTGACTCGATTGGTGATCGTAGCTCGGGGGTCTTAAGCACACCCACACGTGTATGGTTAGGTGTGTGCTCCCTCCACAAAGAGGACTCGCTATTCACTCGGTTTTGCTGGATAACGAGTCGACGAGAAAAAATTGCCAGGTGTGAACATATGCCCCAAAACCCTAAGTGAGATCTTCCTCCCTGAGGAGGACGGACGTGTAAAAGATGTTTTGACCAGGATCGCCCAGGAAGGAAAGCTACTTTAGTGCGAGAACATGCCCTCGATCAATAGAAAGAGGGCCACTCTCGATTGGAATACCCCAAGAGAGTTTCACTCAAGGGCGCTACCGAAAGAGGGACTGTTGGCGGAACTGCTTTAGCGAAACCGCGATGGAATCCCCGATCTAGCAAGGAAGGATTCCAACTCTATAGTCCAAGGTGAAAAGCGAGGTAGGTTAGGAAGTGAGTCGAAAGCACTTTCATTGAGTTCCAATCTCGAAATCCTCTTTCGTGAGAGTCAGGTCAAAACGGAATATCTTGGATATCTCTGGAAGACCCCCAAGGGGGGTGAGTCGCGATAGCGACGAAGGCCCCGCCCCAACGGGGGTGAGCCACTAGGCGAAGAGCTCGAGCGAAGAGCGAAGCCTTTGCGCCTACCCCGAAGATAGAATAGCGCGAAGCGAAGCTATTCGCCTATCGGCTCACACCCGCTGGGCCCTTGACCTACCCATTAGAAAAAGATGCTGAATTCTATGCAATGTCGAGATATACTCGACGTAGAAGACAGAGCTTCTCAAAGCAATATCAGAAGTCGACGCAACTTCGACAAGATGAAGTTCAAAGTCCAAGTCTTCAAGTCGACGAATACGTCGATAAGGACTCGACGCAACGTTGATATCTGAGTTTATTCAATACTGAGAAGGAATTTGAAGCAACGTCTATTACAACTTAGATGTGTGTCGATTAGAAAGAAGATGAAGTCGACCCTACGTCGAATACAGACAAAAATAGAATATTTTCTGCTGACTTTTTTGATGCCTTTCTAGAAGGTGTCCAAGGATATAATTCAAATTTTAGCGATTCGTTTATTGCCAAGAATGGAATCAAGTACTCCAGAGAGACAACAAAGACATTCTTGGAAGTTATTCAAATTAGATTGACGGGTCATGAACAGAAATAGAAGGAGATATTTATTATCCAATGGATATTCCTTCTAGGTATAGAACAGAAGAGGAAAGAATTCAAACACTATTCGACAATGAATAAAGATCACAGAGGTAGAAAGAAAAGTTAACAATTCAAGTCATTCAATCATCTTCTTCCTCAAGCTCTCTCTCTCTCTCTCTCTCTCTCTCTCTCTCTCTCTCTCTCTCTCTCTCTCTCTCTCTCTCTCTCTCTCTCTCTCTCTCTCTCTCTCAGAAAAGAATAAGGAGAATTTCTCTGTATAGAAATATACAAAGGCTCTGCTTCTTCTTCTTCATCATCTACAGCAAGAAGCCATCAAGTGTACAGGGAGATAATCAGGATCACAAGCTTACAACCCTTGCATTCTTCTCTACCTTAAGCAAGGGTTCATTCAAAATAGATCCTGAAGAATACCAAAACAAGAAACTACAACTGTTTCTTCTTCGTCTTTCCTGTCTTATTCTATAACTGTGAAAAATCCCTAAGAATCCCTCTCCAATGGATTCAGTGAATCTAAGAGTCTCCTTATCAAAATACTCAGTTAGTGGTTCTAAAAGTTTCCTTATCAAAAGACTCAGTTAGTGGTTCTAAGAGTCTTCTCATCAAAAGACTCAGAGAGTGGTTCTAAGAGTCTCCTTATCAAAAGACTCAGGCACTAGATAGTGCATTCCTACTGAGGTGGTAGAAGAGAGGAGTACCCATATTTTGTGGAACCACTATAAAACTTATCTCTTTTGTATCTTCATTTTCTGTGTTGTCCATTTTACTATTACTGCAATCTGTGATTAATTTATTCTGTGTTAGTTTTCTGATAGCATAGTCATTATAAGTTTTGTATTGTGTGTGCACATTTTATATAAGAGTTTTAATCTCTATTCACCCCCTCCCCCTCTAGAGAATACTCAGAAGTTATAATGTGCACTTTCAATTGGTATCAGAGGGAGGTTGATCATAAAAAGGCTAACACATTGATCAAAAGATTTCCTCACTCATATTTTAATATTGTAAAATTATTTTTACAAACGAGTTCTAAGGACTATGCATCAACAAGACCACTAGTGTGTAACCTTAACAAGTTTACACTCTGGAAGGTCATAATAAAGTTATATATGAACTCCATTGACGAAGACATCTTTGATGTCATTATTTTAGGTCCCCCAACTCCAGCTAGACAAGATGCCAGTGGATCTGTGACACAGCAAGCTGTGCCCAGAGCTAAATGGACTGGAGCTGAAAAGAAGCAGAAGGCATGTGAAGCCAAAGCCATGAACATTCTAGTCTCTACAATGTCTGATGATATTTTCCAGAAGGCAGCTGACTGCAACTCAACCAAAGATATTTGGGAATCCTTTTCTAGATTGTTTGAGGGAAGCTCTGATGAAAGAAAGGACAGAAAGTCTCTTCTCATATCCCAATATGAGATCTTTCAGAAGAAGACTGAGGAACGTGTTACTAAAATGTATGAGAGATTCAGCATCATTATTAATGAGTTAAAAAGTCTAGATAAGGAGATCTATCTGACAGAAGTCAATGATAAGCTTCTCATGTGCTTCACAAGCTCACGAGGACTCAAGAATCTGGGCCATCGGAGAGTCTAGATGCCATAGAGACTCCACTGATGCTTTGCTTGGAAAGCTCAAGTCCGATGAGCTATTACTAAAGAGCAGGGCAGAGACATAAGCCAAGGAGAAACTCTCAACTTCTAAGGAAAGGATAGTTGCTCTAAAAGCTGTTGAAGGAGAACCCTCCACTACTTCTAAGGAAGAGATGTTCAATCTCTTGGACAGAAGATTCAAAAGATGGGTCAAGACAGAAGATTCCAGAAGAAAGGAAAGGAGTTCAGGTAAATCAAGGTATGACAAAACTCCAAAGAAGGAAATAGTCTGCTTCTCATGCAGAAAGCCAGGGCATATTGCCCCTGAATGTCCCGAGGAACAGAGCGATGGAAGCAGCAGCAAGAAAGAACACAAGAAGAAATCCTTCAAGAAGAAGGATAAGAAAATGGGGAAAGGTTTCATTGCTGAGACCTGGAGTGACTCAGGGTATGAGTCAAGTTCCTCTTCATCTGACAGTGATAAAGAGAGTACAGCTGAAGAATCCTGCTTAATGGATTTAGAAGATTCTACTGAAGAAAATCAGGTAACCATATTTGATGAGTTTGATTTCTCTTCAGAAGATTTTAAATGTTGTTTTAAAGATTTTGTCAAGATTGTATTAACAGTCAAAAGGAACTTAATACACTCAAAGAAGAACAATAAGACTTTAGGAAAGTTAATCTGTATTCAGTTAATTATGAATTATGAAATCGGATGTATAGGAAAGAAAAAGAACCTTTATATCTTTTGTTCGGTAGAGGAATTCGCCACACGGCGACTAGGGCCTTGCGGGGACTAGGGGAAATTCATCTCACGTTGGCGACTAGGTCTAGGGTGTAGATATAGGGAGTGCTCAAGACCTTTCCGGTGAGGGAAGGGCTAGAGCGGCTTGAGGCCATATCTGGTGAGAGATAGGCTAGAGCCAACCGGTCCTTGGGAGAAGGTTCGGTATAGAAAACCCAATAGAGCTTTTCTTTCGTCGCTTCTTTCCAAGCGTCATTGGGAAAAGATTTTGTAAACAAAATTATTTATTGTTAATGAAAATATGTCTTTCTTCATCTCTGTTTTGTGTTCTCTGATTTTCATTACTATAACATAAATAGATTTTCTCTGTCACTAACTCCGAGCGGTAACACTACCGCTCGCGATAGCAATAGAGAATCGTTTTTCATTTAAATATTCTCGAAAATCTTAGAACCCTTATTCACTCCCCCCCCCCCCCCCCCCTCTAAGAGAGCCTACAGATCCAACAAAGCATGCTACTCAGGTTCCTGAATTTGATCCATCTTCTCCAATACCAGCTCAGCTCCCTCCTACTCCTACACTAGCTTAGCTCCCTCCTAATCCTACTCCAGCACCCATTCCAAAAGTCCCAGCACCAACCTCCAGAAGAAGACCTCCATTTAGAGGAAGGGGACATTGAAGAAATTATAGAGGAAGGGGAAGAGACTTCAGAGGAAGGGGATATGGAAGAGACATACTTGTTTGGGAAAGGTATATAAAAGAATAAAGAAAGTAGTTCAAGAAGGACAAATCTTATTATAAAACCTATGAGAAGGTTGACAACCCTGAAAATAGACTGGATGTATATACTGACCCAGAGCTTGACAGAGATCTAGATGAGATTAGAAGTAGGGATCAAGATGAATATGAAGCAGCTTAATGGGAATTGGAAGAAAAGAGAAGGTTGTTCATTGAAAGGCTGAAGAATGACAAGGATGCTGTGGAGAAAGAACAACTAAAGGAGTCAATTCAAATTCCCAGCACTTTGTTTGATCCTACAATATGCAGCCAGGAACCCTCAAGAAAAACTTCCTGAAAACAAAGGGCAACTTCACAAAGGAGGTCTTGGATGTAATCAGGATGATGCAGAGCAGCCCATTCAAAAGAAAAGGAAGATCGTAATCAAGTCAACTCTAATTCCTGGAGTTATACAGTCCACTTTTATAGTTCCTGATCCAGAGGAGTTTGATCTGGAAGAAATAAATCGAATGTCTGCAAAAATCTTTGGTCTGGGATTCAAGCTAAATGATGTTTATCCAAATCAGAAGCTGACCTGGAGAGTCTTTTCAAAGTACATGACAAGATCGAGAAGAATCTAGAAAAGACTATTCCAGCAAACTTCAAGTATGTGGAAAGAAAATCAGAAAGATCTATGAGGCTTTATCTACTTTTCTCAAAAAGAGAAGGTAGATCATTTCATGGGTAACTTACTTTGATGAACAATTATTCATATTAATCAGAAGTTTTCAGTTTACCAGTCCATTTTGTGTATTTATATATCTATTTGTGCTTTGTTAATTTAACAGCATGTTTGAAATCACTTAAATTATTTGTAAAATTTGTTAAGATAAATAGGGGGAGATTGTTGGGAAAAACACTATTGTGTTTTATCTTACAAATTATCTTAAAGTGATTTCATAGTCTAAGATGTATTATCCATGTTGTAAAGAAAGGGTAATTTGGTTATTAGATGTCCTAGGATATCACACTCACACTAGAGTGTCAAGGCTAGTCCAAATTAAGCACAAAATTTAGTTGATTTAAAATTGCGTCGAATAGAAGTCGACGCAACTTCGACTAAAAGTCGAAGCAACTTTGAATACAAGTAGAAGTAACTCAGACTAAAGTCGAAGTATTGTTGAAGTCGACGTGACGTCAAGATATACGTACTCGACGCAGAAGACAGAGCTTGTCAAAGCAATATCAGAAGTTGACGCAACTTCGATAAGAATTTGACGCAAAAGATGAAGTTCAAAGTCCGAGTCTTCAACTCAACGGATACGTCAATAAGGACTCGACGCAATGTCGATATCTGAGTTTATTCAATACTGAGTCTATTACAACTCAGAAGTGCGTTGATTAGAAGGAAGATGAAGTTGACGCTACGTCGAATATAGACAGAAATATTTTCTGCTGTCTTTTCTGATGCCTTTCCAGAAGGTGTCCAAGAATATAATTCAAATTTTAAAGGTTTGTTTATTGCCAAGAATGGAATCAAGTGCTCCAGAGAGACAACAAAAACATTCTTGAAAGTTATTCAAATTAGATTGACGGGTCATTAAAAGAAATAGAAAGAGATCTCTATTATCCAATGGATATTCCTTCTAGGTACAGAATAGAAGAGGAAAGAATTCAAACACTATTCGACAATGAATAAAGATCACAGAGGTATTCAAGCCATTCAATCATCTTCATCCTCAAGCTCTCTCTCTCTCTCTCAGAAAAGAACAAGGAGAATATACCTGTACAGAAATATACAAAGGCTCTACTTCTTCTTCTTTATCATCTACAGTAGGAAGTCATCAAGTGTACAGGGAGATAATCAGGATCACAAGCATACAACCCTTGCATTCTTCTCTACCTTAAGCAAGGGTTCATTCAAAACAGATCATGAAGAATACCAACAGAAGAAACTACAACTACTTCTTCTTCTTCTTCTTTCTTTCCTGTCTTATTCTGTAACTGTCAAAGAGTCCTAAGAATCAATCTCCAAAGGATTCAGTGGTTCTAACAGTCTCCATATCAAAAGACTCAATTAGTGGTTCTAAGAGTCTCCTTATCAAAAGACTCAGTTAGTGGTTCTAAGAGTCTCCTTATCAAAAGACTCAGTGAGTGGTTCTAAGAGTCTCCTTGTCAAAAGACTCAGGCACTAGATAGTGCGTTCTTACCAATGTGGTAGAAGAGTGGAGTACCCATATTTTGGGGAACCACTATAAAACTTGTCTCTTCTGTGTCTTGCTTTTATGTGCTATCCTTTTTACTATTTACTACAATCCGTGATTAATTTATTCCGTGTTGGTTTTTATGATAGCATAGTCATTAGAAGTTTTGTATTGTGTGTGCACATTTTAAATAAAAGTTTTAATCTCTATTCAACCCCCCCCCCCCCCCTCTAGAGAATACTCAGAGGTTGCATTGTGCACTTTCAGTTAGCCCATTGCCCAGTTAGATGTGGACAACGCCTTCCTTCATAGAGATTTACTATGGGAGGTTTATATGAAACTGCCTCCAGGTTTTCAGCATACCAATACTTATGCTAATCCAGTTTGTTGATTGCATAAATCATTATATGGATTGAAACAAGCGTCTAGACAATGGTTTGCCAAACTTTCTTCTACTATTACAACACTTAGCTTCCTTCAGTCAAAGAATGATTACTCTCTCCTTACCAAAAAGACAGAGGAAGATTTTACAGCTATATTAGTCTACGTTGATGATATCATCAGCACGGGAACCAGCACTAAAGAAATTGCATATATCAATTTTTCTTCAATGATAATTCCGCACCAAAGACCATGGCAATATTAATTTCTTTTTGGGGCTAGAAATCACCCGCACCCTAGATGGAATCTATTTACATCAGCCCAAGTATGCTTCAGATTTCTTACAGAGTGCTAACATGATCAATTGCAAACCAAGTATTTTGCTAATTGAACGAAATCATATGTTGAATGATTCTAATGGTGAAGAAATTGATGATCTGGCTTCCTACCGCACTCTCATTGCCGAACTTATTTACTTAACAGTATCTTGTCCTGATCTTACATATTCCGTTCATATTCTTAGCCAATTCATGGCTCAACCTCGTGCTACTCATCTTCTTATGGATTACTAGACACTCAAATATATTAAAGGCACTCTTGGGCAAGCTTTATTTTTCCCTGCCAATAATAAATTGCGCTTAGAAGCATTTTTTATGCCAATTGGGAATCATGTCCCATGACACGCCGCTCTATTAACGGTTTTTGCATTAAATTGGGTGTTGTAGTGATATCCTGGAAAACCAAGAAACAGAATATTGTCTCGAAATCTTCTACCAAATCAGAATATTGTGTGATGTCTGCAACCTGCTATGAGATCACATGGCTCATCAATTTACTAGCCGATTTACAGATTTCAAACCTAACACCAGTTTTACTGCATTGTGACAATCAAGCAGAATTGCATATCGCTTTTAATCAGGTTTATCATGAGCACACAAAACTGTTGGGAATATTGCCCTCAATGTTCCCTTGATTTGAAGAGGCATCATCACAATGCTAAGTACATATTGTATTTGATAAACCCCATTTTGTATCATGACTGTGCAGGGTTTAGATATTCTAATCATTGGAATAATGTTGGTGCTTCACTGTCTGAACCACTGAGACGAGCTCATTGTCTCAGTTAAACCACTGAGACGAGGCCAGGAGCTGCTGAGAAGGGGTCTGCCTCAGCTGAGCTGCAGATAGACAAAATCTGTTGAGAAGACAATCTGTCTCAGCGGATCCGCTGAGAAGAAGACAGCTCAACTGCTGAGACTGAAGACTGTCTCAGCCCAACCGCTGAGATAGATTCAAATCTGAAAGATGACACTAGCGCGATTTGCTTTTGGCACAAACAGCTATAAAGCTAGATAAAGTATGTTATCCTTCTCCATGATGTGTCATGGGCCTTCTAAGAGTCATTGAAGATGGGAGGAGTATAAAAGAACATGATAGGGCATCTCAGAAGGGGCGGGTTGTTGTTGATGTTGTATTGTTAAGTGCTGAAAAGTGTGAGAGCCATCAACTGTTCCATTGACGGCTTTCAAGAGCTCACTCCTTCTGCTTACTGAACCAGCAAGAAGATACAAGGAGAGATGATAGCTCTTATATCTAGAAGAGCAAGGTAATCTTTTCTCCTCTACTGAAGAGAAGGATCAGATAGGAGCAGGTCTGAAGATTTCATTCAGCTCAGCTACAAGGTTGCACCAGCTGTGCATAAACAACAGAAGACAATATCAATGTTGTCAACTGTTGTAAGCTATACTTATAATCTTTGTAGCAACTGCATTGTTCTGAGCTTGTAGGGCATTGTGCCTGAGATTGTAGGGTTGTTGAACCTGAGATTGTAGGGTTGTTGAGCCTGAGATTTGTAAGGTTGTTGAGCCTGAGATTTGTAAGGCTGTTGAGCCTGAGCTGTAGGTCATATTGCCTGAGAAGTAGGGCTTTTTGATAGGCTTGAGGTAGGAGATCAAGGTGATCTCTGAGCAGTAGGAGTGGAGGCACTCTGAGTTCGTAGGGTTGGTTAGCCTGAGGTAGGGTTTGGAGCAAACCTGAGAGATCCTGAGGGATCTGTGTTGTAAGCTCTTGGAGCTGAGATTGGAGGAGTTTGGCTTGTCTAACACTCTGTTAGAAAGCTGTAGAGGATAAGTGGACTACTCATAAACACATTGTCTTGGGGAACCACTATAAATAACTGTGTGCTTTCTGTGTTTGCTTGAGTTTTGGTTTACTACTCACTAACTGCTAGCAATTATTAAGTAAAATTAAAAGAGACCTAATCACCCCTAGGTGAATTAGACTACTAACCTATAAACTATCAAGTGGTATCAGAGGGAGGTTGGTCAAAAAGGACTTAACAGTCTGACCAGATCCTATATAGGAGTAGTCAAATCTGAATCAAATGGCTATCAATGGAGTTCAGAAGGAGATGGGGTCAATGAAGTTACCAATATGCAAAAATGAGACTTTTGCCATTTAGAAGCAAAGAGTTAGGCTATTCATGGAGGCCTCAGACCCTAGGATTTATATTACTGTCTAGTAGGGTCCCTTTGTAGTCACAAAGCCCTCCATTATTGATCCTACAAGACAGGTTGCCAAGTCATATACTGAAATGACAAGGGATGAAATTGCATTGGCCACAATGGACAAAAGAGCACAAAATATAATAGTCAACGCAATTAATGATTCAACCTTCCAAAACTTGGTACATTGTGAGACTGCCAAGGACATGTGGGACACACTAATAGTGTGCATAGAAGGTACTGAAGAAGTGAGGGATGATAGGAAATCCCTCCTTAATCAGGAGTATGAAGCCTTCGGGAAACAAAGCCTTGAATGCATAGCTGACTGTTATGAGAGGTTCTTCAGAATAGTGAATGAGCTGAGGACCTATGAAAGGGTCTTCACTCAATATGAGCTAAATGACAAATTCCTAAGATCTCTAGAGATTGGGATACCAAGATTTGTGTCATAAGAGAGGTGTCAAAGTTGGGTGAGAATCCTCCCCACACTTTGTTTAGAAAGCTGCTCTCCTATGAAATGCAGCAATCTGCAAGGAAGGAGGAGGATACATCCTCCAAGCCCCATGCAAGGGAGAGTACAGTAGCTCTCAAAGCTGAGAGCTCCAAGAAGAGCAAGGCAAGGATGCCTTCACCACCAAGAAAGGTTGTTAGCTCAGAAAATTCTGAGCACAACACATCTGAAAGCAGCTTATTTGATGAAGAGTTTGCTGCATTCTCAAGGCATTTCAAGAAGAAGATGGGGAGAAAGCAGTGGAAGAACAAGCCTTCCTTCTCCTCACATCCCAGGAAGGATCACAGTAGATCTGAAAGGCAACACCCCAAGGGGGATAGGTATGATCCTAAACATGTTAAACATGTTTCAAATAATATGATTTTTTATTGCTGCAGCAAGCCTAGACATGTCACAGCTGACTGTCCAGTCAAGAGGAAGGAGAAGGGTGATAAGAAAGTTCATCAACAGAAGCGAAGGAAGGGTGAAAAATCCTTCCTAGCTAAGAAGGAGAAAAGCTGGAGTGAGTCTGAGTCATCATCCTCAGATTCAGAAGAAGAAGAAGAAGAAGCCTACATTTGGTTGTTTGCTGCTGAAGAGGATGAGGACTTTCCTGCTGCAAAGATGGGCATCAGGGCCCCTCTGTCACACTCAGATAGTGAAAAAGGAGGATGAAGATGATAGAGAACATCATGGCTTAAGGGCCATAACAGATGATGATGAAGATAGTCAGGATAATCCTGACATGGTACCTACTTCTTTCCCCTCTTCTGAGTATAAATTTGTGCCAGAATCTGAAGCATGCTCATCTAATGATGAGAGTGGCTCGGATTCTGAAATGGTTGTTAATCAACTGATTGATAAGTATGATGCTTTATTGGATGCTCTGAAAAAGAGCAAGAAGTTTGCCAAGAGGCAAGCTCAGTAAATTGCTTCCCTTCAGTTGGCTAAGCAAGTCAGCACTGAGTCATCTACTCAGATGGCTCTGATGAGTAGAGAGATAAGCCAACTCAAGGGAATAACAATAGTCCAATTGAGCACCATCTCCCAAAAGAACAAGGTCATAAAGGACCTTGAGGAGAAGTTTCTCAAAGAGAGGAGCCTAGTGGCTCAATTCTCCAAGCCCAAATCTGTACTACCAATCATTGACACCCTTTCCTTCCAAACTAATAGGAGAGGACTAGGTTTCAATAATGTGGCAGTGGGTGATGGGAATGGAGAAATGGGCAAGGCTAAGGCTAAGCCTCATACCACCTCTTAAAAGGTGTTGCTTCCCTCCAACAGGTATGACCATGACAGTATATATGGTCACTGGAAGAATGGGAGTTCCTATAGGATGGAAAACACTCCTTACTATAGTGGAAGAAAGGGCATGGAGATGAGTGCTATGAAAGCTCCCCATGAAGAAATTAAAATGACCCATTCCGGACCATTTGTCTTTGATACTTCAGCCCCTTCATCCAAGAATAAGGAAGTGGGTTCTTCCAAATTCCTCCCAGCAAAGCACTTGGTTGTTGTCAAGCCTATAGTCAAGTCTGACAGCTCAGTGTGTGATGCCATCAAATCTTGCCTAACTGCCAAGCCAAGACAAGTTGACGTCATTAAGACAAAGATTGCCAAGACTGACCAGAGATTGTCATTCAGCCAAATCATTGCTGAAAGGAACAGGAAGAATGTTGTTGTCTTCCCTCCTGAACACAAGCATATTGATGCTTCTTCCTCAAAGAATGTTCAGAAGAGAAGATATAACATTCATGAATATTGGTGATGTGGTAAGGTGGGACACTTTGCCATGGATTATTGGCACAATCCCAATGTGTCTAATGCAAAGAAGAGCTTTCCTGCAAAGGGTACAGCAGGTGTGAAGATTTCTTTTCATGCTAACAAAGGCCTAGGACCCAAAATCAATTGGGCTCCTAAGGGTAAATAAATTGCTTCTTGTAGGATAGTTCTAGTACCAGCTTAGGGCAAATTTGGTACTTGGACAGTGAGTGCTCAAGGCACATGACAGGTACCAAGAGTCTTATGTAGGAATACAAACTGTGAAGAATGGACCTAAGGTCATCTTTGATGGATCTGAAAGAGGCATCACCAGAGGTTATGGTATGATATCCAATGGCATAGTCTCAATCACAAGGGTGGCTTATGTTGAAGGGTTGCAACACAACCTTGTAAGCATAAGTCAACTTTGTGACTTGGGCTATGTCATTGAATTCCACAATGATAAGTGCTTGATCAAAAAGTCAAATGATTTAGAGATCATTCTCTCAGGTACTAGGAGTGGGAATGTTTATTGTCTAGATTTTATATGCAATTCTTCTCTATCTCTTGTGTGTCTTATGGCTAATGAAAGTGAGTCTCTTTGTATTCAATAGCACAACAGACTTGCTCACATTAACTACAAGATAATGTATATGCTATTTTCAAAAAATCTTGTTAGAAATTGTCCTAATTTGAATTATATTAAAAGTGGTCCCTATCAGGCATGCCAAATGGGCAAGCAAACTAGGGCCATCTTTAAAGAATTGGCTCCAAAGTCACTGAAAGATGTCTTTATCTATTGCACATGGACTTGTTTGGTCCTTCGCCAATTTAGAGCCTAGGAGGGAAGTTGCATACTTTGGTGATTGTTGATGATCACTCAAAGTATACAATGGTATTCTTCCTTAAGAAGAAATCTGATACTTTAGATATCTTTATAAACCATGTCAAAGCTATTCAGAATGAATTACAATGTACTGTGGTCAAGACAAGAACTGACCATGGTACAGAATTTCAATCTGGGGCAATGACAAGGTTTTGTCAAGAAGTTGGTATCACCCAAGAATTCTCCTCCCCAAGGACTCCACAGGAAAATGGCGTAGCTGAGAGGAGGAATAGGAACTTGATAGAAGCTAGGAGAACACCGCTTAGTGACTCCTCACTTCCAGAATATTTTTGGGCTGAGGCAGTCAATACTGCTTGTTATGTTCTAAATAGAGCATCTATCAATAAGGCCCTAGGTATAACCCCCTATGAGATTCTGAAAGGCAAACAACCAATTATTTAATACTTTAGAATCTTTGGTTGCAAATGCTACATTTTAAATAATGGAAAATCTCAATTAACAAAGTTTGCTGAAAAATGCAATGTAGAGATTCTTGTTGGATATAGCTCACATAACAAGGCCTATAGTGTATTCAAAGAGAAAACCCATGTTGTAGAAGAGTCTATGCATATAGTTTTTGATGAGACTGGCCTGCTCTATAAGGGCTGGTCCAGTTCTCCTGTTTTAATAGGTAATGAACAGGAGATGCAAGATATGTCTATCCAAGACATACGCAGCACAAGCAAGATTAATTCAGAGGCTGCTATTCCTGAAGATGAAGATCAACAAGTTGTTGATGAGCATGTTGCTCAAGAAGAAGAGCTGTAGATAGTTAATAGGTTGTCAACAGCAAACAGGCACCTAAGGGATCATCCAAGAAATCTAATTATTGGAAATGAAAACTAAGGAGTGATCACCAAAAGCAGGGCTCACAATGAAGCTCTATTCTTGAGCTTTTCTATCACAGATGGAGCCCAAGAAATGTGAAGAAGCAAATGAAGACACTTTCTGGATTCAAGCAATGCAAGAAGATCTACTTCAGTTCAAGAGGTGCAAGGTGTGGAAATTGGTGACAAAGCCTCAAGGACACAACATCATTGGCACCAAGTGGATCTACAGGAACAAGCTTGATGAGAATGGCATTATCAACAATAATAAGGCTAGACTGGTGGCCAAGGGGTACAAACAAGAAGAAGGTATTGACTTTGATCAAACCTTTGCCCCAGTTGCAAGGTTAGAAGCAATAAGGCTATTCATTGCCTATGCTGCCCACAAAGGGTTCAAAGTACACCATATGGATGTCAAATCAGCTTTTCTGAATGACAATCTAAAGGAATAGGTATATGTGGAGCAACCCTCAGGTTTTGTTCATCCAACCCTTTCCTCTCAAGTTTATTTGCTTAGGAAAGCACTATATGGTCTAAAGCAATCCCCTAGGGCTTGGTATGAGACCTTGTCTTCCTTTCTCATCAAGAACAAGTTCTTGAGGGGAAAGATAGATAGTACATTGTTTCTTAGGGAAATAAAGGGCAAATGTCTCCTAGTCCAAATTTATGTTGATGCCATAATTATTGGGTCTATAGATGACAACCTTTGCAAAAGGTTTGCCAACTTTATGCAGGGGGAGTTTGAGATGAGCAGTATGAGAGAGCTCAAGTACTTTTTAGGCCTCCAAGTGAAACAATCTGATGAGGGAATATTCATCTCACATGCCAAGTACACTAGGGAGATTATTAAGAAGTTTAGGATGGAATCAGCTTCCATCATGAAAACTCCCATGGGGTCCAACATTTCCCTGGACAAAGATGAAAAGGGTAAGCTCTTTGATGAATCCATGTACAGGTGCAGTATTGGGTCCCTGTTGTATTTAACTGCCAGTAAACCATACATTATGTATGTTATATGTGTTTGTGCTAGGTACCAAGCATGCCCTAAGGAATCTCATTACTCAGCTGCAAAGAGGATTTTGAGATACCTTAAAGGCAGGCAACATCTTGGCCTTTGGTACCCTAGGAACAATGATTTTGAACTGACTTGCTTTTCAGATGCAGATTTTGTTGGGTTTTCTATATACCATTCATAATGATATAAACACATCAAAATGTACGCTACGGAAGAAATTACTAGAACAACCCAAAGAGTAAGGATCTTGTGGATTTCATGAATCAAGAGATTAGGAAAGCAAAATGCGATATACCTTTGCGGGATTGAGTCAATACTCAACCAAGATGCTCTAAGAAGAAATCTGGTAGACGAACTTCGAGTTCCAAGCACCGAAATGTATCGGCCCTCTACAGAGATCCACACAATGAAGGAGAACCTCAATGCCTTATCGCACAAGGTATGGGTCGGAGAAGAACAGTCCTCTGCGTCCCCACGAACTACTAGGTACGTTGGAGGGGAGGCGGCGACAGTCGGCGGCGATGAGCGAGGTCTGCGGACGGGGACGACGGAACACTTCCGAGTCGGCTCTGTAGAAATTGCGAAAAGGCTCGTTCTCGTTTATGACATAATCTCATCGCTTTTATAAGCAAGTCATAAAAACAAGCTATCCGCAGACCAGGGGAAAACAGAACATTTCTGCCAGGATTCAAATTCGTCGAATACATAATAATTCGGCTATACGCTTTAGACTAATTATCATATTCGACTATATACATTCGACGAATTGTCTCAAATTCGACTAAACACTTTAGACAAATTCGAATAGATAGTTTCGACTAAACAACTTAGACGAATTATCATATTCGACTAAATACATTCGACGAATTGTCATATTAGACTAAATACATTCGACGAATTGTCATATTCGACTAAACCCTTTCGACGAATACGAATAGACGAATTGACATAGATTCGTTTAAACCCTTTAAACAAACTCGTCGATATAAATCCTTTCGTCGAAACACTTTCGATGAATTTACCAAGTCCTATAGAATTCGTCTAAACCATTTAGATGATTCATCAATAGTACTCGTTTCCCCCGTTTGAGACATTCTCAATTCAATTCCAAACAGTCATAGGATTGGTCCTCCACTCATATCCAATATGAGTGAGGCCAACACAATCCTTTCTCCAACTTCTCCAAATGCTTTTATGTGCGACCCTATAGGCTCATATTGCGTTGGCAGTAAGACTAACTGTTGATTGCTTTGAGATCACCTCAAAAACTCCAACAGATTTTGTAGGTTGCAAAGAAGATAGGAAAAGCACAAGTAGAATTTCTCAATTCCTAGGAAGAAGGTTGATCTCATGGAGCAACAAGAAGCAGACCAGTGTGGCAATATCCACTGTTGAATCTGAGTACATAGCTGCAAGAAGCTGTTGTGCACAACTATTGTGGATACAACATCAGCTAGAAGATTACAACCTCAAGGTAAGTAATTCTCCTTTGTATTGTGACTCATCCAGTGTTATCTCTATAGCTAAGAATCTTGTCTCACATAGCAGGACTATGCATATAGAGATAAGGTATCATTTTATTAGAGAGCATGTTGAAAGTGAAGATATATGCCTTGAATTTATCCCAACTGACAAACATTAGTTGATAACTTTACAAAGCCATTGAATGAGGCAAAGTTTAATGCTCTTAAAATTGAGCTTGGTATGCTCAGTCTAGAATAGATTTTATACTGTCAAATTATCTATCTTGCTCATTATGTTATTCCTTAACTTTATTAAAACATGTACACATGTATCACAAGCATTGATAGGATAAGTTGTTATCTGAGACACTTAGTAGCATGTTAGAACTAGACATTGTCCTAAGTATATGGTTCACTGATAGGCAGTGAGATCAGCTGAAACAGCTGAGAAAAATTCAGTTGAACTGTTGAGACAGCTGAGAAGGTCTCAGCTGATCCGCTGAGATGGCTAAAACTGTCTCAGCGGTTGACAATATCTTGTCCCAACAGATTATCACTCCGTCTCAGCGGTTCCGCTGAGACAGGCTGGTTAAATTAAAACATGCCCTAATTGACATGTCATCAATGTAAAATCAATCAAATTGATTAGTCTAATCAACATATACACTTAGGGCAAATCTAAGCCTAAGACCAGCCACTATCAATAGAAAAGTGTTGATTAATTATTTACATTCTTATTAACCCAGGCGACGAGATGAACCCTCCTCCATTCTGTCTCAACGACTTTTCCTTCTACGGTAATGGAACCAAAAATGGCAAAAGAACTTCAGGAAGGTTATGAGATAGTAAGGAATGGATTCCAGCATGCCCCTGCAGAGATAAGAGAAGTGATTCAACTTCTAACAGACCAAGGACTGGAATATGTTCTATCTTAGCCATCCACAATTCTTAGAACTGAAGATCTGGAATTCTTTAATAGTGCCAAGATGTCTTCCTCTAATTCTTCAATCAAGGCAAAAATAGGAAGAATAAAGATCAAAATCTCTCCAAGGAAGATGGAGAAGGCCCTTCATGTGACCTCTTGCAGTGAAGAAGAGGAAGAAGTTTCTGAAAAGGATAAAGACCAAGCTTTACAGTGGTGTGAATATAGTGATGCCCAGATTGGCTCACTAAAGAGGAAGTTCTTCAATCAGAGGGGCAAGCTGCTCTCTGATATAGTTGGCAAGGCAGTACTGTGTAAGCCTAGATCACATGACATCATATCCAAACACATGTTTGAATTGATGTCAAGAGTCATTCTGAAGAAGAAGACATCATGGGCAACTGTCCTATTTCAAAGGATAAGAGAATGTCTACAGACCCTCAACCTAGGCAGAATTCTCTCACTCTACCTTCTAAACAACTACCCAGAAGACTTTGATAAGTCAAAAGGAATAAACTGTTGGAGCTTGCTTTCCGCATCTCTTGGTTTGAGAATAACAAATACCATGATGTATTTGATCTAGCCTTTTGTGTGTTTATAGTGGCCAGGTTGTACAGGTTCAATGAGGAGACAAGTCCTCATTCATGGGCATGATCCGAGAACGACAAGTCTTAGGTTGGATGAGTTTTGTGTGCTGATCTTAAAATGGCCATAACTTTCAATCCAGGAAGAGTTACAGAACGTGCCACCCCATTTCGGAGATGAGAACGACTCAATCTACAGTCTGGAGTAGTTTCGGACGGCAAAAATGAAGAGGACCTGTCGCCCAGGCGACAGCTGATGTCGCCCAGGCGACAGCTGATGTCGCCCAGGCGACAGCTGATGTCGCCCAGGCGACAGCTGATGTCGCCCAGGCGACAGCTGATGTCGCCCAGGCGACAGCTGATGTCGCCCAGGCGACAGCTGATGTCGCCCAGGCGACAGCAGAGAAGTTACAACTACTTCCCCCACGGCAGCACGACGAAAGGCAGTTTTGAGCTGTCGGAAATCCGACATCGATGTCGCCCAGGCGACAGCTCGGAGGTTACAACAACTTCCCACGATAGCACCACGACCGGCAGTTTTGCGCTGTCGGAAATTTTTGACAGCTGATGTCGCCCAGGCGACAGCAAAATTCTATAAATTGGCTCCTTTTGTTCGTGCATTCAAAGCTCTGAAGATTATAAGTCCCTTCCTGAGTGAATTCCATCCAGAGAGCTCCAGAACCTCATGAACTCCCATTTATGCTGAGAAGGTTTGAAATTGAAGATGAGATCGGACGCGCTTCTACATCAAGGATCATCTCGAGGCTTCAACCTTCCTTTCAGAGATCTGAATTCCTAGGGAGTTCTTATTTTATCTTGTATTTTCATTTATATACATTTTACTTTGTATTGGTAGGGAAAATCGCTTCCTTGTGCGGAGCGTCTAAGTCCTTGCGTGGCTTAGGAGAAAATCGCTTCCTTGTGCGGAGCGTCCGAGTCCTTGCGTGGCTTGGTGGGAAATCGTGGCCTTGTGTGCTACGTCTAGATCTTGGGAAGATCTAGAGGATAGGCTTGGGCTTGGTCTAGGGAGAGACAAGTGATAGCCTTCCAATCCTTGGGAGAAGGATTGGTAAACAAAAAGAAATTTACATTTGTACGCCTCCGATTTCTAGCGATATAGAAATCAAATTTATGTAAACACTTTTTCATATAATATAATCATGTCTCTTTTGTATTTACTTGATTTGTATCATTTGGCGTAATCTCTTTATATTGTGTTCTAAGTTTTCAATTCTAAATCTAAATTGTTTATTTCAATCTCCTTCATTATAAAACAATTTAGTAATTATCTTGAAAATTATAGAAAGAATTTTATTCCCTTATTCACCCCCCCCCCTCCCTTTAAGGGCGCCGTAAGATCTAACAATTGGTATCAGAGGGAGGTTATTCCAAATCGGCTTAACAACCGGGAATAATGGCGTCTCTTGATCATGATCTCGCTTCTACTAGTGGGGAAAATTTTAATATAAATGAAAAAATATTATCACCACCTTTATTTATGGGCAAAATTTTTAAAGGGTGGAAAATATTAATGAAAAATTTTCTTAAGGTCTTAGATGAAAAAGTTTGGAATATTATTATTAAAAAGCCATCTAGTGTACTAACTAGAAACGAAATTATTTTAAATGCAAAATCTATGAATAGTATATTTTGTGCGTTAGACAAAAATATTTTCAAACTTATTTATACTTTACCTACCGCATATGAAATTTGGAGTTTTCTTGAAAGAACTTATGATTCTCCTTCTACAGGTACGGAACATTCACAAGAACCGGAGAATATGCAAGCCTATGCAAATATTCAAGAAAGCTACACAAAGGATGGATCCATAGAATGCTCATCAAGCGGAAAGGATGATGGACACTCTTGTTTGGAAGAGGAAGATGAAGAAGACAACGTCACAATATTGGACTCAGTTGATGGCAAAACATCAAGCAAAAGAGAAGACAGAAACTATAGCAAGGTAAGAAAATCTAAATCTTCTCTTTTAGTAACTAATTCTATTTCTACATTTCGGGTGCTTAAATTTGCTAAACGTAAAATTAAAGTTGAAACATGCTAATTCCAAATTACGTTTAGAAAATAAAACTTTAAAAACAAACACTAAAGTAGAATCTTATATTGATGTTTCAAATTCTTGTTCATGCTCTTTAATTGAAAATGCTAAACCTTGTTTTGATTATAATTCTTTTAAAGAAGAACTCAAGGTTTTAGAAAAATGACTTTTAATTTCAAAAGAACATAATGAAAAATTGATAAAAGAAAATGATAATTTAAAGGATAAACTAGAATCATAAAAAATGTTTATTCAAAAATTTTCATATAATGAAAAATCTCTTTTTTCTAGTTTATCAAATTTTCAAAAGTCTAAAAGCTTAACTTCATATTATAAGAGTAGGTCTATAAGAAAGAGTGGAAATGAAAATCATCTAAATAAGGACCAATCATTTACAACATTTTGTAACTCACTCTTTCAACATTCAATTCTAAAGAAAGACAATCACTCTTATAAATTTTCAAAGAATCCATATAATAAAATTCATTATGATTATCAACATCAATCTATTTTGAAAAATAATTTGAATAAGCATAAATCTCAAATGAATTATTTTTCAAACAAATACAATCATATAAAGATGTCACATAATCATAATATGAATTTTAAAGATAAACAACCAAGGTATGAATGGAGACCCTTAAAGAAAAATGACACATCAACTTTAATAGAAAGGACTCATTTATCCTTGTCTCCTAAAAAATCATCATGTCGTATTTGGGAACCCAAAGGAACCATCCCTCATGGTCCCCTTTGGATACCTAAATCTCTTATTCATTAGTATCCTATCATTTGCATGAAGTAGAAACAATTAAAAATGAAATATCAATTCTCTACTTCATGATATGCTTAATTGTTTTTTCTTTTGTTTGTTTTCTTATTTTTGAGCCAACACGCTAAGGTCACTTAGATATATTATGAAATATGACTCTTACATTTTAAGCCTAATGTTTATCAAATCAAAATTGAATTAAATTAAACATAAAGTCATAATTTTTAAGTGATCTATCTTTTCTTTTTGTTTTATCCTTTTTAAATCCTTTGCCTATAAATGTCTTATATTATCATTATAAATTGAATGCTAAATTTTCTAAATGATATTATCAAGACTAATGAAATTACTTTCAAAATTGGATTTAAATGGATTTTTAGGGGTCTTAGGCTAAAATATTAAATGCGCAACTAATTGCATATTTGTCTATTTTTCGTTGATGCATATAATAGCCCCTATATTGAAAATCATAATCGAGAAAAATCAGAATCAAATAATATAAAAAACAATGTGTTTTAAATCAAATATAGTAACTCTGTTGCTAACGCCAGGCTTTATCACTAACACTGGCGGTAACATATTTTTCTAAAAATTCTGATTTTCTCTAAAAAATTATTTTTACCATCATTGTTGTCAAATACCTTGTATTTGTTGTCAAATTTCTAAAAATAAAATCAAAAAGAAAATTTACAAAAATGATGAATATGATTTCACAATCACCACCATGATCTATTAATATCCTATGCTAAAATTCACTATAATCATATATCATAATTCATGATCCATCAAGACCTATCTTAAATCAACTAATTCTATCAACCTTAGGAATTATGAAATATATGATTGCAATTGGTATTATAGTTTCATATCTTGTTTTGTGTGTGTGATGTGCATCTTTATTGTTTGCATGAATCTCATTATCTTTAGACCTATGAATTAACTTGATATCAACAAGATGAAATCAAATAGAATTGTCACTTCTTTCTAGGTCTATGAAAATTCAAAACTCTATGTTTGAATACATGCAACTCAATCTTATATTTGTCCATCTTTACTTAGCTTTGCACCATGTTGTCCTAATTCATCACACTAGCATTATCACGTACCATAGATAGAAATCAATGCTCATGTTAGTTATATCTTGCAATGTTAAAGTAATTATATCATTAAAATATGAAAATCTTATTTTTCTTTGTAGTTATTTGCATGAATAAAACTTTTCTAAATGGATTTAAAATCAACAATCTTCGATAAAATTGTAAATCCAAAACTAATCATGAAATTATAACACAGTTAATATATTTAAGGCTTACACACTTAGTATGTCTATAATCAATAAACCTATGACATGTGTCTCACAATAGCGAGGGCGTAGGATTGTGTGCATTAGAGACCTAACCTCTAAGTCATGTCTTGTCCTTAACCGGGGAGGGTTCCAGTGGGGCCTTGAGAGGCACTGGGGGGGAAAGAGTGCTAGGTTGAGCGTCATCTTTTGTATGTATATGGGATTAACACCCCAACCTACGGCATGTGTGCAGCTCCTCATGCCCATCCGTCACTTAGTACGGGGCTAGAGTGTAGTCATGTAGTTAAGGTATCTTGATCTTAGATATACTTATATTATATTCATTGCATGAACATTATCTCACTCTTTATACATAAATCATGCATATTTTTTTATTCTAACATTGCATCATGCGTTTGCATATTTTAATATTTCGAGCTTTAATGATTTTACCAAACACAAGTATTTGAAAAATCACCAAATACATGTTAAAAGAGCCTTCAAATCTAATCAATATACTCTGAAATTTCAACTGAAGGAAGGTCTCTTTATAATACAAATAAATTGAGAAAAATATTTTTCAAAACATCAAGAAATGCAGTTCTGTTTTGGCGTTAAGAAGTTAATGCCTGGCGTTAGCTCCTTTGCTCCAAAATATTTTTTTTGTTTTGAATTATTTCTGGTATTATTTTAATATTTTGTGTGTTTGTAAAAAGTTTTCTATCTTTTTATTCCTTTTAAAACAAAATTTTATTTCTCTTAAAAAATATATATATGTATTTTCTCATACGTTACTTTTGTTTATTTCTCTGGCATAGAATATCATTTACTGAAAGGGCTATTAAAGACTTCTATGATTTCCAGAGAATATATATAAAAAAACAAATACAAAATTACAAAACAATTTCAAAGAACAAAAATATGTTTTTTTATGTGTGTTTATTGTTTTGTCCATATATAAAAAAAAAATTCAAAAATTTATAAAAAAAAATGATTGTTATTCATTGCCATTGTCAAGGATGGATGATTAATTATATCAATTAAAGATTAAATACAATGTTTAATTTAACTTTCAAGTTTCTTAAAAACATTGTTTTGTATTTGTCATGCCTTGAAAATTATCTTGTTATGTGCAATGAAATTGATTGTAGATAAACATGTGTAGAAATGTTTAGCATGCCTCTAAGTATGAGTAATGTATTATGTTTGATAATGATTCATTCACTCACTTATTTTTGATAACCTACATGTGTTTACAATCTTATTCTTACATGATTGTGTAGTGTAATAACATAAATAATTAAAATGCCTAAATAGATTACCTACACAACATTGAATTGGTTATTACAATTCTTTGTCTTTCATGCACTTATTCTTCTTTAGAGAAATGTGGTTTAAAATGCTATGTTTGCAAAACAAGTGAATTCGGAGTCCTTAGTCACTAAACTAAAAATCAAATAATAAATGACAAGGAAAACTCCACCAAGCACTACTCACCCTCCTGATAAGTCTTAATGAGCATTGTGAGGTTGAGCACCTTGGATAAGAATTGTAAAGTGTCTTGTAGCAAACAATTTATACACCACTTCTCTTTTGTACACCGGATCACAAAAAATTGAAAATAAAGCTAATAAGTATAAAAGTGATCCCCCAAGCACTACTTTGCACCCTGATAAGTCTTACTAAGCATTGTGTGTGCAGAGCACCTTGGTAGTTGTACTATTTATTCATGTGCATTGAAATAGTGTGGAAGTAATATTATTTGTGTATTTTAATGTTGTGTTATTTCATTATATATGTCATGTGTTTTTGATTGATTCACTTGTATACTTTATCAAAACACTACTTTGTACACATCATTATCTTTCATAAAACTTCTACTCATGAGAATTGGATCCTAATGCTCATCTACTCAAATCTCTACAAACTTAAGTAAATGCACTAGATAACAAAGCATGACCGCTACAATGTTTATGTTTACTTGAAATGAAAATTTTATTATATTGTAGTTTGTGTATCTTTTCTTGATATTATGAAATCATGCTTGCAATTTTTTTTATCTTAATGGAATAGCATCTCTTCAATCTTTAACTCAAACATCAACTTTTCAAATTTAAAACTCATTATCCTTTATATGGTTTTATCTTCTAAAATGATGTTTATGTTTAAGAGTGCTTATTATTTTTAACACTGTGTTTTCCTTTAAGCAAGTGGTATCTTAAAATAGAATGCTTACTTTATCATGTTAGCTATGTTGCTTACTACTTTATGTTACATCATGCCTATATTTTTCTCAACAAGTAGTATTTAACAAGCTTTTGATTGCATCCTATTTTTCTTCTCGACATAAAATCTATTACTCTTATATACTCCCATATTTATTATTTCTTCATAATTATTCACTTTATTTCAAAATAACTTTTGATAATATCAAAAAAGGGGAGAAATATAAATTCAAGAAATCTCTTACTAATCTCAATTTTTCAGAATGCACCATTGCAATTAATTATAACATTTAGGGGGAGCATACATTTAGGGGGAGAATACAATTTAGGGGGAGTATATTAAAAAGTTTTCATGGAAAGCATCTATGTAGAGGGAGTGATATTGCTCGATCATGACAACCCACTTTTGGTAATAACAAAAGGGGGAGAATAAAATGAGAAATCTAGTGACATAGATATTTAGGGGGAGTAAAATCTATCACGTAGTAAACCTTTTATTCATGCATATCTTTTATCGCACTTATCTATAAACTCAATAATTTCTCATATGTGTATTTGTTATTATCAAAAGGGGGAGATTGTTGGAGCTTGCTTTCCGCATCTCTTGGTTTGAGAATAACAAATACCATGATGTATTTGATCTAGTCTTTTGTGTGTTTATAGTGGCCAGGTTGTACAGGTTCAATGAGGAGACAAGTCCTCATTCATGGGCATGATCCGAGAATGATAAGTCTCAGGTTGGATGAGTTTTGTGTGCTAATCTTAAAATGGCCATAACTTTCAATCCATGAAGAGTTACAGAATGTGCCCTATTTCGGAGATGAGAACGACTCAATCTACAGTCTGGAGTAGTTTCAATCTAAAATGGCCATAACTTTCAACCCCATTTCGGAGATGAGAACGACTCAATCTACAGTCTGGAGTAGTTTTGGACGGCAAAAATGAAGAGGAGTCGCTCACGCGACAGCTAATGTCGCCCAGGCGACAGCTGATGTCGCCCAGGCGACAGCAGAGAAGTTACAACTACTTCCCCCACGGCAGCACGACGAAAGGCAGTTTTGAGCTGTCGGAAATCCGACATCGATGTCGCCAGGCGACAGCTCGGAGGTTACAACAACTGCCCACGACAGCACCACGACCGGCAGTTTTGCGCTGTCGGAAATTTCCGACAGCTGATGTCGCCCAGGCGACAGCAAAATTCTATAAATTGGCTCCTTTTGTTCATGCATTCAAAACTCTGAAGATTCTAAGTCCCTTCCTGAGTGCATTCCATCCAGAGAGCTCCAGAACCTCATGAACTCCCATTTATGCTGAGAAGGTTTGAAATTGAAGACGAGATCGGATGCGCTTTTACATCAAGGATCATCTCGAGGCTTCAACCTTCCTTTCAGAGATCTGAATTTCTAGGGAGTTCTTATTTTATCTTGTATTTTCATTTATATACATTTTACTTTGTATTGGTAGGAAAAATCGCTTCCTTGTGCGGAGCGTCTAAGTCCTTGCATGGCTTAGGGGAAAATCGCTTCCTTGTGCGGAGCGTCCAAGTCCTTGCGTGGCTTGGTGGGAAATCGTGGCCTTGTGTGCTACGTCTAGATCTTGGGAAGATCTAGAGGATAGGCTTGGGCTTGGTCTAGGGAGAGACAAGTGATAGCCTTCCGATCCTTGGGAGAAGGATTGGTAAACAAAAAGAAATTTACATTTGTACGCCTCCAATTTCTAGCGATATAGAAATCAAATTTATGTAAACACTTTTTCATATAATATAATCATGTCTCTTTTGTGTTTACTTGATTTGTATCATTTGGTGTAATCTCTATTATATTGTGTTCTAAGTTTTCAATTCTAAATCTAAATTGTTTATTTCAATCTCCTTCATTATAAAACAATTTAGTAATTATCTTGAAAATTATAGAAAGAATTTTATTCCCTTATTCACCCCCCCCCCCCTCTAAGGGCGCCGTAAGATCTAACATAAACCTCCATAATCTGAAAAGAATGGATATCAAGACCTTGGACAGGTTCTCAAGGGTCCTCCCCATGAGCCAACCCTCTGAGCCCAAGGAGAAGAAGAAAACTTTGGTCAAAGGGCTGAGGAAAGACAGAATAGTCTACTCTAATTCTGTGTTAGAGGCAGAGGAGGATGTCCCAGCTATGGACAATCAAGGACCAGCCAACAGTCCACCAAAAGATAATCAAGAAGGAGAACATGACACTGAAGGTCATGAAGGTCATGCTCCTGAGAAAGAGCATGAAAGTGAAAAGGATGATGCTGCTGAGAAAGAGCATCAGAAGGAAAAGACTATTGCTGATGCTGCTGATAAAGGTGTACAACATGTACCATCCTCTTCAGAAGATCATGAGGATGATCAAGAAAACTCTGCTGTTGATCTTCATGGTAAGATTGATTTTATTATCTCAAATATAGAAAAGTAATTTAGGCTAATTCCTGCTAAACTAACAGATTTTTGGGGAGATGATCTTGAAGATGATAATGCCCCATCTGAGGGGGAGCAGCAGAGGAGAGGTTCTGATAAGGAAGATATAGGTGCTCCATTTGAGGGGGAGCAAGAAAAGAATTCTTAAGAAGCAAAGCAGGATACTGGAGATGATAAGGATGCTGAAGCCCAGCCTAGTGATAAAGCTGAGGGGGAGCATGATCAGCAAGCAATGGAGCCAATGTCAGCTGAATACCCCACATCTGCAGTATCACATGACAAGCTGATCAGTTCAATCAATTTATTAATTGAAGGTCAAATGAATTCAATTAAGAATTATATCGATAGCTCATTCCTGTCTGTAAAGAAAGAGGTCATGGCAGAAGTGAAAGAGATTAAAGAAGAAACTGCCTTCCTTAATAAGAAAATGACAAAATGGTTTGACCTAGCTAAGAAATCTGTAGTTGCTCAGAACACCATCCTGAGATCAATGGACAAACATCTTCAATTATCTGAGAATGACATGTCATATGTCAAGATCTATGTGAGCAAGACAGATGAAGTCATAGAAAAAGCCTCCAATCACATTGAAGACTTTGTATGGAAAACAACTACCACAATGATTGGAGAGGCAGAGAAAATGAAGGATGAACTCAAGTCTTATTTGGAAAATGCCTTCCAAACTCTTTCAGGTTCTGTAGTTGCTTCCTCCCAGACAATAGAAGCCAAAGTGGTTGAAGAAGACAGAAAGGGGGAGGTGGCCAATGCTGAGACTAATTCAGAATTAGCTCTTTAAGTGCTGCAAGGAATCAAGATAGCCCTAAATCATCCACTACTGGATAATTATAGAAAGGAAGATTTTGACTTTGAAGGGCAAGCTAGAATAGCTCAAAATGCTCAACTTGCAAAGAGAAGGAAAAAAGTACAGGTGATGCTAGCTGAAGAATACATGTCTAAGCAAAGGGAAGAGCAGGGCAATGACCCTGATTATGAGTACTGGAGTGAGGACTCCAAGAGCATCATTCTTAATGTCTGGCTGAGCCATGGTCAAGTCTGCAAGGACATTGATAGGATCTATCCAGCTGAAGAGTGGATAAGATACCTTGAAAGGAACATAAAGAGGGAAAAAATATTCAAGGAGAATCTAGTAAGGAAGCACAACCCAAGGAAAATGCCTTCTAGATATATTCCAAAGCCATA
Organism: Dactylorhiza incarnata; assembly: GCA_033032865.1. Classification (NCBI taxonomy): domain Eukaryota; kingdom Viridiplantae; phylum Streptophyta; class Magnoliopsida; order Asparagales; family Orchidaceae; genus Dactylorhiza; species Dactylorhiza incarnata. The sequence goes on along the minus strand of JAWHQI010000205.1, from coordinate 2,874,003 downwards.
CCTTTACTTTAAGAGGCATGAAAAGAAGAAGAAGCTAGCTGAGATAGAAGTTGCAAATGCAGAAATGGACACTACTGCTGAAGTCAAGGAGGCTACTACTGAAGACAAGGAGGCTACTGCCAAAGGGAAGGAAGTTGATGCTGATAATGCAGAATGCTCAAATTCATCAAAGAGGAGAAAAAACTTAAATATATGTATTTAGTTTTTCATTAAATCAAATTGTAATTTGAACAATGTTTCAACATTCTGGCAGCAATGAAAATGATAATTCTGTTGAATTAATTATGTTAGTGTTATAGGCTAATCTTAGTCAAAGCTTAATATTATTCAATATTATTGCTTTATATATTTCGTGATGCCTAGGCATAAATAGTTATCAATGTTATTGTTTTGGATTAAACAATGTTGTTATGTTGTCATGAAAATAATCTATCATGACATTATCTGTAATGTCAAATTAATGTTAACATTTACATGTTATGATATCATGAATGATATGTAATACATTTTCATAATAAGTTCTTTTTATGGTTATGTATCTTAGCATTAGGATGTTCTGCCTTCTTCAAATCGAGGGAGATTATTGGGAATACTGCCCTCAATGTTCCCTTGATTTGAAGAGGCATCACTCACAATGCTAAGTATATATTGTATTTGATAAACCCCATTTTGTATCATGACTGTGTAGGGTTTAGATATTCCAAGCATTGGAATAATGTTGGTGGTTCACTATCTGAACCGCAGAGACGAGCTCATTGTCTCAGCTGAACCGATGAGACGAGTCCAGGAGCCGCTGAGAAGGGGTCTGCCTCAGCTGAGCTGCAGATAGACAAAATCTGCTGAGAAGACAATTTGTCTCAGCGGATCCGCTGAGAAGAAGACAGCTTAACCGCTGAGACTGAAGACTATCTCAGCCCGACTGCTGAGAAAGATTCAATCTGAAAGACGACACTGGCGGGATTTGCTTTTGGCGAAAACAGTTGTAAAGCTAGATAAAGTATGTTATCCTTCTCCATGATGTGTTAGGGGCTGTCACAACCTGCATTTTCCCACGAATTTAATAAACATTATCAGACCAAGGGGAAAATACGCGTTATGATGCCATGTCATGCAGGGGACAACTACAGACGCTCAGGCAAACACTCCTTACGATTAATTTATAAAAGACATAAATATGTTTGAGTAAAAAGAGAATTTACATTTTTAAGCTTAGGACTGTGTCCTCGGTCCGGTGGATCAACTAGTCCACATGTAGAAAACTTTACATACGCAGCGGGAAAATAGGTTCGTAATATCCTACATGAGCATGAAGATCAAACATCTCAGCAATGATATGCACATCTCTAAATTTAGTATAAGTAAGAAAGGATTTTCTACGATCTTCAAAGTAGGTGACATTTACTTAAAATCATGTTATGCAATAATGACATTTTGTATAAATAAAGTAACTCATGCATCCTAACAAAAAAACCTTCCAGAGAGCAATACTTCATCCACAGTAAGAAGTAATAGCATAATAGCAATAAAGCGGAATACAATAAGAGACCACTATGGGTGCCAACAAACCCATAGGCAAACAAACCACTGCAACCACCAGAAGCCAACCTCTCACCAAGGAGGGAAGGAAGAAAGCCACCACCAGGGACTAAAGACTCCGCTCTACCACCTGCGACAGCTACAGACCTGAACTTGAGGCATTCAAAGAAAAGAATGCCTCAGCCTAAAGGGGGCAAGAAAGCAGCACAAAACTAAAGAAAGAGTTAAGGTCAGCATGAACATAAGAGGGTATGAGCAACTAGACTACAAAGGTAAGGACAAACAAATAACATCAATTCAGAAGAAACAACTCAAAAGCGAGAGCAAAAGGAAATCTAACACCAAGAATAATGACAGCCTAAATTATAATGATATATATATGTATATATATATAATGATACTAGAACCTGAGACTGCTTAGCTCAGAAGAAAGGGCACTGAGGTGGTGGTACTTTATCCACTGTCAACCTTAGCCCCAAAATAACCCAAACCAGGGGTGTAAAATCCACAAACGGGCACTGAGGTGGTGGTCCTTTATCCACTGCCAACCTCAGCCCCAAAATAACCCAAAACCAGGGGTGTAAAATCCACAAACGGGCACTGAGGTGGTGGTCCTTTATCCACTGCCAACCTTAGCCCCAAAATAACCCAAAACCAGGGGTGTTGTGGCGGTGACTCCAGTCCACACAAATCATCAGCCCAAACAAAGGCATTGTGACGGTGACTCTTAGCTCACACACCCAACAGACCCCAACATAGCTCAACAACCACAGAAGCGGTGGTGCATAAACATATATGTAATATATATATATATATAACGCCCTACAGATCAACAGAAAACACTCGGAGCATTAGACAACAAAGATCAAAATATTCAGGAAATACCCACCAAAAATATCCCGGAATATTTGATGAAATAACCCAATATACATGACAAAATAACACGAAGAATGGACACTTAACATCGCGGGACATAACAAGACATGACTTCACCAAAAGACTCAACAAATGAGCTTAAAATGCTCAACAACACAATTCAAGATACTCGGGCTCACACGGCAAAAAGGGCTTAAAAGCATTGGTGAAACAATTCAAAATACGCGACAAAGTCGACGGAAAAAGATTTATCAAAGTCGATGGGAAGCTAACAAAATCGACGGGAAACCTTATAGAAAGTCGACTAGAAGACTGCTCGATCGACGGGAAGACTTAAGAAAAAGTCGACTGGAAACACTTTTTGACTGGAAGACTGCCCGTTCGACGAGAAGACTTAAGAAAAAGTCGACTGGAAACACTTTAGAAAAGTCGACTGGAAACACTTTAGAAAAGTTGACTGGAAGACTGCCCGATCGACGGGAAGAAGTACAATCAAGTCGACGGGAAGAATATAGACAATTCGATGGGAAGGACTAAATTCAAGTCGACGGGAATAGTTGTAACATAATCGACGGGAAAGTTAAGATTAAATCGACGGGAAGCTTACTCGATATCGACGGGAAACGCTTAACTCAAAATCGACGGGAAAGGCTAACTCAAAATCGACGGGAAAGGCTAACTCAAAATCGACGGGGAAGGCTTACTCAAGTTGGGACAGCACAGAAAAGCACCACACAAACACCAGAAATTTAATAGAGGTTCCCCAAAATGTGGGTACTCCCCTCTTCTACCACCTGGAAAGAATGCAACAACTGTGCCTAAGTCTTTTGGTAAGGAGACTCTTAGACGAGAAGACTTGACTCAATCAACGAGAAGATTTATATAGCAATCGACGGGAAGCTTAACAAAATAATCGACTGGAAGGGGACTTAAGACAAAGACATTGGCTGAAAGAGGGCCCGATCGATGGGACGGGAGCCGGATAAACGGGATGGGAGCTCGATCGACGGGAATGGGGCCCGATCGATGGGACAGCGACCCGATCAACGGGTGTCCAGTCAATTTTTACTTAGAAAACTCAACAAATACGACCTCTCTGCCCTCTCTCATCGATCGACGGGAAGGGGTGCCGATCGACGGGACGGGACTTCAAACAGAAAATCTAGGAAAAATAGCTAAGAAAAATAATTTGACAGGAAACATAAACCTGAAATCAACCCATCCAGATTCAACAAACAAAAGGGGACTTAAACAACATTAAAGAGGAAGAAGAAGAAATGACATCAAGGATTGAAGCACCATGACTAAGAAAAATCACACAAGCAACAAGGAAGGAAAAACTTCTATTTGCAGCCCACCCACTAAGAAAAACCTCTTACATCTAACCCAAATTTACTCACCCCATATAACAAAGAGGAAAAACACATCTAATTGTTCATACCAAAATCAAAAAATTTACCCACAGTAACATAGAAAAAATCCAAGCCACTAGCAATAAAGGAAAAGAAACACGAAAAGAAATACTGCAACTTGCTTCGAACTTACGAGCTGACTCACCGATTAGCACTCCTCGGCAAGGGAAGGAGCTAGACATGAAAAAAGAAGAACTCCAACCATTAGGGTTAAGCTCGACGACAAAACTCGACGAAACATGAAAAACTTACCGCATGCACAAAGATCTCGGCGAGAGCTCTCCAAAACTACGCTCCGGCGACGAATCCGGGCTCTCGAGCTCCCTCGACGACCAACAAAAAGAAGAAACCCCCCTCCCCTTTCAAGGCCTCCCTCCCAAACCAGCGAGCTCTCCTCGAAAAAAGAAATAAAAAGAAAAGCCTAGACGGCTTGGGGAAGGGGAAGAAGGTTCAGAACTTATTCATCATTAGGCTTAAATTCTCATTATATATATATAATAATACTTAAAATAATTCTTATTATATATAATAATAATACCTAAAGTTAACAGATATAAGAATTCATTTATGTATATATATATAAATTATAATAATTTATGATTATATTAAATTAGGGCCCTTATATACACATGGTGTTGTTATATATATTTTAGATTATCTTATTATTTTATATACATATACATATAGCACTTTTAATATAAAATCTTTTGGACAAATCACAAGTATTTAAGTGTTTTATATTATCTTAACATTTTAATTGTTATGATTAATCAAAATAATGAGACTATATAGAAAATAAGAATAGTAGCATTCTTTTATAACTCTTTTATCATGTATAAACATATTTCATATATATAATATGATATATATATATATCTTATTATTATTATTTTCATCCTTTTGTTTTGGTTCTCGCTCTTTATTAATTATTCATACGCACCCAAAACGGTAACGCCCTCACACCGCCATTTCAAAAATAATTATATTTAAAATAATTAGCTAAAACCCGAGGCATTACAAGGGCCTTCTAAGAGCCGTTGAAGATGGGAGGACTATAAAAGAACATGAAAGGGCATCTCAGAAGGGGCTGGTTGTTGTTGTTGTTATATTGCTAAGTGCTGAAAAGTGTGAGAGTCATCTACTGTTCCATTGACGGCTTTCAAGAGCTCTCTCCTACTGCTTACTGAACCAACAAGAAGATACAAAGAGAGAAAATAACTCTTCTATCCAGAAGAGCAAGGTGATCTTTTCTCCTGTACTGAAGAGAAGGATCAGATAGGAGCAGGTCTGAAGATTTCATTCAGCCCAGCTTAAAGGTTGCACCAGCTGTGCATAAACAACAAAAGACAATATCACCGTTGTCAACTATTGTAAGCTACACTTATAACCTTTGTAGGAACTGTATTGTTCTGAGCTTGTAGGGCACTGTGCCTGAGATTGTAGGGTTGTTGAACCTGAGATTGTAGGGTTGTTGAGCCTGAGATTTGTAAGGCTGTTGAGCCTGAGCTGTAGGGCATATTGCTTGAGAAGTAGGGATTCTTGATAGGCCTGAGGTAGGAGATCAAGGTGATCTCTGAGCAGTGGGAGTGGAGGCACTCTTAGTTTGTAGAGCTGGTTAGCCTGAGGTAGGGTTTGGAGCAAACCTGAGAGATCCTGAGGGATCTGTGTTGTATGCTCTTGGAGCTGAAATTGGAGGAGTTTGTCTTGTCTAACACTCTGTTAGAAAGGTGTGGAGGAAAAGTGGACTACCCATAGACACATTGTCTTGCAGAACCACTATAAAGAACTTTGTGTTTTCTGTATTTGCTTGAGTTTTGGTTTACTACTCACTAACTGCTAGCAACTATTAAGTAAAATTCAAAGAGACCTAATCACCCCCTCTAGGTGAATTAGACTACTAACCTATAAACTATCAGAAACACATTGAACTTGATTGTCATCTTGTTCGTGAAAAACTAGAAGCCAACATCGTTGCTCCAACCTATCTTCCGACCATGCAACAACTCGCCGACATATTTACCAAGGTCATTAACAAAACGACCTTACTCAGTTTCCTTGCCAAGTTTGGCATTTGTCATTGGATCCAAATACCAACTTGATGGGGGATGTTAAAATGTTATTCTTTGTTCAGTTTCTATTTGTTCAGTTATCTGTTTGTTTCTTTTTCATTTATTCTATTAGTCTATTTATTGTTTCACCATTCTATATATAAGTCGTGTAATGTTTGTTTTCGGTTTAATGAGAAATAAAAAGGAATTCATAGTTTTCTTTCTCTTGTTCATCTTTCCCTCCCTTCTTTTTGCCTTTCACATTTTAAGATCTTAACATGGGAATGCTAAGATCTACTCTAGCATGCAATGTGTTTATTGGCAACAGTTGGACCCGTGATCTAATATATATTGATCTCACATTGGAATGCAACTACCGCTGCCTACTTAGGAATAATTCTAAATTATTAGACTTGGAGTTTTTTTAGGCGATTGATATTAGCCCACCTTAATTAGATTTACACAATCCATTGATATACGCAACCCTTAAATCGATATTTATACACCATATTAATATTTGTAGCCCAAAAAAATCACATTCTTCATGATAGCCCCTAAACCTAATTGCTTTCTCCTGCTTCTGAATGAATGGTTTATGCAAGTCCAGCTTGTCTCATTGCCTATACTACTCATCTAGATGTTTTCAATATTAGTAAAACCACGATGAACTTCATGGAGCATCTTATCACAATCGAGAGATAAGACATTACATAGCTCATTTCTGCAGCTTGAGAAGATGACATTTCAACTCTCCCACCCCTCTTTATAGGTTGTAAATCCGACCTCTTCAAATCCTACATCAAGTAAGTTCCTGCCACGTATTGCTCATGAGTCTTCTTCAAATGAGTATTCCCTTGATTTCGTGCACTGGCCAACTCATCCTTGCTTTCATTCTAAAGAGTTCTGGAGTCAATATATGATGATATCGGCATATGTTCTAAGCTTGCTTGGTGTCAAGCTAAGAGAACAACTGCCTTTTACCTTTGGCTCTTTCAAGCTGAGCACCGATGTTTATGCACTGCCTGTTAACTCCTTTGGTTTAGAACAGAGGCGGGTTTGACTATTCCAATATTTAGCGTCAAGTCTAGTTCATACACTTGAGGGCATGCAAAACCACTAGAAAATAGTGCTTCCTAATAACTCTGTATATATTTGAAAAATCTGAGGATGAAACTCAAAAATTCCTTAACCCTCTCCTCTCTCTTCCTCCTTAGATCCTCCAACATGGGATCTGACTTCGGAGTTCTCACGAAAAACCCTAGGATTACACAACATTCGTTTTTCCACGCAGAATCATGTTTCTCCGACGATCCGACGACGAGGCAGAGAACAAGCTCCGGCGAGGTCCACAGGCTCTAGGGAGGTCCACGGGCTCTGGCGAGGTCCATAGGCTCCGATGAGGGGAGGTCGGCAGTTGAGAGGTACCGCGAGGGGGGGGGGGGGGGGGGGGGGGGGGGCACGAGATCGAGAAAAGGGGAGCTACGCTTATGAAGATGTAGGGTTCTCTCATTTTAATTTTAAAACTTAATTTATGGTGTGAAAATAACCAATTTGGGTGTGCTTATATCAACCACCTTTTTATGGAGTTGATATTAGCAGTCCGGAATTGGATATTCGCAGTCCATTGCTATTCGTAGTTCATAAATTCTATTTGTAGTCCACAATTATATTTGCACCCCACTCCCATCCCAAATAAGTGAAGCACTTTGCTGATTTATTAAGCACTAGAAGCCTAGAGAAACATCTTAAACACTCTACAACAATTTAAAAATCAAAAAGAAAAACAAGTTAAATGACATGCATATAGGAATCAACTCTAAAACAAGTTAAATGACATGCAAACCTTCCTCAAACCAAAAAACGGACTACTTTTTTGGGATTTTCACTTGATAATTTTCTTTTTTTTTGAAGAAGGTGAATCTAAGAGGGGGAAAGACGACGCTACCGATAGAACTACGGATAAGATTTAGGCAACGGGAGGAGAGAGATGGAGAGAAGATTATTCGATGAGATGCAATTAGCGAGAATTAGACTGCGATTATAATTATTTATAATTTTTGAGGTGCGAATAGCAAGAATTAGACTACTAATATCAACTCTCTTTTTATTTGCTAGCTCACATTTCACAAGAGAATAAGCTACCGAAATTCATTTTTCTTTTAACTCAATTATTCCATTTCCTATATTCATCATGTTGATCAACACCTCTTCCGGCTAATGCGGGTAGTGCTGAGTTGACATCATAAACAGTGAAATCTAATAAAATCAAGCTCAAGTGGGCATAAAGTTGAGACCAACATTATTTTTGCGATCCAATTCCTACCTGATTAAGCTTCAAACTGACCCATCTTTGTTCCAAACTCGACCACTTTGATCGAGCCTAGCTGCCTCTACTCGTAAACCCTATCGATCTCTCTCTCTCTCTCTCTCTCTCTCTCTCGCTCTCCCACGGCACCTTAACATGGCGCTCCTTCCCTCCTCCGCCGGCGCCAAGCTTACCTCCAATGCCCTGACCTTGACCCTATTCCGTAACCCCGCCGTCCTTTTCCTCCATGGTTTCTCGTCCTCCACCTCCTCCGACCCCCCTCCTGCCGCCGATCCTTCACTGGATTCCTCTACCCGCCGTCCGCTCCGCGGTGAGGATGGGAAGGCGCCGGCGTCTCTCGACGAGACTATCTGCAAAATGATGTTCAAGCGGCCATGGACCACCCGCCTCCAGAACTCGATCCGCTTCCTTGTCCCCGCCTTCGAGCAGCCACTCGTCCACGCAGTCCTCCGCCGCGCCGGTGACCGCGACGCCAACCGCGCCCTCCGCTTCTTCCGCTGGGTGGAGAAAATGGGCTTCCGCCACGACCCTCAAACCTACGCCGAGATTATTTCCGTCCTCACTCAAGCTTCCATGCTCAACCATGCCCGCTGCATCCTTCTCGACGACATGCCCAAGCGTCTCGTCCTCCGAGACGAGAACATGTTCGTCGCCCTCATTAGCGCCTACGGCCGCGCAGGCATCCCCCAGGAGGCCGTCAAGCTCTTCCGCCGGCTTCCGGAGTTCGGCGTTGATTGCACGGTCCTCTCCTATGACGCTCTCTTGAAGGCAATCCTCCGGCGCGGTCGTGTTCTCATGGCCAAGCGTGTCTTCAACTCTATGATTCGTGAGGGAGTGCCCCCGGCTATCTCCACGTACAACATTCTCATCTGGGGCTTTTGCCTCTCCATCAAGATGGAGACCGCAAAACGCTTCTTCTCTGAGATGAAAGAGAAGGGCTTCTCACATGACGTCGTGACCTACAACACCCTGCTTAACGGCTGGGTGCGGGCAAAAAAGATGGATGAGGCCCAGAAGGTGTTTGACGAAATGCTCTCCACTGGTCTTGTTCCCAACTCCGTTACCTACAACCTCATGATTAAGTGCCACGTGTCATGCGGAAATGTAGATGATGGAATCCAGTTGTTTGAGGACATGAGAGCCAAAGAGCTGAGGGCCACCGAACGGACCTACGCAGCTCTGATGCCCGGCCTCTGTGATGACACAGGAAGAGCAGGAGCCGCCCTTAAGGTGTTTGAAGAAATGGCTGAGAGAAGAATGACTCCGAAAGACAAGTCCATATTTGTTAGACTGATCAGAAGCCTGTGCGAGGCCGGCGAACTGGACGGCGCGTTGAAAGTGCACCGATCCATGCACAGATTTCGCGTTCCCTTAGATTCGAAGCATTACGGCCTACTGCTCGAAAGTCTGTGCAATGGTGGAAAGTTCGAGCTGGCCATGGAGATACTCGACGAGCTCCTCGAGAAGGGAATCTTGCAGGGCCTCGAAAGTGTTCCCATAGAAGCTTCTGCATATAATCCCATCATCGAGTACTTATGCTGCCATGGTCAAACATCAAAGGCGGAGACTTTCTTCAGGCAGCTGATGAAAAGAGGAGTCGATGATAAAACCGCATTCAACCATTTGATTTGCGGCCATGCCAAAGAGGGGAAACCGGAGCCCGCATTCGAAATCCTCAAGATTATGAAACGCCGCGGAGTTGAATCGTGTGCAGATGCTTACCAACTTCTCGTAGAGAGTTTCTTGAAGAAGGGAGAACCCACCGATGCTAAGACTGTTCTCGACAGCATGGTTGAGGAGGGCCATTTGCCGAGTTCAGCGCTATTCCGGTCGGTGATGGCGGCGTTATTTGACGACGGACGAGTCCAGACGGCAAGTCGTGTGATGAAGATGATGCTAGAGAAGGGCATGATGGAAGAGAATATAGACATGGGGCAGAAGATCCTGGAAGCTCTCCTCATGAGAGGACACATCGGAGAAGCCATTGGACGAATCAATCTGATGATTATGAATGGTTTAAGTCCTGATCTGGATAGTTTGGTGGCTTCCCTGTGCAAAAATGAACAGCCGGTTGCTGCTCTCAAGCTTGTGGATTTCACATTGGAGAGAGACTATGATATCAGTTTCTCAAGCTATGACAGGTTACTGGATGCTCTTTATGTTGCAGATAAGGTGCTGCCGGCATATTCGATTCTTTGCAAGATCAAAGCGAAAGGTGGGGTTGTGAATGACGAGGGATGCCAGAAGGTCATCAAGAATCTGACCTGCGAAGGGCACACGAAGCAGGCAGATATTCTCTCGAGAATCATCTCGGGAAGCAGGTCTGCGGAGCAGAAGAGGGGAAAGAGGATGTCGGTTTAGTTTGAGTTGAAATCCTTCCTTTATTTTTTTGTCGAATTCGTGCTTTTCTTTTGGCCACAAGGACTTGAAGGTTGCCTGCTGCTACCACCATGATTGAAGGTGTGTACCATGGGTTCTTAGTGATTTTTTAAATTGATCTTTCATATTTTCACATGTTGGTAAGATGATTTGTGGCTAAATTTGTCTTGAGTGACTTGCATGACACAAAATATGGATTCTGTATTAAAATTTTCCACATAAAATAGTAAGTGTAAACATAATCACAAGCACAAATGTCCTTCGAAAATAATGAGTACGAAAGCAAAGAATAAGACATGGATCTGTATTTCCCGTAGCTTGTTATCACACCATCTTTACTAAGGGAAGTGCCCTACTTTCTAGATTCAAGTTCTAGATGTAATCATATTACCAATGGAGTCACTGCTGGGAAACTAATTTTTAGCCACACATTTTTTTTTGCTAAAAATTAAGTTTTAGCCAGGGTTAAAAAAAGCGTGGCTAATACTTAAGTATTAGCCACGACACAAAAAAATACGTGGCTAATACATAAGTATTAGCCATGGAAAATAAAAAGTGTGGCTATTCCTTAGTATTAGCCACGGGAACATCTATATTTTCTATTCCCATCGCGATGCCCTCCCGTGCCCTACCCCTGCGCCGCATACCTCCCCAAACCTCCATCCTCACTGCAATTTCTACCTCGCGCGAACTCCGCTCCCGCTGCCACATTTCCACAACATCGCTAGGGAATTGCCTCCAAGGCTTCTACCTCACTCCACACGGCGACGCACCTTCGTGATTCCTCCTTCCCCCACCAATTTCAACTGCACCGACCTCCTTCCTCGCGCCAGACGGCGATGCAGAGGACTGATCTAGGTAATTTCCTCCTTTTTGGGGTTCTCATTTCTTCTTCCCAGCATCTTTCTGCACAGGGCCCTTCTAATTTTACACCCTCTAACCGAGTCTATTCAGGATGCTCACCAGGTGTTTTTATAAATTTTGTCTTATAAATACCGTTTGGTTTTCGGCTTAACCTTCTTTCAGACACTATTTTTTTCTCTCCTCTTTTTCCCCACAAAATGATATGTCATGTATATCAAATCCATTAGTTAGTTTCCATGATTTTGGATTAATCACATCAATGCAATTATTATAATTGTTTTTGCTGATTCATAATTAAGCTTTGTTCACCTTTAAGCCACTTGCCATTTGAATTGCAGCTTACCATTTCTGCATCTCTATGCCGCTAACCAAATGATTTTCATCTCTTTGCCCTGAATTATAACTCTATTTTTATGTAATCAGTTTCAGAATAATGCTTAGAAAAGATATCCAAAGCGAGGTTCATTGGTTTATGCTTTTCACTAGCGATATATTTTTAATTGGTGAGATATTTATTGAGTTAAATGAAAAAAAACAGAACAATAGCAATATTATTTAGAAGATAGAAGATAAATAGATACATAGAAGATAAATAGATACATATATGTATGGTGGTTGAATATCGATATCTATCTGTTGTTTTCTCTCCTCTTTTTGAGAGTTCTATCATGGCTATGGTGGTTGAAGGTGGGTTTCCTATGCATTGTATTGGCAGCAGCTGCGTTAGCACTCATCATCTTTTGCGGCACTTTGGTCATAAGAAAGGTATGCTCATTTTTTGGGTATTTGCATCAATAGAAGCTGACTAATGTAAAATTTGATTTACATCAAAATAGGATTTTTAGAAGTAGTTAATCAACATGTCCTGCAACAAAACTGTGGCGTTATTCTATAGCAGTTTCTGACTGGTTTTGACAATGAAAACAATAGCATATAAAAAGCATGGAACTTTTTTCATGTGTAGTGTCTCTAAAGAAGGGTTTCTCTTACAGCTGCGGTTTGATCCTATTGCTTTTATCTACTTTGTGATCCAAGTTTAGTGATAGTTTTATCATGTAGTATAAATATTTAGGTGTAGGAAAATAAATACATGATAGGTTAGGAAGGCTATGGATGTGAAAGTTATACAAAAAGATAAGAGAAACCTTTTTTGTGTAACTTTTTGTGTTTTGAATGGTTCATGGGGACCGAGCAAGAACCCAGTCACAATACACACACACATATATATATATCTTTATTATATAAGTAAATATACATATCTACCAAGCACACCAATCTTTTCATTTGGACCACACGATCAAACTGCTAAAACGATTCTAACCCATCGGATTTAGGAAACCAGCGAAATATCCAACCCTAACATGTCTTCATTCACCCGCCGTCAACCCCTACGCGATAAATATGCATTACCTCTCGCTAAAAGCATTACCTCCCGCTCCCTCCTTCAACCCTCCCTGCCCCTGCAAACGACTCCAGAACCCCCTCCCTCCTTCAACCCTCTCTGCCATCGCCGCAATTATTTAGAGGGACCTTTGCGCATCTACTCCTGGCACCATATACCGCGACTCCATAACCCGCAAATCCCGCTACATCTCTGCCATTGTTGCCATCATCGGTGAGGAACTTCTCCACAACCATCGCGCATCTTTTTGTTGTTTCTCTTCCCTTCAATTCAACTCTTCATCTGCTAATTACATCAGAAACGGAGGTGAAACATTTCCGCATTTCCGTATTTGCTTTTCGTCTAAGTTCTTCTCATTCTTTACGTCCTCACTTCAATGGTAACTCCGCATCTCTTTAACTTTCCCCAACTGAAGCACGATCTTCAACACCTAAAATAAATATATTTTATTTCATTTGATTTCATATCTTGCTGCAGGTCGGTAGGGAAAACATCACACAAATCCTGAAGCATATAGTTCATTTACCATTGGTAAGGAACTTCTCGCAACTCCTCCATAAAGTTCTTTCTCCCTCAAATTGTTTCTGGTTGTCATTCTTTTAGCTTTGTACATATCATTTTATAATTTTTTTTTTAATTTCTCTTACCTTCAGTGAACTTTTCTGATGTTAATTAGATGGGAAATGGAGGTCTGAAGCACGATCTTCAAGACCTAAAATAAATATATTTGATTGCATATCTTGCTGCAGGTCGGTAAGGAAAACATCTCACAAATCCTGAAGCATATAGTTAATTTACCATCGGTAAGGAACTTCTCGCAGCTCCTCCATAAAATTCTTTCTCCCTAAAATTGTTTCTGGCTGTCATTCTTTTAGCTTTGTGCATATCATTTTATAATTCTTTCTCCCTAAAATTGTTTCTGGCTGTCATTCTTCAAAACCAAAATTTCGTGGGTTTTGGAAATGGGCCAAAAAACCAAAAAATTGTTCGTTTGGAGAGGTTTTGAGATGAAAAGAATTCAAAATTGGATCGTTGTTCATCTTCTACCGTACTTCATCTACTGTTCATCTCCTCCTGCAACACGAATCGCCTCCCATTTGTATCGCTTCTCCGGCTATTATAATATCATCACACACACACACGAAAAGTCGAACTACAACGATCCAATGCTTCACTGTCCATGTCGGAGAACAAAGAGCGATCCAATTCTTCACTGTCCAAGTCGACCTAATCCCACTCAGGAACAAAGAGCGGCCTAATTCTTCACTGTCCATGTTGTTTGGACAGATAACGACATCGACAGTGAAGAAGAACGAGCATTCAAGCTACGAAACGAGCATTCGAGCTACGAACGAGCATTCAAGCTAAGTTTTGGGGAAGAAGAACCCGCATTGAAAACCTATGAGAACGACATGGACAATGAAGAAGATGATCACATGATTCATTTTTGATCGCATACCCACGAAACGATCGCAAAATCCATCTATTTAGGTAAGTTTTGGGGATAGGCTTATTTTTGAAGACTCAAAACCTATGGGTTTTGTGCGAAAGCCATTCCCCTCCATAAAAAGCCCAAACGAACACCGGCATTAGTTTTCAGCCCAAAACCTTCCTCCCAAAACCGATGGGATCAATTCCATCCTCCAACAACACGAAACAAACACAAAAATTTGTTTTGAAGTACCAAAACCAATTCCCTCCAACTAAAACCCACCAAACGAACACACCCTTACCTTCAGTGAACTTTTCTGATGTTAATTAGATCAGAAATGGAGGTGAAACATTTCTGCATTTGCCTTTCGTCCAAGTTCTTCTCATTGTTTACGGCCTCACTGGAATAACAACTCCGCATCTCTTCAATTTTTCCCCAACTTAAGCACGATCTTCAAGCCCTAAAAAATTAATTTTGTAGCTGGAAGAATTTCTCATCGTGCGTACCCTCTTTAGCCTTGAGATATGCGTACCCTGTTTACCCCTGAGATTAATAAGGACAAAAATTGATTTTGTTTCTGGATGAGCCTGCAAATTATATTAAACAAGATAACTACTGCTTAAATAATTTTGTTTCTGGATGAGCCTGCAGATGCATGGTAAATCTCTGAATGAGCCTGCAAATTATATTAAGCATGATAAGTACTGCTTAAATAATGAGTATATATAAGAAAGTGCAGGAATTAGGTAAAGTGTTCATCATATCGTCTAAGTTCTACTTATTATGCATAATTATTTTTCATTAATATAATTTTGTTTCTCTCATGCATCTGCCCCCCATCCTACCTCTCATGAGTTTTATCTTATCTCCCAAATTATATCTCCATCTTGTGGAACAATTAATTTAGGCATCGCTACTCTACATGACGCAAACAAATGCCTTATCCAAATGTACTTAATTTTAATCACATGAGGATTACACGAGAACAAGGGCTCTTAAAATTTTTTACATTTAAAATCTTCATAATTTGAGAAATATTTAGAAAATACATTTATGCTTAGTTAAGTGTGAGAAATAATGAACCGCGCCCAGGCTTATTATATCTTCGACTGCTCCCGCATCTTCGACTGCTCTCGGCGGCCTATCGCTCCTGTCGCTCCCCATCTGCCCTCGCCTGTGTCATTGTACTCGCTAGAAGTCATCGCACAGTGGAAGCAGACATCTTCCTATAGGTCTTTCTTTTATCCTTCAAATAGGTCTTTCTTTTATCCTTCAAGCAGGTACACATCCTTCAGCTAATCCTTGAGCTAACACTCTGCTCACTTGGACTCAGCAAACCAGATTTCAGAACTTTCTATTCTATAATTTATATAATCATGAAAGCATTGAGAAGTCGATCTTTTATGGTTTCAAATCCTGTTCTAAAATTTATTGCAGGTTTTAAATGCACTTTGGTTTTAAAATTGATTGTATGTTTTAAAATATTAAAATCTCTGAATGAGCCGCAAGTTCTGGATGAGACCTTTGCTGAATGATTTTGGCTCTTGGTTGAATGATTTTGGTTCTAAAATTTATTGCATGTTATAAATGGACTTCGGTTTTATGTTTCATTTCTGCTCTACACATGAATATCATTTCCTCCGTTTGATTTTAGTTCCTTTTACTTTCTTTTTCTGTTCTTTTTTTTGGGTTTATTGATCCAGTTTCCCCTTACACTCCTCAACTTGGCTGACATCTGCATAAAAGATCCCAATGCAGGTGGGTGTAATGTAACACCATTCAAGTATTTTTTGCAGAATAGAAGGTCATGACCGGTGTTGGTTGTGAAATGATTTTCAATGCGGCTGTAATCTTGGGATATAATACAATTTATTTTTCTGTCTCAAACCTGTTATCATCGTATTAATGTTTTTTTGTGTGATTCGTAGAATCTTAATGTATTATAAGAAGCCACACAACATACATACACGTATGCCTGAAAACAATCAGCTTCGCCTAATATCGCCGCCACGCAGAATATGCTTGCGGGCGCAGACTATTTATTTGCTGGCAAAGGCCGCTTGAATGCCGAGCGGGCGAAGCCCGCAGCGCCGCATCGAGAACAGGCGAAGCCCGTCGAGGGGGCGGGCGAAGCCCGTTTCATTGACAAGTGGGCGAAGCCCGCTTGGTTACGGGCGAAGCCCGCAGCGACGCATCGAGAACGGGCG
The DNA here is from genome assembly GCA_033032865.1 of Dactylorhiza incarnata. Lineage (NCBI taxonomy): Eukaryota > Viridiplantae > Streptophyta > Magnoliopsida > Asparagales > Orchidaceae > Dactylorhiza > Dactylorhiza incarnata. The sequence continues at coordinate 2,857,521 of JAWHQI010000205.1, read as the reverse complement.
TAGCCCGTTCGAAGATGCTAGTATATATATATACATACATGCTTATAATTTGCTAATTATTATTACTTTGAATTTTACAAATATTAAGTATGATCTTTTGCATTAACTTGAATACTCTAAGCGTAAATTATGAACACATGTGTATGAATTAAGAAATCATATTCTATTGATTGTCCATAAAATACTGGTGATTGTACTCAACACGAAGTTTATTATTGAACTTTTGGCATTTAAAGTTTTGCATGGCAAAAGACTAAAGCTCTTTCAACTTGTTATATCTTGTGTGCTATGTTACTTTAATAGGTGGTGTTGATACTTATGTGCATGTGTGTAGAGTTTACTGGCGGTTGAACATAGTAATCCATCAGGAAAAATTCACTGTTTAATAAATAGGTGTTTATAACTTATACCTAGGGAATATTATTAGATAGATTGAAGATAGAAATTGCCATATCTGTTTGTTTTGGGAGGGAGTCCTGCTGTACATGAATTGGTTTGGATTAAACCAATCATTAGTATCTTACATTCAATACAGTTTAAATTTCAATATGAAATCTTTGTTATTGTTGGTAAGATATGTTTGAGTTTGTTTAAATATGGTTTGGGAAGAGGTGTCGCCCTCTGACTCCTCACAAAAACGTATAATATCATTAATGACTTGAACATTATTCTTTTCACTCAAGCTGTAGTGTTCTGCAAAAAATTTATCTCGTTTAATCTATATTAAATAATCTGGTTTTAGTTGGCGATCTGCACGGTGACCTTTCACAGACAAGATCTGCGTTACAAAATTGCAGGGGTTATAAGCTCGGATGGTCAAGATTCACGGATTGGTGGATATTGTTTAACAACTTGCTCGTCTTCATTTGTATGTTTATTTATTTTCTGCATCCTTCCATTTAATTTGAACTTGTTTGGTTTGTTCCATATTGAATTTTAGGAAACCGTGAGTAGAAAATTGTGAGTTGTATTACATTCTATGTAGCGTTGGCTCCAGATAGCAGTTCTATGCAACAGTTGTTCCTGTGATGGGAAAAAAGTTCTTCCTGCTAGTGGTCTTGTGAACTTCCTGTATAAGTCTGTTGTTGCTATCTGAATAATAATATGCTTTATACCTGCAACTAAAGCTTCCATAGTGCATAAACTATTGAATTTGTTTTTCTTTTTTTGAACTTCTATGGCAGGTCCGGATGAATGTAGACTTCCCGGAGCTGCATTTCTGGCCCCTATGATAAAGTACCAGTGGTCGGGGTTTCCGGGGAACCTGTCGGCGGAGGTTTACAGGAAACAGGAAGTATGAGACCAATGTGCTCATAGGGTATCATACTACACTCCATGGCTGATACACTGGTGGATTAGCCATCCGTGGCTTCCCACCTCCACCGTCGTCAAGGGTACCCACCTCCACAACCAACTCGATGTGCAAATCCAAGATTGGGCCGTCTCCAGCCAAATCCTCAAAAAGGTGAGTTCTAATAACTTTCCTTTCATCTACTTCAAAAGTGAGAGTCATATTAACATAAATTTGAGGTTAAATAGGGAGAAAGAGGAAGATTATAGAATATGCACTACTTTGCTCGTTTTTAAGCAATTATTGATTGAACGGTATTTTTTCATGGCTACATGAAGGTTGAAAAAAACTCTATATCTTTCTTATATTGGTTATGTATGTCCATCTATCATGAAATAAATCATTTTTATTTTTTGTATGATGAGGGTCATGCCTCGTCTGATGATAACACTTGGTTCAGTCTTGATTTAAGGTTTACACAATTTGATTTAACACAAACATCTACTTTTGATTCCAAATAGCTTAAATTATTTGGAGTCTTTCTCTTATTTTATTTTAGCTTATTGGATTATTTCTCAATGTAATTTTTTGTACTAATATAGTTCCTAATACATAATCTTCAAATTGCTAGAACATCAGAGCTGGTTAAATTCTAGTGTTCTCGTTTAAGTTGCGGTGAGTATATAATATGATGTCAAAGCTTCCTAAAGAGCAGTTGGATAGGGGTGTTATTTGTTCCTCAGCTGAAAATCATGCCCATGGAGTTGCACTGGCTACTAAGAAACTAGGATGTGATGTTGTTATTGACATGCCTGTTACAACTCCAGAAATCATGATTTCATGAGTCTAAATTGGAAGTTGTCTTTATTCATGCCCATGCAAATATTAATAGCAATTTTGATTTGGCAAACTCATGTGCTAAACAGTTAGGCATCTTTAGAATGAGTAAAAACATCGGAGTTTGTTTTAATTTGAAGTTCTGATGTAACTATGTTTCTGTCTGCAGTGAAATCAGTTCAGCATTTAGGTGCCACAGTGGAATTTTACAAGTGAATGCAGCCTTTTTTCTTAATCTTTTGTTGTTTATTCCTCCCTGTTAACATAGTTATTTGATTATTTAGAAATCAGCCTTGATATTTTTGTAATGTACCTTTTAGCAGATCTCAACTTAAAGAAGATGCCTGAGCATGCATCATCCATGCTTCCCTGTGCATTTATATATATATATATATATATATATATATATATATATATATATATATATATATTTGAACTGCTTCCTTGTGCATGCATCATCCATGCTTGTGATGTTCCAACAAGACAAGCATGATAAATCCAGAACAAATGTGTTTTGAATTCAGCCATTTCGGTGTCCATCTGCTGTGCATGATAATTCATTGTTCTATCTCGCCAAACATCCAGACCAGGGCGCCGGCTTGTAGTTTTTTTAAAAATTACATAATTAATTATTTGCCATGGCTTGAAGCCATGGCTAATAGTTTTTAAAAAATATCGAACTTACTATTAGCCAGGGTTTCAAATTGTGGCTAATAGTCAGATTATTTGCCACGGACTAAAGTCGTGGCAAATAGTCTATTTTAATTGTATTAAGAAGTTTTTGCCAGGGTATGAAATCGTGGCTAAAAGTTAAGTTATTAGCCACGGCAATATTTGTTTGTGGCTAATACTTTTTGCCACGGCCAATCCGTGGCTAAAAACTTTTCTCCACGCGACTTTTAGCCACGAATTTTTCCCATAGCTAGACCGTGGCAAAAGTTCTTTAGCCACGGTTTTGGATTTTTTGTCAGGGCAATTTGCCCTGGACAAAAGTCTGTTTTCTTGTAGTGAGTGTTTATAGGTAAGCAAGCACAAGACCTCCAATGGCTATGTAAGGACAAAAGCTAATGGATAATAGATTGAGGGTTGAGATGATTCCGACAACCAGGTTTTTAGTGAATGAGATGAGTTGCGATTATCAAGATTTGATGGTGAAATCCTAATGGCTTGGAGACAATAATGTCAGCTGTTGTAGATGTGGTAGAATCCTAATGACTATAAAGAAGAGATCAACCATTTGTGGGATCTGACTATTATGAAGGTTTTAGATGGTGATCAAGGGCTAGTAATGTTATTTATAATCTAACAATTAGATGGTGATCAAGGCTATGCAAATGATTAAGGCTCTGTTTGGTTGAGGTGTTGCTAATGGAATGCTGCTGATAGAAAATAGAGTTTGAGATGAGTGTTGTTTCTGGAATACAAAGTTTTGTAAAAAAATTGTTTGGGTTAAAAGGAGTTTGCAAAACAGATTTTTGAAAAAATTGTTCAAGAACAAAATGGAGTTTTGGGTGATGTACATAATAAAATTACAAGTTTTTGTTATTATTAACAACATTCACATAGGCAGTTCCACCTTAAATTCGAATAAGATACATGGCTTTCATTTCTAATAAGCCATTACTCTGGATCTTATAATGCTTCAGATAAGATATACATACACAAACACAAATTTAGAAACATATTTCCTCTTTCTTAGGAGGCCAGTTCATGAAAGTTTGTGGAAATATAAAAAAAAATAGTTCTCTCTGCTACAAAAATGATGGAAATAAAAAAAATAGAACAAATATTGTTTGCCTGACAAGATGAGTAGATGCAGCAAAGGAAAATCACAGGTGATCTGTCAGAGAAGTTGTCAAAGAAGTCTAAAAGAAGATCGAGTAAACTTTTTTTTTGTTGAGCGCCCACAATCCGGAAGAGACCTCCCCCTTTCCATATCGTGGCTCAGAAGGGGAGCAACCATTTATATATATATATATATCTATGTTAGAACAGATTATTAGTTTCTAATATATATATATTATAAAATTATATAAGAACTATATATATCTTTTATTATATTAAAAAAGTACTTTGAATCCTCTAGCTTTAATTTTGGTCATCCAATGAAGACCGTATTTTTAATCTCAGCCTTACAAGTCATTTAAATGTAGAGAGAGAAAGAAAGAGAGAGGGGAGAGAGGGCGGCGGAATCCTTGTACCCCTCCTATCCCTATATGAGAGAGGGTTATCCAACCCATATCATCAGTCTTGGAGAAGGAGGAAAGAGAATGTAAGGGAGAGAGAGCGGGGGGGGGGGGGGGGGGGGGGAGCCGGAGGGAGAGGGGGAGAGGGTGGTGGCAGCATGGGAGATAGAGAAGAAAGAGAGTGAGTGGGGCCCACAACATCATTGTATGAAGTAGAAAGAATGAGCGGAAGAAAGAGAGGAATAAATATAAGCGGGAGAGAGAGCGGGAGGGAGAGAGGGCGGTGGCATCATTGGAGAGACAGAGGAAAGAGAGTGAGTGGAGCCCACCACATCATTGTATGTGCCGGGTATTGTAGCCACAATAGCCTTAATTTGAAGAAGTCCTACTTGAACTAAGATGAATTGAATTTGTATTTGATGTTGTATTTTAGCTTTGTTATTGCAGGGTCTTAATTGCTAAGTACAAACCAATGTCAGGTTTCAATGAGTCATAAAACACAGGGCTATGCAATGTAATTCCTCATTGTGTAGAACATAATGTTGACACATGTGAAATCTCTCTATTGGGATGTACTTCATATTCAAGTAGTAAGGAAAAGTCAAGTAGGAGCTGTTGTTGTTTTCTGGAATGGAAGAAAATTTCTCTAAGTAGAATTCGTCGAGTACTCTCGAGAAGACTCGATCAATTCGTCGAGATATCTCGTGAGGATTCGTTCAGTTCGTCGAATTTTCTCGAAAGGCTGCTGTTAATATCTTAACTCATTTTCGTCGAGTGATCAGTTGATCTCTCGTGAACACTCGGCGAATTCGTCGAGTGCTCTCGAGAGATCTCGTGATTACTAAGTTGAAGGTTCTTCTTGTCTCAGTTTTCAGCCAAGTGTTTTTCGTCGAGACATCAAGAAGAATTCGTCGAGTCATTAAGATTAATTCGTCGAGTAATCTAGGGACTTCACGAGTACACTCGACGAATGAACTTAAGAAGGTTTTCTTTTTCAAAGTGTTGACGGCTTACCTCTAGGGTTCCTGCCATGTACAATACACGTGGAGGTGTGTCCCGAGGTTTCATTTTTAGCCGTTAGAGAAGGATCTCTATAAATAGTCAAAGGTTATTTTCATTAACCCTAATCATGTACAGAAATAGAAAATCGCAAATCGCTATTCTGTCTGTCGGCATTCATATTCTCGAAAAGGAACGTTCTTGGAGCCGACAACTTTTTCTCACGATTCTTCTCAAAGAAAAGAGTCGACTAGATCTCTGTTTTCAGATTCTTTCAAGTTCATTCAAGATCCAGTTGATTCTTAAGATTTCAGATCCCGTGCTCAAAAGCTAAAGTTTCTTTTCTTCTTCCTCTTTCAAGTTCAAAGCTTTCAACTCAAACAAGGAAGAAGAAGACTTTATTTCAGATCTGAATGAAAATCTCTTTGAGATTTCAGAAGATTGTTTACAATCTATTTGCGTTGTAAAAACCCTTTACATTTTGTAGGAAGTGTTTACTTCCGAGTTTGTAGATCCTTGTTGGAAGGATCGAGTGTAGGAGACGTTGGGCTCCGAGTTTGTAAGAGTGGGAGACTCTGAGTTGTAAGATTTGTTTAAATTTGAGTTTTAGTGAAGTAGCCGAGTTTAGTCCGAAGTGCTAGATAGGCGAGGCGGGAAAGTGGACGTACCCATTTTGGGGAACCACTATAAATTCTTGTGTTTGTGCTATGTGCTCTTTTTCTGTGTGCTTTTGTTCATAAGTTTTTAATTCCGCTTAAAGCCATAGAATTCACCTATTCACTAGGTGATTTATGTAACAACTAGATACTTTACTCCAAACCCTAAGAATGATATCCCCTTTTACATTCTGCATAACATTACACTCACCAGGGATTCTCCAGCCTAGATGAGGTTGTCAAGGAATGAATCTAATAGAAGGAAGAAAATGAGGAAGACTGGTTACTATCCTGACAAGCCTGTTAAGCATAACCATCCTCCTCCTCCTCCTCCAGAAGCAGGTGCAGCTGGCTCAGCAAGTGTTTCTTCCTCCTCTCAAAGATCTTATTCTCAGCATTCCAAGAGACCAGTCAGTTCCAGTGGATCTCAAAGCTCTAGGTCTTCCAGACCTCCTTCTAGTTCTTCCAGATCCAGTTCTTCAGGATATAAGTATCAAGTATCTGATGGATCATTGCATAGGCAAAGAAATCCTCCTGCCCAACCATCCTATAAGGCCAATGAAATTGATGATAGGCCTACTTCTCCCTATCCAGAAGAGGAGAGGATATCTCAAATGGCAAGATTCAAAGAATCTGTACGAAAAGAATTTGAAAAGTACAAATCAAAGAATTTGTTCAATGCTGAAGAGTATTTAGAGAAGCACCCAGAATCAGTAGTCCCTCGAGTCAAATCTCAAACTATTCTGGGAGCTCAGGATCTTTAAATGAGCCAGAAAGAATCAGAAAATCCCAACAGACAGATAATATTCAAGCCTCCTTCTGAGTAAAAGGTTCAGACCTATTTGTTTTTGTTACATTTCTGTTTTTCAATTGTAATGTTCCTAAACTCAGAGTATCATATTCTCTATCTGCTGAAATATTTAACTTATGTCAGATATATATATGCTCTGTTGTTTTTCTGTTGTTTATTATTTGAAATTTGTCAAATAGTATCCTAACCCAAATAGGGGGAGATTGTTGGAACAACCCTATTACTGATTTGGGCTAGGATTACTATGTGTTGACTAGGACTAAGTTGACCCCCAATGTATAGTCTAAAGGTCATAGTTTTAGTCTGATAAGATAGCTAGAACTTAGGAAATCTCTAAGTTTCTGTGTTCGACGAACTTCACATTGAGTTCGACGAACCCCTTTCTGCGTTCGACGAAAAAGGTTCTCAGCTCGACTAACTCAGCTCTCCAGGTAGTTTATTCTTCAGTTCGACGAACTCTAACTTGAGATCGACGAACTCCAGCCTGTGTTCGACGAATCAGTATCAGATATTCAGTTCGACGAACTCAACATTCAGATCGACGAATTCCTTGGTATTAGAGATAGATTGTTCATTAAAAGGTTAACACCTTGAACAAGACCTCTATCTGTTAAGAGACAACATGTCTGGAATGGATAGAACCAATGATTCCTCCATGAAGTTGTCAGTCTGCACCAAAGAAAACTTTCCGATGTGGAAGGAAAGAGTCAGATTCTACATGGAAGCCGCCGATCCCAGAATATTTCAGATAGTTGAAGAAGGTCCCCACATTCCTATGACTGCATCTACTGTAAATGCAAATGTGCAGGTTCCCAAGAAGATGTTAGATCTAACTAAGGATGAAATTGCTCTTGTCGCCTTGGACAAGAAGGCTAAGAATATTATTGTCAGTTCAGTGGATGATTCAATGCTACAAAACTTATTGTTGGGTATATTGCCCTCAATAGTACCTTGATTTGAAGAGGCATCACTCTCAATGCTAAGGACATATTGTATTTGATGAGCTATACTTGTGTAAGATATACAGGTGCAGGTGACTCAAAAGGAAGGGCCAAACATGCCCTTAGATGTGGAGAAATCATCTTCCAAAAGATGAAGTTTTGTCTCAGCCGAACCGCTGAGACGAAGGGGGCAAAACCGCTGAGACAAGGAGCCGTCTCAGCGTATCCGCTGAGAAGTTCATTATACGCTGAGAATCAGCGTGGTCGTCGAACGGGGCTCGACATTCGTCGAACGGGGCTCGACATTCGTTGAACGTTGTACGTCGTTCGTCGACCGCTGAGACGAGATCAAAGCTGAAGCCGCTGAGAAGATACACTAGGCAAGATCGTCGAACGGGGCTCGACATTCGTCGAACGTGTTGGAGCATGCGTTTCGCACTCCTCCGGTTTGATAATAACAAAGTCCCGTTTGTATTTGATTCTATTTTTGTTAATGGTGTGCAGATAACATGTATGCAATATTCACATTTCTCTTGGAGCAAAAAATTGATAGTGGGAAAATTTCACTGTCGGAAAATTCCGACAGCCACTGTCGCCCAGGCGACAGCAGAGAGGTTACAACAGCGATCGGCAGTTTTTGAGCTGTCGGAAATCCGACAGCGATGTCGCCCAGGCGATAGCTCAGCGGTTACATCAACTGCCCACGACTTCACCCACGACAGCGGCGGTTTTGCGCTGTCGGAAATCCGACATCGATGTCGCCCAGGCGACAGCTCCACGATTCCAGCAACTGCCCGCACGACGGCTCGACGACACGACAGCGGCAGTTTAGCGCTGTCGGAAAATTCCGACAGTCACTGTCGCCCAGGCGACAGTGAAATTCTATAAAATGGTTCCTTTGGTTCGTGCATTCTAAGCTTTTGAGAATTCCAGTCCCTTCCTGAGTGCATACGAACCAGAGAGCTCCAGAACCTCCTCAACTCCCATTTGTGCAAAGAAGGATTGAAGATTGAAGACGAGATCGGGCGCGCTTCTACATCAACGATCATCTCGAGGCTTCAACAATCCATTCAGAGATCTGAATTACTAGGGAGTTGTCTTTTTCATATTGTATTTTCATTTACTCATATTTCATTTTGTATTGGGAAAGAAATCGTCGTCTTGCGTGCGACGTCTAAGTCCTTGCGCGGCTTAGGGGAAAATCGCTTCCTTGTGCGGGGCGTCCAAGTCCTTGCGTGGCTTGGTGGGAAATCGTGGCCTTGTGTGCTACGTCTAGATCTTGGGAAGATCTAGAGGATAGGTTTGGGCTTGATCTTGGGAGAGACAAGCGATAGCCTTCCGATCCTTGGGAGAAGGATTGGTAAACCAAAATTATTGTATTTTTATTATCATAATTGTGCCTTGATCTTAAGCATTGTTAAGATCATTTTTATTTGTATGCAAATTTCATGATATATAAAATTATGATCCTTTCACTAATTGCAAATTTGTGTGCTTAAATCTTTATCTTAGAAATTGTGTTTGGTGTTATACAAAAATTGCATTGGTTTAAAATTATTTTTAAGTAACTTTTTATTAAAGTAAATTTGTCTAAAATTATTAAGAAAAAAATTACAAATTTAAACACACCCTTATTCACCCCCCCCCCCCCTCTAAGGGCGTCATACGATCCAACAAGTGGTATCAGAGCAGGTTACTCCAAAACGGTTTTACCACCGGGAGTAATGGCGCACAACGATCACGCGTTCGTTGAGGGGCAAGGAATTAGTAGGCCACCACTTTTCACGGGCACGGACTATAATTATTGGAAAACACGTATGCGTTGTTTTCTAATTGCTTTAGATATAGAAGTCTGGAATATGGTAGAAACTAGTTACACTTCTCCAACATTTGTTGTAGGAAATGTAACTATGGAAAAACCCAAAGACAAGTGGGATGATAATGATAAATTAAAATGCAAAAACAATGCAAAGGCCATGAATGCCTTATTTTGCGCACTAGATCGCACTGAGTTTAATAGAGTCTGTGCTTGTGATACTGCTTTTGATATTTGGAATCTTTTAGAAATTACTCATGAAGGTACTTCGCAGGTAAAGGATTCAAAGCTATTTCAATTGGAGTCAGAGTTCGAAAGATTCAAAATGGAGGTGGATGAAGAAATTGACACAATGTACACACGATTCACTAAAATCGTGAACGATTCAAAGGTGTTGGGTAAGGTTTTTTCAAATGGAGATTTAGTTAGAAAAATCTTAAGATCACTTCCCCCGAAGTTCAATCCAAAAGTGACTGCAATTTCTGAGTCACATGATCTTAAGACCTTACAATTGGAGAGTCTCATTGGGAATCTAAAAACCCATGAAGTGGAGTTGAAGATTCAAAGCCAAGAGTATAATTTGGAGCCCAAAAAGAAAAGCTTGGCGTTGAAATCTAAAAAGGAAATTGAGAGTGAGACTGAAGAAAGTGATGAAGATGAAGAAGGACTGTTTGTGAGAAATTTTAAGAAGTTTATGAGAAATCCGGAGAGGAGAAACTCATTTAAAAAGTTTTTCAAAAAGAAGGATTTTGCCTACCAAAAAGGCAAAGGAAAATGGAGAATGAAGAGGAGCGTCCGCCACCGGAGTGCTACCATTGCAAGAAGATTGGTCATATCAGAAGCAAGTGCCCAAAATATCTGAAAGAGCAAAAAGCAAAGAGGCACGATAAAAGTTACAAGAAGAAAGTGTTAAAGGCAAAGACTTGGGATGATTCTTCGTCTGGTGAAGAAAGTGATCCCTCAACACAGGAGGAAGAGGAGGCTAATCTATGTTTGATGGCAAAAGGGAACATTACATCTGATGACGACTGCAGTGTCCAAAGCGACACTGAGGTAACGCCTCCATCTTATGATGAGTTATATTCTGAATTTATGAAAACATGCAAAGTTTTGGATAAAAGCTTAAAGGAAATTGATTTTTTAAAATCTGAAAATAAAGGCCTTTTAAAAGCAAATAAAAACTATCAAATGAGTTGGAATCTATTGGGAAGGAGAAGGTATTTTGTCAAGAGTGTGATCATTCTTCGACAAGGATAAAAGAACTTGAAACTACTATTTCTAAGTCCGATCAAAAATTTGATCTACTTGTAAAAGAAAAAAAAAGGACTTAGAAAAAGTTGTTAGAACCTCTCATTCTCAATTAGAGAATTATAAGAAAATTTTTGCAAATAGATGTGGCATGATAGTAAAAGAAAATTCAATTTTAAAATTCAAAGTAAATGAGTTGAACATGGCAATTGGAAAATTTGGTGTTGGGAAAAAATCTCTGGATATGCTTTTAGCCAACCAATGCCATGGTACAGCAAAATTTGGACTAGGATACATTTCTGGAAGCTCTGGAGGCTGTCGGAAATTTCCGACAGCTACTGTCGGAACCGGCGACAGCTCCAGGTTCAGAAAACCAATTTCTCAAAATACAAATTTTTCTAAGTCCACACATAAAGATGCTTCCACCAGCAAGAGTCCAGAGAAACCATTGAAAAATGGTTCCTCACCATTCATTGTGTGTGCTAAATGTCATCGATTTGGTCACATCTCGGGCTCATGTTGGAAGAAAGGAAAAGCTAATGTTAAACAAATCTGGGTACCTAAGGCGTCCACCTATACAATGGGATTGACCACTTGGGTAACCAGATCTTTACTCTCATCATCTTTTTAGGTGTGCGTGCAGGCTAGGAACAAGGAAGACGTGTGGTATTTGGACTCTGGATGTTCAAAACACATGACGGGCGATAAATCAAAGTTCCTTAGCCTGGAGATGAAGAAAGGTGGAACAGTGACATTTGGAGATAATGGAAAGGGTAAAGTCAAGGGCATTGGAGTAGTAGGTAACAAAGAATTTAAAATTTCAAATGTTTTATATGTTAAAAGTTTGAAACATAATTTAATTTTTATTAGTCAACTATGTGATAAAAATCTAAATGTTTTATTTGACTCTAGCTCAAACCTTTGCAAGATTATTGATTCTAAAACAAACGAAATCGTACTTACTGCACCAAGAATAAACAATGTCTATACGATCACTTTTCATGATTTATCTCATTCTACACTTAAATGTTTTATTTCAAAGAATGATGAACTTGAATTATGGCATAGGAGACTAGGACATTCTAGTGCTAAACGCATAGTAAAGCTTTCTAAAAATAAAATAATAAAAGGTTTACCAAATTTGAATGGAAAGCTATCCTCATTATGTTCACCATGCCAAAAGGGAAAGTGTACAAAATCATCTTTTAAAAGCAAAAATGTCATTTCTACCACTAGACCTTTACATTTATTACATATGGACTTGTTTGGTCCAATTTCTACACAAAGTCTAGGAGGTAGAAAATATACGTTTGTTATTATTGATGATTATTCTAGATTTTGTTGGACTTTGTTTTTAAATTCAAAATCTGATGCTTTTGATGAATTTGTAAAACTAATTTCACGTATTCAAAATGAACTTGATCTAAAAGTAAAATGCATTAGATCCGATCATGGAGGAGAGTTTGATAATGAAAAATTTATTTCATATTGTAATGAATTTGGGATAAAACATGAATTTTCCGCTCCACGCACACCACAGCAAAATGGTGTAGTAGAGAGGAAAAATAGAACACTTCAAGAATTAGGACGGACTATGCTGTGTGAATTTAAATTGCCAAAATATTTTTGGGCCGAAGCAGTCAGTACGGCATGCTATATTATTAATCGTGTCATGATTCGTCCCACATTACAATTAACTCCTTATGAAATTTATTTTCAAAGAAAACCAAATGTATCTTACTTTAAAGTTTTTGGTTGTAAATGCTTTATTTTGAATACAAAAGATAACTTAGGCAAATTTGATGAGAAATGTGATGAAGGAATTTTCATTGGTTATTCTTCAACTAGCAAGGCCTATAGAGTTTATAATAAGAGAACAAAAATAGTTGAAGAATCTATTCATGTTAGGTTTGATGAGTTTGCTTCACGTGTAGAAAAGAAAACTACAGGAAAAGAAGATGAACCCCTTCCATCGGTGGAGAATGATGATGAACTTGGAGAAAATGAAGAAGAAAGAGAAGAAGAAAGAGAAGAAGAAAGAGAAGAAGAAAGAGAAGAAGAAAGAGAAGAAGGAGGAGAAGAAGAAAGAGAAGAAGAAAGAGAAGAATATGTGCCTCCAAGTGAATTGAGATTCTCAAAGGATCATCCAAAGGAGCTTATCATTGGAGATCCGCAAAAAGGGGTTAGTACTCGTTCATCGCTACATGTTTTATTTTCAAACCTTTGTTTTGTTTCTGAAATAGAACCAAAAGATGTTTCCACCGCTTTAAATGATGAATTTTGGTTTTTAGCTATGAATGAAGAACTTAATCAATTTGAACGTAATAAGGTTTGGAATCTTGTAGAACGACCCAAAAATCGTCCTGTAGTTGGTGTTAAGTGGATTTTCAAAAATAAAATGGATAATGAATCTAGAATTGTTAGAAATAAAGCCAGATTAGTTGCAAAAGGTTATGCACAAATTGAAGGGGTAGATTTTGATGAAACTTTTGCACCTGTAGCAAGATTAGAAGCGGTTAGAATATTTCTTGCATTTGCTTGTTTTAAAAGATTTAAATTATATCAAATGGATGTCAAAACCGCATTTTTAAACGGGTATATAAAAGAAGAAGTTTATGTAGAACAACCCCCTGGCTTTATAAATGAGAAATATCCAAATTATGTTTATAAATTAGATAAAGCGCTTTATGGATTAAAACAAGCGCCTCGTGCTTGGTATGATCGATTAACTCAATATTTGTTAAAGCACGATTATAAAATAGGAAGTGCTGATTCTACACTCTTCATTAAGCAAATTAATCATGATTTAGTTATTTTGCAAATTTATGTTGATGATATTATTTTTGGAGCCACTAATGAAGAGTTGAGTAATGAAGTAGTTGAAATTATGAAAAATGAATTTGAAATGAGTATGGTTGGAGAACTTTCATATTTTCTAGGTTTTCAAATTACACAAAAACATGATGGAATTTTTATATGTCAAACCAAGTATATTCATGATATGTTAAAAAGATTTGGATTTGAAAACCTTAAGCATGCAAACACTCCTATGAGTACTTCACTAAAATTAGGAAAAGATGAAAGTGGTGTTTCAATTAAACAAACCCTTTATAGAAGTATGATAGGGTCTTTATTGTATTTAACCGCATCTAGACCTGATATTATGTTTGCCGTTTGTTTATGTGCTAGATTTCAAGCTAATCCTAAAGAGTCACATTTAAAAGCGGTGAAACGTATCTTTAGATATCTCATTGGAACATCAAAATTAGGTTTATGGTATCCTCAAAATGATTCTTTTATTTTGCATGGTTTTTCGGATTCTGATTATGCGGGATGTTCCTTAGATAGGAAAAGCACTAGTGGCACTTGTCACTTTATCGGCCCTTCCCTTATTTCATGGTCGAGTAGGAAACAGAATTCTGTTGCCCTCTCAACTACCGAGGCCGAATATATTGCACTAGGTAGTTGTTGTGCCCAAGCACTTTGGATGTCCCAAACGCTAGAAGATTTTGGCATACAACAAAGTAGTGTAGAATTAAAGTGTGATAATAAAAGTGCTATAGACTTAACAAACAATCCCGTATTACATTCTAGATCTAAGCACATAGACGTCCGACATCATTTTATAAGGGATCACATTAAGAAGGGTAATATAAAAATCAACTTTATAGGCACGGAAAATCAACTAGCGGATATATTCACTAAGCCGTTACCGGATTCCCGTTTTTTTATGCTTAGGCTAGAATTGGGCATTCTAGACATTTCACAATGAATATATCACAATTTAAAGCCTATAAAATAAAAAATTATTATCCCAAAACATAAACAATGTAAATACAAAAAGCCAAAATTATAAAAATCAAAACATTAAATTTCAAAAAAAAAAAAAACTTAACAAAATTCAACATCATTAACATTACATCAATATTGTTCACATAAAAACAGTAGAGCAAACTTAAGGATCAAGTTCTTTAAACCAAAACAGAAATCTAAGGAAGTTCACTGTCGCCCAGGCGACAGTGGATGTCGGAAATTTCCGACATCTCCCAGCAGCAGCAACATAAAACTACTCTGAATCTTCATAACCAGCCCCGCTGCTCTCTGGACAATCTTCTGGAAGTCCTCGTCTCACAGCTTTGCCACGGCGAGTCCGCCTCACCGATTGGCATGGCAGCTCTTCGTCCGGAACTTGCCATTCTGCCTCCTCCTCCGGCGTTGGCTTCAACTTCAGACCTTTGACGAGAAACTTCATAAACTTCTGCATTCGACTACGGTCCTTTTTCACTTCCTTCTTGTGATCCTCTAACGAATCACGCAAATCATCAATGGACTCCCTTAGTGATCCTGCCCTGGAAATGGTCGGCTCTCTAATCTCAATTCCCGGATGAGATTTTCTCTGCGGCTTCTTCCCCTTCATTGAACCCGTAAAATAAATCTCCGGATAACAATCATCAAAATAAGAATCTTGCACAATCCATCCATACTTCTTATAGAGTACACGCTGAATTACCAACCCCATTGGTAGCGTATGAACCTTCACCCATCTTGGATGTTTCAGTCTGTACGTATACCTAATCTGGGAGAGTATGAAGTCTGCCACATCAAAAGGCTCATCCTCCATAATATAGTATGTAAAGAGGGTCAACTGCGCAGTAATGCTTCTTGTGTCTCCACTCTTCAACATCACTGAATTCCTTAATATGTCTTGGACTAAGAAAGCATCCAGAGTAAGTGACGTAACTTCAGTGGTAAGAGTTTTCTTTTGATTCCCATGTAAACTCATGTTTACTAGGGTCCAATCTCTATCCTTTCGATAATTCTCCACTATATCAGGCATATTCTCACTCATCACTAGTCCAAATTCCTCTCGTAGATCAACATGTGTTATTTCCACATGTTGACCTTGGATCCTTGATCTCACTCCTCCATCCAATTCAGTAACATTTGGGTCTTCCAAATGGTTATAAAATTCACGAATGAAAAAGGATGAAAACTCCTCTGGTGAGATTATTGAGAGAATACCTGCTTTCGCAAGACGATCATAAATATGATCATGCTTTGGCAAATCAAATTCAATATATTTGGCAACCCCAACAATAGCTTTCTCCACTCCAGGAAAAACTTGATATGAGCTATGTGCATCTTCCGACGTACTCTTTCGAGCTTTGGAGATGGAAGCCATTCTGCAATAAAATACAAAATTTTTGATTAAACAAGGTATCACATTGTGCACTGGAACACTGTCGCCCAGGCGACAGTGGCTGTCGGAAATTTCCGACAGCCCTCCATGTGATTTTCTCTCAAAATTTTAACATATCCTTCCAGATCTACTCACAATAAATATTATTTCAACATCAAGTTTCAAAAATTTTGATCCAGGTTTTTCAAATCATCATATTCTACAAATCTTTTTACTATTCATCATCTTCCACCTTCTTCTCTAAACTAGATCTACAAACCTCCTTAAGAAAATGAACGAATGGAAACCTTCCTCACCAAATCAAAGAGAAATCTAACAAAGATAAAAATTTAAGCAAAGATCCACCAAGGTCCTCTTGTTTTAAAACTAGATCTACATTTTTTTTCAAATAAAAAAAAATTCAAAACCTACACCATTCCTCAAAAATCAACATGAAACCTAGATTTTCCTTCTTCTATCCTATCAAAATCACAAAGCCCTAAACATTTTTGAGTTAAAAACACAAAAATCAAAAACCCATACCTTAGATCTAGGGATGTCGCCGACTTCCGACAACCTTCCTCTCGTTTTTCACTCCAGGAAATGATGCACAATGTGTTTTGACTCGGTCCTCAGCCCTATTTATATTTTTCACTGTCGCCCAGGCGATAGTGACTGTCGGAAATTTCCGACAGCTCCTATTTTACCAAAACTCCAATTTTAGGCCCCTTTGATGATCTACAATAGTTATATGTCATTATTAATGCTTCATCTCATGACTTGATGACAAACCATGTGATATTTATTTTAAATAAAATGACTTACATGTTTATATGATTTCATTTTCAAGCTATCATCGTATTGACATTTCTACTTAGCTGTTTAGACCATTGGAAATTGTTTTCGCATGCCTCTAAGTATGAGAAATTGTTTATCTATCATAATGAGCTATCACGTTCACCTCTTTTGATCAATACATATGTCTACTTCTTTAATATATACATGGATCATATTTGCTTTAACATAATACAATAGCACTTCTTAAAAACAACTTTCACCCTTGATTTGTTAGCACAACAAAAGTACACCATCTTTTGCGGTTCAAGTGAATTCAGAGATCCTTGGTCAATTAAAACATTATCAATATATAAAAAAATACGATATCACATCTGTGATCAAAAAAAAATTTCAAAATAAAGACAAGGATACTCCACCAAGCACTACTTACCCTCCTGATAAGTCTTAATGAGCATTGTGAGGTTAAGCACCTTGGAAAGAATTGTAAAGTGTCTTGTGCAAAAGAAAATGGTTTTCTATTCATCTTGTGCTATATCTTCAACGTTAAAGTTGCCTTTATATGCTTTTATTATGTTCTACATTTCAATGATCATGTAAATTAAATAAGTTCATATGTTTGTTCTAAGTATCACATGTACACATCATTATGTTATATAAATATTCATCTCATGAGAATTGGACCGAAACGATTCCATACTTCTTTACACTATTGTGTCTTTCTATGATACTTTCAAATGATCTTACTCATGTTTCAGTTATTTTCCTTCATTACTTCATATGGCTATACTGTCACTTCATGAGTTTATTCTTACTATGGCATATCCCTATTATTTCATGGCCTTCACTCATTTCCAGAAAACAGTGCTTCCGCTTAATCTTTCTTTCTATATCCTATATACCTTCCCTTTAGAATCATTTCTCTTATCTAATATTCACTTTTGCTAATACCAAAAGGGGGAGAATTAACAAGTATAAAAAGAAAAATCAACAATCTATTCCACCTAAATATTCCACACCTAAATATTCCACCTACACAATACATCATATATTTAGGTGGAGCATATATTTAGGGGGAGCATATATTTAGGGGGAGCATTCATTTAGGGGGAGCATTCATTTAGGGGGAGCTTTCATTTAAAGGGAGATTATTTATTTAAAGAGAAATATCTCATGTTATTTTGTAGGTGCACACACCAAAGGTTAAAATCAACAATCTAAATAGACATGATTCCTTTTTATACGGATTTGCTATTATCAAAAGGGGGAGATTGTTGGAGCATGCGTTTCGCACTCCTCCGGTTTGATAATAACAAAGTCCCGTTTGTATTTGATTCTATTTTTGTTAATGGTGTGCAGATAACAGGTATGCAATATTCACATTTCTCTTGGAGCAAAAATTGATAGTGGGAAAATTTCACTGTCGGAAAATTCCGACAGCCACTGTCGCCCAGGCGACAGCAGAGAGGTTACAACAGCGATCGGCAGTTTTTGAGCTGTCGGAAATCCGACAGCGATGTCGCCCAGGCGATAGCTCAGCGGTTACATCAACTGCCCACAACTTCACCCACGACAGCGGCGGTTTTGCGCTGTCGGAAATCTGACATCGATGTCGCCCAGGCGACAGCTCCACGATTCCAGCAACTGCCCGCACGACGGCTCGACGACACGACAGCGGCAGTTTAGCGCTGTCGGAAAATTCCGACAGTCACTGTCGCCCAGGCGACAGTGAAATTCTATAAAATGGTTCCTTTGGTTCGTGCATTCTAAGCTTTTGAGAATTCCAGTCCCTTCCTGAGTGCATACGAACCAGAGAGCTCCAGAACCTCCTCAACTCCCATTTGTGCAAAGAAGGATTGAAGATTGAAGACGAGATCGGGCGCGCTTCTACATCAACGATCATCTCGAGGCTTCAACAATCCATTCAGAGATCTGAATTACTAGGGAGTTGTCTTTTTCATATTGTATTTTCATTTACTCATATTTCATTTTGTATTGGGAAAGAAATCGTCGTCTTGCGTGCGGCGTCTAAGTCATTGCGCGGCTTAGGGGAAAATCGCTTCCTTGTGCGGGGCGTCCAAGTCCTTGCGTGGCTTGGTGGGAAATCGTGGCCTTGTGTGCTACGTCTAGATCTTGGGAAGATCTAGAGGATAGGTTTGGGCTTGATCTTGGGAGAGACAAGCGATAGCCTTCCGATCCTTGGGAGAAGGATTGGTAAACCAAAATTATTGTATTTTTATTATCATAATTGTGCCTTGATCTTAAGCATTGTTAAGATCATTTTTATTTGTATGCAAATTTCATGATATATAAAATTATGATCCTTTCACTAATTGCAAATTTGTGTGCTTAAATCTTTATCTTAGAAATTGTGTTTGGTGTTATACAAAAATTGCATTGGTTTAAAATTATTTTTAAGTAACTTTTTATTAAAGTAAATTTGTCTAAAATTATTAAGAAAAAAATTACAAATTTAAACACACCCTTATTCACCCCCCCCCCCCTCTAAGGGCGTCATACGATCCAACAGAACGGGGCTCGACATTCGTCGAATGCTGTACGCCGTTCGTCGACCGCTGAGACGAGATCAAAGCTAAAGC
Organism: Dactylorhiza incarnata; assembly: GCA_033032865.1. NCBI lineage: Eukaryota > Viridiplantae > Streptophyta > Magnoliopsida > Asparagales > Orchidaceae > Dactylorhiza > Dactylorhiza incarnata. The sequence continues at coordinate 2,838,162 of JAWHQI010000205.1, read as the reverse complement.
CGCTGAGAAGACACACAAGGCAAGTTTGTCGACCGCTGAGCTGGCAAGATCGTCGAACGCTAAACGCCGTTCGACAAATGCTGAGACGAGGAGCCGTCTCAGCGGATCCGCTGAGAAGACACACAAGGCAAGTTTGTCGAGCACTGAGCTGGCAAGATCGTCGAACGCAGGGGACAGCTAGTTCGTCGAACGCAGAGTGTTCCACGTTCGTCGAGCGCAGTCCTTCTCTACGGATAAGTAGGGCGGAGGGATCTACGGCTAGGACAAGTTGCAGAAAAGCTGTGTGGGGTCCACCAGCTTCTCCCATACCTCTCAGCAGATCAGCTAAGAGCCGTTGGAGATCAGAGATGTATAAAAAGGAAGAGTTAGGGCACATTTGAAACTCTCGGCAACGTGCGAAAGAGATCAACTGTTACATTGACGGCTGAAGCTCTCGTCTTCTTCCTCTTGCTCACTGAACAAGAAGAAGAAAACAGAGAAAGAAAGTTAGCTCCTCCGCAAGAAGGAGCAAGGTGATCTTCCATCACCCTGTCGAAGAGGAAGATCAAGTTAGTTGTTGTAATTAACATCTTCAGCAACAGGAAGCACAGTCAGTGCAGGATCTACAGGAGAGTACCTCTACTGTAGAACAAATTTCTATATCATTTATCTGTAGGGTATCTTTCCTGAGGTGTAAGACCATTTGGTCTGAGTTTGTAGGAACCTGAGGGTTCTGAGCTGTAGGAGGAGGAGGCCTCTGAGTGGTAGGACCTGGGAGAGGTCTGAGTTGTAGGATCTGGAGCAGATCTGAGGTAGGGATTAACAGCCTGAGGTAGGACCAGGAGCTGGTCTGAGCTGTAGGAGGAGGAGTCCTCTGAGTGGTAGGACCTGGGAGAGGTCTGAGTTTGTAGGGCAGCTGTGCCTGAGGTAGGAGCTGGTGATAGCTCTGAGTTGTAGGGACTTGTGTCCTGAGGTAGGATCATTCTTGATCTGAGAAGTTCTGAGGAACTTGTGTTGTAAGCTCTTTGAGCCGAGTTTGGAGAAGTTGGCCCTGTCTAACACACTGTTAGAAGGGTGGAGGGGGGAAGTGGACTACCCATAAACACACTGTCTTTGGGGAACCACTATAAATTATTGTGTGCTTTCTGTGTTTGCTGATTTGCTTGAACCAACTCTGAAAACAACTTAAGCTAATCAAGTAAAATTTAAAAGACCTATTCACCCCCTCTAGGTGACTTAGACTTCAATCCTTATAATTCTTTCAAGTGGTATCAGAGTTAGGTTCATCAAAAAGGACTTAACAGTCTGACCAGATCCTAAAAGGTTTAGTCTAGTCAAATCCCAATGGCCTCCAGTGGATTGCAAAAGGAAATGAGGTCCATGAAGTTGCCCATATGCAACAAAGAGAATTTTGGCATATGGAAGCAAAGGATCATGTTGTTTATGGAGGCATCTGATCCAAGGATCTTCATTATAGTTGAAGAAGGACCTTTCACCTTTCACACTGCATCCACTATTGATCCAACAAGAAGAGTGGCCAAACTATTCAAAGATCTGACCAAGGATGAACTTGAGTTGTCCGTGGACAAGAGGGCCCAGAATATCATTGTCAATGCTATTGATGATTCCACCTTTCAAAACTTGGTACACTGCACTTCTGCCAAGGAAATGTGGGATACTCTAATAGTATATATGGAAGGGACAGCTGAAGTTAGGGATGACAGGAAGTCACTCCTAAATCAAAAGTATGAAGCCTTCAGGCAGCAGAGCCAGGAAAGCATATCCACGTGCTATGAGAGGTTCTTCAGAATAGTCAATGAGCTGAGAACTTATGAGAGGGCTTTCACCAACTATGAGCTGAATGACAAGTTCCTTAGATCTCTCACATAGACTGGGACACAAAGATATGTTCCATCAGGGAAGTGGCCAAGCTTGGTGAGACCCCAACTCACACTCTGTTTGGGAAGCTGCTTTCCTATGAAATGCAGCTGTCTGCAATGAAGGAAGAGGACACCTCTTCAAAGGCAAAAACAATGGAGAATTCTGTGGCTCTCAAAGCTGACAGCTCCAAGAGAAGCAAGGGGAGGATAGTGTCTCCTCCAAGGAGAAGAGCTGAACCTGAAGTCATCACCTCAGGAGGCTCTTCCTCTGATGAAGAATTTGCTGCCTTCTCCAGGAAGTTCAAGAGGATGATGAAGAGGAAGCCATGGAGGAACATGCCCTCCTCATCATCACACTTCAAAAAGAACAGCAGCAAATCTAAAAGACTGCACCTAAAGGGTGCAGGTATGATTCAAAACCCAGTAAACATTCTACTAATAATATAATCTGTTATAGCTGCAGCAAGCCTAGACATGTCATAGCTGACTGTCCAGTAAAAAGAAAGGATAGTGGTGAAACAAAGCATCATCACCACAAGGATAGGAAGGGAGAAAAGTCACTCCTAGCAAAGAAAGAAAGAAGCTGGAGTGAGTCTGATCCTTCAACATCAGGTTCAGACAATGAAGAAGTCAACATTGGACTATATGCAGCAGAAGAGGATGAAGACTATCCAGCTGCAATAGTTGGAATCAGGGCCCCTCTATCACACTCAGATAGTGATGAAGAGGAGGATGAAGAAGACACTATTCAGCTAGGCCTTATGGCCTTCACTGATGAGGAAGGGAGTCAGAATGCTTCTGACAAGGTTCAGGTACTATCTCATTCCACTTCATTTCCTGATTATGAGACCAGTCCAGAATCTGTTGCACCTTCATCAATTGACGGAAGGGGTATGGATGCTGAGGAAGAACTCAATCAATTGATTGATAAATATGGTGTTCTTTTGGAGGCTCTGAAGAAGAGCAAGAAGCTTGCCAAGAGGCAAGCCCAGGAAATTGTTGATCTCAAAATGACTAAGGATGTCAACACTGAACCTACCACCCTGGTGGCTCAGATGAGCAGACAAATTAGTCATTTACAGGGGGTTAACTATGGTGCAAATAAGCACTATTTCCCTGAAGAACAAGGTCATCAAGGACCTTGAGGAAAAGCTTGAGATGGAGAAGAGACTGGTGGCTCAATTCTCCAAGCCCAGATCTGTGCTTCCTATCATTTACACCTTCTCCTCTCAAACCAATAGGAGAGGACTAGGATTCAAGAAAATGGAAGTAGGAGAAGGAAGTGGAGTTAAGAGCAAGGAGAAGGCTAAGCCTCAACCCACCTTTCGAAAGGTGATACTTCCCTCCAACAGGTATGACCATGAAAGCATTTATGGTCACTGGAAGAATGAGAGGTGCTATAGGAAGGAAATTGCTCCTTCATATAGTGGAAGAAAGGGAATGGGATTGAGTGCCATGAAGGCCTCCCATGAGGAAATTCAAATGGCCCAACATGGACCATTTGTTTTTGGTACTTCAGCCACTTCATTCAAGAATGAGAAGGCAAGCCATTCTAAGGTTGGATCTGTCAAGAACATGACTGGTGCCAGTTCTGTAAACATATCTGAGTGCTCAATGTCAGATGCCATCAAATCTTGTATGGCTGCCAAGTCATTGCAAGCTGATGCCATCAGGACAAAGAGCATCAAGATAACAGACAGAATGACATTCAGTCAAATAATTGATGAGAGGAACAGGAAGAATACTGTTGTATCTATTCCTGAACATAAGGACTGTGCTACACAATCCTCAAGAAATGCTCAGAAAAGAAGATACAACATTCATGAATGTTGGTGCTGTGGTAAAGTGGGACACTTTGCCATAGATTGTTGGTACAACCCCAATGTACTTAATGCAAAGAAGAGCCTTCCTGTAAAGGGAGTTGCCAGAGTCAGGTCATTTGATCATGCTAATAAGAACCTAGGACCCAAGTCACCTTGGGCTCCTAAGGGATATTAAACTCTATTTTGCAGGAAAGTTCAAGTACCAGCCTCATACATAAGTGGTACTTGGACAGTAAGTGCCCATGGCACATATAAGGAAGAAAGTTGACTTCATAAGGTCAACATCAGTAGAGGACTAAATCCTCAAGGTAAGTATCCCTCTTGTGAATTTATCATCAGATACTATCTATAATAGTGTTAAAATGGGATGATAGAATTAACCAGTGCAATCCGCTTAGCTAAGGTTCAAATTCGCCTAAAATCTAGGTAAAGTCTGGGTTCGACAAATGTCGAGCTCAGTTCGACAAATTTAGCCCGGGTTGAAGCATTAGTTGAATCGTCTCAGCTGAACCGCTGAGTCGATTAGGTCAACACTCTGGCCCACTATATAAACCCTCGACGGGATTAAATGACCCTTCACATTCTCTCGCACCACCCTAGCCGTCGAGACGAAACCTCTACTCTTCCGTCCCAGCGTCTTCGTTTTTCTCATTCGACTACGATGGCACCCAAGATTGCGAAGGAATTGTAAGAAGGTTGTGAGTTGGTGAGGGATGGGTTTCTCCATGCCTCACCAGAGATTTTGAGTGTTATTTCGTTGATTTCTGATGCGGGACTAGACTTCTTGCTGTCTGAACCCTCTCAGATATTCAAGCAAGAAGTGCTAGAGTTCTTTGCAAATGCCAAGCAGTCGTCTTCTAAGGATGGCTTAACTTCTAAGGTTGGTGAAATTATGGTGAAACTGTCCCCTAAGAGACTTGAAAAAGTATTGCACCTTCCTAGAGTGGAAGAAGAGGAAATATCTGCAAAAGACAAGGAGCATGCCTTGAAGTGGTGTGAATACAGTGCTGCCCAGACCTCATCACTGAAGAAGAAATTCTTCAATCAAAAAGGGAAGTTGTTATGTGACATTGTGGGAAAGGCACTCCTGTGCAAGCCAGGCTCATATGACACAATCTCTCAACCCATGTTTGAGCTGATTGTAAGGATCATTTTAAAGAAAAGGACATGCTGGGGAAATGTCCTGTACCAGAGGATTAAGCAATGCCTGCAGGCTCCAAACCTAGGAAGGATCATTTCTCTCTACCTACTGAAGGCATATCCTGGAGAATTCTCCTCAATCAAAGGTATCAATATCCATTACCTGAAAAGGTTGGATATTAAGAGTCTAGATAGATCCACAAGGGTTCTCCCCATGAGCCAACCCTCTGTGTTAGCAGAGTTGAAGGAGAAGAAGAAGAAGAAAGCTCTAAAGGTTGGAGAAGGAGGTACTAAATCCTCCAAGAAGAAAGGTGATCCTCAGGAGCACATGGAAGATGAAGGAGAAGATGTCCCAAGGACATGTAGGGTTGAGGTGCCCCAAGGAAGAGTTGAACCCAATCCTGAGTCAACTCAGATGAATACTGATCCAGCTGTTCCTCAAGCTGAAGATGAATTTCCCAATTCACGTATCCATGGTAAATTAGGATTTCAGTTATGCCTCTCCTCTCTAACAATAGTATAGTCTAGGTGTTTAACTCATCAATAATTTTTCAGGTGTCCCTAGACAAAATTCTCCACCTATGGATGCCCCAAGTGAGGGGGAGAATAGCCCTGCATATGAAGATGGAGGTGGGTATGCTAGTGGGGGGGGGGGGGGGGGGGGACATCAACAGGACCCCCCCCCCCCCCCCCCAGATCTTCATGGTACACCTAATGCCCCATCTAAGGGGGAGCAGATCCCTGATGATGGAAGGGATATTGCTCATAGTAGAGCCGAAGAGGTGGTTGAAAAGGAATTGGCCCAGGAAAGGCCAGCTTCTTTGCTAGACACATCTGATCTACTGAACTCAATTAAATCTTTCATTGAGGGTCAGATGTTGTCTATGAAAGAGACAGTTGCTGAAAAGGTCCATGATGTCTCTGCTCAGATAAGGGATGAGTTGTATGCAACAAGAGCTGCATTGACTAAGGAGATCCAGGCCAGTGAGCAAAGAATGGAGTCAAGAGTGGCTGCAGTGAGAACTGAGCTGAATGCCCAGGTTAATGATGTCAAAACTGCATCAGATCATATCCTCCTACAAATGACAAGATGGTTTGAAATGGCCAAAGGCACAGTTGGTGCTCAGCACACTGTACTGAAGCAAATTGCTGATCATCAAGGGGTCTCCACCAAAGACATCACATATGTAAAGAATCATCTTTACAAAAACCAAAATGTCTGGGAAAATGCAGTTGTCAGAATGGCACAAGTGGTCAACACACCAAGCTGCCAAGTCAAGTCCCACATTGACAAGGCAAAGGAATACATTTTGGATGATGTGGACAACTCTTTTCAAACTCTCTCCCAATCCATAATAGATCAACACTCTGAAATAGAGAAGAAGATAATGGAAAGTAGCAAAGAGGGGAGGAGAAGGTTACCAATCTACATGCTAAGATGAAAGGAGCTCACATCAAGCTGTATAACAACATGGAGTCTGCCCACAAGCTGATACTCTCCAATCAAGCAGAAGCCAGCAAGCAAGTGGTGGAAGTGGTCAACAATACTTCCAGTGCTATTCAAGAAAATATCCTAACCATGGTCAAAAAGGTTACTGATAATCAGTGGGACTCAAGCTTAAAAGTGCTGCAAGGAACAAGAATTGCTTTGAATCTTCCAATCTTGAACCCCAGCAGAAATGAAGACTTTGAATTCCAAAGTCAATCAAATCTGATTGCTGATGAGAGAGCAGCAAAGAGGAGAAGGGCAGAGGGCATTCAAACTGCTGAAGAATATATGGCCCAGAAAAGAATGGAAAGATTAGAGGATCCACTCCATGAAGATGACAATCTGGAGTTGGACATAATTGTTGTCAATACTTGGGTGAGCCATGACAATCAAATGAAGGACATTGACCATGTCTACTCAGCTGCTGAATGGATTAAGCACCTTGAGAGGGAATCCTTAAGGGAAAGGATTCTCAAAGAAAACTTGGTGAGAAGGGAAACTCCTGTAAGGATTCCCACAAGATATCTTCTCAATCCTCTTCTATACTTCAAAGCAAAGGAGAAGATCAAGTCTGCTGCTGAAGCTAGGAAGAGGAAGTCCAAAGATGGAGAATGCTCTTCCCAGGGTCCATCTAAGAAGACCTTGCCTTGAAATATTTTTTTTCTTTTCAATCATCAGTTGTATTGTTTGAAATATCTGTACTGAACATTTAAATTGGAATGATATTTCATCTTTTGATCATAATGTTGTGTTCATTACTATTGATATATGTACTATGTACCTTTATCTTTAGTATTCAGGAGCTAGAATGGGATGTTCAATTTGAACAGGTTTAGTTATTACAGAAATTGCTCACCAATTAAGGGGGAGCAAATTCCCTGCTCAGGTTGAGGGGGAGATGGCAAATGTCAAGATTGTATAGGTTGACCAATAAGTTGATCCAAAGGGATCTATAGATGTTGCCTCCCAATCCCTGATGGGATAAATAGTTGAAGAAACCAGAAAGGGGGAGAGAGAGAGCCATTGCTAAGTAAGAACCTATACTTAGGATATTAGCAAGAGGGAGATAGGGCCTATGCTACACAGATCATTTTTTTGTGATATGATTCTTGTTAATAATGTACCTTAGCATTGAGAATGTTCTGCCTTCTTCAAATAGGGGGAGATTGTTTGGTATATTGCCCTCAATAGTACCTTGATTTGAAGAGGCATCACTCTCAATGCTAAGGACATATTGTATTTAATGAGCTATACTTGTGTAAGATATACAGGTGCAGGTGACTCAAAAGGAAGGGCCAAGCATGCCCTTAGATGTGGAGAAATCATCTTCCAAAAGATGAAGTTTTGTCTCAGCCGAACCGCTGAGACGAAAGGGGCAAAATCGCTGAGACAAGGAGCCGTCTCAGCGTATCCGCTGAGAAGTTCATTATACGCTGAGAATCAGCGTGGTCGTCGAACGGAGCTCGACATTCGTCGAACGATGTACGCCGTTCGTCGACCGCTGAGACGAGATCAAAGATGAAGATGCTGAGAAGATACACTTGACAAGATCGTCGAACGGGGCTCGACATTCGTCGAACGGGGCTCGACATTCGTCGAACGGGGCTCGACATTCGTCGAACGCTATACGTCGTTCGTCGACCGCTGAGACGAGATCAAAGCTAAAGCCGCTGAGAAGACACACAAGGCAAGTTTGTCAACCGCTGAGCTGGCAAGATCGTCGAACGCTGAATGCCGTTCGACAAACGCTGAGACGAGGAGCCGTCTCAGCGGATCCGCTGAGAAGACACACAAGGCAAGTTTGTCGAGCACTGAGCTGGCAAGATCGTCGAACGCATGGGACAGCTGGTTTGTCGAATGCAGAGTGTTCCACGTTCGTCGAGCGCAGTCCTTCTCTACGGAAAAGTAGGGCGGCGGGATCTGCGGCTAGGACAAGTTACAGAAAAGCTGTGTGGGGTCCACCAGCTTCTCCCATACCTCTCAGCAGATCAGGTAAGAGCCGTTGAAGATCAGAGATGTATAAAAGGAAGAGTTAGGGCACATTTGAAACTCTCGGCAACGTGCGAAAGAGATCAACTGTTACATTGACGGCTGAAGCTCTCATCTTCTTCCTCTTGCTCACTGAACAAGAAGAAGAAAATAGAGAAAGAAAGTTAGCTCCTCCGCAAGAAGGAGCAAGGTGATATTCCATCACTCTGTCGAAGAGGAAGATCAAGTTAGTTGCTATAATCAACATCTTCAGCAACAGGGAGCACAGTCAGTGCAGGATATACAGGAGAGTACCTCTACTGTAGAACAAATTTCTATATCATTTATCTGTAGGGCATCTTGCCTGAGCTGTAAGACCATTTGGTCTGAGTTTGTAGGAACCTGAGGGTTCTGAGCTGTAGGAGGAGGAGTCCTCTGAGTGGTAGGACCTGAGAGAGGTCTGAGTTATAGGATCTGGAGCAGATCTGAGGTAGGGCTTAACAGCCTGAGGTAGGACCAGGAGCTGGTTTGAGCTGTAGGAGGAGGAGTCTTCTGAGTGGTAGGACCTGGGAGAGGTCTGAGTTTGTAGGGCAGCTGTGCCTGAGGTAGGAGCTGGTGATAGCTCTGAGTTGTAGGGACTTGTGTCCTGAGGTAGGATCATTCTTGATCTGAGAAGTTCTGAGGAACTTGTGCTGTAAGCTCTTTGAGCCGAGTTTGGAGAAGTTGGCACTGTCTAACACACTGTTAGAAGGGTGGAGGGGGAAAGTGGACTACCCATAGACACATTGTCTTTGGGGAACCACTATAAATTATTGCTTGCTTTCTGTGTTTGCTGATTTGGTTGAACCAACTCTGAAAACAGCTAAAGCTAATCAAGTAAAATTTAAAAGACCTATTCACCCCCCTCTAGGTGACTTAGACTTCAAACCTTATAATTCTTTCACTTATTTCACTGCAAGTCAGCCAAAGAGATGTGGGATTCTCTGGTTGTTCTGATGGAAGGTACTGAAGAAGTAAGAGATGATCGAAGATCTGTACTAAATCAGGAATACAAAGCTTTCAAGCAAGATCCAAGTGACAACATTTCTGACACCTATGAAAAGTTCTTCAAGATCGCCAACGGTCTAAGGAATTATGACCGTGAATTCATTGTCGACGAACTAAATGTTAAGTTCTTGAGATCCCTGACGAAAGAATGGAATACCAAGGCAATTGCCATCAGGAAATTTGGTAAGTTGGCTACAATGGAGCCACAAATTCTGTTCGGGAAGCTTCTTTCCCATGAGCTCAAGTTAAGCACCAGAAAAGCAGAGGAAGAGGGAAGCAAGACTTCAGGAAGAGAGAAGTCTATGTCCCTGAAGGCCGAATGGTCTAGAAAAGGCAAAATTGTGTCACCGATCAGGACACAGACATCAGATGAAGATGATGAAGCAGTGGTTTGCCCCTCAAGCTCTGATATGTCTGATGGAGAGTTCTCGTTGCTCTCCAAGCAATTCAAAAGTCTGCTTAACAAGAGAAAACAAAGAAGAAATCAATCCTCCTCTTCAGATCACAGAAGATCACGACGTGATGGTGATCATCACAAGAAAAGCTACAACAACAACGGAAGGTATATATCAAAATCGAATAAACATATTTCTTCTGACGTCATTTACTACTATTGTAATAATCCAGGGCACATGATTGCGGAATGTCCGTACAAAAAGAAGGAAGGATCTAAAAAGGAAAAGAAGAGATCCTTCAAAAGCAAGAAGAAAGAAGAAAAGAGCTTCTTAGCGAAGAAGTCAAAGACTCTTAGCGACAATGACTCAGACGAGCCAAGCTCAGATGAAGAAGCCTACTTTGGGCTTATGACTCAAACAACTGAGGATAACTGTGACACCCCTTGTGAGGGGAAGGTAAATTCTCACACTCCTCTCTCTGAGTCTGAGATTGGATCCAATGCGGATGAAGGCTGCTCTTCTGAGGAAGATTCATATCTTCTAGTTCAATATAGAGCAATGTTGAAGGGATTTGACTAATGCCGCAAGGTAGTCAAATCTCATGCCAAGGAGATTGAGTCTCTCAAGGCAATGAAATCGGATCTGAGGGAGGAAATTGCGAAATTGACTCCTCTCAGAGATGAAGTCCAAATTTTGATAGACGAACTAAAAAGCTCTTCTGAACTAGTAAATATGAAAGAGAAGTTCATAAATGAACTGGAAGAAAAGTTAGTGATGGAAAGGAAGCTAGTATAAAGCTTCTCCAAACCAAAGACTATCCTTCCGCTCATTGATGGATTTTCAGCTCCTAAGAAGGGTAGTGGTCTTGGTCACGAGACCGAGAAAAATATGCTGCTAAGAGAACAACTGTCAAAGGTAAAGGAAAGGCCATTCAAAGTCAACCGTCCTTCAAGAAGGTTGTTTTTCCAACTAACAAGTATGACTTTGAAACATCTTATGGTCACTTTGGAAGACCAACTCATGTTGATTCTAATAAAATTAACCAAGGATGGAGCCGACCCCGAAACTTTGGTACGACTGCTCTCAAAGTACCTTATGAAGAGATAATCCTCAAGGATTATGGTTCATTCGTGCATGGATCGGAAGCTAAGAAAACACCAAAGAGCAAACTTATTGCTGCTAAGCCACTTGAGAAGAAGGAGCCATGTGTATGCTGTAATCATGAGGCCTCTACTTGCAAGTCAGTAGCTTCTGCTAGACCTCCCGTTCAAAAGGTGAAGCAGGAGAATAAGAGAAGGTATAATCAGTTTGATTGTTGGTGTTGTGGCAAGGCTGGTCACTTTGTCATAGATTACTGGTTCAATCCTATGAATTATTAGACTCCACGAGTTAACACTGCAAGAATGACCCATCGCACTGTTAACATTCCTAGTGGTGGCCATCTAACCAAGAGCCAAGGACCCAAGTCTGTTTGGGTTCCTAAGGGCAATTGAATTGTGAATGCAGGTATGTCCAAAGGCCAACAAAACGCCTATCTAGTATTTGGACAGTGGATGTTCACGACATATGACCGGAACAAGGAGCCTACTTCAAAGTTATACCTCAGTCAAAGACGGTCCAAATGACATTTTTGTTGGATCTGATCGGGGAATTACAAAAGGCTATTGTATGATTTCTAACAGTATAGTCTCTTTCACAGACGTCACTTATGTTGAAGAATTACAACATAATCTCAGTAGCATAAGTCAATTAAGTGACAAATGTTATATGGTAGAGTTCTACAAGGACAAGAAGCTAACGCGGACGTTAAGGCTAACGTCAGACGTTGATTCTGTATAGAAATAACTTGATGACTCGGATGTTCAAAACAGGAAGAAGATTCTGCATCTTTGGAAACATTCATTTTAGACAACCTTAACACTGGCTTTGAGGCTAACGCCTGACGTTAAGCCAAATCATTCCCAAAATGCTCCTGCAATCACGGCAGCATCCCTCCATGCCATTTTCGTCTTGGTGGGAACGAAAGTCAACGTCGGTGTTAAGACCTAACGCTTAACGTTAGATCACATTCTTCTTTTCAGCTTGTGAGCAAGTCTAGACCAACAATGCAACATCCTAGTGTCATTTTTGTTCAAACCTGCATGCTAAAAGCACAATGGCAAACAAGATCAAATACTAGTAGGATTTGTTATTCTCAAATCAAAGGGATGCAGAAAATCGTTTTCCAACAATCTCCCCTTTTTGATAATAACAAATCCAATAGAGATAAATCAGATTCATATATAAGAGATGTGTTTTTAGAAAGATATATGACACTAAGTAATCATTGAGATAAGTATATAAGAGATGTGTTTTTAGCAATTATAGTTCATTAAATTGCGCTCCCCCTTAAACTAGTGAATCCTACTCCTTTAATCATTATGATTTATCATTTTATTCTCCCCCTTTTGTTATTAGCAAAAGAGGGTAAAGTGAAACAAAACTAGAATAAAGAAGACAAAAGTTGGGACAAACTAAGAGAGGATAAGAGTTTTGTTTAAGCATAAAGTAAGGCATGATCGAGCTAAGATAGTGAGTAGCACAACGAAAAAAGAATGTTATAAGCATGAGTAATAACATCCCTAGTACCTTATCAACTCATTCTTCAACTTGTTAGAAAATAATGAACAAAAAAGTTTGAAAGATAACACTTGATGAAAAAGTGAACAAGTGTTTGAAAAGCACAAGTGAGGAAGAGACCTTAAAAATAAGCATGAAAAAGCATGGTAAAAAAACATAGTCAAATTAGTAATGCGGAAAGACAAAACAAAGTTACTAAGATTAGCATTTTTGTAAAAACTATTTTTGTTTTGGTTTGACCCTTCCAACAATATGTCTAGACTCTTCACATTTGAGCATTTACTTTGAAAATTTTCCATAACTAATAGACAAACATGATTTGACATATTCAAAAGGATTAAGATCTACAATGGAACTAATTCATAATTCAAGTAAAGGAAACATTGTAGAAATTATGCATTGCATTCTTGTGCATTTGCTTAAATTTTTAGAGAATCATATAAATATGCATTAGGATTCAATTCTCATGAGTAGAAGCTTTATGAAAAATAATGATGTGTGCATAAAAATGTTTTGATAAAAGTATACATGTGATATAATCAAAACACATGACATATGTAAGAGAATAGTAAAAACAATATTAAGATTGAAATCGTAGAGTTACTTTCATACATCAATTCTAGAATAAAATTTCAAAGCACAATAAAATAGTACAACTACCAAGGTGCTTCGCCCACACAATGTTCATTAAGACTTATCAGAGAGCGAAGTATTGCTTGGGGATCACATAAGCATTTTTCATAAATTTCTATTTTAAGTGATCTGGTGTACAAATAGATGTGATAAAGAAAATGTGTTTACACAAGACACTTTACAATTTTTTCCAAGGTGCTCAACCTCACAATGCTCATAAAGACTTATCAGGATGGTGAGTAGTGCTTGGTGGAGTTATCTTTGTCATTGATATTCATATATATATTTTTAATTTTGGGACAAAGGTCTCCGAATTCACTTGTTTTTGCAAACACTAACACTATTGAAATAACACTTCTATATGTGCAAGAAATATTTTGTTTGAAAGATGGTGTAGGTAATATAGACACACAACTTAATAAGTTAAAGCTTAATACACTACACAATCATGCAAGAATAAGATTATAAGCACATGTAGATTACCAAACAAATAATGAGTGAATGAATCATTGTTTAACATAAAACATTACTCATACTTAGAAGCATGCTAGGCAATCATACACAATTTTCTACATACTATTTCATTGCACATAATCAGATTAAAGTTAAGGCATAATAAGATAAAATAATGTTTAGAAACTTGAAATGAAAATTAGACATTGATGTAAATCTTTAAGTGTATGTATAATCAATTTTTTACCATTTGTAATGAAAATATTAAGATGTTTTGCTCATGTGAAATGTTATAATCAAACCATATTTAAACCATATTTTTGTAAATATTGAGAAATAAAAAAAAAGAATAAAACATTTTTTTCAACATTTTTGGATTATTTGATTTTTTTGTATTTTTAAAATAAGACAAATAAAAAACAATTCAAATCTGAGAAAACAAACAGAGAAAATGCAAAAAAATACCAGAAATAATTTAGAAAAAACAGAATGAAACTTGGGCCAAAGAAGCTAACGCCTGACGTTGATTTCTTAACGCCCAAACAGACTACTATTTTCTTATGTTTTTGATTTTTTTTCTTTGGATTAGAGTTTATGTATATGGACCTTCTTAGTGTAGAAAATTCAGAGAATTTGGAGATGATTAGAAGACTATTTAAGCATATTTTTGGAGATCTCGTGATTACTAAGTTGAAGGTTCTTCCAGGTTCAATTTCCAGCCAAGTGTTTTTCGTCGAGACATCAAGAAGAATTCATCGAGTCATTAAGGTCAATTCGTCGAGTAGTCTAGGAACTTCATGAGTACACTCGACGAATGGACTTAAGAAGGTTTTCTTTTTCAAAGTGTTGACGGCTTACCTCTAGGGTTCCTGCCATGTACAGTACACGTGGAGGTGTGTCCCGAGGTTTCGTTTTTAGCCGTTGGAGAATGATCTCTATAAATAGTCAAAGGTTATTTTCATTAACCCTAATCGTGTACAGAAATAGAAAATCGCAAATCGCAAATCGCTATTCTATTTGTCGGCATTCTTATTCTCGAAAAGGAACATTCTTGGAGCCGACAACTTTTTCTCACGATTCTTCTCAAAGAAAAGAGTCGACTAGATCTCTGTTTTCAGATTCTTCCATGTTCATTCAAGATCCAGTTGATTCTTAAGATTTCAGATCCAGTGCTCAAAAGCTAAAGTTTCTGTTCTTCCTCTTTCAAGTTCAAAGCTTTCAACTCAAGCAAGGAAGAAGAAGAGTTTATTTCAGATCTGAAGGAAAATCTCTTTGAGATTTCAGAAGATTGTTTACAATCTATTTGTGTTGTAAAAACCCTTTACATTTTGTAGGAAGTGTTTACTTCTGAGTTTGTAGATCCTTGTTGGAAGGATCGAGTGTAGGAGACGTTGAGCTCCGAGTTTGTAGGAGTGGGAGACTCCGAGTTGTACGATTTGTTTAAATCTGAGTTTTAGTGAAGTAGCCGAGTCTAGCCCGAAGTGCTAGATAAGCGAGGCGGGAAAGTGGACGTACACATTCCGGGGAACCACTATAATTTTTTGTGTTTGTGTTGTGTGCTCTTTTTTCTGTGTGTTTTTGTTCATAAGTTTTTAATTCCGCTTAAAGTCATAGAATTCACCTATTCACCCCCTCTAGGTGATTTAAGTAGCAACTAGATACTTTCACTATGAAGAAAAATGAAAGAGAGAAAAAAAGAGCGGAGGAAAGAGGGAAGAGAGAACGGGAGAGAGGAGGAAAGTGGGAAAAGTGGGAGGGTGTCATCTAATTGTTATTTTATTAAAAAATAAATATAGCTGTAACTGGTGAGCACAAGTTTCATGCGGGCGAAGCCCGCCTAGATGCAGGCGAAGCCCTCCCTAGTGCATCAAGCACGTGCGAAGCCCGCTCATATGCGGGCGCATCCCGCTCGAGCGCGAGCGTAGCCCGCTAAGAGTCAGCGAACACGGGCGAAGCCTTTGTGGAGCTGCTCGTGTGTGTGTGTGTGTGTGTGTGTGTGTGTGTGTGTGTGTATATAAAATAGCCCCTATTTAAACTATATTAGTAAGTTAGGTGAGTTGGTTAAACATGGTGGGTTGTATGCAGTAGGTTTGTTGTTCGAATCTCTTCGGTCACCATTAAGTTCATATATTTTTTATTATCTATAAAAATTATTTTAATTTTACAGAACAATTAAATAAAATACTAAACATTAACAATAAAAGAATTCTTTGCTAATTTAAAAAGGATAAACTACCTTGGTAAAAAATCTTTAAAAAATAAAAAGGAATAATATCTTTGCTAAAATTAGCTAGACTCATATTAACTAGTAGGATTTTTTTTGTTTCTAAATTCCTTGCTAACTAAAATTAGCAAGGAATTTAGCCAAATAACAAGGAATTTAGCTCCTTGTTAATCAAAGTTTTCTTGTAGTGTTTGCTCGGGTATGGAGAAAAGAGTCACGGGTCGTTAGTCCAGCTTTTCCCTCAATCCTTGGACGTGCCTGAAGTAGAGGACTTGTTGTCACCAAACTCACACTTTACCTGTCTTCTATCTAAGTGCTCCCGCCTCCATGTTTTTTCCGCTATACTCTCTAGCGGCTCTATAAATTCTTAGGATCCTCTCCGTGAAGCTCTGGAAGTTCTAGCACGGATTGAGGAAGAAGGGAAGAGGGAAGATGTTAACCTCAAAAAATGAACATATTTATAATCCCAGTAATTTGGTTGCACACGGTTAGGACGCACGGTTGTGCACCCAATCATGACAGTCATTAGGTGATTTTGCGGGAAAGTTAGCGACACTGAAACTGAAGAGGGCTGGTTGTCAGAGGATAATGCTTGGTCGTGCCTCAGTAAAGGCACGATCGTGCCACTATTTTCACACCAACCTTACCCTCTGAATTATTGCATGCAGCTGACCCGTGTGTCTGTGAGTGGTTATGCGCACGTGAGTGGTCGTGCGCAGAGGAGGCGCACTGGCAAATTCCTGAACTTATGAATTCTGCTTGAATTTTATTTTTTTCAGGCACGATCGTGTTGAATCTCAGGGAATGTACATGCATCTGCCCATGCACAAGCGCATGGTCGTGCAAGAAGGATGCACACTGGCAAATTCCAGAACTTTGATTTTTGGGCCAATTATTTGAGTTACTCACGCACAAAGGCGGATCCATGCACGGACACGCTCGGGCATGTGCCCGAGCGTGTAAAAACTTGAAACCCTCCTAGCGTTTGCTGGCCGCATTTGCTCCTCACTAAATTGCCTGGATCGATGCCCTGGTTCCCCTTCCAGCTTTCTACTTTCATTGTCAGTGACTCACTCAGCGTATCTCCAGGTTAGAGCTGAGCCGACGAGTAGCAGAGCATTCGAGCAACCCTCTTGGTGTTCCCATTCACCACTGCCAAACAAGTTTTCTCCTTTCTGAATACTTGAGCAGGCTTTCTCCATTCTGATACTCGAGCAGGCTAGCAACCCTCCACCGCCATTCATCTCTCGCTTCTTTCTATTTTCTCAATCTAGTTTTTCATTACTTACCTGATTCTTTGAGACTGGGGGAGAGTGTCGATCTATTTACGGAGAGTTCTTAAGGTTCTCGTTACCTAATTTCCAAAGGTTCTTTATTGATACATAATTACCTGATTCTCAGCTTTATTTCTTAGTTTTTTTATTTTGTTCAAGACTCTTATTCGGTTTAACTTCATTGCAAAACCTTCAATTTTTTTCAATTTTTTTTGTGTGGCTCTTTTTGTGTGTTTTTCTTTCGATATTCCAAATTTCCCAATTCTAAAGTCCACACTATTTTAATGTTTGACTCTTTTAATATTCCTAATTTTCTGTAATCTAAACTAGCCGCCTCCAACGCTGTTCTTCCATCTCGAGGAGAACACGATTCTTCTTCCTACCGATTAGGGATTCCCGAGCATCGAACACAACAAGCAAAAAGCAGATGTTGGAGCTGTTCTTCCATCCCAAACAGAGCTGGCATAGGTAGTCAAGTTAGTTGTTCTGCAAACATAGCTTTATCAGTATTATCAATGAATTGGAAATTTGGGAAGTGTTATGATTTATAATGTGAAATTGACATGTGACAATCTGATACTATTTATTTTAAGAATTCATGTTTATTTTCTGAATTGTGCCCGTGCTGGGAAAAAATCCTAGTTCCGCCCCTGCTCACTCATGACAATTTGGTTGCACATGGTCAGGGCACGGTCGTGTGCCCGATCGTGACGGTCATTAGGTGACTTGGCGGGAAACTTAGCGACACCGAAGCTGAAAATGGAGGGTTGTCAGAGGATATTGCATGGTCGTGCCTCAGTAGAGGCACGGTCATGCCACTATTCGCACACCGACCCTACCCTCAGAATTATTGTATGCAGTTGGCCGGTGTGTTTGTGAGCGGTCATGCGCTTGTGAGCGGTCATGCGCCTGTGAGCGGTCATGCGCAGAGGAGGCGCACGGGTAAATTCCAGAACTCATGAATTCTGCCTGAAAATTTTATTTTGTTCAGGCACAGTCGTGCTTAACAAAGCACAATCGTGCCGAATCTCAGGGAATGTACATGCATCTCCCCATGCGCTAGTGCACAGTCATGCAAGAAGGGCGCGCACGAGCAAATTTCAGAACTTTCGTTTTGGGGCCAATTATTTGAGTTGCTCACGCACGGCCGTGCTTCATGATATACCACGGATCCGTAGAGAGTCCTCCAGGTCGTCAATCCGCATCCTACCTCGGATCTGTAGAGATCCCACTAGGTCGTCAATCCGCATCCAAATGCTGTCCTTGGGTGTGTCCGGGGTAGAAGAGCCGCTGTCACCGATCTCTCAATTTACCCATTTTCTCTCCAAGTGTTCTCGCTTTCACGTCTTCGTCTCTACAACCTTCTAGCTTCCTAGTGCCCTTCAGATTCTCCTCCTTGAATCTTTGGTTTTGGTGGAAGAAAGCTCTCTTTGCCTAGAGGAAGAAGAAATGAGAGTGAAAAGCCCCTTTTCAGCTTCAAAAAATCCTTTATTTACTCCCAGTAAATTTGGCGCGCACGGTCTGGGCGAACGGTCGTGTGCCCGACGGGTGAGGTCCTTTGATGTCTTGGCGGGAAAGTCAGCGATGTCGAAAGTAAAGGCATCGGGCTGTCAGAGGATAAGACACATCCGGTTCGCTATTCGTACACCAACCTGACCCGGGAAAATATTATATGCCCCCTGCCCTTGTGCAAATGCACGGTCGTGCGCGAAGGAGACGCACAGGTAAATTCCAGAACTCTCGATTTCTGCATGAATTTTATTTTGTTCAGGAACAGTTGTGCACAACAAAGAGCATGGTCGTGTCGAATCTCAGGGAGTGTACAGGAATCTCTGCCCGTGCGTTGCGCCAACGCACGGTCGTGCTATTTGATAAGTATAACTTTTATAGATATTTTGTACCGATATTTGCTTATTTTTATCATCTATTACCCCTAAATTTTGTTAAATATAAAAGTTTATTATATATATCTTCAAATCGTGATACTGCGACACATGGAGTCTATGGAAGCAAACAATTGGTTTATGTGCTTTTCGGAAGAGATAAAGACACGTTTAAAGTTTCTACAAAAAAGGCAGACCCTGTGCTTGGTTGGGCATGATCGTTCCCAAAAATCCTAAATTCTGGAATTTGCCCGTGCGCACACTCTACGCACGGTCGTGCGTTGACACACGGGAAGATTCTTGTACATTTCTTGAGATTCGGCATGACCGTGCTCTTTGTTGAGCACGATTGTGCTTGACTAAAATAAAATTTAGGCAGAAATTGAGAGTTCTGGAATTTACCCGCGCGCCTCCTTCACACACGATCGTGCATTGGCGCTTGAGTGGGGCGCATATAACATTCTCTTAGGCCTGGTTGATGTGTGAATAGCGGCACGGTCGCGCCTCTACGATGGAACGATCGTGCCTTATCCTCTGACAATCCGCCTTTACTTTCGGCACCGTTGACTTTCCCACCAAGACACTGAATGATCACGCACGATCTGGCGCACGACCGAGCTCCCAAACCGTGCGCGACCAAATTGCTGAGAATATAAATAGGATTTTTTTTAAGCCTAGAAGGGACTTTTCATTATCCTTTCTTCTTCCTCCAGATAGAGAACTTCCAGGCCGGGGAATTAAGTGCTTTCTTCCACCCCAAACCAGAGCTTCAAGGAGGAGAGTCCGAAGGGCACAAGGAAGCTAGAAGGTTGCAGCGATGAAGACGTGGAGGTGATAGAACACATGGAGTGAAGACGGGTAAATTGGTATATCAATGACAACCGCTCTTCAACCCCGAACGCACCCAAGGACTGCAAGAAGATGCGGATTGACGACCCGATAGACTCTCAACAGATTCAAAGCATAGTCTCCGTTCTCTCTACTTATCTTCATCATCTCTCTTCAGCGTTAGACTATAGCAATTTATGGATCACAAATATATTGTCTGAAAACACCCTTCATGAGTTGGATTTGGATGAGCCGGTGCTGGAGCTTACAACTCAGAGTTGTTGGGGGGCATTGCTTACATCTCAGATAGTGCATTCCGAGCTCTCTCTAGAATTCCTGTCTACAGTAGCTATGGGCAAGGTTGTCATGAACCACCCTCAACACTTACACATTGATTTCTATATCATGGGGACCTCCTATAGTCTGACGCTCGGGGAATACTCTAGATTGCTGGGATTATGTTCTGATAACTTTGTGCGCTCTGCTTACTTCACAAACCTTGCAACGGAATTCCCTATCACCTTGCCGACAATGCCTATTGGAGGAGGATTCCCAATGGAACCTTTGGATATGTGGCCCGCAAAGCCTAAGACACTTCCATTCTTCGCTCCGAGCTTCGTTGCGTCCAACACTTCTTATTCATACACTTACTGGGTGCGCTATGAGCAACAATGTGGTAGGGATGCAAGATCTTCTTTACCTTATAGCATGGCAGAGCGAGTCCCCATCACCCGAAGCCTCATTGTGTCTCAGTTTCTCTTGCAACGGGCAGATGATATCCGTGTAGCGAGGATTTGCGGTTCACACTATATTACAAAATTGGTTAGGGGAATGGGCCCCTGTGATGATATTCCGGCCATGCAGTCTGGTTTCTAAGGGTGGCCCAATCTCGTTTGCCACACTCTTCTATCCACCTCATTCGAAGGAACCCGACAGGTAATTCCCTGGAGTATATTTTGGTGGAGCCTCAGCGTTCGACAGGTCAGTACGTCATTAGGGAGGATGCTGCGGTGAGGAAGTAGGAGGCTCGGGAAGCGGCTAGGCAGGAGCATGAGCAGGCCAGCTGAGGATGCAACAAGGGAAGTGAGGGGGAAATGTTCATTTGTTCACGTTCGTCCGTGGAGGATTATCCTGATTTTTATCAGCAGATGATGGATCAACTGGCCACCATTGGACTGAATGGCCGAGCAGATTTATCATCTTGGATCTCATTGGGGAGTAGATCCATCCCAACCCCCTGGCAGGTTGTTTGAGCCTAGGCGTCAGGATGGGAATCCTCCTGCCAATCCATTTTGAGTGCTTCTTTTCTTTTCTTTCCTTCTATTGTTTATGCCTTTTGGATGCTTGGACGATGGATATTGTTGTATATGGACTATTTAAATGTAGTTGTGTTATGGAACTATCTTGTTTTGGGGTTACCTGTTCTGGATGATTTTTATTCTATATAAATTCCGCTTTAATACAATTATTTGGTTCAGCTCAAAGATGTTAAACATCAAACAAATTTATAGTCTAACTATACTTAGGCCATGTTTGGGTTGGTGATGGCGTTAGTGAACGTTGCAGTTGTAAACTTTAGTTTGTGAACGTTGTAGTCGTAAACTGTAGTTTGTGAATGAAGTGGTCATGAACGGTGGTTGTGAACGAAGATCTGTTTGGCAAAATTTAAAATTTTCTATGGTCATGAACATAAAATCAGTTTTGAATGTTTGATAATACATGAGTACTGTGGCGTGTTTAAACAACTTACGAAATTAAATTATTTTTAATTGATTTTATTATTAATGAAACAAAAAAACCTGATTCTGATTGTACTGTTTTCAATTCCAAATATTTTATACTTCAGTCCCAAATATTTTAATAAATAATCAAATTGCAATCAAGGCGAGCAGTGGTATGAGGCATATCAACTCTCCTTTCTATACAATATGCCCCCATCATTAGACCTGTATTTCTCTATTAGCCACAAATTTGAGCAAACAATTTACTTTGAATCCAACTTTTTATATGAACAAAACCTTGGAAGTTGATTCAGAAGCAAAACCCAGGCTAATGGCAAAATAAATGACATTCATTCGTTCCAGCAAAGAAAGCATCAATTGTCAGGCGGCAATTCTTATAATAAATTGAAAACATTAGACTTTGTATCTCCTAGCAGGGCCCTGATCAACCTAGATCACAGATGGTGGGGAAAAGGATGAGAGATCAAAGAATAAACGCAGTAATGGAAATGGCCAAAGAATCTACAGTTTGATCTCCAACGTTTCGGTTGAATCGCGATGTTCTATTCATTGCAAGAGGGAAAGAGAAAATGGTACAAAACTACAAGAGGTTGAGTCCACGACAAGCCCGACGAGGTCGACGACAACAGAAGCCCCAAGGACTCTGGGATGAAATGGTTGAGCCCACTGCAAGCCCGACGAGGTCGACGTCTTTGTTTCCCGATTTTTCCAAGCTAATGAAAATGAGTGGGGGCCAATTCTTTTAATATGAATAATTGGAATAGGAAAGGTATTTCAATTGATGCTGTAATAAGTATTATAATATTAGAATTCAAGTGCTTACAAATCATGGAAAAATTTGATACTCTCAATAAAGTGATTCTAAAAATTTGTCATGAGCTAAAAATGGGAGCTGCGGAGATGAGAATGGTGGATGTGTGGACACACGACAACAAACAACAACACTCAAGCCTCTATCCCGCTATATTGGGGTCGTCTATATGGATCCTTTGTCGCCATTGCGCCCTATCTTTAATAATAGCCTCACTAATGCCTAAGTACATCATATCTTTCCTTATAGTTTCATTCCAAGTCTTTTTTGGTCCACCCCTCCCCCGTTTAACATGTCTAGTGACTAAACTCTCACAACGCCTAACAGCTGCCTCTAATGGTCTCCTATGTACATGTCTGAACCATCTTAATCGAGCTTCTCGCATCTTCTCTACAATTGGTGTCACTCATGTCTTATCGCTGATACATTCATTCCTAATTTTATCCTGTCTCGTGTGACCACACATCCACCTAAGCATTCTCATCTCCGCAACTCCCATTTTTTGCTCATGTACACCATTCACTGCCCAACACTAAGAACCGTAGAGCATTGTTGGCCTAATTGCAGTACAATAAAACTTGCCTTTAATTTTTAATAGTACTTTACGATCACATAAGATCCCTGACGCGCATCTCCACTTCAACCAACCTGCTTGGATTCTATGTATCACATCTTTATCTACACCTCCATCTTTTTGAATTATCGATCCCAGATATTTAAAGCACTCACTCGGGAAATATCTTGGTTACCCAATTTAATGACGGAGTCATCCGAGCTTTTTACACTACTAAATTTAAGTTCTATATATTCCGTCTATCCTGCTCAACCTAAAACCCTTCTTTTCTAAAGTGTCTCGCCAAGATTCAAGTTATCCGTTTACACCCTCGCGCGTCTCATCAACCAAAACAATATCATCTGCAAATAATAAACACCAAGGTATTGCTTGTTGGATATGTCCGGTGAGCTCATCTAAGATAAGGGTAAAGAGATAAGGGCTTAAAGCCAACCCTTGATGTAAGCCAACAACGATAGGCAATTCTTAGATAAGACAGGAGTGTGGACACACAAGACTGCATAAAATTAGGAATGAATGTATCATGGATAAGACAGGAGTGGCATAAATTGCAGAGAAGATGATAGAAGCTCGACAAAGATGATTTGGACATGTACAAAGGAGACCATTAGAGGCACATTGTTGACGCCAGAAAAATCCTGACCTCAAGATTCGGACCGAGGCAGCCAGAGGCTACTCGCCCAGCAGCCCAACGAGATGACTTGGCTGGCAACGACGAAGAAGCTAGAAGAGCAACAAACAGGACCCCAGGTGCTGCGGCAGGGAGGTCCCCCCACGTACCCAGAAGCTCAAGAGAGTCTTCCCCTCCAAAACCAAAGTGGCCGAGCTTGGTACAGGGAAGGCACCGACTTGGCTAGAAGCAAGGGTGACGGGCTCGAGAGTTCGGAAATCGGGATACAAAAGCTCAAGTCCAGGTGCCAATCCAAGTACCAATGGAGTCCTATTTATAGGAAAACCAAAGGGTAGGGGGGCTTTTTATAACCCAGCCCCCAACTCGGCGATTATGGGATACTCGGCGAGTACTTACGCCATAGTCGCCCATCTGGCGAGTATTGGGTGCTGCTCGCACACGCCGGGCCAATACTCGCTTATCTGGCTAGTATTACCTGCATACTCGCCAGGGTCTTTTCTGCTTCTGTCTTGGACTGCTGGTCTCTGTGTTGACCATTTTGACCTTTTACTTCTGTCTATGTGGCCTTGGGTGGGTCCACCCTCGGAGAATGAGGGTTGTACTAGCCCTGCAAGTTGAGTCGAGCCGGCTCGTGAGCTCGATGAGCCGGCTCGAAAAAAGCTCGACTCGAGCTCGAACCAGTTGAGCTCGAGCTCGAGCTCGACGAGCTCGAGCTCGATTTCGAGCCGAGCTCGAGCTCGATTACTCTTGTTCTTGAGCTCGCGAGCTGGCTCGCGAGCTTTTTTTGGGGTATTTTTTTTTAAAATATAAATAAATAAAAATAAAAATGGGTTCATGAGCAAAAAGCTCGCGAGCAGCTCGAGCTCGACTCGAGCTCGCGAGCTCGAAAGCTCGAGCTCGAGCTCGAGCTCAATATACTGGTCTCGAGCTCGAGCTCGAGCCAAGCAGGGTGAGCTCGACGAGCTCGAGCTCGAGCTCGAGCTCGAAATATTTAGCTCGAGCTCGAGCTCGAGTTTGGGATTTTTGCCAAGCTCGACTCGAGCTCGACTCGTTTACACCCCTAGGTTGTACACAATCCCCGCTCTTTGCGAGTAATGTAGTTGCTCGGAAAGAATCATCCAACCTTCATTCGACGAGATTCCCTACTGGCGACTATTTGCTTATACTCTCCATCTTGCTGGACGACGCTCGAACTCTATAAATAGAGGGGCAGGGGTCTCTGGTGGCACGACTTTTCTGAACTCACTCAAGATGGCGCGCGACTATGTTGCAGAAGCTAAGGCGGCCATGGCTGGTCTTGTGGGCCTGTTCGATGTTCCCTCGATCCCTCCTCGCCTAGGTCCCGAGGTTGAGGACTTCCTCGCTACCAAGAAGAGGAAGAGGCTTGCGAAGAAGAAGAAGAAGCAGGAGAAAGAGAAAGCCGCTGGAGAGGATGTCGCCGCCCATTTAGGCGACCAACACCAGCAACTGCTGGACGAGATGGGGCTGTCTAACGAGGGCGACTCGCCGGTCGCTGATCCTCCTGCTCCAAATGTCGCCGAGGGGGCGAGCATGCCTGGGACCTCGACCCAGAATCAACCGGAGAATCTCGCTCCTGCACGAGGTGGGAGCTACCTACTCGCCACCTTCTTGATTAGTCTCAACTTGGTTTGTAATGCTAAATGCCTCTTTTATGCTCGCAGATTCGTCTACCATCGGTGCTCAGGAGGAGCCTCTGGCCGTACCTCCTCTGAGATCGTCGCCCATGATCTTGCCTAGGGGTGGTGGGCGCTCGACGCGAGTTCTCCACAGCTCTTTGCTGGAGAAGAGGCCGATGAGCGAGCAACAGGCTCCTCTGGCAGGCAGCGTGCTTCCGTCACCACCGCCTCTTCAATCCTTGGGGCTGGCGAGCAGTTCGCAGCTGCCCGCGTGATAGTTTATATAGGTGTAGTCAATAATACCTATAGGGGGGGTGAATAGGTTTTACTTATTTTCTTTGTTTAAACCTAATGTTTCTAGCTGCAGAAAACACAAGCACAAAAAGCACACAAGGATGTATAGAGGTTCCTCAAGACCGGGTGTCTTGAGTAGTCCTCTTTCCCCCTTCACCTTTCTAACAGTGAGTTAGACAAGGCCACGAACTCCAATCTCGGCTCCTTGAGCTTACACCACAAGTTCCTCATAACTTCTCAGATCAATAGTGATCCTACCTCGGGCACAGCAGCCCTACACTCAGGCTTAACAGCCCTACACTCAGGCTCAACAACCCTACCCCTCAGGCTCAACAGCCCTACACCTCAGGCAAAGCATCCCTACAGCTCAGAGTTATGTAACTCCTACCACTCAGAAATCCCACAGATTTCCTACCTCAGACCTATCAAGAAGTCCTACCACTCAAGCTGTCAACATAGCTTTACACACAGGCTCAACAGCCTTTCACTCAGGCAACAATGCCTTACAAAGATATAATAGAGTTTGAGCTAGATACAAAAGACAAAAGGTTTACTCTTAGGTCTTCTGAATCCTTTCTTCAGATCTGAAAACAACAGCTTCAGATTTGTATCACCTTGATCTTCTCCTTCAGCAAAGCAGAAGATCAACTTGCCCTTCTTGAGTTTGTACAGGAAGAGCTAACTAATCTCCCTTAGAAGATTAACTTCAGCTGTAGAGAACAACTTCAACTGGCTGAAACGTGTATGCTCGATTGCGGCGTAAAACAAAGGCTTTTCAATGGAACAGTTGTTGTTGTTGTTGTGCCCTAGCTTCTTCTTTTATACCTCCAGAAGGCTTCAACGGCTATATCTATCCTCCTGACACAGTATGGGTCAGATTGGAGTTGCTTTTCCCTCTCAATTGTCGTTTGCGCCAAAAGCAGATCCCGTCAGCACATTTGGATCTGTCTCAGCGGTTGGGCTGAGACAGCATCCAGTCTCAGCGGTTGGGCTGAGACAGCATCCATTCTCAGCGGCAACTCCAGTCCCCTTCTCAGCGGTTGCTCCAGTCTCCTTCTCAGTGGATCCGCTGAGACGGCTCCTCGTCTCAGCGGTTCTGCCCCTTCGTCTCAGCGGTTAAGCTGAGACAGATCTTCATCTCCTTGTGGATGGTTTTTTCTCATCTAAGGCCATGTTTGGCCCTTCCTTTTGAGTTACCTGTGCCTGTATATTCTACACAAATATAACTTTGTTAAATACAATATGTCATTAGCATTGAGAGTGATGCCTCTTCAAATCAAGGTAATATTGAGGGCAATATACCCAACAATCTCCCCCTATTTGAAGAAGGCAGAACATCCCCAATGCTAAGGTCCATTAACAATAAAAATCTTATCACAGAAAAAAAAATGATCTGTGAAGCATAGGACCTAACACCCTAAGCATAAGCATTTGCACTAGCCCTTTCTCCCCCTTTCTCCCCCTTTCTCCCCTTTTCTCCAGCATTGGTACTGGCCCTATCTCCCCCTTTCTGGCTTTTTCAATCTTAACTTGCTATGAATAGAGGGACAATATCTGTAGATCTCTTTGGATCAATCTATAGGCTAACCTGTACACTCTTAGCATTTGCCAACTTCCCCTCAACCTGAGTAGGGAATTTACTCCCACTCAATTGGAGAGCTATTTTCTGTAATAGCTGATCCATTTCAATTTGAACATCCCATTTAAGGTAGTGAATAGTAAAGAGAATAAATACAGAGTACATATATCAATAGTAACAAACACAATATTATGATCAGAATATGAAATATCATTTCACTTTAAAAGTTCAGTACAGATATATGAAAGAAAATTCAACTTATAGTTGTACATTCAATCAAAAAAAATGTCAAGGCTGGTTTTTCTAAGATTGACCCTTGGAAGAGCTTTCTCCATCTGTAGATTTTCTTTTCCTAGTTTCAGCAGCAGCCTTGATCTTCTCCTTTACTTTGAAGTACAGAAGTGGCTTGGGAAGATATCTGGAGGGAATCCTTAAAGGAGTTTCCCTTCTTACCATATTTTCTTTGAGAATCCTTTCCCTTAAAGATTCCCTTTCAAGGTGTTTGATCCACTCAGCAGCTGAATAGACATGGTCAATGTCCTTCATTGGATTTCCATGGCTCACCCAGGTATTGACAACAATTGTGTCCAAATCCAGATTGCCATCTTCATGGAGTGGATCCTCTAATCTTTCCATTCTCTTCTGTGTCATGTATTCTTCAGCAGTTTGAATACCCTCTACCCCTCTCCTCTTTGCTGCTCTCTCATCAGCAATCAGATTTGATTGACTTTGGAAGTCAAAGTCTTCATCTCTGCTAGGGTTCAATATTGGCATATTCAAAGCAATTCTTGTTCCTTGCAGCACTTTTAAGCTTGAGTCCCATTGATTATCAGTGACCTTTCTGACCATGGTAAGGATATTTTCTTGAATAGCACTGGAGGCATTGTTGACCACTTCCACCATTTGCTTGCTGGCTTCTTCTTGATTGGAGAGTATCAGTTTGTGGGAGGAATCCATGTTGTTATACCGCTGTATGTGAGCTCCTTTCAGCTTAGCATGTAGATTGAGTATTTTCTCCTCCCCTTCTTTGCTATGTTCCACTATCTTCTTCTCAATTTCAGAGTGTTGATCCAATATGGATTGAGAGAGAGTTTGAAAGGTGCTGTCCACATCATCCAAAATGCATTCCTTTGCCTTGTCAATGTGGGACTTGACTTGGCTGCTTGATGTGTTGACCACTTGTGTCATTCTGGCAACAGCTTTTTCCCAGACATTCTCATTTTTGTAGAGCTGATTCTTTACATATGTGATGTCCTTTGTGGAATCCCCTTGATGGTCTGCAATATCCTTTAGAACTGTGTGCTAGGCAGCAACAGTATTTTTGGCCATTTCAAACCATCTTGTCATCTGCAGAAGGATATGATCTGATGCAGTTTTGACATCATTAATCTGGGCATTCAGTTCAGTTCTCACTTCAGCCACTCTTGACTCCATTCTTTGCTCATCGGCCTGGATCTCCTGAGTTAATGCAGCTCTTGTTGTATACAATTCATTATGTATCTGGGCAGAGACATCATGAACCTTTTCAGCAACAATCTCTTTCATAGACAACATCTGACCCTCAATCATTATTTGTATTGAGTTTAACAGATCAGATGTGTCCAGAGCTGCAACTGGCCTTTCCTGGGCTAATTCCTTTTCAACCATCATTTCAGCTCCACTTTGAGCATTAGCCCTCTCATTATCAGGGATCTGCTCCCCCTCAGATGGGGCATTAGGTGATACCAATTCCTGTTGATGTTCTCCCTCATTAGCATACCCACCTCCTCCTTCATAGGCAGGGCTATGCTCCCCCTCACTTGGGGCATCCATAGGAGGAGAATTTTGTCTAAGGTCACCTGAAAAATGATTGATGAGTTAGACACCTAGACTATACTATTGATAGAGAAGAGAGGCCTAACTGAAGTCCTAATTTACCATGTATAGGTGAGTTGGGAAATTCATCTTCAGCTTGATGAACAGCTGGATCAGCATTCATCTGGGTTGGCTCAGGATTGGGCACAACACTTCCTTGGGGCTCCTCATTTGTCCTGGGGACCTCTTCATTATCAATGTTCATTGGGTTGCTGCCAGATCTACGATCAGACCCATGAATATCTTCATTTTCAGACCCATTTGACTTTGAGGATGAGTCTGATTTGTGCTGAGATGAATCTTTCTTCTTTTCCTTTGCCACAGATGGCTGACTCATAGGGAGCACTCTGGAGAATCTATCCAGAGTCTTAATGTCCATTCTTTTGAGATAATGGAGATTTGACCCCTTTGAGTTTGCAAAGGTCTCTGAATGACTATTCTGTAGGTACAGAGATAGTATTCTTCCCATATTGGGGGCTTGTAGAGATTCCTTTATCCTTTGAAAGATAACTTCTCCCCATGAGGTTCTCTTGGACAGAATTATCCTAGTCATTAATTCAAACATGAACTGTGAAACAGTGTCATGTGAACCAGGCTTGCATAGGATAGCTTTGCCCACTATATCAGACAACAGCTTCCCCTGTTGATTGAAGAACTTCCTCCTTAGACAACTGGTTTTAGTATCACCGTATCCTGTCCACTTTAGGGCAGTCCTCTTATCCTTTTCAGATATTTCCTCCTCTTCAGTTTTACTGCAGGGAGTTAATTTCAGCCCCTTCTCCAACCTTTTAGCTGTAATCTTTATCTTCTCATTTCCTATCTTGGGCTTTAGAATGGTTTTGGAGGGAGATAATTTGACATTGTTGAACCATTCCAGAACTTCAGTTCTGAGAATGCAGCACGATTCAGACAGCATGTGCTCCAGACCTTGAGCTTCCATTAGATGAATCACTTGTCTTATTTCTTCTGGGGCATGAGAGAATCCATCTCTTACTATTTCATAGCCCTCCAGGAGATCTTTTGGAGCTTTTTGGCGCCATGGAATCAGAAAATCGAGGCGCTGAGACGGGAGAGAAGATGAATCGTCTCGACGGCTAAGGGTTTGGCTTTGTGGTGTGTTTTAGGTTACAGTGTATCTATTTATAGAATTTTAGTTTCGTTTTTATTAACCCTAGGCTTTTAGACTTAATTACCTTATTGTGTTAAGGAGTTTTGGGTTAATTATCATATTTCATATTGAACATACCCCGTCTCAGCGGTTCAGCTGAGACGGAGACCTAGGCCGCTGGGACAGTGAACTGTCAACCGCTGGGACAGTTTGCTCGTCTCAGCGGTTCAGCTGGGATTTTTCTCAGCTGATTCAGCTGAACATACTTCTGCAGTTTAGCTGATCATAGGTTTTAGACCTAATGTAAATATTTTGGCTGAAGAATTATCCTAGTCATGTCACTAAGTTGTAATGTATAATAATGCAAAGATATCAGCTACTATAGTGACAACTACAGCTTATACATTTAGGACTATTCCATACTAAGCATGCCAAGATCAATTTTGAAAGTATTGAATTTAGATTCATCTAGTGGATTTGTAAAGATATCAGCTACTTGTTTGTCAGTGGGGACAAATTCAAGACAGATATCTTTACATTCTACATGTTCTCTAATAAAATGATATCTAATCTCTATGTGCTTAGTCCTGCTATGAGAGACAGGATTTTTAGCAATAGAGATTGCACTGGATGAATCACAATACAAAGGAGATTCCCTTACCTTGAGGTTGTAATCCTCCACCTGATGCTGTGTCCAAAGGAGTTGTGCACAACAGCTACCTGCAGCAATGTATTCAGACTCACCTGTGGATATTGCCACACTGGTTTGTTTCTTGCTGCTCCAAGATATCAATCTTCTCCCTAGGAATTGACAAGTACCACTTGTACTCTTCCTGTCTTCTTTGCAACATGCAAAATCTGCATCTGAAAAGCCTGTTAGTTCAAAGTCATTGTTCTTAGGGTACCAAAGGCCAAGATGCAAGCTGCCCTTAAGGTATCTCAGAATCCTCTTCACAGAAGTGTAGTGAGATTCCTTAGGACAAGCTTGATACCTAGCACAAACACATGTAGAATATATAATGTCTGGACTACTAGCAGTCAAGTATAATAGGGATCCAATGATGCATCTGTACATGGACTCATCAAAGGCCTTTCCCTTTTCATCCTTGTCTAATGATACATTAGACCCCATGGGTGTTCTCATGGTGGAGGCTGATTCCATCCCAAATTTCTTGATGAGCTCCTTAGTGTACTTGGTCTGGGAGATGAAAATTCCATCATCAGACTGTTTCACTTGGAGCCCAAGGAAATATTTGAGCTCACCCATACTGCTCATTTCAAACTCCCCCTGCATTAGATTGGCAAATCTCTTGCAGAGGTTGTCATCAGTAGACCCAAAGATTATGTCATCAACATAGATTTGTACTAAGAGACACTTGCCCCTTGTTTCCCTAAGAAACAATGTGCTATCAATCTTTCCCCTCATGAACTTGTTCTTGAGGAGAAAGTTGGGCAAAGTCTCATACCAAGCTCTTGGAGCTTGCTTGAGACCATATAGTGCTTTCCTAAGAAAATAAACATGAGAAGTTAGGGTTGGATGCACAAAACCTGAAGGTTGTTCAACATATACCTCTTCCTTCAAGTCTCCATTGAGAAAGGCTGATTTGACATCCATCTGGTAGACTTTGAACCTCTTGTGGGCAGCATAGGCAAGGAATAGCCTAATTGCTTCCAACCTTGCAACTGGTGCAAAGGTTTGATCAAAGTCTATACCTTCCTCTTGCCTGTATCCTTTGGCTACTAATCTGGCCTTGTTCTTGATGATTATACCATTCTCATCAAGCTTGTTCCTGTATACCCATTTAGTGCCAATCACATTGTGTCCCTGAGGTCTTGGCACCAGCTTCCATACTTTGCATCTATTGAATTGTAGGATCTCTTCTTGCATTGCTTCAATCCAGAAGGTGTCTTGATTGGCCTCTTCAAACTTCTTGGGCTCCATTTGAGAAAGGAAGCTCAAGAACAGTGCTTTATTATGAGCTCTGCTTCTTGTCAATATGCCTTGGGTATGATCCCCAATTATTAGATCTCTTGGATGATCTCTCAGGTGCCTTGCAGCAGCAGGAATAGGGTCCTCTGGTGGCTGTGTTTGTTCCACTGGTTCAGCTATGACTTCACCATCTTGTACCTCTTCTTCTTCAGGAATTGCAACAGCTGTCTGTGTGTTGCTGCTGCTGGGCTTATCTTGGACGGTCAGCTCATGCATCCCTTTTTCATTTCCTGTCACAATAGAAGAACTAGACCATCCTTTGTAGAGAAGGCTGGTCTCATCAAATACAACATGCATAGATTCTTCTACAACATGGGTTTTCTTGTTATAAACTCTATAAGCTCTACTATGTGAGCTATACCCAACAAGAACCCCCACATTGCATTTTTCTGCAAACTTTGTTAATTGAGATTTTCCATTATTTAGAATGTAGCATTTGCAACCAAAGATTCTAAAGTAGGAAATTGTAGGTTGTTTTCCTTTCAGAATCTCATAAGGAGTTTTCCCAAGGACCTTATTGATGGAGGCTCTATTGAGAACATAACAGGCTGTATTGACTGCCTCAGCCCAGAAGTATTCTGGGAGTGAGGAGTCACTAAGCAATGTTCTCCCAGCTTCTATCAAGGTCCTATTCCTCCTCTCAGCCACACCATTTTGCTGTGGAGTCCTTGGGGAGGAGAACTCTTGGGTGATACCAAATTCTTGACAAAATTTTGTCATGGCTTCAGAATGAAATTCTGTGCCATGGTCAGTTCTTGTCCTGACCACAGTACATAGTAGATCATTCTAAATAGCCTTGACATAATTTATAAAGACATGTAAGGTATCTGACTTCTTCTTAAGGAAGAATACCCATGTATACTTTGAATGATCATCTACAATTACCAAGGTATACAACTTCCCACCTAGGCTCTGAATTGGCAAAGGACCAAACAAGTCCATGTGCAATAGGTATAGACACCTTTCAGTATCCTTGGAGCCAATACTTTTAAAGGTGGTCCTAGTTTGCTTACCCATTTGGCAAGCATGACAGGGACCACTTTTAACACATTTTAGTTTAGGACTATTTCTAACAAGGTCTTTAGAAAATAATCTATACATTGTCTTATAGTTAATGTGGGCAAGTATCTTGTGCCATTGGACACAAAGTGACTCACTTTCATTAGCTACAAGATACACAGAAGAGATAGTATAATTGCAAATGAAGTCTAAGCAATAAACATTTCCACTCCTAGTGCCTGAGAGAATGGTCTCCAAGTCATTAGACTTTTTGATCAAGCACTTGTCATTGTGGAATTCAATGACATAGCCTAAGTCACATAGTTGGCTTATGCTTACAAGGTTGTGGTGCAACCCTTCAACATAAGCTACCTTTGTGATTAAGACTATGACATTTGAAATCATACCATATCCTTTGGTGACTCCCTTTTCAGATCCACCAAAGATAACCTTGGGTCCATTCTTCACTGGATGGTAATCCTTTAGAAGATCCTTAGTTGTTGTCATGTGCCTTGAGCACCCACTGTCCAAGTACCATATTTGGTTGAGACTGGTACTTGAACTAACCTGCAACACAAAATTTAATGTACCTTAGGATCCCAACTGACTTTGGGTCCTAGGTTCATGTTAACACCATAGGGGATATTCCTAGAAAGGGTTGGTTTGGCTTGAGGTTCAATCCTTGCCTTTGGCACATTGGGGTTGTGCCAACAATCAATTGCAAAGTGTCCCACTTTGCCACAGCACCAACACTCATATATATTATATCTCCTCTTTTGAACAGTCCTAGAAGATGAAGCTTCCTGTTTCTGTTCAGTAGAGGACACAACTGCTATTTTCTTTGTTTTATTAGTAAAGGCCTGCCTTTTTGACTTCCTATAATCAGTCAAGGCAGCCAGTTTTTATTTGACATCAACACCCTCTAGCTTGGCAGCTAAACATGTGTGGATGGCACCAGAAACTGGGCTTTTTGGCTTGGTTACAGGACAGTCAATAGTCATGGACTTTGTTGAACAATGTTTAGAGTTGACAGCCTTGGTTATCTTGAGTGAAGGGGTTGAGGTTCCAAAAACAAAAGGTCCATGATGGGCCATTTGAATTTCCTCATGCAGAGCCTTGAAGGCACTCAAGCCTAACTCCTTTCTATATCCATAACTGTGAGCATTCTTGCTCAAGTCATTGGATCTTCCATTTAATAAGTGACCATGAACACTTTTTTGGTCATACTTGTTTGAGGGCATCAAGACTTTCACAAAGGAGGTCTTAGATTCTTTTGAGTCCTTAACCTTTCCCTTAGTGTTGCTAGTAGCTGCCTCCTTGTTGAAACCAACACCTCTCATGTCATGGGAGTTGAAGGTGTCAATAATAGGCAGCACTGTCTTGGGCTTGGAGAACTTAGCGACTAGCATCCTCTCCTTGAGGAGCTTTTCTTCAAGATCCTTAATGATCTTGTTCTTGTGGCTTATGGTGCCCACATGGATGATTGACATTCCCCTTAGCTTGCCAATCTCCTTGCTCATTAGAGCTAGCTGGGTAGCATGCTCAATGCACTCAGATTTTGATTGCTTTAGGGAAGCAATTTCTTGAGCCTGCCTCTTGGCTAGCATTTTGCTCTTTTTCAGAGCTTCCAGGAGTGCACCATACTTATCAATCAATTGATTGACATCCTCCTCAGAATCTGATTCACTGCCAACTTTAGATGGAGGAGATTCAGATTCTGGACCTGTTTCATAATCAGAGGAAGAAGAAATGCAGTGTATCAATACCAGCTCATGTACTGAATTGTTGTGGCTGTCCTCATCTTGAGTTATAGCCATCAGCCCATGGTCATCAAAAGTGCCCTCATCCTCCTCTTCATCACTATCTGAATGTGATAGAGGGGCCCTTATTCCTATCCTGGTAGCAGGATAGTCTTCTTCTTCCTGATCAGCAAACAGCCCCAAGTAGGCTTCCTCCTCACCATCTGAATCTGAAGATGAAGATTCAGATTCACTCCAGCTCTTGCCTTTCTTAGGTAGGAAGGGTTTTTCTCCCTTCCTTTTCTTCTGGTGATGAGGCTTCTTGTCACCTCTTTCCTTTCTCTTGACTGGGCAGTCAGCAATGACATGTCCAGGCTTACTACAGTAATAGCAAATTATGTTAGTTGAAACATGTTTACTGTAACATCCCCCAAACTGCTAGGCCCCTAGAGAATTTTTGTCATGACAAGCCATGACAAAAATAGGATATAAGTGACACCGGGCACTAGGATGACAAATTGGAAGGAATGAAAAACCCATGGTGTGCACTTAGCCACCATGAGCCACCCTAATGTAAAGCAAACTACAGAGATGCTAATATATCTTATGCATCACACATATCCATGGAGATTCCCCTAGGATGAATCAAACACACAAAATGGGCCAAAGAGGCCCCATGAACTCAGCAAATAGGAAGGAATACACTTTGGGGTGCGTTTAACAAATCTTGATGTCCTAGCCTAGGGGTGACCAAAAGACTCCAATAAGCCAACATAACCTCACTAT
The DNA here is from genome assembly GCA_033032865.1 of Dactylorhiza incarnata. NCBI lineage: Eukaryota > Viridiplantae > Streptophyta > Magnoliopsida > Asparagales > Orchidaceae > Dactylorhiza > Dactylorhiza incarnata. The sequence continues at coordinate 2,802,783 of JAWHQI010000205.1, read as the reverse complement.
GATCCCTATGACCATCCAAGGAAGTAAGTAGGCCACTAGGGACCCTTGGGGTCAACCAAATTGGTCAAATTGACCAAAAGTCAACTTTAGGCCACTTAGGTCAAACCTCCATAAATAAGGGCAATTGAACTCCAACTGATCAAATTGGACCCACCCTCATATGGCATCCTCCCTAGGGGACATAATGGACCCAAAAGCCCTATCCAAGGGCCATCAATTTGGGGGAAATTGGGCCAATTTCTAAAAAGCCCCAAATTGACCTAAATGTGCTAAAAGCCCAAATTGATCTCCAATTGACCTAGTGTGATCAAATTGATCACCCCTAAACACTAAGGGGAGTAAATGAGACCCAAATGAACCAAAGTGCACAGTCAATTTTGGAATATTAGGGCAAAACCACCAAAATGCCCAAATTGCCCTAATAAGCAATTTTGTGCAATTGGACCCCATATGACCCCACCATGGCTCAATTATTCTTAGAGTAGGTCCATAGGGCCCAAGACAATAATGTGGGTCAGTCATATTAAGTGGTGTGAGCTTGAGCAAAGCCAAAACCCAAAAGTCCCCATTTTGGTCTATTTGGGTCAAGTGAGCCAAACTCAAGCTAGGTGGGCTTAACCCAACTCCATAGCCCAAGAAGGCTGCCCACATGTTTATCAGCCCCCATGCCCATTTGAATTTCGAAATCTAGGGGATTAATTGGCTTGTACAAGTGGGAGAAAAGGAGGAAGAAGACAAGGATGAGAAAGAGGAGGAAAAGAGGGAATGGGTGCCACATGGCACCCAATTCCCTCCCCATTCTGCAGCCCTGAGCTGGGGAATTGATTTCCCCAGCTTTGGGCAGTCAGCCTAGCCATGCATTGGCTGAATTGGGCGGCCATGGGAGTTGGCCGGCCTAGCCTTTAATGGCAAAGGGCCATAAGCGCCCTCATTCCTCCAATTGATGCCACCATTAGCTTTAGAAGGGGGAAAGGAGTCGGTCTGGAGCTTTACAGAGGAGAAAAAGGTGGAGAATCGAGGTTGGGAGCAAGCTCGCCGGAAGAGAGAAGATCCATGGCCAACCGTCGCCTCCGCCGCCGCCAAGCCCCACTAAGGTCCGGTTTCTCCCCTTCTCCCTCTGTGCTAGTATCTAGGTCCATTTAGGAGAGAAATCGGGCTCAATTGAGCCCGATCCCATGTGAGCTTGAGGGAGAAATTCCGTGCTTTTCTTCTTGCTCGGGATCGCCGGAGAGGCCATCTCCGGTGGCCGTGCCGCCGTCAAACGCTAGCCACCACCTCAACGGAGGTGGTGGAGGCTGTGGCCGGTCGTGAGGTGCTGCTGGTTGCCGGGAAATGGCCGAAGAAGATGGCCCAGGCGGGATTAATCGCGGCCGTTGGCGAGCTGGGGACAATGATGGGATACCGCCAGATCTGCGCTAAGATTCGTGTTGGATCGGTTTTATACATTATATTATTATACATATTAATTGCATAGTCTGTCACACTTTATACATAGTTTTGTTTAATTAAATAGAGGCCTTTAGAGGCCATATTATGAAAAACGACCAGAGATGAGATTTGTAGATCTGGATGTCTACTTTAAGTAGAAATTTAAATCATACCAGTTGGACCACTGTAGGACCCACGACTCTCATTTTGGTGAGGCTGGTCAAAACAAAAATCAGAACTTTGAATGTGTATAACTTCTTAATGTCAAGTCTGATGGACTTGAGATTTTGTCCATGCATGCATGTGCCTCATACCTAGCTTAGGTTTAAATATCAGATTTTTTGGAGATAATTTTTCTATAGTTTTGTTCAAAACTTGGAAAATTAAATAAATGGAATATTTGGAGTTATATAACTCCTAATGACCCCAAATTTGGGTGAGGGCTTCTTTAGGTCATGTATGGGATCTGGTAAAAATTTCATCACATGTGCATTAGTATATTTCTCTGAACTTCAAAATGAAGTTTGGGACTTAAGAGAAAAAAAATTGGGGTGCTAATAGTCAATTTGGGCTTTTGAACTTTTGATGAAATTGAAGGTGGAAACCACCTTGCATGCCTCTGAAACCTTGGGGTTTTTGTATGTCATGAGGTTATACCTCTTTGACATAAGTCTCATGACCTTAGGAAATTATTTTCTTGAAGTTCCTAAGTAAATCCCTATTTGCACCCCATTTATGTTAAATAAAAATTATGGTCAAATATTCCTGTTAAAAATGTGAAACTTAAGATTTGGCGTTTTTAGACCATTATTATGCCATGGTATTTTTCCCAGGATTTATTGAGGTCATAATCTACTACTTGATGTGTAAACCCCTATTTGCACCTCATTTATGTTAAATAAAAATTATGGTCAAACATTCCTGTTAAAAATGTGAAACTTAGGATTTGGTGTTTTTAGACCATTATTATGCCATGGTAATTTTCCCAGGATTTATTGAGGTCATAATCTACTACTTGATGTGTAAACCCCTATTTGTACCCCATTTATGTTAAATAGAAATTATGGTCAAATATTCCTGTTAAAAATGTGAAACTTAGGATTTGGTGTTTTTAGACCATTATTATGCCATGGTATTTTTCCCAGGATTTATTGAGGTAATAATCTACTACTTGATGTGTAAACCCCTATTTGCACCCCATTTATGTTAAATAAAAATTATGGTCAAATATTCCTGTTAAAAATGTGAAACTTAGGATTTGAGATTTTCAGACCATTATTATGTTACAGTGAATTTATCAGAATTTATGGAGATCATTAGTTGACACTTGATGTATAAATCTCTATTTGCACATCCTCTATTTTAAATAGAAACTATGATTAAAGATTCCCAGGAAAAATTTATGAAATTAGGATTTGAGGATGTTAGATCACTACTCATTGAAAACCCATGGTAATAATTGGAATTCATTTGGATATGATATGATCAAGATTGCACCATAGGAGCCAAATCTAGCTCAATCTCATTTTGGACTGTGAATAGTAAAACTGATTTATATGATTTAGACCACCACTGACTTGCACACATAGAGTTATTAACTCCTTGAATAAAGACTCAGATTATTAGGGAGAGCATCTCTAAGGCCATCTTGGGAAATAAGGAATGGGGTGCGTTTAGCAAAGCTATAAGTGCAGGCATTTACAATGATAAGAAAAGGAAGTTAGACCTTGTCAAGGGCCCCACACACAACTCATCGGTATTAAGTGATCATATGAAAGTAGGACTGCCCTTAGCCGGGTGAGCCATCTTAGGGTAAAACTCAAGGGAGAAGTCGGGAAATATCTAAGGCAAACCCTGGATTAAGGATGACGAAGAATAGGAGTGTGGGTCCAAGTAAGGTTGAGAACGCTAAGTGTGTGTGTGCTGTTCCTCGGTGAAGAAGGGAACTCGAGCTAGAATGTGATGACGGGAGAGTCAGCACCCGGTCACAGTTGGTGGTGTTGGAGTTCAAATGAACTCCCCCACTCCTAAGTGCCAAATTAACTCATCTTAGAGATTTAATGAAAGTGGAGAGGAAAATGGGGATCAAGTAGAAAGGGGTAGATACCAACAAGATTAAGTGCCTTGGGAAGAGGAAGTTCGGGGTGTCAGCCAGTCACACTTCCCAGTACCGCTGCGAGCCCCTCACGGGTAAACCTCCGGAAGTCCAAGGCTAACCCTAAAGCTTCTAAGATCAACTGAATTATAGACAAGACTAGTTAAATAGGAGAACATGACAAGTTAACTTCCATCCCAAACCGGAACATTTTATAAGGAGGGACTGGGATAGTCATGCGAGCGGTAGGCTCGGGTTATAAGGAAGGACTGGGATAGTCCTGCGAGCGGTAGGCTCGAGTTATAAGGAAGGACTGGGATAGTCCTGCTAGCGGTAGGCTCGGGTTATAAGGAAGGACTGGGATAGTCCTGCGAGCGGTGGGCTCGTAGTTTTAAATTTAAGACTAGTGTAGTCTAGCGAGCGGTAGGCTCGTAGCTTAAAGATAAGACTAGTGTAGTCTAGCGAGCGGTAGGCTCGTATTTTTAAATATAAGGCTGGTATAGCCTAGCGAGCAGTAGGCTCGTAGTTTAAATGTAAGACTAGTGTAGTCCAGCGAGCGGTAGGCTCGTAGTTTAAATTTAAGACTAGTGTAGTCTAGCGAGCGGTAGTCTCGTAGCTTAAAGATAAGACTAGTGTAGTCTAGCGAGCGGTAGGCTCGTATTTTTAAATATAAGGCTGGTATATCCTGGCGAGCGGTAGGCTCTACTTTATAAATGTGGATGTAGAATTGCGAGCTGGAGGCTCGGTAGTAAATGGCTAATACATATTGCAGGTGTATAAGATGTGGTGGGTCTTCGGTTCTGTCTTAGTCGTCACACCGATAGCAGTTCGTTGACTCAGCAGTGCTAGTGGTTTTATTGGGGCCAGGTTGTTTTACTGCGCGTCCGACGGGACGAATTCCCTAAACCCTGCCTGGCCAATTCAGTTTAGTACGCAGGAGCTCGTGAGTACCGGGTACCGGTATCACAGCGTACGTTTGGGCCTAGGTCTGGTAGTGTGACTTACCCACCTAGGTGAGGAGACGCCCGCTCCTCTGCCACCGTTTGACCACGACGGGAGGTGCCCGAGAGGTTAGCTACCTCTGAAAAGTGGGAACTAAAGGTTTGTACGTACAGAGTCGTGTGAGTGAGTTGCATGTGTATGAAATAATAATACAAACATTGCATCATTGCATTACACATCATAGCATAGCATTTCTGCACGAACAGAGACCTCATTGTATAAATCTGTATGGGCTCTTTTATACGATGAGTTTACTTCTTGTCAGATCCCTTAGCTTATGTGCTTTTGTGTGTGCATATAAGTTAAGGTTACTTTCGTAGCTGCTCTTCTACTTATACTGCTCTTTTACTTATACTGATCTTTACTTATTGCTTATATACATACTCCTGCTAGGGTAGAGATGTTTTCATTACTCGTTTAGAATCTATATACTTGCTAGTCTCGCCACTGTCACCTGCTTTTGATTTACCCTTTGATGTCCTCCGCTTCCTCCTCCCGCACGGTGCCTAGGAGTCGCGGGGGGAGGCGGGGACAAAATCGGCTTAGTCTTTATGACTAACGGTCGATTGTGACCGTAGGTACACGAGGTGATGGAGCCCCAGCTAGAAGAGGAGACAGGACACGAGGAGCTTATGCCGCGCATTACTTCTACTACAAGACAGGTGTTCGAGAGTTGAGAGCTGATTAGCTTCCACATAGATGTAGAGTGAGAGAGAGTTTATGTACTTTGCTTGGATTTGTACCAGGCATAAGCCCTTTCTCTCATTTACTTTAATTCTCATCGTGGACATTGTTATCATGTAATTTGCATATTTTAATATGATTTGTGGACTAGTTTCTTCTATTTGCTTCTATTACTATGAATTGTGGTTGGCCTGGATGATGATGGATAGCCGGAAGGATCGGCGTATTGTGGCGGCGACTATTGGGTGTAATGGTCTCGCAGCAAGACGGCGGTTCTGGGCGGTAAGACCCGGTTTTAAAAGAAAAAAAAAGAGGGTCTTACATTTACTAGGTTTAGAGTCATACTTGTCCCCTTTGGGATGTTGCCTCTCAGATATGTAATGATCCTTCTTGGGATGAGAAGAGGAGGAAGGTTTGTTCTTCCATTGTTTCCTCTTGATCATCTTCTTGAACTGCCTTGTGAAGGCAGCAAACTCCTCATCATAAGAGGAGCTTTCTGATTTGCTGCTCTCAGATTTCTCAGATTCAGCAGCCTTTCTTGGAGGTTACTGCACTCTAACCTTGTTCCTCTTAGAGTTTTCAGCTTTGAGAGCAACAGATCTCTCCCTTGTGTGAGCCCTGGAGGAAGAGTCCTCCTCCTTTCTTGCAGAAAGCTGCATCTCATATGAGAGCAGTTTCCCAAACAGTGTATGGGTGGGTGTTTCTCCAAGTCTTGCCCCTTCCCTGATTGCACAGATTTTAGTGTCCCATTCTCTAGTTAGAGATCTAAGGAACTTGTCATTAAGTTCATAATCTGTGAACACCCTTCCATAGGTTCTTAGTTCATTTACAATCCTAAAGAACCTTTCATAGCACATGGAGATATTCTCCTGGCTCAGCTGTCTGAAGGCTTCATACTCCTGATTGAGGAGTGACTTTCTATCATCCCTTACTTCAGCTGTTCCCTCCATATAGACAACCAATGTGTCCCACATTTCCTTGGCAGTTTGGCAGTGTACCAAGTTCTGAAATGTAGTGCCATCAATGGCATTTACTATTATGTTTTGGGCTCTCTTGTCCATAGTGTACAGTGCTATCTCATCATTGGTCAGTTCAGAAAATACCTTAAGTACTTTTCTAGTAGGTTCAATAGTGGAGACTTTCTCAAAGGTATAAGGACCATTTTTGACAGTCAAAAAGATCCTTGGGTCTGATGCTTCCATGAATAGCCTTACCCTTTGCTTCCATATGCCAAAGTTTTCTTTGGAGCATATAAGCAACTTCATTGACCCCAACTCCTTCTTCATTCCACTGTTGGCCATTTGATTTCAGATTTGACTACTCATGTATAGGATCTGATCAGACTGTTAAGTCCTTTTGATCAACCTAGCTTTGATACCACTTGATAGTTTATATAGGTGTAGTCAATAATACCTAGAGGGGGGGTGAATAGGTTTTACTTATTTTCTTTGTTTAAACCTAATGTTTCTAGCTGCAGAAAACACAAGCACAGAAAGCACACAAGGATGTATAGAGGTTCCTTAAGACCGGGTGTCTTGATTAGTCATCTTTCCCCCTTCACCTTTCTAACAGTGAGTTAGACAAGGCCACAAACTCCAATCTCGGCTCCTTGAGCTTACACCACAAGTTCCTCAGAACTTCTCAGATCAATAGTGATCCTACCTCAGGCACAGCAGCCCTACACTCAGGCTTAATAGCCCTAGACTCAGGCTCAACAGCCATACCCCTTAGGCTCAACAGCCCTACACCTCAGGCACAGCAGCCCTACAGCTCAGAGTTATGTAACTCCTACCACTCAGAAATCCCACAGATTTCCTACCTCAGACCTATCAAGAAGTCCTACCACTCAAGCTGTCAACACAGCTTTACACACAGGCTCAACAACCTTTCACTCAGGCAACAATGTCTTACAAAGATATAATAGAGTTTGAGCTAGATACAAAAGACAAAAGGTTTACTCTTAGGTCTTCTGAATCCTTTCTTCAGATCTGAAAACAACAGCTTCATATTTGTATCACCTTGATCTTCTCCTTCAGCAAAGCAGAAGATCAACTTGCCCTTCTTGAGTTTGTACATGAAGAGCTAACTAATCTCCCTTAGAAGATTAACTTCAGCTGTAGAGAACAACTTCAACTGGCTGAAACGTGTATGCTCGATTGCGGCGTACAACAAAGGCTTTTCAATGGAACAGTTGTTGTTGTTGTGCCCTAGCTTCTTCTTTTATACCTCCAGAAGGCTTCAACGGCTATATCGATCCTCCTGACACAGTATGGGTCAGATTGGAGTTGCTTTTCCCTCTCAATTGTCGTTTGCGCCAAAAGCAGATTCCGTCAGCACATTTGGATCTGTCTCAGCGGTTGGGCTGAGACAGCATCCAGTCTCAGCGGTTGGGCTGAGACAGCATCCATTCTCAGTGGCAACTCCAGTCCCCTTCTCAGCGGTTGCTCTAGTCTCCTTCTCAGTGGATCCGCTGAGACGGCTCCTCGTCTCAGCGGTTCTGCCCCTTCGTCTCAGCGGTTAAGCTGAGACAAATCTTCATCTCCTTGTGGATGGTTTCTTCTCATCTAAGGCCATGTTTGGCCCTTCCTTTTGAGTTACCTGTGCCTGTATATTCTACACAAGTATAGCTTTGTTAAATACAATATGTCCTTATGATGCACTATTTCGGCACTGCTAATTAGCAGGCACGAAATGCGATACGACGACAGTGCACCGGTCGCTCAAGTAATAAAATAGGGAGGGACTCCCCGAATATCGTTCTCAAAGGACCGCAAGTTGGGTAGTACGACTTGCTCTAAACAGGAAATCAGTTAAAAGGATTTATAAGTAACAACAAGGGGGGTTTGATTTGGTTTCCTACGCTATTGCAGTATGAAGAAAGATGCGGGTCAAAACTCCGCTTCGCACGGCGAGATGGGTGCAACGGCCGCGATGCCGTGCTTCGGAAGGCGCGTGGACGGGAAATCACTATGACGGTTGAGGGTCGCACACACCTCTTCTCAAGGAAACGCACGACCGTGCGATATGCACAGAAATTACTTTTGGGGGAAAACGGGACGATCAGGTCACCAGCAAACAAGATATACCAGCTGGGAATACACGTCCAGTACAGAAATACATAAAAGAAGGGAAGGGGAGCACAATGTGCTTACCCCCAACAACAAGGAATGCAATTGCACACCGAAATGGGCTTAAAAGTGCACCTAGCATGGAATAGTACATATAAATGAAAACGTGCCTAAAATGTGGTGCAAACACTAGAATATCAGCCCAAATGAGTCCAAAAATATATATATAAATGAGACTCATCACACCCCCAGACTTAACCATTTGCATTTCTCGGGCAAACACTCGATCCTATGGTAGAAAAATGAACGTTAAGGAAGCAACTGTGCAGGCGAAACACGATGGGAAGTAAAGACTAACGAGCGTGAAAATAAAGTAGAAAAGATTTTAAAACAAAGACTATATTTTAAGAACTTCTACAAGTGTAAAATACAAAATACCACTACTCTAAGGTGAATTATTGGTGAATCGTACAGTCACGCCCTAGGGAAAATAGCGTGAGCTGCTGAGGTGAGCGTTGTTCATATTGGATCTCAAGAAAGAGCTATCCAAGAAATCCATCAAGGTCGATGGTCATATGCTTGCCCTTTCACACCTTCTCCACTGCATGAGACGATCTCATCAAGAATCAGTAGGACTTTTAGGTTAGACTTGGGCTTGGGTTAAGGTACGATAATGAAGTAGAAGAACGTAGGCTAAATGCACTCAACCTCCGAAAAATGAACAAAACTCAACCTTAACATCTTCACTTTGAAGCACACTCCCCCAGACTTCATTTAAGCATCGTGGTGTGCGCGAGACTACCACACTTGTGGTTCGATTCTTTTTAGAGATCTTTTACTCCTTTTTTAGATCCATAGAGACATAATTTAGGATCAATCAAAAAAAAATTTCAATCTCATCATCTTTTTTCTGCGCGCACACACCACATCACACAACCACATATTTGTTCTCCGCTTCGCACAATCATCATCAATATGTATAAGTTTCAAATCTTGACTCTAGTGCGTTTTAGGTTAGGATATGGGGCCTTGGTGAACGTTTAGTGGAGTTTAACAAATAGGAAGGGTAAGGCTCAATGGGGCTAGCAAAGGATGACGTTAGGTTGGGAAATCAAAGCTCAACCGGACCAAATGATGGCCTACGTCATGCTCCCAACAAGATCATTCAATGCACTCGTTTTGAAAATAGCTTGGGGAAAGTTCTTAACCACCGAGCGAGGTCTCCTCTCCTTCCAACTCGAACAACACGAGGCTAACAGCTCTTCTACACTCGACCTAGGGCTACCGCTAGATTCACCAAATTCACCGTTTGAGTCGAGTATTAAGTAATTACACCAATGAAGTAAATAAAACTATAACTTTGTAATTAAATCTATTCTACGTGAATTTTTAAGCTGCGTGAGCACTCTACTAGCAGCACCGCACGGGTCACATCATGTTCAGCCACACAATCCTAAACTAACAATCAAACTTCTAAACATATTCACAAGCATTTACACGATAATTGTGCACGGGTAAAAAATAAAACACATGTGGTGTGCGTTATGCAATGAGACAATAAATATAAATTTCCTAACACATCATTCTAGCATGTATGTGCGTGTAGCGTAAGCACAGGCTCGCTCCCCCCCAGACTTGCATTGAAACACAAGAAAATATAATCTTTTGAAGCAAACTAAGAGCTGGGTTAAGAGTACCTATGCTCCTAAGAGCATGCCAGAAGAGCGGTATAATCCTTCTTCAATGATCTCCTCCTCTTCATCCAATCAGGTTCACACCTGCATAACTAAAAACAAAAGAAAAAGCAAACAAAACATGATAGAGATTAAATCAAGCAAACGGAACCGGGTGGTTCCCATGGGTTGTCTCCCAAGAAGCCCTTTTGTTTAACGTCCTTAAAGGTGGACCAAATACCTGTATTAAAGCAGTTTATCAAGTCTAGGAATGAGCAAAGGTCATTAAATCCTAATTATTATTACAAGCTCAAAACAAATCAGCTATAAACTGATTTGAAGTAGTAACAGCTGATGAAAGAAAAAGGCCCGGGGACCTGGTAGTAGGGGTGGAAAATAAGTAAGATGCTCAGCCTCCAACCCCAAATCTCCTCCTTTTTCGCTCTCTTCTTCTCCTCCAGTATTATATCTTCAAAGAAAAACCGCTTGGCCCCTTGTAACCAATCCTCAAGGGGAAGCACCAACGAAGATGAGGAAACAAGATGTTCATTCACTGTATCTTCCTCATCCCGCCAGGCTTTCAGCTCCTCCATGCATAAGGTCTGATCAACAGGAGGAGGGGCATCCTGCATCCTTGTACATAAAGAAAGGGGGTCAAGAAATAAATTGGAAGAAAAACTAAAAGAAATCTCATCTGAGGGGACAATCCTGGCTTCATCCCCCATGGGGTGCGGCAATGACAAACTGATGATATCATCGAAGATTTCGCTAGACTCCACAGCGCACGCAATGGCCTCCTCTATAACTTGGACTTCCTCGCACTGGACCGAAGCGGTTGCTTCAGCACAATCAAGGTTGTCCTCCTCCATGAGAGTGGGCACCACATTGCGCAGGTCTGCAACATCCTGCAAAGTGACCTCAATGATAATATCAGCAACAGATGTAGTTTCGTGTGCAATGGGAGAAGACGTGCTTCTTAAGAGTTCAGGCTCTCTCTCCACACAAGGATACAAATCCTCGCGAAGTGGTATATGAACCGAAGAGGTATGGGGGGTTGCATCAGAAACATAGTCATAAGAGACACTGATGCACGTGTCGATTCCAGAGACTTCAAGAAGTGAAGGTGGAAGGGATACGTAACCAACAGAAGGAGCTGTGCTCGCAGAATTTGAAGATGAGACGATCCGGATATCCGGCTCATCGTCATCCGCCAATTCGCGAAGATAAGCAGCACAGTCCTTCAAGGCGTGCTCTCTACTTTTGCAAAATAGGCACTGCTTTGCCGGCTTTGCCGGCAGAGCCGGCACCAAAGGTGCGGCAGCCGCAAAAAGGTGCGATAACGAAGGTGCAACAGAGTAGCCAAAGGATTTATGAGCTCCGTACAGTTTCTGAACAACACCATACTCTTTGGGACACCTATCACTAGCGTGGGATGTGTCCCCATACCAACGACATCGGATGTTCAAATGTGCCCACATGATATAGAAGAAGAAAATAACATACTGAAGAAAAACACAATACCTTAAAACGAATTTCCAAATAAAAAACAAATCACACACGCTTGCAGTCCCCGGCAATGGCGCCAAAAACTTGATGCGCTATTTCGGCACTGCTAATTAGCAGGCACGAAATGCGATACGACGGCAGTGCACCGGTCGCTCAAGTAATAAAATAGGGAGGGGCTCCCCGAATATCGTTCTCAAAGGACTGCAAGTTGGGTAGTACGACTTGCTCTAAACAGGAAATCAGTTAAAAGGATTTATAAGTAACAACAGGGGGGTTTGATTTGGTTTCCTACGCTATTGCAGTATGAAGAAAGATGCGGGTCAAAACTCCGCTTCGAACGGCGAGATGGGTGCAACGGCCGCGATGTCGTGCTTCGGAAGGCGCGTGGACGGGAAATCACTATGACGGTTGAGGGTCGCACACACCTCTTCTCAAAACATCACCACTAGCAATTGCTAGTGGCTTCACCCACAACGTAACTCAGAAAATCACTAGGAACAAAAGGGCTATTCATGCCACCACAACAACAGTGCATATGAACGAAAGCAATAATCCTTAAGATTTACTTAACAAGTATCCATACAACACAAAAACGAAGTAAAAGCATTCAAGGTTAGAGAGGACCACAAAGAAGAAGTCACGTCTTGGGTTCACGGCCGGAATGAGAGGCTCTGAAATCACAAAGATACAGGTCGACCGTGCGTTTTACTCACGCACGGGCGAATTCGCCCGTGCGTTAAAACGCACGAGTAAACTCCGACGCTCCATTTTCTTCCCAGACACAAACGCACGACCGCACAGACCATGCGTCAAGGAAACACACGACCGTGCGATATGCACAGAAATTACTTTTGGTGGAAAACGGGATGATCAGGTCACCTGCAAACAAGATATACCAGCTGGGAATACACGTCCAGCACAAAAATACATAAAAGAAGGGAAGGGGAGCACAATGTGCTTACCCCCAACAATAAGGAATGCAATTGCACACCGAAATGGGCTTAAAAGTGCACCTAGCATGGAATAGTACATACAAATGAAAACGTGCCTAAAATGTGGTGCAAACACTAGAATATCAGCCCAAATGAGTCCAAATATATATATATATATATATGAGACTCATCACCTTAGCATTGAGAGTGATGCCTCTTCAAATCAAGGTAATATTGTGGGCAATATACCCAACACCGCGGGTGGGCTTCCGCCACCTCCTACTTTTCCTTCTTCTGCCACTACTCAGGGCGAGCAGCGCCCTTCGACTTCTACTGCTCCCTCAACCCACCAGGGCGAATCCTTGCGCCGTGGTGGGACTGAGGGCTCTTCGGGCTTCTTTCCCCCAAGGGGGGAGGGCGACCAGGGGATAGTCGCGGTCGAGGGAACGCGCCTCCTAGTCAGGGTCAGACCGCTGGGTCCCATTCTGCTCGGCGAGGCGATCACCATCGCATCGCGTCTCCTCAGCGAGGAAGGGGCTCTCCTCACCGTCACTCTCGCAGTCCTCGGCCAGGTACTTGGTCGCTGTCTTCGATAGTCGTCACTTGTCTTCACTCTGTTCCTTTCACCGTAAAAGCTCTAACACTCTTACCTTTTTTGCAGCTCGCGCTCGTACTCCCATAGGAGCCTTAATCGACGCCATCGGGCTTCCTTCTCGCGAGTACCAGGAGAGGGCTACTCACGCGATCCTGGATTTGGAGGCGAAGTTAGAGCGCCTGGTGGTCAGTGAGTCTCATCGCCGCCTGACTGAGATGGAGTCGCGGGTTGAGCGCCTGGCGAGCAGCGACGCTCATCGTCGCTTGACTGAGTTGGAGGTGCGAGTATCACGGCTGGAAGAGTTTGATACTCGCCTGGCTGGTGCGGAATCTCGCCTTCAGACTGTCAGCGACTTGGAGCATCGAGTTGCGAGGCTCGAACATCGCCAGCAGCTGCACCACTACGAGATGGTAGGGATGCGCGCGAGCATGGGCTCGGTTGGTCGGCTGGCGAGGATTGAAGACCAGCTGCGGTAGGGCGAGGACGCGATGACCGTATCCTTCGAGCATTTCAAGCGAGCTCGTAGCTTGGGCTGGGTCGGGCGACTTCCTCAGCCTCAGGATCCTCAGGCGAATCTCCAGGGGCCTCCCTAGCTGCTATCTTCTTTTCTCTTTTTTCTTTGTAGTCGCTTGATCGCCTTTGGGCGAGCATCCCTGTAATTCTGAACACGTAACTTTACCTGATGTAATATTTATTTGGCGAGTATTAACCTCGCCCCTTATTACTTGTCTTTTGCCTTCTTTTTCTGTGACGAGTTTCTGCTGAAATTTCTTTTATCTCCTTTGTTTTGGCAAGTAACGTCTGAATGTCGCACGCACCCGTGAACTTCTTTCGTGCTTCTTCTTGTAGGTCTTCGCACTTTGGAAGTCGGCACCTTTCTGACGCGCGATGTTGGATTGGCGACCTTGACTTAATACTCGCCACCCCCTTATTCTTAATCGCGCCGTCGTGATTGATAAGTCAAGCTACCTTACTACTATAAATAAGGGGGGTGGGTGAGTATTAATTACACTTTTGGCGATCTTCTAGCTCATGCGCGAGTATCCTCTATCCTCTTCTCTTCTTCTCGCATTCTCCGATACTCGCCCTTCTTTCCTTCTTTCCTCGAAGATGACTGACGAGGCGACCAATCGGCGTGCGAATCACGCCAAGAACTTCGCGGCGACCACTTTCAAGAAATCGATCACGACCGAGAAGGATCTGGAGACATTCTCGGCGAAGTACATCCCGCTGGGGTTTGTCTCTCGACTTCCTCGCCAGGGCGAGCGACTAAATACCATCTTAACCACCGATAAGGTGTTCCCTACTCGCCACTTTGAGGTGGGCTTGCGACTACCATTGTGGACGGAGTTCTGCCAGATACTCCGCTACTTTGGGATAGTCCCCGCCCAGATCAACCCCAACGGAGTGGCGATGATCGTGGGGTTCCTCTGCTATCTGCGCGACCAGGGGATCGCCTTCGACCTCTCCGTCTTCAGACGGGTATTCCACTTCATGGCGACTGGCGAGGGCGTCGTCTTCCTGTGCAGCCATGTCTACACGCTGGTCGGTACGGCGAAGAAGAATCATCGCTGGGGAGAGCGATTAGTTGTCATCAATGGCGACTTCCAAGACATTCCCGACAAGTCCTTCCAGCCGCCGGAGAGCGTCTTCGGGGCTTCTCTCCTAAGTGAGAGCGGCGAGAAACTGCTCGAGTCCTTCAAGAATCGCCGCCTCGACGCGGTGTTCTGGAGGAAGCGAGTAGATGAACTCGCTAAGGTGTTCCCGGGCGAAGGTAACCTACCGCGCGAGTATTTGTTATACTCGTTCTTCATCTTCAATCTGGCGACTAACTGGAGATGTTTTTCTTTTTACAGCAGCAGTCCACACTCTGCCACGCGAGCTTCTCCCTGTGGCGGTGAAGGCGGCGGCTTCCATACAAGGAGGTGCGGGGACCTCCACTCGTGGGGATGGGGTTTCCTCGCCCATTGATTTCTCGCCAGCAGGCGATGAGCCCTTGATTGTCGGTGACGGTTCTGGGCCTTCCAAGAAGAGGAAGGAGAGGGGCGAGCCCTCCGACCCCTCGCGGAAGAAGAAGGAGGTCGCTCATAGGGACCTCAGCAAGAAGGCGGACACTTCTGAGGCTGGCGAGCCTTACGCCCACCCTAATTTCAACCTCGGCGGGCGTGGCGAGGATGCTTATGGTTGCCCCTTGGTGACCTGGTCGGAGAGCGCCCACGTGGTGTCTCTAAGCTCCAACCTCCCGCCATGGTCGAAGGACTGGGAGGACAAGGGCGAGGGCTTCGACGTGCTCCACGCCATCTATGGTCGCGAGGATGCTGAGAGACTGCGGGAGGAGTCTTCCGAGTATCTGGCTCACCAAACCTCGCGATCTCTGCTGCGATCTGCCGAGCTGGCTCATTCGACAGCAAGGCGATTGCTTGAATATGAGGGGGTGATCCGGACCCAGTGCAAGAAAATGATCGTTATGGGGATCAAGGAGAAGGAGCATGAGATACTCGCTTCGCTCCTTTACTCGCTTCTGGGATACTCGCCATTTTGCCGAATATTTTGCTTACTTTCCGCGTCTTCTCGCTTTTGCAGGCCGCCGAGGTGAAGATGGCGAAGAAGGTATCCCAGCTGGAGAAGGAGCTGGACGACACCCGGCTGGCTTTGGAGGCCGCCCAAGTTCGCATTGCCGAGCTGGAAACTCGGCCTGCCGAGCAACAGCCAACGGCGGCGGGCCCCTCCAGGGTCGGTAAGAAGATTAGGATGCATGGCGACGATATGTCTCGCATTCGTCGGGAGATCACACGAGCCACTGGGACTGTCATTCTGAGCCAACTGAAGGCAGACGATCTTCTGAAGCCGGCGGCGATGGAGTTGACAGTGGTGGACCTCATCCCGGCGCTGCTCGCCGAGGAGTCCACCTCCCCCTTGCGAGTATCTCCCCAGCTGTCCGGTGACTCCGAGGACGATGATTCTGAGGACGAGGATGATGATGATGGTGACGATGATGCAGATGTAGACATTGATGATGAGGATGCCGCCTAATCGCCTGGGCACCCTTTTTGCTCGCCCGACGACCTTTTTGTAAACCCTGTGAAGATTTTTTGTAATTTATACCATACATATAAATGAAAGGACAAGGTTTTTTTGCTCGCCTGTTTCTTCTGTACTTGCTTCCTTTCTTGAATGTCGCTTAGGATCCTAGGCTCGAGGCGAGATTGAGTGCTCGCTAGGCTCTTAGGATCGAGGCGCGGTTGAGTGGTCGCACATATATACTCGCCCATGTACTCGCACCTGCATACTCGTACTTGCATGCTCGCACATGTATACTCGCCTAAGTACTCGCACCTGCATACTCGTACTTGCATGCTCGCACATGTATACTCTCCTAAGTACTCGCACCTGCATACTCGCCTTTTTTCAAAGGTACCCTTTGATAGAGTCGAGCTGTGAAGGGCACTTGGAGGGTCCCGAGGAACACATGCTCTCAAGGCCTTGCCTTGCACCTGGTGAAGAGTTCATTAGGATCACTCAATAATAATGGGGTTTTTAAGGGAGAAGAGATAGGGAATGGCAGTCGGGGAGGTCCGGAGGGACATATCATCCCAAGGCCTTCATCCTACTTGGATGTCGGATGTCGACGAAGAATCACGTCAAGTAGGGAATGGCGGTCGGGGAGTTCCAAGGGGACACACCGTCCCGAGGTCTCCATCCTACTTGGATGCCAGAATGTCTCCATTCTTTGGTCGGTCGAATCGGTCTTGCCCTTTCCCAAGTTGGAATGTCGGCTTCCAGACTTTCCCCTGGTAATCTCTCTAGTCGGACGAGAAGTGCGGTCGGTGGGAACCGCGGCCAACGGCAAGGGGGGAGCTGATCTCGGCCGTCATTGCAGAGGTTTGGACTTAAGGGGACGCACACCCGAGGCACTGTCCCATCATCCGTTCTGAGTTTTTACGAGGGTTAAGTCGGAGGCTCATTTTCCAACTTGCGGCGTCGAATGTTGATGCCGGACGACGTCAAGCAGGGAGTGGCAGTCGGGGAGGTCCAAGGGGACACACCATCCCGAGGCCTCCATCCTACTTGGATGCTGGATGTGGATCAAACCTGCTTCCTGTTGCTCAATAATTTAGCAGGGAGTTAAGCACACTTAAGCACACCAACTCGCATGATCGGACACAACAATTTAGGAAACGGATTGCTTTGCTGCGAGCTTTCAGCTCTCGAGGGTACACGACGCCTTTATTCAAGGGTCCCCTGAGCTAGTTAAATCGATCATCTCTTCGCCGAATCGGGAGGTCGGCGTCCAGACTTTTTCCTGGTAATCTCTCCAGTCGGACGAGAAGTGCGGTCGGTGGGAACCGCGACCAACGTGCGAGGGGGGAGCTGATCTCGGCCGCCATTGCAGAGGCTTGGACTTAAGGGAATGCACACCCGAGGCACTGTCCCATCATCCGTTCTGAGTTTTTATGAGGTTTAAGTTGGAGGCTCATTTCCCAACCTAGCGTGGAGATCGACTTCACTGGCCTCCTTTCTTTAAAGACTTCTCTGGGATAGGAGGGACTGCCTCGTCCCATGTTTCTGGGAGATATAAATTTTTATTTATACATAAATGAATTTACAAGGGGGCATGTACATTCCCTCTTAGGGATAGAACCTTTTCAGGTCATCGCCGCTCCAGGTGTTCCCAAGCAGCTCGCCTTCCTGGTTCTACAAGCGGTACCCTCCTGTCAGGAGTGCTTCCTGGATGATGAAGGGTCCTTCCCAGTTTGGGTTAAGCTTCCTGACGGCTGCTGATCTTCCTGCCGCGTCCACCTTTTTTAGGACCAGGTCACCTGCTTGGAAGTGCTTGAGGCGGACATTTTTGTCGAAATGTCTTGTCATTCGGCGCTTGATCTCTTCTTGCCTAGCTGAGGCCAGGTCCCGCAGCTCTTCTATGTAGTCGAAGGATAGCTTCTGCGCTTCTTCATTCTCTAATCGCCATTCTTCATTTCCGTCTTCGGCGGCTACCACCCTTGGGCTTCTGACTTCAAACTCTACTGGAATGAGAGCTTCCGACCCATGAGAGAGCTTGAACGGTGTCTCCCCGGTGGCTGAGCTAGGAGTGGTCCTCAAAGCCCATAGGACCGAGGGGAGCTGGTCCGCCCAACTACCTCTCAGGTTCTCCACTTTCTTCTTTAGCAGATTGATGATCAGCTTGTTGGCGGCCTCCACTTGACCATTGCTCCTGGGATGGTGTACGGAGGCGAATCAAAGATCAGTTCCCAGCTGCCTACAAAAATCATCCAATTCTAAGCTGGCAAACTGGGGACCGTTGTCGGTGACGATGGCGAGAGGGATTCCAAATCTGCAGACGATCTCCCCCCGGATGAAGTTCTTCACGACTTGAGAGGTGGTCTTGGCCAAAGCTTTGGCCTCAATCCACTTGGAGAAGTAGTCGATCATGACGAGAACGAACTTCCTCTGGCCACTTGCTTGAGGGAAATGACCGATCAAATCCATCCCCAAGATGGCGAACGGCCATGGGGCGGTGATTGATCGGAGCTGCTGGGCTGGCTACAGCTGAAGGGGGGCGAAGAGCTGGCACTTCTGACACTTCTTCGAGAAGGTCTCAGCATCCTTTCGGATAGTAGGCCAGAAGTAACCTTGCCTCAGGATCCTTTGCTCTAAAGTGCGGGTCCCAGAATGGCTTCCACACTCTCCCGAGTGGATCTCTTCCAACACTCGGGGTACTTCATCTTCAGAGACACATCTGGCCAGGGGGCCTGAGATGGTTTTGCGGTACAGCTCTCCGCTTTGAAGTAAATAGTACGCCGCTTTGTACCGAAATCTTCTTTGATCCCCTTCGCCCGCTGGGAGCTGGCCGCTAGCCAGGAAGGCCACAAAGGGATCCATCCATGAAGGGCGCTGCTCGATCTCCATCATCTCTCCCTCTTCAATGGATGGGCGGAATAGTTCGGTAATAGTTCCTCCAGCCCTCATCCCATACTTGGCTAAGCGATCCGCTGCCGAGTTCTCCTCTCTTGGCACATGCTCGACGAAGAAAGACTGGAAGCCTCCAATCAACCCTTTCACCTTTACTAAGTACTTCTGCAGGATGGTGTAGCGCACCTCGAACTCTCCTCGAATATGCGATGCGACCACCATCGAATCCGTGAAAGCCCGGACATCACGGATCCCCAACTCCTTGGCAAGGCGCAAGCCTGCCACTATGGCCTCGTACTCTGCTTGGTTGTTTGTGACGAGGAAGAGGATCTCGACGGCTTGCTCGATCCTTGTTCCCTGTGGGCTGACGAGCATGAAGCCCACTCCCACAGAACTTCTGCCCGAAGCTCCGTCCACGAACATCTTCCATGGAATTGGATTGAGAGCTTCTTCCCCTGGTTCCGCTTACACCGAGAAGTCATCCAAGAAGTCTGCTACCGCCTGGGCCTTGATCGCTACCCGGGGTGAGAAGGAAATGTCGAACTCGCTGAGTTCTACCGACCATTTCGCTAACCTCCCTGAATGCTCCACTCCCTCTAGGACATTTCGGAGAGGATGATCAGTTACAACCCGGATGGAGTGAGCTTGAAAGTAAGGCCGGAGCTTCCGCGCCGACACCACCAGGGAGAAAGAAAGCTTCTCTAGGATCGGATATTTCAACTCCGCCTTCTTCAACACCCGACTGACATAGTAGATGGGAAGTTGCTTCCTTCCTTCTTCTCGAACCAACACGGAATTTACTTCCTCTGCTCCTACTCCCAGGTAGATGAGCAGGTCTTCGCCTTCCTTCGGGCTCTGAAGGAGAGGTGTCTAAGTCAACTGCTCCTTCAGTCTTTCGAACGCCTTCTCACATCCTTCGGACCACTCGAAACTTTCAGTTTTGCGGAGTGTCTTGAAGAATGGAGAGCACTTCTCCCCGGCCTTCGATAGGAAGCGGCTAAGACCCGCCAGCTTTCCTGTCAACCTTTGAACTTCCTTCATTGTCTTTGGGGACGGCATCTCCAGGATCGCCCTAACCTTGTCGGGGTTAGGCTCTACTCCCTCCGGGGTAAGGAGATGCCCCAGGAACTTTCCTCTTCCAGTTCCAAAGACGCACTTCGCCGGATTGAGTCTCATCTTGAATTTCCTCAGTGCTGCGAAGGTCTCCACCAGATCAGCTACGTGTTCCTAGACGTTCTTGCTTTTGATCAAGAGGTCGTCCACGTACACTTCCAGGTTCCTCCCCTTCTGCTCCTTGAAGATGTGGTCCATCATCCGCTGGTAGGTAGCTCCCGCATTCTTTAACCTGAAGGGCATCATCTTGTAGCTGTAGCAGCCATCATCGGTGATGAAGGAGACATCGCGGCAATCGGGGGGATGCATCCGTATCTGGTGGTATCCTGAAAACGCATCAAGGAAACTCATCACAGAAAAACTGACGGCTGAATCAACCAGCGCGTCGATTTGAGGCAGGGGATAACAATCCTTAGGACAGCTTTTATTCATCAAAGAGAAATCAACACACATCCTCCAGCCACCCTCCGCTTTCTTTACCATTACAACATTGGAGACCCAGCCTGGGTACTGGATCTCCGATACAAAGCCTGCATCGAGCAGCTTCTTCACCTCCTCCCGGATCGGCTTGGCCAAGATGGTGGCGCTCCTCCTCTTCTTCTGGCGGACGGGCTGGACCGCGGGATCCAAGTTGAGGCGATGGCATGCAACCTCAGGATCGATTCCTGGCATCTCGGCGGCACTCCAAGCAAAGATGTCGACGTTCTTTTGCAGACACGCCGCCATCTCGATCTTTTCCTCAGTCTTCAGCGACCCGCCGATCTTCAGCAACCCAGGTACTCCTGCTGCGGAGAGTACCTCGATTTCTTCAACTTCTTCGGCCACCTCCAGCCTGGTCGGGCTCTCCAACACCCTTCCGAACTCTTCCGCGTCAGCAATCCAGCTGATGGTACTGACGGCGCTGAGATAGCACTCCCGAGCGGCTCTTGGATCGCTCCTGATCCTCACCTGGACATCTCCCTGGCAGTACTTCAAGCACTGATGGTAGGAGGATGGGACGGCCTTGAAGGCATTGAGAAGTGGCCCCCAAAGATAGCCCTGTAACAGCTCGGGGCGTCGACGATGACAAATCGACAGCTGATGGAGGTGTCACCGAGCGTTTAAAGGAGATCTGCTCCTCCTTCCACCTCTTTCTTCTCTCCGGAGAAGCCGAAGAGGGGACCATCGGCTGCCCAAACCCTTGCTGCTCCGACTCCCAGTCCGTTAAACGTCCCCTTGAAAATGACGTTTACGGAGCTACCGTTATCGATCAGAATCCGATCAACGGTGAAGTCCTCTACTGTGGCTTGGATCACGAGGGCATCATGGAAGGGATTCTCATTCCCTAACATGTCCTCATCTGAGAAGGTGATCTCCTCCATCGGGGGCGGTGCTTGCGAGGTCGAGGCGACGCTCCTGCGATAGATCTCCCCTTGCGGGAAGCTTCCTGCCCTGCTCCCCCGTGGATCACTCCGACTCTGCCTCCCTGAACCAGATCTCCTCGACCTCCCTGGTCGACCCGGTCTTCATTCCTCCTTCGAGCGACAGCTTGTACTGCCGGCGGCTCGACAGGGGCTTCGATTCTTCGCTGCTCCCCTCCACCTTCTCCTGCTGCCAGCCTCCTCCTGGCTTCCCAAAAGTCTGGGCAAGCCATCATCACATGCCCTTCTGCCTGGTGGAAGTCACAGTAGAGGGGAACCTCTTCCTCCTGCTGCCTTCTATGCTGCTGCTTCTTCCTTCCTTAACGGCGGCCACGCCCGGCTACCGCCATCGCTTCGTCTCTCCTCCTTTCCTGACGCCTCTCCGGCCGGCGAAAGGGTCTTCTCTCCGGGGATCTCCCCCTTTGATCCCGACGCTGGTGCCGTCCAGCCGGCCTCCAAGGTAGCCAGTTGACGGGGACCTGATAGCGCCTTTCCTCCTCCTGACGCTCTGGGGTCATGATGGGCCTCCTCTCATCGCTCCTCCTGGCTTCCTCCCTTCGGGGCTCCTCCCTTTTCTTCTCTTCTCTTCTCCTTTCTTCGCGCCGCTCCGGCCTCTTCCTTTCCGCCCTCCGGGGCTCTTCTCTCTTCCTCTTATCAGGGATCCTATCCCTCTCATCTCCCTCACCTCTGGTCACCCTAGCAAGCCTGGCCAAGAAGTCAGGGTTGGAAGCCTCTCCTCGGACAAACTTGTTGGCCCTCTGAATGAAGTTGTCATAGGAATAGGGAGGATTCCTACTGAGCTCCAACTTGAAGAGGCCTTGCCTTATACCGAACGTCAAGGCCAGCAACAGGATGTTGCTATCCACCTCCTGGATCTGCAACACCTCCTCTTGAAAGCGCTCGATGTAGGCTCCCAACGCCTCATCCGGCCTCTGTACCAGATAGAACAGAGCCGTTGCTTCCTTCTTCATCTTCCGGGCCGTGGCGAACCGGGTCGTCACTCTACGGCACAGGTCTTCAAAGCAGTAAATCGAGCCGATGGGCAACTAGTGGAACCAGCCCTAGGCCTTTGCCCGGAAGGTGATGGCAAACAGTCTGCACTTAAAGGCATCCGACATGGTTCAGATAGAGACTATATCCTCGAACCACTGGATGTGCCGGACAGGGTCATCCCTCCCTGAATAATAATTCAGCACGGGGTCCCTGAACCCTTCTGGCACGGGCGCGACAAGGATTTCCTCACAGAAGGGGCTCCTCCCTCCTTCCCGGCGACGATCCTCCACTTGGCGAGTATCACCACCATACACTACAACAAAATTGGTATACAATGACATTTTTTTATGTCATCAGTGACGATTTTTAAGCGTCGCGATAGTTTTCGTGACGTTTATAAAAACGTCACAAAATCGTCGTGATTGTGCGTGTCGTCGTAGATCTCTGCGACGCTTTTACAGAAAAGCGTCACGATTGATGATTGTTTTATCGTGACGCTTTTACAGAAAAGTGTCACGATTGCTGATTGTTTTATCGTGACACTTTTACAGAAAAGCGTCACAATTAATGATTGTTTTATCGTGACACTTTTTAAGAAAAACATCATGATAGATAATTGATCTATTGTGACACTTTTTAAAAAAAACGTCATGATAGATAATTGATCTATCGTGACACTTTCTAAAAAAACGTCGAGAAAAATATTAACTCAATCACTATATTTTTTTGTAAAATGTCACCGTAATTAGAACTCTACAATAACATTTTTCGAAAAAAAACGTCACAACTTTTTGCATTTTAAGCTCGCACACCAACCCACTTGAACATTCAAAACCAAGTAGAAATGAAACATGATCAAAATTATATTCACTCGAAATAACAAACTATACAAACTATATACATAATATTAAGACTTTTATTTCATATTTCATTAATAGATAACAATTTAACAAATCAAACATTTCATTTAAATAATAACGCACACTACATCACTAAATAAAACAAACCATCATTTGTCATCATATTGCAGGATGTTCTTTCCATCTTTCTTCTAATATATCAAAGTCTACCAAAATACATTGAAATAACTAGACATCACAGACTACAAAAGAAGATACATATAAATCAACTTAAACATCAAAATGATCTTCATGGCCCGTTGTCATCATATCGCAACTCCTCTTTTATCTCGCCAACATTGAGATCTTTCTGCACAAAATAAACAAATATATAAATATACTACATCAAAATCAGTATATATATAATAAGTTATAGACGTTATGTTTTTATGTTAGAAGTAGGTAAGAGCATCTACACATATAACAAAACAATAAATAAGTGACAACACGGGCATGTCAAGATACTGATTTATTGGTTCATAGCAGAAGGGTGATGTGAGGGAGGATGTAGTAGTGCCCGAGAAATCATATTTCCTGTGTAACCATTTCGATGGAATAAAACACCAAAAATTTACTGATAACATAACCATCCTACAAAAGAAACATTCACAAATGAATTATTGAATACCTTGGAGTCTTCCTATTTAGTGAATTTTTCAACTCGTTGGGCAAATGACAAATCCATTAGCTAAATTATACTTCACACCATTGTCTGTGAAGCATCAGAGAACAAAAAAATTAGTGAGGCTCTTCCACACTAAAATTCAACAATATCTGTGAGCCAACATAAAATTCAACCATATCACACGTGGATTGATGTAGGTAAATTAATTTTTCTGCAAAACATGTAGATAAAATCATACCAAGTGTGACATCGATTGTGTTCAGGAAATACCAGAAGAATCTGGCCAAGTGAGGCTTGATATAAAAATCTAGGATTCATAGATCACATTCCTGGTGCAAAAATTAAGTATTATGAATAAAACATACTAATTCAATTAGCAAAAAAGAATCCATATCAGAAATAGAGCAAGATTATCTAATCCATACAACAAATGCTTTCCATTCCAAATGAAAAATCCTTTCGCCTAACTAAATGAGAATTAAATTAACATATAATCATTTTATAAATACGCATGGTTTAAATAAGAAAGTAATCAAAACTGAGTTTTTTTCAATTGGGTCGAAGGAGATTATGCATCAAAAGCACCTAGCGGCTATTAGATCATGGTACATGCAACAATCATTATATACATTATTTCTAAAACATAACTTGATGAATGACATTCCAGATAAAATGAAAAAAGTTTTAAGTAATTTGAAATTCACAAAAATCTCGATAAATCTGGGCAGAAATCTCGAGAAATCTGGGCAGAAATAAGTACAAAAATCTGCCCAGATTTCTCAAGATTTCTGGGCAGATATCTGCACAGATTTCTCGAGATTTCTGCCCAAATTTCTCGAGAAATCTGGGCGTACTTCTGGCCAGATTTCTCAAGAAATTTGGGCAGATTTCTGCTCAGAAATGTCGAGAAATCTGGGAGTACTTCTGCCCAGATTTCTCGAGAAATTTGGGCAGATTTCTGCCCAAAAATGTCGAGATATCCGGGGAGAAATCTGCCCAGATTTCTCGAGAAATCTGCAGATTTCTGCCCAGAAATGTCTAGATATCTGGGCAGAAATCTGCCCAGATTTCTCGAGAAATCTGGGCAGAGTTCTGCCCAGAAATGCCGAGAAATCTTGACAAATTTCTGCCGCGAGAAATCTGGGCAGAGTTCTGCCCAGAAATGTCGAGAAATCTGGGCAGATTTCTGCCCAGATTTCTCGAGAAATCTAGGCAGATTTCTGCCCAGAAATGTCGAGATAACTGGGCAGAACTTCTGCCCAGTTTTCTCGAGATTTGGTAGTACTTCTGCCCAGATTTCTCGAAAAATCTGGGCAGATTTCTGCCCAAAAATGTCGAGATATCTTGGGAGAAATCTGGATAGAGCTCCTTGTTGTCTAAGAGGCAGTCTTTGTCTACAACCCGCTTTGAACATAATACTTGCACCTGTTGGCTATTACTTAATTGTTTTACAATCCATTTCACAAATGCATCGTCAAATATTTAAACATATGCATATGTTGAATGCACAAGCAATGCCCACATATGCACAGACATTTTCCAATTGTGTAGCTGACAACATAAGCAATTAAAAGAATAGAATTTAAAAGGTAAATAAACCTGCAAATTCATCAGTTTCTTTAAAATCTCTTTTCTTCCTTCATGTGGATCACTGATTTCGACTATCCTACTTGTAACTAAGACCTGTAAAGGAGTTCAACTTGAATCATAACAGTATGAATTATAATATGATATACATTACAACGCTACCTTAAACTCCTTAAGGGAAGAATCCATGTCTTGTATTTCCTTTTGTCCATATTTGCCCGTATCTACAGCAGATTGTTTATTTCCTAGTGTTGATTTAAGAATAGGTGCAACATTTGATCCATCTCTTTGTGCCTTAAGAGAAGCCAATTTGAAGTTACTTTCTTCCAACTCTGACATAGTACTCGACAATTCACCTACACAATTGTCAATTATAACTATTTATGCTTAGGTAAGAACATATGTATCCATAGCAGACATCTAGAACAAGTTAGAAACACCAGTGAAATAGGAGAAAAAATAAAGAAGCATCTCTATTTATCAGATAGATACCTGCTAAATAGTTCTGCTCTGCTTTAAGTTTGGCATCCATGTCTCTATGTCTCTGGTTGAGTGGTTGTTTTTTGCTAATAGTCTATGCTTCAAATGCAGGTCATTAACTCCAAATATAAGACTCCTAACTTCCATCCTCATGTCCGCAACAGATTTCAATAGTTGCATTCCTAGATCATCAAGAGGAAAAAAATAGAAAATAAATCAAAATGTTAGTTAACGAAATTGGACGCCAACTAAAAGGTGGCGAAACTCATACCAACTTCTGATAAATTAGCTCGAGGTGCAGAAACAACATCCTCACTTGCACGCCACAATGAATTAATAGAAAATATTATATTTTGCAGAATGTTGTTTGTTGCTTCACTAGTTAGGAATGTGTCATACTCCAAATGATCAGTAGGCTCGTTATGTGAGCAGCTTTCTGTAGCACCAGTTTCAAATAGTCTGCTCAAAAAATCATCCTGTATGATGGTGGATGCTCCATCTGAAGTTAAGAGATGATATAAGCATCAAAACTGTTACCCTGAAACAAGAACAAGTTGAGCCAGAAGGGAATTTTTTTTAATGGACGACTAATTAAGCAACTAGTTCAACATCTAACGGAGAAGTAAAAGAAATAGCAAATCTAGCATTATAGGAAATTTAACATGCCCTACAAAAACAATGTTAATAGAACACCCATGCATGTATTTATTGGATACGGAAAAATAAAAATCTATAAAAGTTAAACAGCTGATTCATTTTAGGAGATGCATCTCTTGCTAAGAACAGTTCGTGCAAATAGTTTCAAAATGCGAGAATGAAAAAAGTAATTATGAGGTCATGGAAATAGTACTGTGAACCTATATACAACAAGCACTAGGAAAATCTGTGGCATACCCTCCAGCATTTGGGAACCTTGTAATTCATGCCCAGTATATGTAGATTCACTTGTGCAAATCAAGCGTGATTCCAAGTCACTGACCAGCTGTCAAAGCAAAAGAAACCTCCTTAATCAAGTGTACAGGACAGTAGGATAAAGATGACTGAATAAGTGGTCAATTACCTGTTCCAAATTTTTTTGTGCATTTTACAGTTAACTTGATGCTGGTAAACATTGTCTTATGTTCTGAAATTGTTCATAATTCTTGCTTCCTCATAAATTATATTTATAATACATGTTGTATATAGTCTAGATTTCTTATAATGATTTTACTTCAATGTATATATATCTTTTAGTCTACGGTTTTCTTGACCATCCATGTACTGGTTGGGGCATCCATTACTAGGGTAATTAATTTGTTGGTCAACATTCAACTAGAAGGATCCAATAGAATCCCTTCATGAAATCCCCGGTAAATAGTCAAAGGATCAAAGCCATGTTTGTGTGCATGCTTTCCAAGGTAAAATAAAACTATTGTTCTGTACCGGAGAGACGTTGTAGGCCTCAAGAAGCCAGAACACCTTCAGGTTTATAAATATATGGTTTGTTATTAAATTTGTGTCCATTCTTTGCAATAAGTATTGAACTGTTATGAATGGATCTTAGGAATGACTCTCATTGCGGCAAAACAACAAACACGTAAAAGGCAACCCAAGAAGAGAAATATAATTAGTAGAAAGACTCAACAAAGAGGAAACTTCTCCTTCGATATACTTCATAATGCAAAAGATGGCTTTTTTGTATTAAAAAGTAATTAGAGCATTAATAAGTACTCCAATGCTTTCTTCCCTACTCAGTTCTAATCCCAAAAAAATGCAATAATTAGTAAGGCCTTACTTTAGGATCAAGTGGACTGCTTTTGATTGCTTCACTACAATGTTACAATACTTATGGATACATTTACTCTTCAAAAAACTCATAACCTGCGATAAGGTTTTTCTTTAATAATGCTAGTAGTAGCTAATACTCACAAGGCAGATGGGTCTATTAAAAAAATGAACATTTGGAAAAACTTCCGGCAAAATTTATAAATAAAAAAACTCAAAGTTATGGAATGTATAAAACCTTGCACAATAATTTGAGCATCAGTTTACATGGAAGATAAAAGCAATTTAAAGCAATCAGAGCAAAAAATATAAATAATGGCTTACCTCATATCTTTATCCCAATTGGTTCTTTTCAAGAGTTTGGGCTGAGAGAACCTGCAAAAATTGAAGTATATAATGCTGGAACAACTCAATGATTACAATAAATAACCAAATATGTATTTTTTTACTATTTAAAAGCAACATGAAAGAAGATCCCTAACTGCAGATATCAGAGATCTGAATAGAAATAAGTAAAATTTACTAACATAACTCGAAGTTGCATTTAGCAAAAAGAGACGCATAAAGTAGTGATATGAAACTAAATAGATATTATCATAGATGCAGTGCAACTTCGATTATCATCAAAGATGTGGTGTCTCCTCTCAATCTTGGACAACTGTAAAAAGTAGTACAAAAAAATCATCCTTACAAAAAAATCATCCTTTCTTGTAATGCAAAACTCCTACGATATCTCAATTATGTAGACAACTATAATAAAAATTATTATAAAATTTCATCCTTTACATAAATATTGCGAGATGAGAGGAGATCCAAGGTGCTTGAACATAGCATCAAAGCAAGCTAAGGTGTAATGGCCCACTCCAATGTCTCCCATTTAAAAAAAAAAGATTATGTTAGACTATAAACCCTACATTAATGGGTGTGCCGAGAACATAGAAAAATTGAAAAATTCACATGGTAGGTGTAACAGCTCAAAGCACAAATCCAAGGGAGGAGATTACGCCAGCTCAACAATCCTTGGCATATGAGATGAAAGCATCAGAGAACACCACGTGTCCAGCCAAACGGCTATATCGCTGCCAACGGTCTACCGCTGCCAACATTTATATATTTCCTATTTTATGTATTTTCCATTTAACAAGCTATTTCCTATTTTCCGTCTGCAGACAATTAGTATAAATAAGCATGTGATGATGTAAGACTCATGTTGAAAAATAATATAATTAGTATTTCTTTCGTCATTAGCCTGTTTTAGTCGGTAAACTCGTCGGCAACCTTGCCGACGAGGTTACATTGGTGCTCTCGTTGATAGGAACATTTTCTAGCCAATCTATTCGATTTGAGGGATCACTTTTAATTCACCCAGTACAAATATTAGTAGATTGCGGCAGTTCCACAAACTTTATTTCACAGCGAGTCGTGAACTTCCTCCGTGCTCCCATCATAGTCATAAAACCATTCAAGGTCCACGTCGGAAACGGTGAACTACTAACATGTATCGGGATATACCTCAGAGCCAACCTCACCATTCAAGAACACAGCTTTGACACGAACCTTTTTGTTCTTGACTTATACGGATCAGATATCGTCCTTGGAATGGTTTGGCTGGAATCACTAGGCAACATCGCCACAAACTATAAAGACAAACAAATGACGTTCCAGCACATGAATCAGACAATTTGCCTCCAAGGCATTCGTCCAATCGTGACAAATCCAATCTCCCCAAGCCAAATAAATAAATTAGTCTCCCAGGACTCAATCTCAGCATCCGTTTTATGCTTCTTCTCCCTCCAAACAGATCCAACCCAACCAGCTAAGGCAACAGACCACCTGGACCTCACCACGTTATTAGACAACTTTCACGACATTTTTCAGAAACCGGGAAGCCTCCCCCCACCAAGAGATTGTGACCACAAAATTCCATTACAAAACCCCGACACAAGTGTCAAGGTACGACCATATCGTTACCCCCACTACCAAAAAACTGAAATCGATCGCTTAGTTGAAGAAATGCTAGCCCAAGGACTGATCCGACCAAGCTCTTCCCCCATTTGCTCTCTAGTCCTTCTAATTAAAAAGAAAGACGGCACATGGCGATTCTGCGTGGACTACCGGGCATTAAACAACGTCACAATACAGGACGCTTTTCCAATGCCCACAGCAGATGAACTATTCGACAAATTACACGACTCAATCCTATTTTCCAAACTAGACCTACAATCAGGATATCATCAGGTACGCATGCACCCAGAGGACATCCACAAAACTGCATTATGTACCCCACAAGGATTATATGAATTCCTCGTAATGTCATTCAGCCTCACTAACGCACCGACGACCTTCCAGGCCTTGATGAACACGATTTTCCAACCATATCTATGAAAATTTGCCGTGATATTCTTTGTCGATATATTAATATATAGCCCAGATTTACAGAGTCACTTACAACACCTAAATACTATCCTGGCCACCATTCGGGCGAACTCTCTCTTCATCAAACGAACCAAGTGCCAATTTATGACAACCACAGTAGACTTCCTAGGTCACGTTATCACCGCGGCAGGAATAAGTCCCCACCCCGACAAAGTAAAGTCAATCTTAGAATGGCCAAGACCAACGTCAGCTAAACAACTAAAATCGTTCCTTGAAGTGTCAGGGTATTATCGACGATTTATTAAACATTATGCCCCCATAGCAGCACCCTTAACAGATCTGTTAACAAAAGAGGGCTATAAGTGGAATGAGCAAGCATCCAACGCATTTGACCAACTTAAAACACAATTAACATCAGCCCCAGTCTTAGCACTACCAGATTTTTGCAAACCTTTTACAGTCGAAACCGACGCATCCGGCTGCGGAATCGGAGCAATATTGTCCAAAAATAAACACCCATTGGCTTATTTTAGTAAAAAACTTACGGCAAGGGAGCAAAATAAATCAACATATGACCGAGAACTTTTAGCCATTTCTACAGCTTTAGATAAATGACGACAATATCTTCTGGGAGCCCCTTTTATAATACGCACAGATCATCAGGCACTTCATCATTTGACCACCCAAATATTAAATAGCCCATCCCAACAACGTTTCCTTTCAAAAAATTTAGGCTTTGATTTTAAAATCGAATATAAACCAGGACGGCTAAACGCAGCAGCAGATGCCCTGTCCAGATTACCAGAACAGACACTGCACAGCTTCACTTGCTCTTATAATATATGTAAAAGTTTTCAGCAATTACCCGACTGGCATCAAACAGACCGTCTAGCAAGAAAAATTATGCGTACCCTGCAACAAGATAAAACAGACCCTACCAACTGGACGCTAACCAACCAGAAGTTATTTTTTAAAAATGTGCTCTACATCCCGGCTTGTCCTCTACATCCCCAACTACTCCAGGAAGCTCACGCCTCTCGTGCAGGTAGGCACGCAGGCATTAAACCAACTTATTACCGAGTAAGATCTAAATACTACTGGCCTAAAATGTTAAAAGATATTAAATTATATATCAAAACTTGTGACTAATGCCAGAAAGGGAAGGGACTGAATCACAGCCCGTTTGGCGTTCTCCAACCATTACCCATTCCCACACAAATCTGGACAAACTTGTGTATGGATTTTATAACGCACCTACCACCATCTGAGGGATATACCAACATTCTAGTCGTAGTGGACCGCCTCACCAAAGGAGCTCACTTCGCCCCCCTACAAGCATTAACCGGACCTCTCGTCGCTCGCGTATTCTGGGATAACATCGGAAAATTACATGGCATACCCGCCACAATCATCACAGATCGCGACCCAGTATTTTTGAGCAAATTTTGGAAGGCATTGTTCACACAACAAGGGACCAAACTCAGCTACAGCTCTGCCTATCACCCCGAGATGGATGGACAAACAGAGCGGGTGAACAGATGCCTGAACCAGTATCTTAGGATATTTGCTCACCAAAACCCTAAGCACTGGTCCAAATTACTGAGTTGGGCAGAATTTTACTGTAATACTACCTATCACTCGTCAGCCGATATGACCCCCTTCGAAGCCATGTTCGGCCGGCGACCACCAGCAATTGTTCAGCACTATCACAACAATAATACAATACAAGTTGTACAAGCAGAATTCAGTGACAGAGATAAACTATTGAAACAGCTCCGCATAAATCTCCAATGAGCCCAACAGCGCATCCAAGCTACAACAAACAAAAAAAGAACACTGATTCAGTTCAAGGAAGGAGATCTAGTACTACTAAAACTACACTCGTATAAACAACTATCCCTAAAACAAAGACAATCAGCTCGATTCAACTTAAAATATTACGGACCATTCGAAATCATTCAGAAAATAAACCCAGTCGCCTACAAACTACAACTACCAGAGTACTCAAAAATCCACCTAGTCTTCCATGTTTCACTTCTTAAACCTTACTACGAATCTGAGGAAAATATTATACATCATTTACCACCAGTGGACACCAGTAACATCCCCATACACGGCATATTGGCGATGCTGGACGAACGCTATATCTGGCGTCAAAACAAACAGGTTCATCAAGCACTAATCCAGTGGGAAGGATTAGCACCAGAAGACAGCTCTTGGGAAGACGTGGATTCCCATCCCAACTAGGTACGCTTATCATTAAATTCTCCGCAAAACACTCACACAAAACCGTTTGATGCAGGTAACATAACTAAAATC
Source organism: Dactylorhiza incarnata (assembly GCA_033032865.1). Lineage (NCBI taxonomy): Eukaryota > Viridiplantae > Streptophyta > Magnoliopsida > Asparagales > Orchidaceae > Dactylorhiza > Dactylorhiza incarnata. The sequence goes on along the minus strand of JAWHQI010000205.1, from coordinate 2,770,334 downwards.
CATCATAAAGAACGTTCCAACCAGCACGACGAATATAAAGAGCAATAAGGAGACCAAGAGGAAGCACGTCAAGAAGCAACAGAGGACTTATATGTGGTCGTTCCTATGATAGCCGGACCGGGAGCAACTCCAGCGCTATGGCCCAACACCGGAACACCAGCCCCTCGCCGATCACGCCGCCTCCACCTTCGGAAGACACTCCAGCTGCCGCAACTTGCCCGCATACCACGGCGCCCTCGCTCTCTCCGCCGGCGAACTTCCGCAGAGCAAATCAAACAAAACAAAAGCCAGAACGAAGCACATACTTTAAGCAACGTGGACGTTGCTATCGAGGCCCGGGAGTGATGTAACAACTCAAAGCACAAATCCAAGGGAGGAGATTACGCCAGCTCAGCAATCCTTGGCATATGAGATGAAAGCATCAGAGAACACCACATGTCCAGCCAAACGGCTATATCGTTGCCAACGGTTTACCGCTGCCAGCATTTATATATTTCCTATTTTATGTATTTTCCATTTAACAAGCTATTTCCTATTTTTCGTCTGCAGACATTTAGTATAAATAAGCATGTGATGTTGTAAGACTCATGTTGAAAAATAATATAATTAGTATTTCTTTCGTCATTAGCCTGTTTTAGTCGGTAAACTCGCCGGTCACCTTGCCGACGAGGTTACAGTAGGTTTTTGTTTTGAAGTCATCCAAAAAATGATGAGGAAAAGTTTCTCCACAATTCCAAAAAAAAGATAAAAACACAAGAACTAAAAGCTAAAAGAATGACTACTCTGTAATTGATAACGAAAGAAGTTTGATGACCTTTGTTGGGACATAATTCGTTTCAGACAATCTTCCCAATTTTTTTATGAAATACTGAGCCATTCAAGATTGCTGATTATTAGATCATTGAAATAGTGAGAGATGCATACAAAATCAAGAAAAAAGTAAATGATCGTCATAAAAGATACGCATTCTCTGCTAGTGCATACTTAAGAAATGAGGCAGCGACAGTCGACAGAGCAAGGAAGAGAGCTCACGGATAAAAGTGGATTGCGTTGGATGAAGCAGGAGAGGAAGGCCAGTTCTCCGTCTCCGAGAACCGGCGGTGAGGCTCCGTGGGTAAAGATTTGACATTTCAGCAAAAAAATGAAAAATCCTCTACCATTTAGGGTTTTTCGGAATGGGAGAGAAAGGGGCGTGTAAATGGAGGGATAAAGAGGCTTACCACCGGTGGTAGAGGATGAGAAAGAGGGGTCGGCCGGCGAAGTGGAGCTCCGGGAGCGTGGAGTCAGGCGGCGTCGGGATGAGGCAGCGACAAAATCGTGAAAAGCGGGAGAATGTCGGGCGTCGCGCGTAAAGGAGATGGGGTGTTCTCAACTCACGAGAGGTGTGCCAATTGGGGTATTGGAGATTTTTTGGGATTAAGTAATTTTTGGGGGGAAATTTTCATTTCCCTCCATAATTTCATATTTTTATATGAATCAAAATTCTATTGTTAATTTTTATATTTTCCGGAGACGAAATTGTTTTTCATAAAAACCCAACATAATATTAATGTGGAGATATTTTTTATATTTTTTGGGTATCTATGAAATTGTTTTTATAAAAAAAATACATAATATTAATGAGGAGATTTTTTTTTATATTTTTTGGGTATCTATGAAATTGTTTTTTATAAAAAAAAAACACATAATATTAATGAGGAGATTTTTACAATCATTTTTAGTAACTATTTGTCCATATTATGATCATTTCTTAAAAAAAATTGATTGGGCTTAATTGATTAATCATGGCTAATGTGTTCTTTTTTTCCACAAATTTATCGTCCGTGGCTAATACTTGCTTATTAGCCACGAATTAGGGGTCGTGACTAATACTTAACTATTAGCCACGGTTTTTGATCCATGACAAAAAAAGTGTGGCTAAAACTCATTTTTCTAGTAGTGATACTTACAATATTGGAACATTCACCTAACGACTCATCGATCAATGTAAACATATTCTCCATACAGAAAGAAATATCTTGGTATGATTGCAGGGTATTCCATAACTAGTAACATTTGACAAGATATAATTGAGCTACAGGCCGAAGAATACATGGCTACATTATACGTATGTATGCCGACCCTAACAGTTATATACATTTGTGGAGACATATATAATATCCACAGTGAACACATGCATATTATATATATTTAATTACTCGTATCAAGCTTACTATCGAGATCGTCGCTATCATCAATATAACTTCACTACCATCAAAAATATCATTATTAGAACTTTAACAGAAGATCATATGTTTTGATGACGCCGCACTCCCCGTCTGTCGCAGCCGTCTCCCTGCCATGGGAGTGTTGATAGTCAGGTGTATGGTGATGGGTGTGCGTATAGCAAAATAACCTATCATGGCGATGCGCATAGCCAAGCGTATGATTATAGGTATGCGCATAGCAAAACACCCTCATCATGCATGAGGTGTGCATAGCCAAGCGTAGTTATGGGCGGTGCTCATAGCAAAATACCCCATCATGGGGGTGTGCATAGCCAAGCATATGGTTATGGGTGCGCGCATAGCGAAATACCCCATCGTACATGCATGGGTGTATGCATATAGTTATGGCTGTGTGCATAGCAAAATATCCGGCCATCATGGGGTGCGCATAGCCCCAAGCGCATGATTATGTGTGCATGTGTGCATAGCAAACTACCCCATATCATTGTAGTGCGCATAACCAAGTGTATGGTTATGTGTGTGTGCATATAGATAAGGCTGATATATATCATCAACTTAAACATGCATAATGTGCGTCGTATACGTACTTCATGATGTATTTCATGCATCATGCTAACTAAGTACGTGACATAATTCATGTTCAATCATTTGATAAATGATAACTATATCACTCATATCCATTTTAACAAAAGATCTTCTGAAATGTTTGATAACAAATTTTAACAGAAGATCATGTGTTTTGATGACGTTTTTAAAAAAAATCGCCACGAAAGATAAACGTGTATGTTGACGTGTTTTCATGCAAAACGTGGCTAATGCTAAATTTTTATATTGGCGACATTTTAAAAAAAAACTGTCGCTAAATGTAAACTAACGACGACGTTTTCAAAAACGTCACAATAAACATTATTTTAGTGACATTTTAAAAATAATCGTCACAAGAGCTAAACCCGTATTGTAACGTTTTTCTAAAAAAACGTAGCAAATGCTATTTTTTGCATTAGCGACGTTTATGAAAAAAATCGTCGCTAAATATAAAACTAACAGCGACGCTTTCAAAAACGTCAAAAAAAAAACGTCGTCGCAGAGCCTATATCTTGTAGTGATACTCGCCATAGGGACGAGTATCACCACCATACCTCGCCTGCTCTTCCGTCTCGCGGAAACGGATCCCTTGCGAGGTCTGCTGGTAGAACTGCGACCTCCTTGGTCGCTCGGTCTTCTCCTCTACATGCTCCTTTCCTACTCGCCGAGGGGGACTCCCTCCCTCGGTCAGAACTGGGCGATGCGGCGAGGTCGCCGTGACCTCGGCGCGCGGCTGAAGCGCTGCTCGCATGGTCCCTTCCATGCGCTGCGCGAAGGCCTCGAAAACTGCCAACGTCATGAACTCGCCGCTCGCGGACAAGTTGCCGACTACCTCCTCATGGTCGCCAAGCATGACCATCTCGTCTTCTTACTGAACTTTCCTTCTCTGACTACGGTCCACGCTCACCGCACCAAGTGTTGACGCCAGGAAAATCCTGACCTCAAGATTCGGACCGATGCAGCCGGAGGCTACTCGCCCAGCAGCCCAACGAGATGTCTTGGCTGGCAACGACGAAGAAGCTAGAAGAGCAACAAACAGGACCCCGGGTGCTGCGGCAGGGAGGTCCCACCACATACCCAGAAGCTCAAGAGAGTCTTCCCCTCCAAAACCAAAGTGGTTCAGCTTGGTACAGGGAAGGCACCGACTTGGCTAGAAGCAAGTGTGACGGGCTCGAGAGTTCGGAAATCGGGATCCAAAAGCTCAAGTCCAGGTGCCAATCCAAGTACCCTTGGGGTCCTATTTATAGGAAAACCAAAGGGTAGGGGGCTTTTTATAGCCCAGCCCCCAACCCGACGATTATGGGATACTCGGCGAGTACTTACGCCATAGTCGCCCATCTGGCGAGTATTGGGTGTTGCTCGCACACGCCGGTATGGGTGTGCGCGGTGCGGTTTGGTGCGGTTTTGGCCCAAACCGCAACCGCACCGCAAGGGCGCGGTTTTGGCACGAGCAAAACCACACCGCACTGAAATTATGCGGTGCGGTTTCGGTTTGGTGCGATTTTTTGCGGTGCGGTTGCGGTTTCGATGTTGTTTTTAGCATGTGTATGCATATACACCAAAAGGATAATGTGAGGCAAAATAAGTTGTAAAATTTGGGCAAAATCATAGTTACATGAGTTATATTTTCATGAAAAAATGTATAATACATATATTTTTAAAATACAAATACTACAAAATCAACCACGAGCTAAAAATAGATCTTCAGATAATACAATCCTCATGATATGACTGTTTTAGGTGCATATAAAATGACACATCAAATACAAATATAATGAATCTAAATGATTTTAAGTCCTAGATATGCACAACACTCACATAATTGCAGCATTATTTATCCTTCAAACATTGAAACATTAAGAGAAATCTAGTGAATATGCATTTACAGTTAGAAGAATCATTATGATACTATTTGCACTTAACAAAAGCTTACTAATTTTCAAATTCATCAATAAATCGATAAAGAACAAACAAACTAAACAAAAAAGCAACTATATGCGCTAATATAATTAGTTAATTATTATTATTATTAATTAATAATTTAAAAGTTATACTTTTATTTATATGTATGTGATATGTCACAAGTTTATTAAAATTGAAAATATGTCATTAGTCGGTGCGGTGCGGTTTTTGCGGTTTTCAAGATCCAAAAACCGCACCGCACCGAACCGCGCTCGGTTTGTAAAAGTTCAAAACCGCACCGCACCGAAACTACGCGGTGCGGTTTAAAAATCGGTGCGGTGCGGGCGGTTTTTGCGGTTTGCGGTTTTTATGCTCACCCCTACACGCCGGGCCAATACTCGCCTATCTGGCGAGTATTACTTGCATACTCGCCAGGGTCTTTTCTATTTGTCTTGGACTGCTGGTCTCTGTGTTGACCTTTTTGACCTTTGACTTCTGTCTACGTGGCCTTGAGTGGGTCCACCCGAGGGTTGTACACACATGTTAGGCGTTGTGAGAGTTTAGTCACTAGGCATGTTAAACGGGGGAGGGGTAGACCAATAAAGACTTGGCATGAAACTATAAGGAAAGACATGATGTACGTAGACATTAATGAGATTATGACTAAAGATAGGGCACAATTACGACAAAGGATCCATATAGCCGACCCCACTATAGTGGGATAAAGGCTTGCGTGTTGTTGTATTTTATACTTAATTTGAATTAAAAAATTGTCTGCCTTAATTAACATGTTACCTAATTTGACGGATCTTTTTATTCATGGAGTTATTGGACGATCACATCATGAAGCCGTAAAAACAAGCGCGAACGATGTGTGCGATACAAAAACAGTACACGCGTGATACAAAATAAACATGCGCTAAATAAACTTGTGCTTAAATAAAGATGCACGATACATGTGCGGGTAAAAAAAACAATGTGATGATGCGACATATGTTGCATCATTTTTTCATTAGAGAGCTATCAAACACCTTACTGGGTTCAAGGATTTAATGGCAAGACTTATGTAAACCAAGGTTAGGGATTTTAAAAATAAGATACGTTTGATTTTAACTTGGTATTTATTGTTTGCGGATGCTATCGTTTTGATCGATGAGACGTGCGAGGGTGTAAACTCAAAACTTGAATCTTGGCGAGGCACTTTAGAAAAGAAGGGTTTAGGTTGAGCGGGGCAAGATAAAGTATATGGAGCATATTTCTGATAAATAGAATACAACCTCCAAACCTTCAAAACACATCTCCTTATCAGCGCCTCCACAACCAAATCTCATCGTACTCATTCTTGAAAGTGTTTGGGTGTACTTTCTTTGCTCAACTTCCAATAATAGAATGCACAAATTTTTGCCCCATTCTATAGCATGTGTCTTCTTCAGATACAGGTCTCAACGTAATGGCTATCAATGTAATGATCTTGTTGTTGGTTGCATGTGTATGTCATGTCACGTCATATTTCTCGAGAATCTCCCTACAACGCTCTACCTAATCCATTTGTACCTCTACCATCATCTACTCTTTAGGACCTAATATTTCTTGATATTTTACCTCAATTAGATCCTTCTTAGGCATCTATTTCAACTCCATCCCCACCTTACTTGGACGAACGGAGATGCCCCCTAGTGACTCAGATTCATCGACCACATATGTTCTACAATCCGATGTTATCAAACCACCTTTTGAATATACTGTTTCTCTTTGTTGCTCCACTCGATGTCATAAACCTCTTGATCGTCTCTATCTTTTCTCCTCTCTCACTCCAGCTCTTCAAACTTTTCTCTCTACTACTTCTAGTCATCAAAATCCCAGACATACCAAGAGGATGCATATATACCTGTCTGACAAAGAGCAATGGAAGTAGAATTACATGCCTTGAAGAATACCAGATTTTGGGATATTGTGTCACTACCTAAGGGTTTTATTCTCATCATTTGAAAATGGGTCTACAAAATCAAAACATTAGTTGATGGTACCATTGACATATATTAGGCCCGCTTAGTTGCTCGAGGATTTCAACAACAGTACGACATTGACTATGATGAGACTTTCACTCTAGTCGCCAAAATGACCATTATAAGCACCATGATTGTCATTGCTTCCATCCACTCCTGAGACATTTCTCAGATGAACGTCAAGGATGCCTTTCTTCATGGAGATCTCTTTGAAGATGTCTATATGACACGGCCATCCGAGGTCCCACACTCAGCCGTGCAAGTTTGTTATATCTCCGCAAGGCTCTTTATGGACTCAAACAAGCCCCACGAGCAGAGTTCTCTAGGATTACTACTGCCGTTTGGCGGCTGGATTTTCTGCAAGTTCCTTGGACCTTGCATTGTTCACACACACCTCGGGCACTCTCTAATTTTTATTTGTTGATGACATGATTATCACTGGCGACAACTCAAGGCATATCCAACATGCGATGCATCATCTCAAACATCAATTTGAAATGAAATCTCTCAGACTTCTTCGTTACTTCCTCGATCGTGAAATAGATCATTCCCCCAGAGGATATACCTTATCTTAATTAAAGTTCATTCGCGAGATTATTGATATAACCGAAATGACTAACGAACGCGCTGATGCCACTCCTCTTGAATTAAACCTCAAGCTTCGTTCTCAAGGAGAAACTCTATTAGATCCCTGCAGATACCCACAACTTGTAGGGATGCTAGTTTATCTCACAATCAGTCGCCCAGATATCTCACATGATGTACATATCATCAGTCAATTTATCTCAGAACCCCAAAGCAATCACTATAGATCTCTCAAACTCATATATGTCACTTCATGCCAACACTGGCACTGATTGGGTTGGTGATGCGTCTGACCACAAATCCACAACTGGATACAATATCTTTCTTGGAGACTCCCTGATCTCTTGGAAATCCAAGAAATAGATGCGATATCTCGCTCCAATGCAAAAGCTGAGTATCGTGCAATGGCTACCACTGTCACAAAAGTGACTTGGCTGCGATGAATTTTACAGGATTTCATATTCCAGGTTCAAGTGCCACACTGCTCTTCTATGACAACAACAATGTCATACAGATAGCTTCCAATCTTGATTTTCATGAACGCACCAAATATATTGAGATTGACTACCACTATGTCTATCAACAATTTATAAGCAAGATCATATCACTTCCTCATGTCTCTTCCGCTCTTCAGATTGTAATAAATAAGGGGAAATTGAAAAGATAAATGTTTTACAAAATAATGTTTTTCCCTTACACGTAGTATAATTATTGTTACGTTGGTTTGACTCTTCAACACCACACCATCATAAAAAAAAAGAACAAGAAGCTAACCTCCCTCCGTCCCCATGCAACCCACGTGAACAAATAATAAAGAAAAAAGGGAGGAAAACTTTGACTGACATGCATTCAATTTGTTATAAAGGTGGCAACTCCACCTTGAAATAGCCAACCAGAGGAAGTAAGCTCCCGAGAAGAAATTGAGTAGATTCCTTTTTTTTGGACTCGACACCAAGTGCGGCCAAGGGCCCCAGCGGGCGCTGGCAGGCGCCGGCGAACGCCGGAGAACGTCGGCGGGACTAGGACGGCGCGCGGATGTAAGTGCGACAAGGCGACGACGGCCTGCAACTGTTGCGACAAGGCGGTGTCGGGATGCAATGAGTGCGGCAAGGCGGCGGCGGCCTGCAACTGTTGCGGCAAGGCGGTGTCGGGATGAAATGAGTGCGGCAAGGTCGCGGCGGGAGACAACAAGTGCGGCAAGGCTGATGCTGGCTGCAACGGGTGTGGCGAGTTTATGGTGGGCGGTGAGACGGTGGCGGGCTACATAGACGCGACAAAGCCAAGTATCGGTGGGGTGCTTCTCCGTGGTGGTGGGTCGTCTAACGATGACGAAAGTTTGTTCTGTCATGAATCTTGTGCGTTCGCTGTGCTAGTGGATAGCAGTCAAGATTATTCTCTCTCCCGCGGATCGAGCGAGTCCGGCTTCTCCGCAGCATTTTCTGTAACGGGTGTTGATATACTTCTTCGTATATAAATATTGCAGTTATATATTTTATATATGCGGTGCACATGGTTCAGGATTTTTGTGCCCTTCTTGTGTCACCCTGTATTAATTTGGTTGTGTTTAGGGGATGCATTTCGCGTTATCCCCAACAAGTGGTATTATAGCAGGTTCTGTAGGCGATTGATTGGACATTTAGGGAATGTTTGAGTGCGGTTGGTGACGGCTAGGTCCACTCTCCATCCTTTCAAATTTAACCTTTTGAATTAATCAGGTCTCCTAGTCATGCCAGAGGACAATCATGACAGGGAAGAATGCGAATCTGAAAAGCTTTTCTGTGAAGAAGTTCAACGACGGTGGGAAATTTGACCTATGGAGGGTGCAAATGCATGAGAGGGGCCTGATGCCTGTTGATATATATGTTACAGGGAGGAGACAATCTATGGGAACACCAAAATATGTTCAGAGGTTTTTTGTGTCAATTAAAGTCAGCTGGCGTAGATACGGAGGAAGACGTGAAGACCCTATCACTTCTTACCTCGCTCACAAAGACTTACCAGCCTTGGTGACAAAAGTCTTGCATGAGAAGGATACAATGGATCTAGAGGAGGTCACGATCGCGGTGCTATCTAGACATATGTCAAAGGGCCCTACTCCTGGGGGAGATCACTTCTTGGCAGCAGCAAAGGGTAAGTGGAGGCAGTTCGGTAAGGGATTGAGAGAGCACGATCTCAATCTAGGACGAAAGAGGGTATGATATTTTACTATTGCAGACAGTGCAATCACACAGGAGTGCGAGCTCACAGCGAGCAAAAAGGCCTCGAGGTCAAGACGTGGACTGTGTGACATTGGGTCAGGGTGCAGAGTGATGACATCCTCACCATCACTGAAAGTCAGAGCGACTCTGACAGCTGGATGTTAGATCCCGGTGTGTCACAACGCAATTACTCCGATGCATCACTACAATAAATTAGGTCTTTCGCGGCGTTTTTTAATGCCTTTAGCGGCGCTTTTAAAACGTCGTTGTTGTTTCCGCGGCGCTTCTCCAAGCGCCGCTAAATCGCCGCGATTGGGAGCGCCGTTGAAAACTCCGCGGCGTTTTTTTAAAAAAACGCCGCGGAAACATCCGCGACATTTTATTAGAGAAAATGCCGCGGTATATTCAACATTTACGCCTGGTATATTCAACATTTACGCTGCGGTATATTCAACATTTCCACGGCGTTTTATACACTTAAAGCGCCGCAGATTTAGCTCTATTTGAAAAATAAAAAAACTCTTCTGCGGCGCATTTCTATACAAGCGCCGCCAAATTTTTTATCTTATTTTTAAAATAGTTGGCAACTATAAATTCCATACGGACTAACAAAATATCAACAACTCCAAAAACATAGAAATGATTGTCTACACGGACCATTGAATAAAAATTTTATAAAGTTGATGTGCCAACGGTGAAGAAATCCTGAGTATCATTTATGATCGTATGTCTCAAGGAAGGAAGCAGCTCGATCCGCCCCTACACCAACCTATACAATTTATAGAACACATGTTAGAACTGTACTTGGTGAAATTTATTCTTCTCTTGGCACAATACTTGGTGAAATTATTTGTTTCGTATTATGCCAACACAGCAAAAACCTATGATTTTAACAGTGAAGAACATCCCTAAATAACACAAAGGAGGAAAAAGTAGGAAAAGATTTCAGTTGAAATCATTAAAAATGGTGATGGTGAAAAAACATTATGGAACTTTTTTTTAAAACAAATGCAGTGCAGTGCTAGATACAACATCGGCGCCGTCCTTAGAGTAATCCCAAATTTGCCCGGATTTAGGAATGAAAACTCCAGTCCCCCGCCGCTGCTTGGTAGACGTTGGTTGTAGCTGGTTAAGGCAGGACTCATCATACCGTCTAAAACCATTGAATATTGAGGACTTGGAAGAAACCATACCGCTCTTTCGGAGATCGATCGAGCGGGCTTCCCTTCCTTCGGCGGGCTATGAATGGCGATCCCTTGCTTGTCCAAGAGTCCCTCGCATCTGAAAGAAGATCAGACCTAGAGATTGTGGGGGAGTTCTCTTCTTCGGCAGCCTGGAGATTGATCGAGCGGACTTCCCTTCCTTCGGCGGCAGAATATCGCGAGTGCACAGCAGAGAGAGCCCTAGGCGACGGCGTTTGTGAGTTTTAGATTTAGGTTTTGATATTTAGATAAAATATTTTAGGTAAAATGTTCGGATTTCGCGGCTTGGTACAGAAAACGCCGCCATAGCCTATATTATTAGCGGCGTTTTTTACAAAAAAATGCCGACAAATCTATTATATACTATTGCCCACGCTTTTGCAACAAAACGCAGAATCTATGGCGGCGTTTTTAAAAACGCCGCAAAAAAAAAAACGTCGCAGCAGGTGTTATTTGTTGAGTGTATCAATGTTTTGTTCTCTGAAGACGATGACTCGAGGTACGAGGTCACGGGGACAGGGATGAGTGACATGAGGATGCATGATAAGGTGTCGTGCAGACTTGAGAGGGCGTATATAGTGCCCAAGCTACATAGGGATTCGACGTTGTTCAGCATATTGGACTTAAGTGGCTATAGTTGGGTGGCCTGGGTGAAGTCTTGATGGTGAAGTGAAGGCGTACCGTGCTCAGATGAGCGGTGCATTGCGATAGCCTGTACCGGCTGATGAGGACCACAATGCGAGATGGTGTGCCCATGATTTCTATGGGTGACATGGTGGTTGGTCGTGGTGGTGCAGTGGATCGCCCTTCTATGACTCGGTTCGGCGAGTCAGCTTTTACGATCCGGGTGCATCGACATCCCATAGATGAACCAGAGCATAGATGGAGTCGATTGGAGTAAGTCGGTTGATACCTCAGACTTGAGATGGTGCTTCATGCAGACCTGTGCTTTGTGCAGTTGATGTTTCGTGCAGATTAGTGATATATGTGCAGACGGTGCTACATGCAGATAGTGCTTTGTGCAGAATGTGGTGTTTGAAATTCAAATCAAGGCGGTGCGTTGGTTTGACTCTTGAACACTCCACCATCATAAAAAGAAAAGAAAAAAGAACAAGAAGCTAACCTCCCTCCCTCCCCATGCAACCCACGTGAACATATAATAAAGAAAAAAAAAGGAGGAAACCTTTGACTTGCATGCATTCAATTTGTTATAAAGATGGCAACTCCACCTTGAAATGGCCAACCAGAGGAAGTAAGCTCCCAAGAAGAAATTGAGTAGATTCCCTTTTTTTGGACTCGACACCAAGTAGGCGTGTAAATGAGTCGATCTCGAGTCGAGCTTGGCAAAAATCCCAAACTCGAGCTCGAGCTAAATATTTCGAGCTCGAGCTCGTCAAGCTCGAGCTCGAGACCAGTATAATGAGCTCGAGCTTTCGAGCTTGCGAGCTCGAGTCGAGCTCGAGCTGTTCGCGAGCTTTTTTCTCATGAGCCTATTATATATATACCCAAAAAAGCTCGCGAGCCTGCTCGCGAGCTCATGAACAAGAGCAATCGAGCTCGAACTCCACTTGCTCGAGCTCGAGTCGAGCTTTTTTCGAGCCAGCACATCAAGCTCACGAGCCGGCTCGAGGCCTCGGTCAGGGCCGACACGCGCCGGCGAACGCCGGAGCACGTCCGCGGGAATAGGCCGGCGCGCGGATGCAAGTGCGGCAAGGCGGTGGCGGGCTGCAATGAGTGCGGCAAGGTCGTGGCGGGCGACAACAAGTGCACCATGGTTGATGCGGGCTGCAGTAGGTGCGGCGAGTTTATGGTGGGCGGTGAGATGGTGGCGGGCTGCATAGATGCGTCAAAGCCAAGTATCGGCAGGGGTGCTTCTCCGGTGGTGCTGGATCATCTAACGACGACGATGGTTCGTTCTGTCACGAATCTTGTGCGTTCGCTGTGCTAGCGGATTGCATTCAAAATTGTTCTCTCTTCCGCGGATCGAGCGAGTCCGGCTTCTTCGCGGCGTTTTCTGTAACGGGCGTTGGTATACTTCTTTGCATATGAATATTACAGTTATATATTTTATATATGCGGTGCACATGGTTCAGGATTTTTGTGCTCTTCTTGTGTCGCTCTGTATTAATTTGGTTGTGTCTGGGAAATGGATTCCGCGTTATCCCAACAGTTATTGCATTTATATTTCTTCTTCTAAAAATTGCCATCATGCATCATCTCGGGTCTCTTTATCAGGAAAGTGTCACGTATTATTCCATCTCGATTATGGATATATATATCAAGAACGGTAAAACATGATACAATATTTTGCGTGAGGTAGCCGGTAGGGCATTACATATGGCCACTCACAATTTGTTTCGAATTAACCAAATAGCCTAAACAAAATAAAATCACCTCTACATTGCTTGAATCCGTTGGGTGTGTACGAGAAAGAAGAATATTAGGTAAAAGGAGGGGATCTCTAACCCAAATTGGGTAGATCAACCGATCAAAATTTCTATTTTGTTTCAAAATTTAATGTAAATAATCAGAATTAATTTGTTTTTCAAATATATTATGAAATAGTCATGCAAATAAAGCCCAGTGGGACCAGCCTAGCTAGGGTCCCCTATGCCTAGCTTTTTCTGTCGGTTCAAGTCGGTCTATGGTCAAACCAGGCCAGGCTTGGCCCGGGTCCCCCCTTTGAAAGGGGGTTGTGCAACCCCGTATTTGCCAAGTGGTCGAATGATCAAGATAAGACATGAATGAGCGACCTGGCGAGTGGATTATTTCGTGCTAGCACTCGCCCCGTGCCCGGGGCGAGTGGCGAGACCCGCAAGCGGGGCCGCACGATCAGCACTCGCCCGACGATTAGGGGTTCTCGCTACACCTGGGTGAGCTAAAAAGAACTACCTCGGCTCGCTTATAGCTAAGTCAATCCTACTGGCCTGCAATTAGTCTTTCCAAACAGCGGGATTCCACTGTTGGCAGACCAATTTGGGCTGCATTTTGAAAAACCAAAAGGTGGGATCTCCCTTGGCTAGCTTTGGTTGGCAAGAGGGTTCTGGCTTGCTGCTCACCGTGGTATTCGGGTGTGTGGCCAGGAACTCTCTAGTACTCTCCAAGGTGTCCAGATCAGCTTTTGGCTTAGGAGAGGAAATTCTCTAAGATTTTTCGGGTGTGTGGCAGGACCTCCTTGCTGCAGCTTGAGGGTCTATTTAAGTTTTCCATCGTAAAGAGTGAGGTTCCTTGTCCCGAGAGTCTGGCCTAGTGAGTCAACTTAGAAGAATTAATTGCAAGTTACACCCTTGGTCCGAGCTCCTCGTTGAATCGTGATTTCCGAGTTCAACAGGGGCCTTGAAGGGCTTGCAAACCGGGCCTAGTCCTGGTCTAACCCATCGACTTCCTACTATTGCGGTGGAGGAATCAATCATCAATCGGATGGGAGAGACCTGGATCGCCGAAATCGGAAAGGAAAGAGGCCGGCGAAAGAGCGTTTTTGGAGGAAGAAGAAGATTGGAAACTAGAGGAGGCAGTGGTTTTGGGCTGGCCGTCTGGGAAGGATGAGGCATCGGTCGAGGAAGCACGCGGGTTATTGGGTCAAAACACGCGAAACTCGATATTATTTAGGTGTGGCCGTGCTTATTATTTTTATTGCAACATTGCTCATTTTAAATATGCTTTTATGTATTCAAATTGAATTTACAAATGTAAAACTGCAAACAAGATTGAAACATTGAATATAGAAATACAAAATTCAAACTACAAATCATAAAATATTAAAATTATAACATATTGAAATTAAAAATAATTGAAATTACATCATTCATTGAAAAATTATTCATAATTAACAATATTCAATGCGCGCGTGTCTTCTTCAAACATTGATGCGCTCATTAATTTTAAACTTATGAAATACAATGTGATCATTTCATAGCGTCGAGATAGTACTTGTAGCAAATGCAAAGTTGTAGTGTTTCATTGGTTAATTGGGACATTTGCTCATTTAAAATCCTATCATTTAAAAAATAGGTTTGGTTGTTACGATACTAGTTTTGTTTGTTAGTATATCTTGAGTCATAATCGACATAATACGATACTAAGAATCTCAGATTTCTAACATTCTAAAATTTAAATTTATTTATTTTATTCTTATAAAATCTTGAAATATTGTTGATGTATATAATCTTACCTAATTTTATGAGTTTGAAACTTTGTTTTCATTTGTGATATAATATTATTAAACATATTTTTGTAGTCATCGAGGGCTTGAGTTGGAACAACTTCTTGGCACTATCTTGAGCCATATAATTCATCATAATAAGTAAAAAATGTTGGAGGGTTTGCTCAAAGTATTCTATCTAACTCATCAAGTTTGGAATGAGTATAAATAGTACTTCCAGCATAGGACCAAGTCCTAGTGTGACACGAACTCATTAGGCTATTCCGAGTCGGTCTTGACACGACAGGACATATTAATACATAAACAATCTCCTCCTATGTCCGTCGTGAACCCAGACTTCGGGTAGAGGGTGGTTTGAGTAATATTCAACCAGAAGTGAAACATACACAACCGTGTTCAGCACCTGTTTAAGATAAAAGCGGACTATAACACAAATTAGCATGCATGCATAAGTAAATAAAAACTCAGCTGCAACACAAACGTCTCAGGTACAATCAAGACACAGGCCCTATACACCTGGTGTCCCAAAACAAACAGAGATCTAAAGTCCAAACAAACAGTGCTATAAAAATAAGAGCTAAACAATGCTCTGAACAGAAGTACAGGAAATAAACAAAATAACACTCAAAAGGCTAGTCATCCAAAAGATCATCCTCCTCCGGATCCCAGACAACCAGTGCTCCTCCTATCCCAGGAACTCCTGCAATTCAACAGAGAATTTCATTTTAGAATGAATTATATCCTTTGTAATTTGCAGATATCTAGTTTTAGCATAAAACTTAGTATTGATTATTATTTAATTTGGC
Source organism: Dactylorhiza incarnata (assembly GCA_033032865.1). Lineage (NCBI taxonomy): Eukaryota > Viridiplantae > Streptophyta > Magnoliopsida > Asparagales > Orchidaceae > Dactylorhiza > Dactylorhiza incarnata. The sequence goes on along the minus strand of JAWHQI010000205.1, from coordinate 2,754,660 downwards.
TGGGAGGACACGTTCACAGAGTATTATAGTTTAACCTCAGAATCTGTTATCTGTTTCCAAATGAAACGATTATCAGACTTCTGGACACCGCAACTATATCTGTAATCCTATATGGAATGTCATGGTTACTGCCCTTCTAAAGTCAATTGGAACTCATCAAGTTTGGAATGGAACCAATCTTCGGAAGAAGAGACAAACCAAGTCAGATTGTGTTATCAAGTTTGGAATAACACTCTCCTCCAAGGCAAAAGCCGAATCCGATGAAGCTGTTAACATCAAGTTTGGAATGAACAGCTTACCAGATCCGAGCTCAGCAACCAAGAGCATCAACGGACCACAACATGCTTGCATTGACAAAGGAAATATGGAATAATCAAAACGTCTGGACTAAGGCTGAACTGAATCGCCTGATACTGAACTAAGACCGAACTAAATCGCCTTTAGTCCCATTTCCCCCACTGTTTTGATTAACCGATCTTTGGGCATTCCTTTCATCAGTGGATCAGCAAGGTTATCCTTTAAACGTACATCAATCAAAGTGATGGTTCCTTGTTCTTTCAGATAATTCAACAACGCATGTCTCAGTCGTACATGTCTTCTCTTAGTATTATAGAGGGTATTCTTAACGACTTGAACTGCCGCTTGATTATCACAATACAAGCTCAACGAGTTGACTTGTAACTTAGACAGGGGAATGTCTAAAATCAAGTTTCTGATCCAGTCTGCCTCTTCTCCAGCTGAAGCTAAGGCAAACAACTCAGCCTCCATGGACGACAAAGCTATACAGGTCTGTCTTTTGGATTTCCAAGTGATAGCAGCTCCTCCCAAGGTGAATATGTATCCACTGGTGGACTTGTTGTTCCCGACTTCTAAACACCACGAGGCATCAGAATGTCCTTCCACGGTAGGTGGGTAACCAGTGTAGCACAGAGCATAGTTTGTAGTACCTCGAAGGTATCTCAACAGCCTATCTAGAGCAACCCAATGCTCTTTGTCAGGACTACTGGTAAAACGACTCAGCGCGCTAACCGAGAAAGCAATGTCTGGCCTCGTACAAGTTGTAGCATACATGAGACTACCAATTATTTTTTGAATATTTTACTTGATCAATGCTGGCCTCTAGATTAGGACTTAACTTAACATTATGATCAAACGGTGTCTCAATCGGGCTACACTTATCATATCCCCAGGTAGAGAGAAGTTGCTCAATATAATGAGCCTGGCTAAGAGTAACTCGACCCTTATCAACTCTAACCTTCATACCTAACAGGGTATCAACAGGACCGTGGTCCTTCATGTCAAATACTTCTGCTAGAGTGGATTTAACATCCCTAACTGCAGCAAGATTAGATCTTAAAACCAACATATCATCCACATATAAGCATATGATAACTGTTTGATTTGACAAGGAGCGGTAATAAAGGCATTTGTCAGAGAGACTAGACTGGAATCCAATGCTCTTTACTACCTGATCAAACTTCATGTGCCACATCTTAGGTGCTTGTTTAAGACCATAGATTGACTTATTGAGTTTGCACACTTTGTCTTTTGATCTTTGTGTACATAACCTTCAGGTTGTGTCATGTAGATCTCTTCATTAAGCTCTCCATTTAAGAATGCAGTTTTGACATCCATCTGATGAACTATAAAGTTCTCAATAGATGCTAATGCAAAAAGAATCCTGATAGTCGATAGATGACACATAGGTGAGTAGACGTCAAAATAGTCAATTCCCCCTTATTGCTTATAACCTTTAGCTACGAGACGCGCTTTATACCTGGTTATAGATCCATCACTATGTAATTTCTTCTTTAAAACCCACTTGCATCCTAGGACTTTAGCACCTTTCGGTAAGTCAACTAGATGCCAGGTATTGTTATGTAACAGCGAGTCTATCTCATCATCAATGGCTTCTGCCCACATCAACGAATCTCTAGACCTCATTGCTTCCTGATAGGAGAATGGATCATCCTCTAGGTGATAGGTGATGAAATTCTCACCAAAATCCTTAGGGATTCTTTCTCTGGTAGATGCTTTAAGTGGAATAGGTTCCACCTCTACAGGTTGGGGAGCAGTGCCAGAAGGGCCAGCTTCAGGTTCAACGATAGATTCAGTAATCATATCATTGGACCCGGAGACAGACAATCCATGATCTTTGGCAAATTTGTCTTCAAAAAATATGGCATCTCTAGACTCTATCATGGAATTCGTGGATAGATCGAGAAATCTGTCTGCTGCACTATCTTCTGCGCTACCTAGATAGACGCATGTCGTCGTCTTAGGTCCCACCTTAGGCCTCTTAAGGTCTTGTATACGCACATAGGCAATACAACCCCAAGTCTTTAAAGTATCGTACCTGCACGGATGACCGTGCCACAACTCATACGGTGTAGAAGTGAGCTGAGAGTGAGGTACTCTGTTTAGAATGTGATTTGCAGTGCGGACTGCTTCTCCCCAAAAGGAATTAGGCATGCTAGCTGTTAGGAGCATGGAATTCAACATTTCTGTTAAAGTCCTATTCTTACGCTCGGCAACACCGTTTGACTGGGGTGAGTAAGGAGTTGTGGTTTCAAGGATTATTCCCTCAGAGGCACAGAATTCCTTGAAGCCGGTAGCAGTGTATTCTCCTCCTCGATTACTTCTAAATCTCTTAATTTTCAGGTTTAACTGATTTTCAACACGAGACTTAAAGGTCTTGAACGCCTCAAACGCTTCGTCTTTCGATTTCAACAGAAACACGTGACAATGTCTAGAAAAATCTTCTATGAAAGTAATTAGATACTTCCTACCCCCTTTGGTGGCATGACTGCGGAAATCACAGAGGTCTGAATGTATCAATTCAAGAAGTTTTTTGCTCCTAGAAACTGACTTGAAAGGCTTTCTAGTGATTTTTGTTTGAGCACACACCTCGCACTTGTCAAAACGAATCGACAGATTTAAGGGGATGTTTTGACTCTTAGCTAGATCTAGCATCTTCCTATAGTTCACATGTCCAAGTCTGTTATGTAACAACTTAGGATCTATAAGGTTCGAACTTACTTGGTTGATGTTATCATTGTTTAAGCTAAGTCTATACATTCCATTGATCAGATACGCACACCCAAAATAATGTGAATTTACCATAAGAGTCATTCTACCATTTTGAGTTGTGAAGGTCATCCCAGCCTTATCTAGTAGACTTATTGAAATCAGGTTTTTAGTTAAAGATGGAACTACTTTAACATGTTTTAAAAATAAACTTTTACCTGACGAGAGAACCAGCTCGGCTGTCCCAGCATGGGTCACCTGAGTCTCTCCTCCGTTGCAGTTCTCCACTCTCTCCTTAACCGCCTTAACTTCAGTCAGTAATCCTATGTCATTTGTTACATGACAGGTAGCGTCGCTATCCATCCACCACTCAGCAGACGAACTGCGGTGACTGCTCCCGATCATAGCCACGAAGGACTTGGGATCTGAAGCATCTGCCAGCATGTTCGCCACATTTTGTGTGGCTTCCTCCTTTGTCTTCTTTGGAGCCTTGCAATCAGCCGCCCAATATCTCCACTTACCACAGTTGTGGCACTTGCCCCTCTTCTTTTTGAAAGAGGGTTTTTTAGGCCCAATCTGTGTAGTGGCTTCAATCTTAGGTGCCGGTGGCTTCCTACGAGGCTTGCTGGGCCGAGACACAAAATTGACAATCTGTGAGGACTGAGCACCTTGTTCCTGTCTCTTTCCTGCAATGTTTTGATCCTTGATATGGATGAACCTTTTGAGTTCATCGAGAGCGATCTTTTTCTTCAGTCTGTGCATTTCAGTCTTGAAGGTCGACCACTCAGGAGGTAGCTTGCTTAAAATAGAACACACAAAGAGATTATCAGAGATACCGGACTTATCGTCCTCCAACTTCTGACGCAGGGCTTCCAGTTCAATTATTTGGGAGGTGATTGTCGAGTTTAAATTAAATTTCATGTTAAAGAATCTCTCTCCGAGGAGAGTCCTCGACAATCCCTCTTCCTTCTGGAAGTTCGCATTTAAGCGGTCCCAAATCTCCTTTGCGGTTTTATAACCATTGTAGGTCAAGGCGAGTCTAGGGTTGAGTGAATTAAGGAGGTAGTCTCTACAGAAATCTTCATCTTTTCTCCACTGATAATCATCCACGTCCTCTTCGGGTGTGTCGAAATCACTCAAAACGGTATAGAAAATCTCTCGTTCCTTCATTCCAAGCTAGACGCGCAGTCTCCAAGCATGGAAGTCTGAGTGATCGAACGACTGGAGCTTGACGATGTCGTAGGATGTAACCTTCGGCATCTTTTCACAGAGAAATAAAATAAATCAGAGCAATGTCACCTGATTAGCGCAGAGACGATTCGCGGTCTTCGGATCCAATCCAAAAATTGAGTGATTCTCTAAGTGGCGGCGCTTGGGAAAAGCAAGAGATTCCACCACAAAGTCACTGAAAGGAGGGCTGTCGGCATCGGCGATACCGAACAAGATCGGAATATGGCAGGTTCAATCTGCCTTCACAGTAAGGAATTCCTCCTCACCTTGGCTAGATCTAGGATAGCCAAACAAATTTGAAGGCTTGCAGGATAGTTCAATCCACGTAATTTGATTCTTGCCAACGAAGAAAATCCAATGAGCAACAAAAGATTTCTATCTGCCGGTGAAGACCTTGAACTCCCAGCAATCAACTACAGGAAATCAAAAACAGGGGAAAGAATTCCCAGCAGCAACTGCTCCAAAATCAACAGGGATCGAAACCTTCTCTTCTATCGATGGCAACAAGAAAACTAGATCAACAGTAACAACGAAAAATTTGAGCGCTAGATATCTCTCCAAAGCGGCTTCTTCCTCTAAATGATCGGCGACTGCACAGAAAACTCCCTCCGATCAGCAAGATCAGAAAAACGGCGTAGAGAAACAAGCGGCGCTCGGATCTGGAACTACTGGAGCGGCCAAATCTGGATCTGTCTCTCTCCAACGAAAGGAGTGTAGAGCTCTAGCAGCAGTCAATTGCCTACTCGATCGAGAGCGTCGACGAAACTACAGGAGCACGGATCGACAACCTTTTGGAGTTTTCCCTTGCGATCGGTGACCGAAACAAAGAGAAGGGCGGATGGGATCTTGAGCGGAGCAGCGCAAGAAAGCGAGGAGCCACGCAGATTTGCGATCGAAAGCGACTGCGGAAGAAGAAGTCGCGAGCGGCAAAATTGAGCGACGGAAAACGAGAACGAGAGCGGCGGAGGAAAAAACGCTGAGAGCGCAAACCCTAGCAGCGGGAATTTACTTTGAGAATGTTGGAGGGTTTGCTCAAAGTATTCTATTTAACTCATCAAGTTTGGAATGAGTATAAATAGTACTTCCAGCATAGGACCAATTCCTAGTGTGACACGAACTCATTAGGCTATTCCGAGTCAGTCTTGACACGACAGGACATATTAATACATTAACAAAAAATTGTGTGAACATATTATTGAAAAGTCCATGAGATAAATCTGCATTAATCTCATCATATTCATACATATAAATAACCGTCAATATATTATATTAGATTTCTGTTGCTTTCACAATAATTGTAGGATTTAATAGAGCACCTACAATAAATATAGAAGGCATATCGTTATAATAATTTTAAATTTTTACTTCCATTATTTTAATTATTCGTCATCACTCAAAATATTGTTTAAACAATAACTTGTATGATAATAAACAAGTTACAAAAATATTCCAATAAAGTTATGTATATAAGCTTCAAGTATTTCCAATCTTGCTCACGTAAATCATGTATTTTAGAATTGAATAAATTTTATAAGTAAAAATGTCTTCGGAGCGGTTCTTTTTAACTTTTTAAATATTGAGTTCCAATGAGAACATATCAAATTTATCTCTAAATATCGAACAAACAATACTCCGAGACACTCGTTAATTTTCAACTTGTGAAATTTGTTGTGATCATTTCATAGCGTTAAGATAGCCTTTGCTCGTTTAAATTTCTGTCACTTAAAAACATATTTTGAAGTTACGATATTAGCTTGATTTGTTCCATTCTAAAATTTAAATTTATCTATTTTATGTTGAAAACTTTTCGTTGAGTGGACTTTATCCATCGAGACGTCTCGATAAAGTCGTACGCGAAAATTAGAGTTTATTCGGCCACCTACGAGCGTGAGTTAATTAAGTCGCGCGAACGGTCAAAGCTTGTGATCCAGATCATCTCATAATTCATGCCGCGCAATCAGTCTCACCCTTGGCACAATCCTTTGGCATAATTATGAGTTCTTATTAATTATTTAAGGTTTCATTTTTCATTTTATTAGGAGTTTAATGGATTCATTATTCCATTTTTAGTAACTCCTATGGTGCTCCACCTATTAAGAGCCCCATATAGAATTATGTCAGGTCATTCCAATTTTTGAAGAGTGTGAACAAGGGATCCGAATCCTCTCCATTTCGTTATCCATTTTTGACGAAATGGAGGGGATTCATTTCATCATCTAATGGACAAAAATGCTTTAACATATATCCTGTGGTGGAGATTTTTTGGGATTAAAAAACTAAAAAAGGATGAGAAAAAGTGAACACGTCGGATCAAGAGACATTCGATTTGAACCATGAAATTGATATCCCCTCCATTTCTGACGAAATGGAGAGGATCCTGATCAGCGAACAAAGGGGAAGCATGATTCTTCTCTCTCTCTCTCTCTCTCTCTCTCTCTCTCTCTCTCTCTCTCTCTCTCTCTCTCTCTCTCTCTCTCTCTTGAAACTGCGGGCATCCGTCAGTTCTTCGGTGGTGAAGGTTTTGGAGAGGTCGTGTCTTCTCGTTGGAATCTCCATCACTGGCGAGAGCGGCCTTCAACTTCATCTTCATTGTCGTCGATGGGGATCTCTGGGGCTGCATCTTTCTCTTCTTTATTGACGATCTTCTTCGAAGATGAGAGCAGCAACGGGCGATTTCTTCTGCCATGGATCTGTGGCGAGATCCATCTTCATAGCCTGGGATAGCTTGTAATCTCTTTTTCCTTTTTGGTTTTCCTGAAGTCGGTCAGATTGGAGCAACTCCAGGAGAAGATTCATGGCTAGGAGGAGAACAAGGTTTTGGAGATCCATAATATCCTAAGATATGATGCCTACATCATCAGGTATAGACTTCGTTTGGCGCGGTGGAGGCGGTAGTGAACGTCTTGGGCATGAACCGTCATTCGTGAACACCTGACCTCCCTAAAAAAATTCATGCATTTTATGCTCAAAACTAGTTTATTTTCTTTATAGTGGTCATAACCTTTGTCTTGCCCAACATACATTCTATGATAATGACGTATTGACCGAACTCACCAAAGCAAATAAGCCGCGCCAAACGAAGCCATAGTCTCTCCCTTCAGTTTTTGGCAAAGTGATCAGATCTTGTTGAGTTTTATAGGCAACACAATTTCATTTATTTTAATCTAACATAACTCCAAGGTGATTTTTCAGAATGGTTCCAATCATATATTATTCTATTCTCATTTGGAGCCAGCTTGCAAGTTGCGGTTAGATTGAATATATATCTCAAACACAGATTTAAGCCTTCATGGCTATTTTATTCATGAACATGATTTGGCGCTAACTGTTGTTTTTGGTGTATAGATTTAATACATGCATATAGTTTACTGTTTGTCATCGGGTTCTTCAAGAGATTTTGATTTCATAAAGGAGAACACATCGAGACACTTGAGGATACTCGTCGCAGTGAAGCATGAAGTGAAAACAGGTATACATTAAGTTCTGCACTAAAGTAGTGTATCTGCTTGCTTCATTCATTTGTTTGTGTGTTCTTCCTTGATTTAGATTGAGTAATAAGAAAATTATGATGAGATAATTTTCTCCTAAGTGTGAAAGCGGCTAGCCACCTTTTGACTTGCTTTTCAAGCATGTGTTTCATGCCAAGTGTGAAAAAGGGTAACTGTCTTTGACTATGAAATGAACATGTGCTTTTGAGGAAAGCTTCTAGGAAAGTGCCCAGAGGAAGCTTCATGACATGTGCTTTTGACCGATGGAAGCTTCATGGAAGTTTCATACACATGTCATCTACCACCTCTACCTCCTTGATTTTGGTCTTATAAATAGGCATGAAGGAGGAGGGGTAGGAACATCCACTTCTCTCCAATCTCAAGAGTTGATATATAGACCTTTGCGGCAAATCGTCTTAGTTTCAGGAGAGCTTTCAGACATCTCTTTGACGTTGACGAGGAATACTTCGCCTACACGGATTAGATTTGGAGCAGACTTGGGCAAAGATTTGAAGAGGCATCTTGGAGAGGATTTGTGTAATCCGTCTCGTCCGCCACTATCGGTAACTTGCAATTTTTCTGCTATCGTTTATTGAGTAATATTGTGTGGTGCGAAGTTGGTGAAGATCATGTGTGGATCGAGGAGGAAAAAATTTGTAATTGCCTATTTGTTTTACACATTTTTAGTGGCTGCTTTTCGGGTTGGACTCCGATTGTCCCATGATTTTCACCCTATTGGGTTTCCACGTTAAATCTCCGTGTCACTTTTATTGTTGTTATTTTGTGCTGTGTTTCGGTTGTGTATTGACATACCGCTAAACGGTCGTGCAGATACTTGCTCGAACTAATTTGCAGGTGCTCTGGTCGGGCTTGTATGCTCTCTAGCCCAACAAATTAATCGTACATGTATACTCCAATAGAGATTAATAGTTTCTTGAATAATTCGATCCTATATCCTGCATTTAATCGTTGCTGCATTCAGTGTTTTGTGTTCTCCAAAATTTTTGATAATAAAATTAGGCGTAGCAACACTATACTTTACTTACATTTTATTCTCATAAAATATCAAAATATTATTGTTGTATATAATCCTAACTCATTTAAAGAGTTAGAAGCTCGTGTTTTCTTTCGTGATACAATATTATTAAACATGTCTTTGTAGTTATAGAATGATTGAATTGGAACAACTTCTTGGCAAGATTTTGAGTCTATAATTCATCGTAATAAGTATAAAACTGTGTGAACATATTATTGAAATGCGCAAGAGATTAATTTGCATTAGTCTCATCATATCTACATATAAACAACTGTTAGTATAATTTTTTAGATTTTTGTTGTTTCCTACAATAATTGTAGGATTTAATACAATTATGGTAAAAATAGAAGGCATGTTGCGTTCATAATTTTAAAATTTTGCTTTCATTATTTCAATTATTGGTCGTCAGTCAAAATGGTGTTTATGCATATTTAATGTTTGTGTATTTACTACAAATATTTTAACACAAACGACTAGTAGGATAATAAATCATAAATCTACAAAAATATTCCAATTTATATATACATATATATACATATATATATATATACATATATATTTATATATACATATATATTTATATATACATATATATATATACATATATATATACATATATATATACATATATATATATATACGAGCATCTTCGCACGGGCTACCGCCCGTGCTCGATGCTCTCCGCTTCGACAGTACCCCAGCAGCGATGGTACCTCCGCCCAAACTCGCCCGCTCTAGGATGCTCGATCAATTGACAGTGCATGGGTAGCCCCCGTGCCCCGCGCGGCAGTACCCCCGTCTCGATAGTGTCCCGCCGCTCGCGAACCCCCGTGCACGATTGTCGCAGTCATGGTATTATTTTGGTCGGGGTATTGTCACGCACGGGTGTTCGCGAGCGGCGGGACACTGTCGAGACGGGGGTACTGTCGCACGGGGCACATGGGCTACCCATGCACTGTCAATTGATCGAGCATTCTAGAGCGGGCGAGTTTGGGCGGAGGTACCATCGCTGCTGGGGTACTGTCGAAGCTGAGAGCATCGAGCACGGGCGGTAGCCCGTGCGAAGATGCTCGTATTCCCGTTAGGCCACTTCAAAATGGGACTTTGCCTTCCTATCTAGTCGGAGGTCCGACAGATTCTCAAATTACTCATATCAAATTAAGCATTCATGCATAAATATATAGAAACCAACATGCAATTTTAGATTTTGTAAAAGTGTTGGATTCCCAACTAAAATTTTGGAAGAGAGAATGATTAGAGACTTATCAGACTCACTATTATTATTCATAAAGGAGCCTAGCCGACTTAGATTTACCATGCTTTGAATTCAGAATTTTTTGATATTTTTCTTTTGTTGTGATTTAGGCCTGTCGTTCTTTATTGGCACTGCTGCTTGAAAATATAGGCGCAGTATGCTAATTTACCCAAAACAAACTAATAATTAAAAATATAAAACAGTAACTACTACAGAATAACATCTCAAAATGTTATTCTGTAGTAGTTACTGTTTTATATTTTTAATTATTAGTTTGTTTTGGGTAAATTAGCATACTGCGCCTATATTTTCAAGCAGGAGTGCCAATAAAGAACGACAGGCCTAAATCACAACAAAAGAAAAATATCAAAAAATTCTGAATTCAAAGCATGGTAAATCTAAGTCGGCTAGGCTCCCTTTATGAATAATAATAGTGAGTCTGATAAGTCTCTAATCATTCTCTCTTCCAAAATTTTAGTTGGGAATCCAACACTTTTACAAAATCTAAAATTGCATGTTGGTTTCTATATATTTATGCATGAATGCTTAATTTGATATGAGTAATTTGAGAATCTGTCGGACCTCCGACTAGATAGGAAGGCAAAGTCCCATTTTGAAGTGGCCTAACGGGAATACGAGCATCTTCGCACGGGCTACCGCCCGTGCTCGATGCTCTCAGCTTCGACAGTACCCTAGCAGCGATGGTACCTCCGCCCAAACTCGCCCGCTCTAGAATGCTCGATTAATTGACAGTGCATGGGTAGCCCCTGTGCACCGTGCGACAGTACCCCCGTCTCGACAGTGTCCCGCCGCTCGCGAACACCAGTGCGTGACAATACCCCGACCAAAATAATACCATGACTGCGACAATCGTGCACGGGGGTTCGCGAGCGGCGGGACACTATCGAGACGGGGGTACTGCCGCGCGGGGCACGGGGGCTACCCATGCACTGTCAATTGATCGAGCATCCTAGAGCGGGCGAGTTTGGGCGGAGGTACCATCGCTGCTGGGGTACTGTCGAAGCGGAGAGCATCGAGCACGGGCGGTAGCCCGTGCGAAGATGCTCGTATATACATATATATATATATACATATATATATATATACATATATATATATATACATATATATATATACATATATATATATATACATATATATATATATTATATAAGCGAAGAGGAAAGGTGTTATGGTGTAACATTTTGGGGACAAGAATGCCCTCAACAAAATGCCCCCTCAATTCAAATACTAGGTTATTTTGCAATTCCATGCAAAAATCAATACAAAGGAAATAAAAAAACCCAGAAAAATTCCCTCCTCTTTAAATCGACTGCCGCACGCCATCGCCTTTTCATGACCTGCCCCATGCCGAGAAAGCCTGCCCCTATTCATTCTACCTCCCGCCAGAGCCAACCCTCTTCTCTCGCGCCAACCCTCTCCTCTCTACCTCTGCCACCAGCCGATTTGTCTGCACCCCGCCGAAAGCACTGTGTCACCTCTCGATTGCTGCACCGTCGTAAGCCCATCTCCCGCCAAAAGCAGTCCATATACCTGCACCCGTCGATTTGATGCATCCTTTCTTCCACGCTCCTTGATAGAGCATCCGTCGAAGCCCTCCAGCAATCTGCACTGCTGAAGCCCTCTAGCATCCCGACGAAGCCCTCTGTTAACTCCTCCGTCTGCTGCACCGCCGAAGCCCTCCGTCTACTACAGGTAATCTTCTTACACGAGCTGTATTTCAATTGCGAGGGATTTCAATTGCGACTGCGAAATGATCATTTTCTGTATGGGATTGTGAGGGACTGTGAGATATTTTGGCTGAGAGGATTGTGAGATATTGTGAGGGATTGTGAGGGACTGAGATATTTTGGCCGAGAGGATTGTGAGGGACTGTGAGATATTTTGGCCGAGAGGATTGTGAGGGACTATGATATATTTTGTGAGGGATTGTGAGGGATTGCATGGGATTTTAATTGCGGAATGTTCAGAAGGGATTTTAATTTACCTTCTTTCTTACTCTACCAGCATATTAAGAACTCAAGCCAAGTGCCCCGCCAGCTACTACCCAGCACATCATGTATGATTTCTCTACCATTACTTTCATTTTCTGGATTTAAAATTAAGCTGCAGTTTTTCACCCGTTTTTCAGCTTGAGTTCTCTCTTGCCTTTTTTAATTTTAATTTTTGTTGCTTTGTTCAGATGGGATTTTAATTGCTCAAGTTCATTTAATCTTCTCCATGTTTTTCTGTTAATATGGTTCTTATAATTGCTGCATAAGTGATCATATTTAACATGCATAAGTGATCATATTTAACATGCATAAGTGATCATATTTTAAGCTGCAGTTTTTCTTTGGGAAGAAGTTTTAACCGTAGAGAAGATCACTGGGAAGAAGATTTAACATGCATCACTCATTTTTCAATTGATTAGGTGTGCTTAGTTATTTTCAACGTGCTTTCATACATCGTTCCATTTTGTGTATTTCTAAAGTTGCAGCACTGGGTTACATATTTTTTTGGTTCTATTTTTTGTCTTATGTTCTGAATCTTATCTTTCATGTATCCTTACATATAAGCATGAAATCTATATACATTTGGTAGGGGAGATCCATGTAATCTATTTCCATTTGGTAGGGGAGAATCATGTTTTCATGTTTTTAGGAGCCTAAACCAATAAGAGGTCTTAAATACAACCATAAAACTATAAGAAAATCTCCATTAGCATATCCACTCATAAGTAAATCCCTGAAACTACCATAAAACTGTTGGGTTTTCTATATACCATTCATAATGATATGAACACATCAAAATGTGCGCAACGGAAGAAATAACTAGAACAACCCAAAGAGTAAGGATCTTGCGGATTTCATGAATCAAAATATTATGAAAGCAAAATGCGATATACCTTTGCGGGATTGAGTCAATACTCAACCAAGATGCTCCAAGAAGAAATCCGGTAGACGAACTTCGAGTTCCAAGCACCGAAATGTATCGGCCCCTCTATAGAGATACACACAAGGACTGAGAACCCCAATGCCTTGTCGCACAAGGTATGGGTCGGAGAAAGAACGTCATCTGCGTCCCCACGAACTTCTAGATCCGTTGAAGGGGAGGCGGCGACTGTCGGCGGGGAACAAGGTCGACGTACGGGGCGAGGTCTGTGGACGGGGACGACGGAACACTTTTGAGTCGCGAAAAGGATCGATCTCAATGAGAAGTCCTAATCTCGTTTCTTTTATACGCAAGGCATAAAACAGGTTATCCGCAGACCAGAGGAAAAACAGAACAATTCTGCTAGGATTTAAATTCGTCGAATGCATAATAATTCGACTAAACGCTTTCGACGAATTATCACATTTGACTAAACACTTTCGACGAATTGTCTTAAATTCGACTAAACGCTTTAGACGAATTCGAACAGATAATTTTGCCTAAACACTTTAGACGAATTATCATATTCGACTAAACACTTTCGACGAATTGTCTTAAATTTGACTAAACGCTTTAGACGAATTCGAACAGATAATTTCGACTAAACACTTTAGACAAATTATCATATTCGACTAAAGACTTACGACGAATTTTGCCAAGTCCTAATGAATTCATCTAAACCATTTAGACGATTCATCATTAGTACTTGTTTCCCATTTGAGTCATTCTCAATTCAATTCTGAACAGTCATTGGATTAGTCCTCCATTCATATCCAATATGAGTGAGGCCAACACAATCCTTTTTCCAACTTCTCCAAACACTTTTATGTGCGACCCTATATGCTCATATTGCGTTGACAGTAAGACTAATTGTTGATTACTTCGAGATCACCTCAGATACTCCAACAGTCTCCCACTTGATCACAAAGTATCAACAAAAGTCTCACAAACAATGAGCGACATCTAGTAATGCATCATTGCTACCCAAGCAATAAGAGTTCATAACTCAATAAGCCTGTCTTAACCAATGTATCAGTGTTGTCTTGTTCCTTTGTCCCTTGCATCCAGATAGAACTAGAGGCATGGACCATGTCACCCTCATCATTGTTCAATCCCAGTTTCCTGATCTAGAATAGACCTTAAGAGAGTGGTATGCTCAATATCATATATTGGCTCAACCCAGCATGACCATGCATTTCTCGGTCTCATTCCATCAAGGGTCCCATGGATGTAACTCCTGTCATAAAGGAGGACAAATCTCATATCTGTCCACACACAAACACCCAAATGAATCGTAACATACCCAATAACCACCCTTATCATCAACCTTTCTCAAGGAAGACTTTAGATGGCATCAAAGACGCTCTTCCTCACTTGATGAATGGTGTGACTTCAGGTCAAAGAACTACAAACACTATTGTCAGTTGAGACCTACTTGTGACACGTTCATATAACAATCCACAAAGTAGTCTCAAGGTGGGTCTGTCCAGTACAACTTGTTCACTAATAAGTACCCATGTGATGACTTGATATCACAATATCATGACCTGTGAGAACCGGTCATCAGTCAACGCACATGCTAGTCTTAGTGTATCATCATTGCCCTTCAACTTCTAAGATGATACTCCGACTACTGACCATTCAAGAACGTAGCTTCTAGAAAACATAGGCCCTCACATTCAAGTCACGTACTTGAATTCCTATGGAAGCAAACATTCTAAGGGCATTTATTATGCTAATAAAGCCATCAAATAGAAACTATTGACATAGCAATAAGAACTTGCCATAAATGTAAAACAAAAATACAGTATAAATTACAATTCATCAAATGAATAAACAACCAACAAACATACAATCCACAAGGCTCCCACTAAAGACGATCATTCAGGTATCTATTACCCATTGATCTAACATGACCATCATGCTTCTTTTGTGTAAGAGGCTTTGTCAGTGGATCCGCTATATTTTCTTCAGTCGGTACTCTGTAAATGTTCACATCTCCTCGATCGACAATCTCTCGAATAAGATGGAATCGCCGAAGTATGTGCTTGGAGCGCTGATGAGATCTAGGTTCCTTAGCTTGGGCTATTGCACCATTGTTATCACAGTAGAGAACTGCATGACAAACAATACTAGGAACTACACCAAGCTCACTGATGAATTTCCTAATCCACACAGCCTCCTTCACCGCATTTGCAGCAGTGATATACTCGGCCTCAGTCGTAGAATCGACAACTGTCTCTTGCTTGGAACTTTTCCAACTAACAGCTCCTTCATTAAGGAAAAATACAAAACCTGATTGAGACTTTGAATCATCCCTATCAGTCTGAAAGCTTGCATCCGTGTAACCATTTACAACGAGCTCTTCCTCTCCACCATACAACAAGAATAGATCCTTTGTCCTTCTCAAGTACTTTAGGATATTCTTGACAGAAATCCAATGACCATCACCGGGATCAGACTGATATCTGCTCGTCATGCTTAAAGCATAAGAGACATCAGGTCGAGTACACAACATTGCATACATGATTGATCCAATTGCCGAAGCATATGGAATCAACTTCAGGCGGTCCTTATTTTCCAAAGATTTAGGACACTGGTCCGTAGAGAGACTCACACCATGTGACATGGGTAAGAATCCTTTCTTGGACTCAAGCATGTTGAACCGCTTCAACACCTTCTCAATGTATGTACTCTGGGTCAAACCCAGCAACTTCTTCGATGTATCTCTATATATCTTAATACCAAGTATGTAAGTCACTTCACCCAAGTCTTTCACAGAAAAGCAGCTCCCTATGTTGTTCTTAACAACTTGCAGGGTCGGAATGTCATTCCCGATCAACAGTATGTCATCCACATACAATATCAGGAAAACGACAATGCTCCCACTAATCCTCTTATAAACACAAGGCTCATCCTCGTTCTTGATGAAACCAAACTCTTTGATTTTCTCATCAAAATGAAGATTCCAACTTCGAGAAGCTTGTTTCAATCCATAAATGGATCGATTCAACTTGCATATTTTAGTGGCTTCACTTGGAGATATAAAACCCTCGGGTTGTGTCATGTACACTTCCTCAAGGAGGTTTCCATTAAGGAAAGCCGTTTTGACATCCATTTGCCAGATCTCGTAGTCATAATACGCAGCAATAGCAAGTAGAATCCTGATGGACTTGACCATGGCCACAGAGGAAAAGGTCTCATCATAGTCAACACCATGAATTTGCCTGAAATCTTTAGCCGTCAGCCGGCCTTTGAATGTCTGTACATTCCCATCCATGTCGGTCTTCTTCTTGAAGACCCACTTGCACCCTATGGGTCATACCCCTTCAGGTGGTTTCACCAAGGTCCAAACTTGGTTTCCATGCATGGAGTCCATTTCAGATTTCATGGCCTCAAGCCACTTCTCGGAGTCCGGTCCTGTAACATCCTCAATCCTTCTAGACCCATTGGAAATGTTAGGGCATAAGGGTGAGGTGAGTGGTCTTAAGGGCCTTAGGCTAGTGTAGGAATTGCTAAGTGCACACCAAAGCTCAAAAACTAACCTAACCCTAAGCCCCTAAACTAAGTCAATTGACCCTCAATTGTCCAAGAGGACCTCACTCATAATGCCCTAACCACTAAGGGAGACCTATAGGATGAGAAGTGCACTTGGGTGGGACCCAATTGCATGAAATTGACCAAAGTCAACTATAGGTCAACATTAACCAAACCAAGTCAATTAGGGTTCAATTGACCCCCAAATGTTCAAATTGACCCTACCCCCACACTCTAAACACCTTAAGGAACCCAATGGACCAAAAAGCCCCATCATGGTGGGACCAATTGACCCCAATTGACCAAAGTCAAACTTTACCCAATTTTGGTCAAATCTACACCCTTTGATTAAATTGAACCAATTGGAGCCCCACCATGGACCCACCTATGTTGGGTGATGTTAAGGGACCCATGACCCCATGTGGGGTCAACCCACCCACCATGGTTAACCAAAGTCAACCATGGTCAACATAGCCTTTAAAGGGAATTTCAAACCTAAATTGAATGTCACCCCTTAATTAACCATTATACATGGACTTAGCCTTGCCCATCAGCCTTAGACTGAGCCCTAACCTATGGTTTGATTAATCAAATGGAGGGGGGGGGGGGGGGGGGACCAAAAGTGAATCAAAAAGCTTAAAGCAAAAACAAAAAAGCAAAAGCAAGCAATCCCCCCATCTACACTCCATCTCCAATCAACCTAGGGCCTTCCCCTGATTGCTGGGGGTCTGAGCTTGACCCAGATGGAAGCAGGAGGCCGGCAGCTACAGGAGGGTGGCAGCAAGGGGGCACAACCGAGGAGCTCGATTTCAAAACCCCCTATAGAGGCCTCCCCCTCCCATTTCAGCCATCCCATTAGCTTCAGAGCAGTGAGAGCAGACGGAAACGGTACCTGGTGCTAAGCTTTTGCTGGAGAATAGAGATCGGGAGTAGGATCGCCGGAGCTGCACACTTCCATGGCAATCCGCCGCCGGAGTCGCCGCCACGCACCAGCAATGGTTCGTTTCTCCTCCCCTCCCCCCATGCTAGCTTCTCATCTCAAAGGATTGAAGGATCGGGCTCAATTGAGCCCGAATCCACTCATCATTTTCATGGAATTCGGCTCGAATCGAGCTACCCAGGCTCGCCGTAAAACCCCCCCTCCGGCCGCCATGTCGCCGGGAAATCGTAGCCCCGACCACCACGAAGGTGGTGGCCGTGGTGGCCACCAGGTGGCCGGGAAATGGGGGAAGAAATCGGCCCAGCGGGGTTGAATCCTGGCCGTCGGCTCAAGGAGGAAGATGAGCCGCCGCCGTCTGATTGCGCCAAGATCCGTGCTGATCTCCCTTTTTCCTGCATTTATTAATTCATTATGCTTGTTATTCTGCCTTAAAAACTCACTGATCTTCAAATAAAAATTAGGGCCACTTAATGGCCGATTTAGAAAAAGTGCCCAACATAAAAGTTGTAGGCCTAGGTCTTAACTTTCATTTGGCTTTGCGTTTAGGTCATTTGATGACCTACAGCTCCCTAGGGAGCTGTTTTACTAGGGCTGGTCCTACACTAGGTCAGTCCATTAGAAAAATTGCCTAGGTCAAACCCCTCCATCTTTGGAGCTGTGCTTTTAACCATGGGTTGTTATACCCTAGGGGACCCCCTGCCAAAGGGACAGCCCTTGGTGGACACTTTTGCCTAGGGTTTTTGTGATAGCTAGAATATTTGAATTAAGTCGATTTTTGGAGCATATGATGTCCAAATGACACCAAACTTTGGTGGATGGCTCTTTTGTATATGTATATTTCCCACCTAAAATTTCTCTCCATTTGGAGTTGATTTGACATGAAAAATTGGAAACCCTAATGAGGGCCTTTAAGGGTCAAATTAGGGTTTAGGTCATTTTGAGGAGTGGAGTGTGTTAGCCTCCCCCCATCATGTTGGATATGTGGGTATAGATATACAGTTGCTTTTGTCACACCCTAATGGTCCATTTGGAGCCATTAGGGTGGTGTGACCTAAAACCCTAAAGGTAAACCCTTAAGGGTGCAAGTTGGGCTTTGTGAAGAACATAGGATCAAATGTTCTTGCCATGGCTTGGGACTGTGTAGATATGTTTGTTGGAGCATAAATTGACTTAGTAAATTAAATGAGAATTTTTAGGGGTATTTAGGTGTATTTCTTCCTAATAAATGAAAGTGCCCCCTTTCCTTAATAAAATAAGATGCAAGGTCATATGACCTTGTATGACCTTGTTATACTATCAGTGGATATATTAGGATGAAATAAGGTTATGGTAATTTTGTTATGATTTGTTGAAGCATTATTCTTTGAAAGAGAAGCTTTAAGTGCTTGCTAGCTTAAGAGTAATTAATCCTTTTAAAATATCAAATCATAGGGCAATGCTATGATACTTTGGAATCTGTCATTTTATGTCAATATGAGCCCATGATAAATGTTTGGAAGCTTGTTGAATTCTATTTCTTGTACTTCATGTGGAAAGTGAAATTTACATCACTAGAGTATTTAATCCTTTTAAAATATCAAATCATAGGGCAATGTTATGATACTTTGGAATCTGTCATTTTATATCAATATGAGCCCATGATAAATGTTTGGAAGCTTGTTGAATTCTATTTCTTGTACTTCATGTGGAAAGTGAAATTTACATCACTAGAGTATTTAATCCTTTTAAAATATCAAATCATAGGGCAATGCTATGATACTTTGGAATCTGTCATTTTATGTCAATATGAGCCAATGATAAATGTTTGGAGGCTTGTTGAATTTTTTTCTTGTACTTCATGTGGAAAGTGAAATTTACATCACTAGAGTAATTAATCCTTTTAAAATATCAAATCATAGGGCAATGTTATGATACTTGGGAATCTGTCATTTTATGTTAATATGTGCCCATGATAACAGATTGGAAGCTTGTAGATTTATATTCCTTGTACCTCATGTAGAAATTGATAATTGCCACCTTTGGATGTTTAATCATTTTAAAATATCAAATCACATGGTAATGACACAATAATTTGGCAGAGGCCTCTAGGTACCCATATAAACACTTGGTAATTTTTGTGGAATTTTCAAAAGTTCCTAATTATAGTGGCATTTTGGTTATTATACAATTATGATGATATGGTAGGCCAAATGGCATTCCAGGGTCATGATACTCAGTGAACCACCATGATATGGAATATTACCTTACTGATAATTCTCATGTAGCATGATGAATCTTTTTGAGGGTAGTTCATGTGTAATTTGGCTTAAGGCCTTAACTACATTAAATTATAATAAATACCAAATTAATATGGAAAATTATGGAAATTGGAACATAGCTTATTGAGGTCAGTGGAAGCCTAGGATAATTATGCCAGACCCTGGTGATGAGTTTTTAGAAGGGTTCACTTGTGGGATTGATGGATAGTTCAATTTGATGGTCTGCGTTTAGTAAAAACAGAATTTTGAGTTTTTGACAATTCAGATCCCTAAGTAGTGTTTAGAAGTTATATCCAATCAGTAAATGAGTTATATCACACCATGATTCAAGGAGGGTCAATCCTAGGGTTGGTTGTGAGGTTGTATTAGGGTTAATGTAGAAGGAAAAGAGGTACGTCCAACCCAATAGGGTCAGACGGGTCTGGAGCTAAATCACACTAAGCATATGAAAAGATGAGGGTGAACCAAATGTTAACCACCAACTAAAGTAATTGTCTTGAAGAGGACGATGTGGTTGAGCCCATCGATCTGTAGTACCGTTAGGGGCCCCTTACGAAGTACACCGCGGGAAATCCAAGATTCACCCTAAATATAACACGATTTAAATTGTAGGCAAGAGTAGCCTAAGTGGGTATGCAGACTGGTATGGATCTCCTCCAGGAAGGAGATGGGTTGGATCAGCTTGTGTGTTAGTCCCTGAGCCGGAAGCTCGGGTGGACATGTTAACACCTGTTACTTATTCAAATAGTGGCGAGTCTTCGGTACTAGGCTAGTCGTGTCACCGACGGTAGTACGTTGACTCAGGTGAGGGTGAGGTTTAGAGGGCCGGTAAGTTTGAGTACCGCGGTCTGGATGACGATCCCTAATAACCCACCCCGACCTTAAAGTCTGGTGGATTCCAGCAAGAGTACGCAGGGGCTCCACTGTTGTGTTCTTAGCGTTGTGGCGTACATGAGGTCTAGGCTTGGTAGTGACTATACCCGCCTAGGATGTGGAGTGCCCGATCCACTACCACCGTGAGCCACGACGGTCGGTATCCGAAAGGTTGGCTTCCTTTCAAACAAACTGGGAACTATAAAGGTCTGTGTGCATAGAGTCGTGTGGGTGAGTCACATCGCATAATTCTTAAAACATCATAACCATAGCATAACATAACATACACATAGCATAGCCCCATCATATAAATTAGTATGGGCTCTTTTATATGATGGGTTACCTGGACATCTTAACTTATATGTCGTATGGGCGTTCATATAAGTTAAGGTACGAATCTGTGATGGTAGTTTAGATTTACTTACTGCACTGCATTTCCTTTCTACTTACTGCTTACTTCATTGTTGTACTTTACTGCCTTTTACCTGCACTATACTGCTAGCTAGATTTTATTGCTTTACTTATACCTGCTTGAATAGTGCCATGTCACCACCATCTTGTTTACCCCTTGTTTGTCCTCCGCTTCTTCCTCCCGCTCGGTGCCTAGGAGTCGTGGAGGGAGGCGAGGACAAAATGGCTTAGTCTTTATGACTAACGGTCGGTGTGACCGCAGGAGTCCGAGGAGACGGAGTTGTCCCGCGCGCAGCAGGACGTGATGGCAGGACCTGAGCAGCAGATGCAGCGCACTACTACGACGCCACAGGTTGATGATTAGATAGCTAGTCTTACGCATTTTGAGAGTTTTGATGTAGTCTTCCGCATGTTGTAGTGAGAGAGAGATAGTACTCTATTTTGGATATGTATCGGGCATAAGCCCCCTTTTTGCTTGTACTTCTCTTTTGGACTTTCTATTCTCATTATATATTTATATATGATGCTGTGATTGTGGACATGCCTTTCTTTATGTACTTACATTTTGGCATAATTACTTATGATCGTAAAGCCGGCAGGGTTGGTGCTGAGCGGTGTTAGTCGACCCGAGTGTCGGTGACACCACAAGGCAGCGATTCTGGGCGAAGATCCACCTCAACCGTGTGATGCGGGAGAAGTTCGAGTTTTCAAGTACCCGAACGGGTTTTGGAAAAAGAGATCTTACAAATGGTATCACTGAACGAACGATCATAAGAGAACAGTCCACAATGTACTGGGTCACCCCGCTCGAGCTTAGTTTGCGGACAAACTAGGCAACGGAAGCTATGGTGTGCCCATGTATGGAATCACATAAAATAGTCCAATAACCAATAAGTAAGGCCAATTTTTTTTTGACCAAATCCCTATCTTTTGTAGGCCCCAGTGAGCACGGAGCCTCATGTCAGCATTCCTCCCCCTCCGACTACCACTACTTTTCAGCAGTCAGAGTTGGGATAGACGTTAGGAGCCATCCTAGAGACCTTCAGGACCCAGTCCGTCCCGGCACCACTGCCAAACCCGGGAGCGAATTGGTTGAGCACCTTTAGAGGTCTTTCCCCACCGACCTACCGAGGGACAGAGGATGCCGTGAAGACTGAGGAGTGGTTGGACACCATTCAGGAGATGCTGGCCGGCATCGGTTGCCCGATCGGCAAGGCAGTATTTTTGGCAGTGTCAGCTCTTGAGGCACATGCCAAGAGGTGGTGGAAGTCACTATTGGAGACCACCTTCAGAGATAGGGAGTAATCAGATATCTCTTGGGACGAGTTTAGTACCACATTCCTGGAGCACTTCATATCCAGCACGGACAGGGACGAGCTGGAAGAGAGGTTTCTACGCCTCACTCAGGGGACACGCTTGGTGATTGAGTACCAAAGGGAGTTCTCCCATTTAGCCAGGTTTGCGAGGTCTCATGCTCCAGATGATCGTTCCCTTGCGAAGAGATTCTACAAGGGACTTCGAGACCCGTTGAGGCAGGCACTCTTGTTTGTTTCTGAGGGCAGCCTGACTCAGATCATAGAGACAGCGAAGAAGCTAGAGGCAGATCAGATCGGTGTGCAGGGTAGAGTGAAGAGGCCAGCTGAGGCCATGTACCGGGGGGAGAGCAGCAGAGGCTCACAGCTGGGCAGAGTTATGAGACACCGGAGGGCTGGGGGACGTCCTCGTCCTCAGATTGCACCAGTACAGCAGCAGCCCCAGCCCTTACTATCCCCACAACCCCTACGTACCTGGGGGCCCCAGAGATTTGATGACCGGGGACGCGCTCCAGTGGTGTGCTATGAGTGCAACCAGCCAGGTCACATCAAGGCCCATTGCCCTCGATGATTCCCTCCACCTCCTCCTCCACCACCAGCAGCACCTCCGGCAGCCCCTCCAACACAACGGGGCCGAGGCCGAGGACGGGGTAGAGGCAGGGGAAATCACGGCAGAGGAAGGCATCAGGAGCAGGCTTACGCCTTGGATCTTGCACAAACGAGGAACCCGGAGGAGGTTATTGCAGGTAATTTAATGCTTTCAGTATTTTGATTTATTACTGCTTAAATACTCCTGCATTTTTTTAATCTTCTAGTTTATAAAATTAAACAAACAACCCAATTTCCCAGGCATTATAGTGGTGTGTGGCAAGCCCGCCCACACCCTATTCGATACTGGTGCCTCACATAACTTTGTCTCCGAAGACTTTGTTAAGGGCTTAAAGCAGATCCATTATTACACGGGACCCATCAGGAGGGTGCGCCTCCCCAATGGATCAGAGATCGAGACGGCGGCCAAGTGCACCTTGAAGGTGACCATCGGCGTCCTAACGCTCGATGCTCCAGCTTCGGTGCTAAAGCTCGCGGACTTCGACCTTATTTTGGGCATGACGTGGCTCGCGGGGAACCACGCCCAGATAGACTGCCAAGCAAAGAGAGTGGTGGTGTGGCACGATACCACCTCCGCGACGTTCGAAGGTATTGAGCCGATCTCCCGCTCTTCTTTATCTTCTGTCCAGGTAGTCAAGGCCCACGAGCAGGGCGACGAGGTATATCTTGTGTGCTTCGAGATGGCGGAGGTGGAGGCCTCCTTATCAGACATTCCTATAGTACGGGACTTCTCCGACGTATTCCCAGAGAAGTTGCCCGGACTGCCACCGCATCGATAGATAGACTTTCCGATTCAGCTGGTGCAGGGAACGAGGCCTGTGTCTCGGGCACCCTACCGCATGGCACCCAGGGAGCTGGCAAAGTTTAGGGTGCAATTGAGAGAGCTGGTAGATGCGGGTTTCGTCAGGCCGAGCTCTTCACCTTGGGGAGCGCCGGTGTTATTTGTGAAGAAGAAGGATGGGACGCTCAGATTGTGTATAGATTATCGGGAGCTCAACAGACTGACGGTGCGGAACACCTATCCGTTGTCGAGGATTGACGAGCTCTTCGATCATTTGCAGGGAGCTCACTGGTTCTCCAAGCTTGACTTGAGATCAGGGTACTATCAGCTACGGATCCGAGAGGAGGACATACCGAAGAGAGCCTTCAGTTCCCGGTATGGATTGTACGAGTTCACGGTGATGCCCTTCGGGCTCACTAATGCCACCTCAGCTTTCATGAGCATGATGAACAGGGTGTTCGAGGCCTTTCTCGACATCTTCGTTATCGTGTTTATCGACGACATTCTAGTATATTCCAGGACGGAGGAGGAGCATGCTGGGCATCTGGCCCTAGTATTGAGGAAGCTGAGAGAACACCAGATGTATGCGAAGTTCTCCAAGTGTCATTTTTGGCTACGGGAGGTGGCTTTTCTAGGACACATCATCAGTGGAGCAGGTCTGGCAGTGGATCCGGCCAAAGTGCGGGCCGTTCAGGAGTGGCCTCGACTACAGTCAGCTTCAGATGTTCGGAGCTTTCTAGGATTGACAGGCTACTACCGGAAGTTTGTGGAAGGGTTCTCCAGGATTGCCCTTCCGCTCACTTCTTTGACCAAGAAGGATGCCCCATTTGTCTTTACTCCGCAGTGTGAGGCGGCCTACTTGGAGCTGAAGGGCCGACTCACCTCTTCCACCATCCTTGCACTTCCATCTGGGAAGGAAGGATTTCAGGTTTACACGGACGCATCATACCAGGGGTTGGGAGCGGTGTTGATGCAGCACGATCACGTGATCGCGTACGCTTCCCGTCAGTTGAAGGTTCACGAGAGGAACTACCCAGTGCATGACCTCGAGCTCGGAGCGGTCATCTTTGCCTTGAAGACCTGGAGGCACTATCTTTATGGGGTTCATTGTGAGATCTTCTCAGACCACAAGAACCTCAAGTATATTGATACGCTGAAGGACTTGAACCTACGTCAGCGGAGGTGGTTAGAGTTCTTGTGCGACTACACGTACACACTGCATTACCATCCAGGCAAGGCCAACACCGTAGCAGATGCTTTGAGCAGGAGAGGAGGTACATCAGGAGCAGAGAGCCGCGTGATGGCTGTGGAGTTGATTCAGGCCTTGGAGGGCATGCACATCACAGTTGTATCCAGGGCCGACCCCGAGACGTACATGGAGTATCTAGCGTCCTTGAATATTGTCTGCGATATTCGGGACCGCATTTGGGAGGCACAGTTGCAGGACCCTGCCCTGGAGCCAGTATTCAGATCGTTGGTGGACGGCGTGGCAGGGGACTATTCGTTGAGAGATGATCTTATTCACCATCGAGATCGAGTCTACATTCCAGCTGGAGGAGGTATTAGAGATGAGGTGCTTAGGGAGGCTCATTGCTCCCAGTACTCAGTACATCCAGGGATCACGAAGATGGCAGCAGACCTTCGGAAGGTTATGTTTTGGCCAGGGATGAAGAGAGATATCATACAGTATGTGACGCACTGCGAGGGCTGCCAGCGAGTGAAGGCGGAGTGCAGGAGCTCGGGAGGTTTGTTGCAGCCTTTACCAGTACCTGAGTGGAAGTTTGAGGATATATCGATGGATTTTGTGCATGGACTACCTCGCTCCCGCTCTGGGAATGACTCAATATGGGTGATAGTGGACAGGCTGACGAAGGTAGCTCGGTTTATTCCGGTACAGAAGGGGGGCCCAGTCGGTGACCTAGTCAGGGTGTTTGTGGAACAGGTGGTTAGATATCACGGGGTGCCCAAGACGATTGTTTCAGATAGAGATGGACGCTTCACTTCGAGGGAGTGGAAGGCGGTCCAGGCTTACTTGGGATCCCGGTTGACATTTAGCACGGTGTTCCATCCACAGACTGACGATCAGACTGAGCGCACCAACCGGACTATGGAGGACCTACTGCGTTTGTGCATCTTAGATACCGGCAAGCCCTGGGAGAGACTGTTGCCTTTGATAGAGTTTTCCTATAACAACAGTCACCAGGCTAGCATTGGGATGGCACCTTATGCCGCACTGTACGGGAGGAAGTGCCGCACACCACTTTCCTGGATTCAGGACGAGGACCCGAGGTCGTTGGGTTCAGATTACATTGAGGAGTCGGATGCGCAGGTAAGACTGATCAGGGAGCGGATGCTGGAGGCCCAGAGCAGACAGGCGAAGTACTATGATGCGCGGCATCGTATGGTGGAGTTCCAGGTAGGAGAGCGTGTGTTCTTGAAGATCCGTCCTATGCACAAGGTTTCTCGAGTGCGGGGGCACAAGAAGCTCAGTCCTCGGTACGTGGGGCCTTATTTGATCCTGGAGCGGATCGGTCCTTTGGCGTA
Source organism: Dactylorhiza incarnata (assembly GCA_033032865.1). NCBI lineage: Eukaryota > Viridiplantae > Streptophyta > Magnoliopsida > Asparagales > Orchidaceae > Dactylorhiza > Dactylorhiza incarnata. The sequence continues at coordinate 2,728,424 of JAWHQI010000205.1, read as the reverse complement.
CAGGCTGGAGCTACCGCTAGAGTTGGAGAACCTGCATGATGTCTTCCACGTCTCTTCGCTTCGGAGAGCCCTGCTTCGCCCTGAGCAGCATGTTACATCTACTTCAGGCCCGGTGGCGCCCGATCGGTCAGTCCTACTGGAGCCCATCCGGATCGACGATACGGAGGTCCGAGTCCTGCGGCGGAAGAGTGTACCGTTGGTGAATGTGCTGTGGTCCAACCACGGGCGAGAGGAGCACACTTGGGAGCCCATGGACCTCATGCAACAACGATACCCGGAACTCTTCACTTCAGGTACAACCTAAACATCCTTGCAGATTTCTTTTACCTTACATTGCGTAGAACCCGTAGACCCGATCTTAAATTTTGGGGACGAAATATTTTTTTGTTTATTAGGATTTGTAACATCCCCAATCCTTCTAGACCCATTGGAAATGTTAGGGCATAGGGGTGAGGTGAGTGGTCTCAAGGGCCTTAGGCTAGTGTAGGAATTGCTAAGTGCACACCAAAGCTCAAAAACTAACCTAACCCTAAGCCCCTCAACTAAGTCAATTGACCCTCAATTGTCCAAGAGGACCTCACTCATAATGCCCTAACCACTAAGGGAGACCTATAGGATGAGAAGTGCACTTGGGTGGGACCCAATTGCATGAAATTGACCAAAGTCAACTATAGGTCAACATTAACCAAACCAAGTCAATTAGGGTTCAATTGACCCACAAATGTTCAAATTGACCCTACCCCCCACACTCTAAACACCTTAAGGAACCCAATGGACCAAAAAGCCCCATCATGGTGGGACCAATTGACCCCAATTGACAAAAGTCAAACTTTACCCAATTTTGGTCAAATCTACACCCTTTGATTAAATTGAACCAATTGGAGCCCCATCATGGACCCACCTATGTTGGGTGATGTTAAGGGACCCATGACCCCAAGTGGGGTCAACCCACCCACCATGGTTGACCAAAGTCAACCATGGTCAACATTGCCTTTAAAGGGAATTTCAAACCTAAATTGAATGTCACCCCTTAATTAACCATTATACATGGACTTAGCCTTGCCCATCAGCCTTAGACTGAGCCCTAACCTATGGTTTGATTAATCAAATGGAGGGGGGGGGGGGGGGGGGGGGGGGGCAAAAGTGAATCAAAAAGCTTAAAGCAAAAGCAAAAAGCAAAAGCAAGCAATCCCCCCCCCCCCTCTACACTCCATCTCCAATCAACCTAGTGCCTTCCCCTGATTGCTGGGGGTCTGAGCTTGACCCAGATAGAAGCAGGAGGCCGGCAGCTACAGGAGGGTGGCAGCAAGGGGGCACAACCGAGGAGCTCGATTTCAAAACCCCCTATAGAGGCCTCCCCCTCCCATTTCAGCCATCCCATTAGCTTCAGAGCACTGAGAGCAGACGGAAACGGTACCTGAAGCTAAGCTTTTGCTGGAGAATAGAGATCGGGAGTAGGATCGCCGAAGCTGCACACTTCCATGGCAAACCACCGCCGGAGCCGCCGCCACGCACCAGCAATGGTTCGTTTCTCCTCCCCTCCCCCCGTGCTAGCTTCTCATCTCAAAGGATTGAAGGATCGGGCTCAATTGAGCCCAAATCCACTCGTCGTTTTCATGGAATTCGGCTCGAATCGAGCCACCCAGGCTCGCCGGACAACCCCCCTCTGGCCGCCATGTCGCCGGGAAATCGTAGCCCCGACCACCACGAAGGTGGTGGCGGTGGTGCCCGGCCGTGGTGGCCACCAGGTGGCCGGGAAATGGGGGAAGAAATCGGCCCAACGCGGTTGAATCCTGGCCATCGTCTCAAGGAGGAAGATGAGCCGCCGCCGTCTGATTGCGCCAAGATCCGTGCTGATCTCCCTTTTTCCTGCATTTATTAATTCATTATGCTTGTTATTCTGCCTTAAAAACTCAGTGATCTTCAAATAAAAATTAGGGCCACTTAATGGCCGATTTAGAAAAAGTGCCCAACATAAAAGTTGTAGGCCTAGGTCTTAACTTTCATTTGGCTTTGAGTTTAGGTCATTTGGTGACCAACAGCTTCCTAGGGAGCTGTTTTACTAGGACTGGTCCTACACTAGGTCAGTCCATTAGAAAATTGCCTAGGTCAAACCCCTCCATCTTTGGAGCTGTACTTTTAACCATGGGTTGGTATACCCTAGGGGCACCCCTGCCAAAGGGACAACCCTTGGTGGACACTTTTACCTAGGGTTTTTGTTATAGCTAGAATATTTGAATTAAGTTGATTTTTGGAGCATATGATGTCCAAATGACACCAAACTTTGGTGGATGGCTCTTTTGTATATGTATAGTGCCCACCTAAAATTTCACTCCATTTGGAGTTGATTTGATATGAAAAATTGGAAACCCTAATGAGGGCCTTTAAGGGTCAAATTAGGGTTTAGGTCATTTTGAGGAGTGGAGTGTGTTAGCCTCCCCCCGTCATGTTGGATATGTGGGTATAGATATACAATTACTTGTTTCACACCCTAATGGTCCATTTGGAGCCATTAGGGTGGTGTGACCTAAAACCCTAAAGGTAAACCCTTAAGTGTGCAAGTTGGGCTTTGTGAAGAACATAGGATCAAATGTTCTTGCCATGGATTGGGACTGTGTAGATATGTTTGTAGGAGCATAAATTGACTTAGTAAATTAAATGAGAATTTTTAGGGGTATTTAAGTGTATTTCTTCCTAATAAATGAAAGTGCCCCCTTTCCTTAATAAAATAAGATGTAAGGTCATATGACCTTGTATGACCTTGTTATACTATCAGTGGATGTATTAGGGTGAAATAAGGTTATGGTAATTTTGTTATGATTTGTTGAAACATTATTCTTTGAAAGAGAAGCTTTAAGTGCTTGCTAGCTTAAGAGTAATTAATCCTTTTAAAATATCAAATCATAGGGCAATTCTATGATACTTTGGAATCTGTCATTTTATGTCAATATAAGCCCATGATAAATGTTTGGAAGCTTGTTGAATTCAATTTCTTGTACTTCATGTGGAAAGTGAAATTTACATCACTAGAGTATTTAATCCTTTTAAAATATCAAATCATAGGGCAATGCTATGATACTTTGGAATCTGTGATTTTATGTCAATATGAGCCCATGTAAATGTTTGGAAGCTTGTTGAATTCTATTTCTTGTACTTCATGTGGAAAGTGAAATTTACATCACTAGAGTATTTAATCCTTTTAAAATATTAAATCATAGGGCAATGCTATGATACTTTGGAATCTGTCATTTTATGTCAATATAAGCCCATTATAATTGTTTGAAAGCTTGTTGAATTCTTTTTCTTGTACTTCATGTGGAAAGTGAAATTTACATCACTAGTGTAATTAATCCTTTTAAAATATCAAATCATAGGGAAATGTTATGATACTTGGGAATCTGTCATTTTATGTTAATATATGCCCATGATAATAGATTGGAAGCTTGTAGATTTATATTCCTTGTACCTCATGTAGAAATTGATAATTGCCACCTTTGGATGTTTAATCATTTTAAAATATCAAATCACATGGTAATGGAACAATAATTTGGAAGAGTCCTCTAGGTACCCATATAAACACTTGGTAATGTTTATGGAATTTTCAAAAGTGAATTACTATTTTTCCTAATTATAGTGGCATTTTGGTAATTATACAATTATGATGATATGGTAGGCCAAATGGAATTCTAGGGTCATGATACTCAGTGAACTACCATGATATGGAATATTACCTTACTGATAATTCTCATGTAGCATGATGAATCTTTTTTAGGGTAGTTCATGTGTAATTTGGCTTAAGGCCTTAACTACATTAAATTATAATAAATAACAAATTAATATGGAAAATTATGGAAATTGGAACATAGCTTATTGAGGTCAGTGGGAGCCTAGGATAATTATGCCAGACCCTGGTGATGAGTTTTTAGAAGGGTTCACTTGTGGGATTGATGGATAGTTCAATTTGGTGGTCTGCGTTTAGTAAAAACAGAATTTTCAGTTTTTGATAATTCAGATCCCTAAGTAGTGTTTAGAAGTTATATCCAATCAATAAAAGAGTTATATCACACCATTATTCAAGGAGGGTCAATCCTAGGGTTGGTTGTGAAGTTGTATTAGGGTTAATGTAGAAGGAAAAGATGTACGTCCAACCCAATAGGGTCAGACGGGTCTGGAGCTAAATCACACTAAGCATATGAAATGATGAGGGTGAACCAAATGTTAAACACCAACTAAAGTAATTGTCTTGAAGTGGACGATGGGGTTGAGCCCATCAATCTGTAGTACCGTTAGGGGCCCCTTACGGAGTACACCGCGGGAAGTCCAAGATTCACCTTAAATATAACACGATTTAAATTGTAGGCAAGAGTAGCCTAAGTGGGTATGCAGACTGGTATGGATCTCCTCCGGGAAGGAGATGGGTTGGATCAGCTTGTGTGTTAGTCCCTGAGCCGGAAGCTCGGGTGGACATGTTAACACCTGTTACTTATTCAAATAGTGGCGAGTCTTCAGTACTAGGCTAGTCGTGTCACCGACGGTAGTACATTGACTCAGGTGAGGGTGAGGTTTAGAGGGCCGGTAAGTTTGAGTACCGCGGTCTGGAGGACGATCCCTAATAACCCACCCCGACCTTAAAGTCTGGTGGATTCCAGCAAGAGTACGCAGGGGCTCCGCTGTTGTGTTCTTAGCGTTGAGGCGTACATGAGGTCTAGGCTTGGTAGTGACTATACCCGCCTAGGATGTGGAGTGCCCGATACACTACCACCGTGAGCCACGATGGTCGGTACCCGAAAGGTTGGCTTCCTTTTAAACAAACTGGGAACTATAAAGGTCTGTGCGCATAGAGTCGTGTGGGTGAGTCACATCGCATAATTCATTAAAACATCATAACCATAGCATAACATAACATACACATAGCATAGCCCCATCATATAAATTAGTATGGGCTCTTTTATATGATGGGTTACCTGGACATCTTAACTTATATGCCGTATGGGCGTTCATATATGTTAAGGTACGAATCTGTGATGGTAGTTTAGATTTACTTACTGCACTGTATTTCCTTTCTACTTACTGCTTACTTCATTGCTCTACTTTACTGCCTTTTACCTGCACTATACTACTAGCTAGATTTTATTGCTTTACTTATACCTGCTAGAATAGTGCCATGTCACCACCATCTTGTTTACCCCTTGTTTGTCCTCCGCTTCTTCCTCTCGCTCGGTGCCTAGGAGTCGTGGAGGGAGGCGAGGACAAAACGACTTAGTCTTTATGACTAACGGTCGGTGTGACCGCAGGAGTCCGAGGAGACAGAGTTGTCCCGTGCGCAGTAGGACGTGATAGCAGGACCTGAGCAGCAGATGCAGCGCACTACTACGACGCCACAGGTTGATGATTAGATAGCTAGTCTTCCGCATTTTGAGAGTTTTGATGTAGTCTTCCGCATGTTGTAGTGAGAGAGAGATAGTACTCTATTTTGGATATGTATCGGGCATAAGCCCCCTTTTTGCTTGTACTTCTCTTTTGGACTTTCTGTTCCCATTATATATTTATATATGATGCTGTGATTGTGGAGATGCCTTTCTTTATGTACTTACTTTTTGGCATAATTACTTATGATCGTAATGCCGGCAGGGTTGGTGCTGAGCGGTGTTAGTCGACCTGAGTGTCGGTGACACCGCAAGGCAGCGATTCTGGGCAAAGATCCACCTCAACCGTGCGATGCGGGAGAGGTTCGAGTTTTTAAGTACCCGAACGGGTTTTGGAAAAAGAGATCTTACAGGTCCATTCATAGCCTCTTGGTAGGTTGCAGGCTCATCATCATGATCCATAAGCAAATCTTAATGAACGATATACTAGGACGCTTCCTAGTCCATATCTCATATTGTGTCTTTTGAACTGTTTTGGTTGGAACTCAATTTAGTGTGAAAGCAGCAGTCTCTAGAGCAAAACCCCAAAAGGAAACGAGCAGATCTGCATGGCTCATCATCGACCGCACCATGTCTAACAAGGTACGATTCCTCCTCTCAGAAACACCATTATGTTGAGGTGTTCCGGGCGGAGTGAGCTATGATACAATACCACACTCTTTCAGATGATCACAAAACTCATGACTTAGATATTCGCCACCTCGATCAGATCGGAGTGCTTTTATCCTTTTTCCTAGTTAGTTCTCTACTTAATTCTTAAACACTTTGAACTTTTCAAAGGCTTCAGATTTGTTCTTCATAGGAAACACGTATCCGTATCTACTGAAATCATCAGTAAATTTAACTAAGTAGTAGAACCCACCTCTAGCCATAGAACTCATTGGTCCGCATACATCACTATGTATTATACCCAAGAGATCATCAGCCCTCTCACTACAACTAATGAAAGGAGCTTTCGTCATCTTGCCTAATAAACACGACCCGTCTCTCTCAAATGATTCAAAATCAAATGAGTCCAGTAGTCCATCTCTATGGAGCTTGGATATGCGTTTCTCGTTTATATGGCCTAAACGACAATGCCAAAGGTACGTAGGGTTCAAGTCATTTGTTGTTAGTCTTTTAGTATTTTCTATATTATAGATTGGATGGTTTAAGTTCAAAACATATAAACCATTAAACAATTGGGCTACACCATAACAAACATCATTCATAAAAATTGAACAACAATTGTTCTTAATTATAAACGAAAAACCTTTCATGTCAAGACATGAAATGGATATAATGTTTCTAGTTATTGCTGGAACATAATAACAGTTATCTAATTCTATTACAAGCCCAGTGGGCAAAGAAAGACAATAGACACCAACGACAATGACATCAACTCTTGCTCCATTTCCGATGAGCAGGTCTACCTCACATTTACCCATCATTCTTCTCCTTCTCAGTTCTTGCACATTTGTACAAATATGTGAACCGCATTCGGTATCTGATGCGCAAATCTCGCACACCGCTATAGGCGGTAGCTAGACTGCGGCACGAAACGGCAGTGTACCGATCGTTCAAGTAATATAAAATGGGAATGAATCCCCAAGTATCGATCTCAAAGGAACACAGTAAGGTGGAGTTTATTATCGAGGAAGGACTTGAGATTGAAGTCCTTTCGTGCGGATGGATGCGGAAACGGGTGTTTTGGATTGTGGAAAATAAAGAGAAAATATTACACTACTCCTATGCAATGCCGCTATGCAAAGCTTCGCTTGGCGGAATGGAAACTAGGTAGGCTTTGAGCGCGCTACTTCGAGAGGGTGGATGGACGAGTAGGCAAGTGAAGTGAGGGTCGTAAGCACCTCTTCGACAAGCACGCCACTAGCAATTGCTAGTGCGGCAAACGAACGCAACGGCGGGATGAAGGATAGAATGGGGTGCACCTCAAGCAACATAAACCACAAAGCATTTCATATAGACATGAAATGTAAAGAAATACAAACAAGTTTATGTACTCTACTTCATCACAATGTAAGGATCTAACTACATAAACATCAATAAGAGGAGAACAAAGGAAGAAATCGACCGAATCCGAAGGCTCGTTGGAGATTCACGGTTGGAATCGCTGGGTTGTCAATCCGCGTCCAAGCTCGGTCAGCAACTGCGTCCGGGGTAGAGAGAGCTGTCACGACTCTCCAATGGACCCGTCTTCTTCGTCTCACGATCCGGTGGAGGTTGCAAACTTCCCCTTGCTTGAAGGTAATGGTGGCTAGATCTCCCTTGAAGCTCTAGGATGAAGGAGGAGGCCAAAGGGACGAAACCCTGGTGGAAATGGCGAAATCGGTGCTGCTGTACGGCGCGTACAGAACTCTCGATTTAGGTCGAAGCTGCAGCTTTTATAGAAAAACGTTAGAAGTTTAGTCACGCACGGTCGAACGCACGACCGTGCGTGGACCGTGCGATACTTAAGCTCAGCAGGCGTGCAGGAGAAGAAGGCTTGCGCTCGTGCGTTTTGCTCACGCACGACCAACGCCGCCCGTGCGTTCAAACGCACGGGTAAATTTCGACGCTCCATTTTCTGCCCAGACACAAACGCACGACCGCCACCGACCGTTCGAAAAGGAAACGCACGACCGTGCGATATGCACAGAAATGACTTCTGGGGAAAACGGGACGATCAGGTCACCTGCATACAAGATCAACGGCTGGGAATACACATCCAGCAGCACAGAGATACAGAAAATACAATGGGGAGCACGAAGTGCTTACCCCCAACAACAAAGTGCGCAATTGCACACAAAAACAGGCACAACTATATACTTCTAATAAAAGCATGAATAAAGGAAATATGAACGGAACTGAAGCACACAAGCAGAAAAACTAGCCTAAATGAGTCCGAAAATAGGTATATAATAGGGACTCATCACACCCCCAGACTTACCTGTTTGCGCGTCCCGAGCAAACAATTCCTACGCAAGCGGGAATATAAAATATCTAACTAAAAATTACAAAATGGAATATCATGCGAAGTCGCATGCTCATGCTCGTATAAGAAAACTAGAGAAGATTTCTAATTATACACAGAGTTTATGAATTTCTAAAAACATAAATAATTGTACTTCTACTCAAAATGAGAATTACAGTGAATCATCTGGTCATGCATACGGAGAAAGTAAACTGAATGTTGAGGCGAGCATTGCCAAAGATCGGGGTGCCGGAAAAACTCCACCGAAATCCATCGGTGTCGGTGACCATAGGCTTGCCCGGTTACATTCTCTCCACGACACTAGATTGGCTCAAGGCGTGAGTCAGTAGGACTTGTAGGTTTTGAATGGGGCTTGGGTTATGGTGAGATAAACAAAGGTAAACCTGGAGGCTAAGCACACCCAACCCGACATGAGCATAAGAAAAGCTACCCACACGACTATAATAAACAAGTGCATCACACCCCCAGACTTAGACTTTTGCAACATAGGTGTGTGCACTGCCCACTCTCGAATACAAATTTCAAACAAATTTTTCAATTACTTTTCATTCTTCTTTTTCTTTTCAACTCTTTTTTTTTCTTTTTCAGCAAAATTTTCAATGAAAACACCCACAGTTTCCACTATATAAAAAAATACCACATCAACACCCCCCAAAATGTAAAAAGAACTATAACTAAAGCTCAGATTTTGGTGTGCGACTAGGTTAGGCTTTTAGGCTTTGGTGAAATAAAAGTGGGGCTGAATCAAGAGGAAGGGGTAGGCACAAAGGGGCTAGCACGGGTAAATGATAGGCATGAAATAAAAAGCTCAACCGGGCCAAAATGATGGCCTATGTCATTCTCACGCACTAGAACTATCCTATGCCAATGCTTCGAGAATCGCTTGGGGCAAGTTCTAGCCACCGAGAAAGATTTTCCTTTCTCCCGACTCGAGCAATACGAATCTAGCAGACGTCTACACACAACCCTACGCTACCGTTTGATTCACACCGGATTCATCATTTGAGTATATTAAACAATATTTATACTAATAAAAATGCATAAAGCTATTAGTATAAGAAGAAACCTAATCTACATGAATCCCTATACTCGCATGAGTACTTGACTAGAAACACCGGAGCCAACATTTTATTCCATTACATAATTTAAAAGCTAGCACAAACATTTTCTCATATGCAAAAAAAGAATGAGTTATACTCGTGACGCGCTAATGGTTAAGTACACGCTTAAGTGGGTGCTAAGTGTGCAAACAAAATGAACAAAAATGATTCTTAGATAAAGAAGCTTCTAGCATGCTAAATAACTGTGCACGTGAGTAGGTACATAAAAATATCTCCCCCAGACTTAGACTATGCATTAAGATATTCTAAAACAAAGTTAGGGGAAGAGGGTACCCAATGCTCAGCAAGTAAGCATTCCGGAAGCCTGTAGTGAAGCTCTACGAAGAATCACGACCACCGCCTTCACAAATAGAAAATACCTGCAAAGGGTGGTCTTCGCACAAGAAAACTAAAATAGCACAAAATAAGCTAGTTTTTGCAGGGGATACATTAAAAGACATGAAAAATTAAGATAACTACTGGGGCTATTGTCCTCCCAGCACGACTTATTCAGGAAGGTGGGGGTCTTAGCTAATGGGCGTATGGAAAGAGAAGTGAACAGGCAGCTGTTCTAATATGCGTGTCGGTAGCGGGTACCGATACGGCGATAAGACAGTTATTCCCCTACCTAAATAAAGATACATGCTGAACACAGGTAGCGGGAATAGGAAGTTAGAAGAGGAGGAGGCCTGGCCCTCACTCATCTCACCACAAAATAAATCCTTGCCTAGCAAGGTGTCATCTCCAGGGAGGCAGCAGGAGAAAGAGATCAATGGGGGAGCTTCCTCATTGGAGGAGGGATCAACCTCCTCGCACATGAGGATGTTATCATCATTGACCTGAGCTGGAAGCTCCAAGTCCTCCTGATGTACCTGTGGAGACTCAACCTGCACAGGCTCAGATAAAGCAGAAGGGGGGTCAAGAAATAAAAGAGAAGAAGAACATAAATAAAAATCAGGCGGAGGAGTGGTCCCGGACTCACTCCCCTCAGGTTGGGAAAGTAAAATAATGTTGGTATTGTCATCAATGCCACAAGATTCGGCGGGATCGACAGTGGCCAAGCTAAGGATTTGGACTTCCTCCACCGGTGCGGAGGAAAGCTCCTCTTCACCTAGAAGGTTGTCCTCCTCCATAGGAGCAGGCACACTTAGATCGCCAGCCTCATCCTGCGACACATCCTCAACAATGTCGTCAGAAATGAATGTAGTAGAATGCACAAAAGGGGGAGGAATAGTGTTTGCATAAAAGTCAAGCACTGGTTCCTCACAAAGAATCAAATCTACGCTAGGAGATGGATGTACAAGGGAGATGGGCTCTGTCATGTCAGTGCCCGGATCAGCCACACATCTGGTGACCATGTCCACATCATACCCTTCATAAGATGAAGGTAATATGGCCACATAACCAGATGTTGAAGGTGTGCTGCCAGAAATAGGATTTGGGACGATCCGAATATCCGGCTAGTCATCCTCGTCCAATTGGCGAAGATAATCAGCACAATCCTTCAAGGCATGATCCATGCTCTGACAAAACAAGCACTGCCTAACGGGCCTCTTTGGCACAGCAGGCGCTGAAGCCGAAAAGAGGTATGAAGGTAAAGGCTCGGCAGAATAGCCATAAGACTTCCGCGCAGCATATGGAGTACCAGACGAAGTCGGTGCTCTATATGCTGGGCTGGGAGTGCTAGGGCTACTATCTCCCTTAGGACATCTATCACTAGCGTGAGAGATATCTCCACAAAAACGGCAACGAATATTGAACGAAGCCCACATAGTGCGAAGATAAAATGATTCAAAAAGAAAACACTATTGTGCACAACACTACACCTAACAATAAATTACTAAACAACCTAATATAAACAGTAAAACAGATTAGGAAGAAATAAAGCAAAAATGCGATAAACAAAATGAAAAGGGCTTAAATCTCAGATTCTCCCTCTCCAGAAAACTCACACGTCTGTGTTCCCCGGCAACGGTGCCAAAAACTTGATGCGCAAATCTCGCACACCGCTATAGGCGGTAGCTAGACTGCGGCACGAAACGGCAGTGTACCGATCGTTCAAGTAATATAAAATGGGAATGAATCCCCACGTATCGATCTCAAAGGAACACAGTAAGGTGGAGTTTATTATCGAGGAAGGACTTGAGATTGAAGTCCTTTCGTGCGGATGGATGCAGAAATGGGTGTTTTGGATTGTGGAAAATAAAGAGAAAATATTACACTACTCCTATGCAATGCCGCTATGCAAAGCTTCGCTTGGCGGAATGGAAACTAGGTAGGCTTTGAGCGCGCTACTTCGAGAGGGCGGATGGACGAGTAGGAAAGTGAAGTGAGGGTCGTAAGCACCTCTTCGACAAGCACACCACTAGCAATTGCTAGTGCGGCAAACGAACGCAACGGCGGGATGGAGGATGGAATGGGGCGCACCTCAAGCAACATAAACCACAAAGCATTTCATATAGACATGAAATGTAAAGAAATACAAACAAGTTTATGTACTCTACTTCATCACAATGTAAGGATCTAACTACATAAACATCAATAAGAGGAGAACAAAGCAAGAAATCGACCGAATCCGAAGGCTCGTTGGAGATTCACGGTTGGAATCGCTGGGTTGTCAATCCGCGTCCAAGCTCGGTCAACAACTGCGTCCGGGGTAGAGAGAGCTGTCACGACTCTCCAATAGACCCGTCTTCTTCGTCTCACGATCCGGTGGAGGTTGCAAACTTCCCCTTGCTTGAAGTTAATGGTGGCTAGATCTCCCTTGAAGCTCTAGGATGAAGGAGGAGGCCAAAGGGACGAAACCCTGGTGGAAATGGCGAAATCGGCGCTGCTGTACGACGCGTACGGAACTCTCGATTTAGGTCGAAGCTGCAGCTTTTATAGAAAAACGTTAGAAATTTGGTCACGCACGGTCGAACGCACGACCGTGCGTGGACCGTGCGATACTTAAGCTCAGCAGGCGTGTGGTGGCGCAAATCTCGCACACCGCTATAGGCGGTAGCTCGACTGCGACACGAAACGGCAGTGTACCAATCGTTCAAGTAATATAAAACGAGGAGTAATCCCCGAGTATCGAATCTCTCAAGGAACACAGTAAGGTGGAGTTAACGTTCGAGGAAGGACTTGAGATCGAAGTCCTTGAGTCGGATGGAATGCGGAAACGGGGTGATTTGGCTTTTGGAAAATAAAAGAAAACAACTACAACTACTCCTATGCAATGCCGCCATGCAGTGCTTCGCTTGGAGGGATGGAGACTAGGCAGGCCTTGAGCGCGCTGCGTCGCAATGGCGGATGGACGAGTAGGCAAACGGAATCGAACTATGCAGGCCTTGAGCGCGCTGCTTCGTAGGGCGAGTGGATTACACGGGCTGCTGTGCCACGCTTCGCTAGGCGGATGGACGAGTAGGCATACGGAATGAGGGTCGCAAACACCTCTTCGACAAGCACGCCACTAACAATTGCTAGTGCGGCACCGAACACAAAGGCGGGATGGAGGATGGATGGTGGCGCTCCTCAAATCACATAAACCACAAAAGCATTTCACATAGAAATGAAATATATAAAAATACAAGCAAGTTTAAGTGCTACTTCATCTTAATACATAGATCTAACTACATACACACATCAATAAGAGAAGAATAAGGCAAGAAATCGACCGAATCCGAAGGCTCATTGTAGATTCACGGTTGAAATCGCTAGGTTGTCAATCCGCATCCATGCTCGGTCCGCAACTACGTCCGGGGTAGAGAGAGCTGTCACTACTCTCCAATGAGCCCGTCTTCTTCGTGTCACGATCCGGTAGAGGTTACAAACTTCCTCTTGCTTGATGGCGATGGCGGCTAAACCTTCCTTGAAGCTCTAGGATGAAGGAGGAGGCCGAGAGGAAGCTCCGGCTCAAGAATGGCGTGAAGAACAAGCCCGGAGCACCTCCAGATGGTGGGCGGCGATGGAGGGGCGAAATCGGGCGCTCTGGAGCAGGAAACGGCGGACTGGCGGAAGAAAATGCGGAAGTCCCGACCTAATTCGCGAGCAGGAATATTTATAGGCGCTGGAATAAACAGTGTGCACGATCATTGGCGCACGACCAGTGGTCGTGCGCACTGGAATCCTGTGAACGTGCGCCTGCCTGGGCGGAGCCTGCAATGTAAGAAATTTATAAAATATAATGTTCGCACGACCAGTGGCGCACGACCAGTGGTCGTGCGCATTATCGTAAATGGTCGTGCGTTCGGTCAAGACAGAACTCAAATAATGGGGGTTGAGTGCGTACGATCAGCGGCACACGACCAGTGGTCGTGCGCAATAGAACCAGTGATCGTGCGCAGTGTTCCTGTGCAGAATTGTACCGGGAACACCTGCACGACTCCTGTTCCAGCACAACCACGAATCCAGCCACTGAAAGTGTCACTTAACAATGCATGAAAACTACTAAAGAAGAAGAACATAAAATAACACCAAAACGGGCCTAGAGGTGCACTTAGCATGGAGTATCAAATATGAGTGAAAATATGTCTAAAGTGAAGTGCATAGACTAGAAAATCGGCTCAGATGAGTCCATAAATGTGTATATATTTGGGACTCATCACACCCCCAGACTTAACTGTTTGCGCGTCCCGAGCAAACCATCTCTCGCGGACAGGAAAAATATAAGCTGGCGAAGAAATTATCAAGCAGAGTACCATGCGAAGTCGCATGCTCATGTGCGTAGAAGTACAGTAGACAAAATTTCTAATTATACATATTAGTTTATAATTTTCTAGGAGCGTATTTATATATTATGTTTACTCAAAAAGTGAATCACGGTGAATCATAAGGTCGTACATAGGAAGAAAGTAAACTGAACGCTGAGGCGAGCATTGCCAAAGATCGGGGCTCGGGACAACTCCATTGAAATCCATCAATGTCGGTGACCATAAGCTTGCCCGTTCGCACTCTCTCCAAGACACTGGTTTGACTCAAATGCGTGAATCAATAGGATTTTAGGTTTTAAATGGGGCTTGGGTTTAGGTGAGGTATACAATGATAAAGACGATGGCTCAAATACTAAACCCATATGAGCTAGTGCAGAAATTATTCTCGTTCACCACACAAACACGCGGGTACATCACACCCCCAGACTTGGACTTAACAACATGGGTGTGTGCACCGCCTACTCCCAAACATATATTTTTACACAGATTTTTCATTAAAGCACATATCTTTTTCTTTTCTTTTCACTTCTTTTCTTTCTCTCATTTTCTTCTTTTCTTTTCTTATCATTTTCAGCAGCTAAACAATAAAACACATCCACATCTTCACAAACATATCACCAAATCAACAACCCAACTCATGAAAATAATGAACAGCTAAAGCTCAGATTTGGGTGTGCGACTAGGATTGGCATTTAGGCTTTGGTGAGACAACAGTGGGGCTGAATCAAAGAAAGGGTAGGCACAACTGGGCTAACGAGGATTAAGCGATAGGAGTGGGCACAAAGGCTCAACCGGGCCAAAATGATGGCCTATATCACATTCACGCAATTGACTAACCGTATACCCATGCTTCAAGAATCGCTTGGGGCAAGTTCTAGCCACCGAGAAAGATAATCCTTTCTCCCGACTCGGGCAATACGAGGCTAACGAACGTCTACACACATCCCTATGCTACAGTTTGATTCATACCGGATTCACCAATTTTTGAGTGTAGTAAACAATATTTACGCTAATAGAAAAATATAAACTAAAAGCATAAAAAGAAATTGAATCTACACGAATTTCTATGTGAGACATGAGCACTCGACTAGGAGCACTATAGAAGTCAACATTTTACTCCGACTCACAATCCTAAGCCAGCACAATGATTTCCCAAATCACACAAAATGAAATGAGTTCAGCTCAAGACGTGCCAACAGCTAAGTGCACGCTCGAGTGGGTGCTGTGGTGTGCAATGAAAATGAACAACAATTTCCAATAAGCTAAAATAAAAGTACTTCTAGCATGCTATGCAAGAGTGCACGTGAGTGGGCACAAAAACTACTCTCTCCCAGACTTAAACTAAACAATCCACAAAATGTATGACATGAAAATCAGAAAAGGCTAGGGAAAGAGAGTACCCAGTGCTTAGAAATGAGCACACCAGAAGATTGGCCTGTAAGCTAAAATGAGCCGCAGCATCCGCCATCCAGAAAAGATACCTGCAGGGGTCAGCTCCGCAGAAACAAAAGAAAATAGAAAACTGAAAAAAAAATACTTCTAACTAAACTTGATTAGATGAAATAAAAATGCAGAAAAGAAAGATAACTACTGGGGTTATTGTCATCCCAGCACGACTTATTTAAAAACATGAAGGTTCTAGCTAATGGGCCAATGAAAAAGAAAATGCACAGGTAACTGCTCCATTATCCATTTCGGTAGCTGGTACCGATACGGAGATAAGGCAGTCACCCCTCTACCTAAATAATAATACCTGCTTGACACAGGTAGAGGGAAAAGAAAGTAAGAAGAGGAGGAGATATCCTCACTCAACTCACCAAAAATATCCTTGCCTAGCAAGGAGTTGTCAACAGGGAGGCAGCAGGAGGCGAAGGCAATGAGTGGAGCTTCCTCTACGGAGGGGGAATAAACCTCCTCACATGAGAGGATGCTCTCATAATTGACTTGAGCAAAAAGCTCCAAGTCCTCCTGAAGTACCTGTGAAGATTCAACCTGCACAGACTCAGATGAAGGAAGGGGATCAAGAAATAAAGAAGACGAAGAACATAAATAAACATCAATCAGGGGAGTGATCCCGGTCTCACTCCCATCAGGTTGGGGAAGTAAAATAATGTTTGCATTGTCATCAATGCTATAAGATTCGGCGGGATCAATGGTGACCAGGCTTAGGATTTGGACTTCCTCCACCGGTGTTGAGGAAAACTCCTCTTCACCTAGAAGGTTGTCCTCCTTCATAGGAATAGGCACAACACTCAGATCACCCACCTCATCCTGCGACACATCATCAACAATGTCGTCAGAGACGAGTATAGTATGCACAACAGGGGGAGGAGTAGTGCTCGGATAAAAGTCGAGCACCGATTCCTCACAAAGAATTGAATCCACTAGAGGTGGTGGATGCACATGGAGAATAAGCTCAGCAATGTCGGTGCATAGATCAGCCGCACATCCGGTGACCGTGTCCATGCCATACCCTTCAAGATGTGAAGGTGACAAAGACACATAACCGGATGTTGAAGGTGTGCCGCCAGAGTTAGGAGTTGGGACGATCCGGATATCCGGCTCGTCATCCTCATCCAATTGGCGAAGATACTCGGCACAGTCCTTCAAGACATGATCAGTGCTCCGACAAAACCGGCACTGCCTTGCGGGCTTCTTTGGCACAGCGGGGGCTGAAGCCGAAAAGAAGTATGACGGTAAAGGCTCAACAGAGTAGCCATAAGACTTACGCGCACCATATGGAGTACCAGACGAAGTCGGTGCTCCATATGCTGGGCTATAAGAATTATGCCCACCATTCTCCGTAGGGCATTCATCACTAGAGTGGGAGGTAGATCCACACCAACGGCAACGGATATTAAGATGTGCCCACATAGTGCGAAGATAAAACGATTCAAAAAGAAAAACACTATTGTGCGAAATACCACACCTAATAATAATTACTAAAGCAACCTAATTAAAACAGGAAAATGGAATAAAAAGAAATAAAACAAAGAAATGCAATTTACAAATGGAAGGGCTTCTCTCTCAGGTTCTCCCTCTCCAGAAAACTCACACGACTGTGTTCCCCGGCAACGGCGCCAAAAACTTGGTGGCGCAAATCTCGCACACGGCTATAGACGGTAGCTCGACTGCGACACAAAACGGCAGTGTACCGATCGTTCAAGTAATATAAAACGAGGAGTAATCCCCGAGTATCGAATCTCTCAAGGAACACAGTAAGGTGGAGTAAACGTTCGAGGAAGGACTTGAGATCGAAGTCCTTGAGTCGGATGGAAAGCGGAAACGGGGTGATTTGGCTTTTGGAAAATAAAAGATAACAACTACAACTACTCTTATGCAATGCCGCTATGCAGTGCTTCGCTTGGCGGGATGGAGACTAGGTAGGCCTTGAGCGCGCTGCGTCGCAAGGGCGGATGGACGAGTAGGCAAACAGAATCGAACTATGCAGGCCTTGAGCGCGCTGCTTCGTAGGGCGAGTGGATTACACGGGCCGCTGTGCCACGCTTCGCTAGGCGGATGGACGAGTAGGCATACGGAATGAGGGTCGCAAGCACCTCTTCGACAAGCACGCCACTAACAATTGCTAGTGCGGCACCGAACACGAAGGCGGGATGGAGGATGGATGGTGGCGCTCCTCAAATCACATAAACCACAAAAGCATTTCACATAGAAATGAAATATATAAAAATACAAGCAAGTTTAAGTGCTACTTCATCTTAATACATAGATCTAACTACATACACACATCAATAAGAGAAGAATAAGGTAAGAAATCGACCGACTCCGAAGGCTCGTTGTAGATTCACGGTTGAAATCGTCGGGTTGTCAATCCGCATCCAAGCTCGGTCCGCAACTACGTCCGGGGTAGAGAGAGCTGTCACTACTCTCCAATGAGCCCGTCTTCTTCGTGTCACGATCCGGTAGAGGTTTTCAAACTTCCTCTTACTTGATGGCGATGGCGGCTAAACCTTCCTTGAAGCTCTAGGATGAAGGAGGAGGCCGAGAAGAAGCTCCGGCTCAAGAATGACATGATGAACAAGACCGGAGCACCTCCAGATGGTGGGCGGCGATGGAGCGGCGATGGAGGAGCACCTCCTCTTGCTTGGTGGCCGTGCGTGGGCCAAGCCCGACGGTAAGCGCTGGCGGCCGGCGCCCGCGCGTCCCCACGCATACCTGCGGCGGGTCGGAGCCGGCCGAGGGGGGAGGGCGACCGGCGCCCTCTCGCCCTCGCGTGCGTGGCCTCGGCCGGCCGAGGGTGCGGGCGGCCGGCGCCTGTGGCCAAGGTCTTGCACGCGGGCGGCTGCTGCCCGCGCATGCTCGTGCGTTGAGGAAGTCGGCGCCCGCGTGCCCTCGTGCGCGGACGAGTCTGGCCGAGGGGGCGGGAGATCGGTGTTGGCGCGCCGGTGCATGCGGTTGGTGCTGGCTTGTATTTGTCGCGTGTCCCTTTGGCCTTTTCGTTACCATGTTCTGACGTTCGTGATTATGTACGTCTTTCTTATTTTCATGGTTCGAAACGGGGAGGCCATTCGAGGCCAATGCGTCTGTGCTCTTCTCTTGATGGCGTGCGGATTGACATATGGCGTAAGCGGTTCAGGTTGCCTCTAAATGTCGAGGTAAAGATTCCGTGGGTGGAGGAACGCGCTCAAAACCCGCCTACCGGCTTTATTACTCTTTCTGAAAGCTGTCTAAAATTCGGGTTTCGTATCCCCCCATCTGAGGAGGTGGTTGAGATACTTCGGTTCTGCGGCATCCCGATTACCCAGTTTACGCCTGCCGGGATGGCGAACATCATGGGGATGGTGGTGTTTTTTTGGGAACACAGTGCTCGCTTTCACTCGAGATTTTTAAGGACTGGTGTGAGGCTTCTACCGACTCGGGAGGTCGTATTGAAGTTCGGAGCAACAAGAGTTGGTTTCACTTTGGGGAGAAGACCGATTACCGCCACGGGAATACTCTTTATGGGTATGTGCGGAATCGATGGGAGCTGCCGGAGCTATGGAGGGTGCTCCCTGGACGCTGCCGCCGACTGACTGGACGGGTAGACGAGTTCGTTCCTATCCCGGGCTTCCCTGGTCGAGAAGGGATGTCGAAGTCCCTATTCTGTATTTCTAGCTGCGTGGAGGAAAGCCGACTGCTTTCGGTGGGGCTTTCCTGGGATGCTGAGCGAGAGGCCGCTGTTCCCTTAGATCGCGGGAGAAAGAGGAGGATTGTTTTCAAGAACGGAGGTCCTGGTTCGTGCTCTACTCCGCCGGCGCCTATGAGTCATGATCGCGAGGCCGGCCCGAGCCGTCGCAGGGAAGAGCCGATTTAAGTGGATCCGGAGATTGAGGTTTTGGCGCCTCCTACTACCGACTGGGTCCCGCAGGGAGACTTGCCGCCACCTCCCCTCCTGCCGACGAGGCGAGTTTCTTCTTCTCTTCAGGCGATGGCTTGCGTGGTAAGTGAAGCTTTTCTTCTCTAATCTTGGCTCTTCTTTTCCACTATCTTTTAAGTCTGCTGACCGTTTATCTTTTGTTTGCAGGCAGAGGTTTTGACTAGTGTTGCTCTTACATGGAACGATCATTATGTAGGCCTCAAGGATAACTACTTCGCTCTTCAGGAGGAGTTACGCGTGGCGATGAGCGATTTGTCCATTTTGCAAGGGGAGAGGGATCACGACACATCTCATATCAAGCGGTTGGAGGCCGACGTCTCTTCTTCTCGATCTGAAGTCGAGAAGCTGCGGGTGGAGTACGGTGGTGACAAGGCGCTTGCCCAGGATGCGCTTCGTCAGCTATCAGAAGCTCAAGGGGAGATGTTCCGCTTGGAGGGGGAGCTGGGCTTCCTGAGGAGCGAGGTGGACCGATTGTCGTCGATCGAGCGCAGTCTGGAGGAGGCCAAGGTAGTCGGGGTGACTGAGTACAAAGATTCTCTTGCCTTTGTAGAGGAGCGGTTCCAGATGGCGGAGGAGATTTGTGCTGAGGTCATGACGAAGGAGGTTGAGCCTATGATAGCAGACGAGCGCGAAGTTTACTTTCAGCATGGCATTCAGAAGACTCTTCGTATGATGGGGAGGAAGTTTGGATGCGACACTGCTGGCCTTGGAGCTGGGGATCTTTCAGGGGATGATTGTTCGGATGTAGCCGAGGAATGATGCTAGTTGTCTTCCACTTTCCTGCTTTCCGTATTGTTGTTTGTTTGCGTGTAGCGCTACGCTGATGTGGTTATACTCCTTTATTGCATTTATTGTACCTATTTCCTTGGGTGATTCTGTTGTTCTGGTTATTGATACCTGCGTAGCTTGATGGCATTTCCAAAGTTACGGATGGGTTTGCGCGAGCCTGAGCTCGCGACTTTTACATAATAGAAAATTAGTTTGCACGAGTCTGAGCTCGCGGCTTTTACATAATAGATTTGGCCGGTGAATGGATGGGGTATTCAAACCGAGGGCGAACGTAAGGGGGGCAGGCCCCTACGATGCCGGGACTCGACGGCGGAGGAGAAGGGCGAACCTTCAATCGACGGCGGTGCAAAGTCCCCGGGGCAGGGCCCCAAAGTGGCCGGTGAATAGCCGGTGTATTCAAACCGGGGGAGAACGTAAGGGGGGCAGGCCCCTACGACGCCGGGACTCGACGGTGGAGGAGAAGGGCGAACCTTCAATCGACGGCGGTGGAAAGTCCCCGGGGCAAGGCCCCAAAGCGGCCGGTGAATAGCTGGTGTATTCAAACCGGGGGCGAACGTAAGGGGGGCAGGCCCCTACGACGCCGGGACTCAACGACGGAGGAGAAGGGCGAACCTTCAATCGATGGCGGTGCAAAGTCCCCGGGGCAGGGCCCCAAAGTGGCCGGTGAATAGCTGGTGTATTCAAACCGGGGGTAAACGTAAGGGGGGCAGGCCCCTACGACGCCGGGACACGACGACGGAGGAGAAGGGCGAACCTTCAATTGACGGCGGTGCAAAGTCCCGAGGCAGGGCCCCAAAGTGGGTTCCTGCGGCAGAATAGTGTAGGACAGGTAAAACATAATTAGAAAATGAACATTGATACATGGGCAAGTGTATTCTTGCGGCTTCTGAGCCAAATGTTTCTGATACAAGTTTGACGAGAGAAAAGGTGACATCAAGCTCCCTTTGCATTGTGCTCGCTCGAGCTCTTTCGATCGCTCAGCGTGGTGGGCGACGGTGACTCATCGATCGATCTTTGGTGGAATCCTTCTGTGCTTCTTCGCGGAAAGCCTCAAGGTGTCCTAACTGGACAAGGCGTTCAATTTCTTCTTTCAACCTGGCACAGTGCTCCGTACGGTGTCCTCGGCCTTTGTGAAAATTGCAAAACTGGGATTGATATCCCCTGTGCAGGGAGAGCGCTCTGGTCCAGTTGATGATTGTGCTATTGTAGATGACGAACAATATATGCTCGCGGGGGGCATTTAACGGGGTGTAGATCCGGGATCTTTGATTTGCTAGCCCTCGGGAGCGGTCTGCTTGGTTCTGAATGGGCGGCACGACCTTTTCGAGTTGATGTTGCTGTCCCTTTCTCTTGCGACACATATCCCCAAGTTGTAGTTGGCTTGCCGGTACCGAAAGATTAGCTTTTTCTGCGAATGTGGGGGTTGTGCGGTCCTCCCGCATGCCTTGCTTTTCAGAATTTGATTTTGGTGACGGGTCGTAGTTGGTCCAAGGGAGCTCGACTGCGGCCGTGTTGAAACCACGAATCACATCCTTGAGGATTCTCCCTTTGTTGGCCATGCGTCCAGACATGGAAACGTTGTGGTCTCGGGCGTCGAGTAGGAGACTCCCAAATATTGCGTCGTAGGGGGAGTCTGCCTCTGCGATGATGAACTGAACGTCGTATTGGACAGGTTCCGAGTGCATCCCTATTTGGACGGGGAGGGTGACGACTCCTATGGTGGGTACCATAGTTCCGTCTGGGAGCTCTGCGTCGCTGGCCCTGAGCTTAAGGTTCCCGCTTAGGAGTTTGAGACGCACCACGGCTGCCACGAACATGATATTGAATGAGATGCGGTGGGTTATCAACGCCCTTCTTAGCTCACAGGCTGGATTGCCTATGCTTGCGTCTAAGGCGAAGTCCAACCATCCCCGGGGACGCCCCTGGTGAAAGCTTGTGCAAATCTTCTCGTGTTGCTTGCCCCGCTCAGCTTCCCCTAGGTGGGGTGACTTGTCCGTCTCGGGCTCTTTTTACCGGATCCTTGGCGTGCGCGCTTTGTGCCATTCAACGAATAGTTGGGACAGCTCGGTGAAGTTGTGAATCGCTCTGTTTGGCAGGGAGTGATACCAGCAGAGGGCGTCTCCGCGCAGTGTCTTGGTGAAGATTTTGCAGCTGATTTGGTCGGGAAGTCCGAACGTTCGCACCGTTATCAAGAAGTGATTAACGTGCACGTACGAGTCTTCTGCTCCGTGGAACTCCTTGAGGTGCGGGAACTTTAGCCATGGCGGTACTGGGTATGCCAAAATTGACTTTGACAGGGGGATCGCCTTTGCTGGTGCGTGATATCGTTCGGATCCTGCCCCGCTATGAGAAGGGCCGCCTTGCTAGTTGATCCAATCCACTGGGACTGGATGGGTGCAGCGATGAGCGCTCTTTTTTCCGGGCCTTCAGGGATTGAGGAACTGTATGCATCGGATAGTTCGGGGGAGGTGTCCACTCTCGCTGGTTCCGTGAACTCTGGTGAAGCGGGCACCGCATTCGGAAATCCTTTGCTCGGTAGTTGGGAATCCATTCCCACAAACAGTGCCAAACTATTGCGTGTCGCTTAGGGCTCTTGGTAGACCGGTTTACTTGAACCACCTTAGCTCGGGAGAGAACCAAGCGCGCAAACAGTCAATTTGAGATTCGTTGATTACACTGAGACTTCTTAGCGTGGAAAACCCGGAAAGGGTAAAAAACCACGTGGTCGGAGCTGTCCCGACCAAACTTCCACTATCTTCCGGGGGTTACAATTATAGACATAGAAGTCGAGCGCGACAGGCCGCTGCTCGTTACAATAATAGAGAGAAAGAGAGAGAGAGAGAGAAAGAATTCCGAAGGTGACAGACCATCTCCAGAAAAACTAAGTCCTCTCTCCTTCTGAGAAAGGTGGAGAACAAAAGTGAGAACGCCATGGAGAACAAAAGTGAGCGCGCTGAGTCGCCTTTCAGGAAGAAGGAAATCTTTGAGTCCGAAGGAGAATTCCGCGAAAGTCTGCAAGAAGCTCTCCCGGGTCCAGAAGGACAGGTCCTTTCAAATGAAGCCCTGTGGCTCCTTTTATAGCTTTGGCCGGGGGTAGCCCGGTAATTTTGCCGTTATTACCATCGTAACCACCTGGCGGACGAATCATATTTTCCGGTTCAGAGCACACGGATCGCCATTTTTCGTAACCATCTTGCCCCTCGGGCAGCTCGGGCAGTTCGGGCAGTTTTGTTGGAGGCGAAAAAGGCGACAAGCTGTTCCTGAAATCTGGGAAGCATGGAAAGACAAAAAGTGAGCATGCCAGAAAGACAAAAAGTGAGAAGTCAGAAAAGACAAAAAGTGAGTTGAGCGCGCTCAGAAGTGTTCTGAGCGTGCAACGAACGGAGAAGCAATGTAGGCAACTGGGGAAGCGATCTGAGAGTGCGATGAACGGAGAAAATGCCTGGGTCGCTTTGTGAGGCGTTTTGAACATGTAATGAGCGCGGGAGCGCTCCAAGTGAAATCCGGGGCCCAAAGGGCGAGCGAGCCTGGAGAGGGCGGACACCCCCGAACCCCTTCACGGGAAGGGGTCGTGACTGTACCCCACTAGGGGTGCGGCTTGGCCGCACCCAAAGGGGGTGCGGCTTGGCCGCACCCCACTAGGGGTGCGTCTTGGTCGCACCCCACTAGGGGTGCGGCTTGGCCGTACCCCAAGGGGGTGCGGCTGGGCCTCACCCCAAGGGGGGGTGCGGCTTGGCCGCACCCCGCTAAGGGTGCGGCTTGGCCGCACCCCACTAAGGGTGCGGCTGGGCCGCACCCCACTAAGGGTGCGGCTTGGCCGCACCCCACTAAGGGTGCGGTTTGGCCGCACCCTAAGGGGGTGCGGTTAGGCTGCGTCCCCGTGGGGGCGGCCTGCGCGCTACCGTGCGGTAGAGCCGCGCGGTAGCGCCTCCGGGCTTGGCCGCACCCCGCTAAGGGTGCGGCTTGGCCGCACCCCACTAGGGGTGCGGTTAGTCTGCGCCCCCGTGGGGGCGTCCTGCACGCTACCGCGCACGCTATTGTGCGGTAGCGCTTCCGAGCGGTTTTGGGCGGTTTGGCGAGGGCGGTTGGCCATGGAGAGAGTGGACTTGCCCACTCCCTCATTCTCCCCCCATCATGGTAGTGGCCTTGGGGAGTAACCACCTCCTCTTACGCATATAAATGAGCAGGAGCCTTGTATGAATACGCATCAGAAGTCACACTTCCTTTCTTCTTTTGCAGATCCTCGATATAGAGGGGACAGTTCCGCCTCCAATGCCCTGCCTTACCGTAGTGGTGGCACTTTCCTTCCCTCGCCAGACCTTTCCTTTTTAGTGCAGAAGATTTGGCATCAAGATGAGACTTAGATCCTATCTTCGTCTTCTTGGATCCCTTAGTCTTGCCCTTGCCTTTATGCACCATCAGTATGGGGATAACAAGCTTGACCTTCTTCATGTTATTTTCAGCAGTTCTCAACATGCCTAGGAACTCGGGCAGTGTCTTGTCTATTTCATTCATGTTATAGTTCAAGACGAACTGCTCATAACTGTCCGGCAATGATTGTAGGATCAGATTTGTGGCCAACTCTTGGCCCAAGGGAAAACCCAGTCTTTCAAGGTTCTCTATATACCTAATCTTTTTGAGTACGTGAGTCCCTACTGAGTCTCGAGCTCCCATCTTGCACTGAAATAATGCCTTCGATATGTCAAACCTCTCTTGCCGAGCTTGCCCCTCGGACATTTTCTTGAGGTGCTCGATTATCTCATAACCACACATGCTCTCGTGTTGCTTCTGAAGCTCAGAGGATATGGTAGCAAGCATGAGGCATTCCACATCCAAGGTATCATCAAGATACTTCTTGTAAGCATCTTTGTCTGCACGCGGAGCATTCCCGGTCGGCTCTGTAGGGGCTTCCCCTTCCAAGACATAGAGCTTGCGCTCTTGCCTGAGAACAATTCTCAGGTTTCTGTACTAGTCAAAGAAGTTTGTCCCGTTGAGCTTGTCCTTCTCTAGGATAGCGCTCAGGGACAAGTTGGAGTGTGATCCACTTGCCATGGAAATTCTACAATAAATTTGCAAAACTTTTAGTACTGTATTTCAAAAATACATTTTATATTAATAAAGACTTTTATTAAAAGCTCTCACTATTTTAATCGAATCGACAACCCTTAATTTTGATTCGGAGAGTTTATGCGAGCTACTCTCTTAGTGGATAAGATCCGTATTTCACCAACACAATGAGTCCGCTTTGGCGTTCCTCTCATAATGCGGTTATTTAGGTAGACAACACTTGTCAATTGCATCACTATGCAACTCTTGTATGGTTGGTGAATAACTCTTTATCCGCATCCATCATATGGAGCATGCCAACCCTATGCCTCTAGGCACTCAACCTTTGAGGTCACCTAGTTAAGTTGGACCTGATGTCGACAGTGGGATATCACAATTATCCGCTCGCACCCTTACCAAGATAGATTAATGTACCTTGCTTTGGCAAGCCCACACTTCATCGATCGAGACATGAAGAGTGTCATCCATCGGAAGGCATCCGTATACTTAATATTGGATAAGGGATTTTATTATTCAATCGATGAGCATTTCATCGTGATTAACATTTAATCACTGTGCACATTCACAAAATAGAAATACAATATTCGCAAACCAAATGCATCCCCAATGTGAACAAAAACAAATTAGCAACACTTTGATAAGAGGGGCTAAATCTGAACATTTAGAATATTTCTAAATCTTCAGATTTACATGCATTGAACATAGGAACACCAACTCCACTTATACAGTAGACAAGTTCGTCTCTCGCTGTCAGATTCAAAATCCATGACATTTGGTTTCATAAACCATTTTGAGGGACGGTTACTGCAAAGGAGAAACAATATCTGAAATAATGAAATCGCAATGCAATCACGTGCGTTCCTGGCAGGGTTCCAAGGGGCTGCGCCCCTGGCGGGGTTTTAGGGGCAGAGCGCGTAACGGGGTCGAAGGGGCAGCGCAAAAAATAACTAAAACAACCCAAAGAGTAAGGATCTTGCAGATTTCATGAATCAAAACATTAGGAAAGCAAAATGCGATATACCTTTGCGGGATTGAGTCAATACTCAACCAAGATGCTCCAAGAAGAAATCCGGTAGACGAACTTTGAGTTCCAAGCACCGAAATGTATCGTCCCCTCTATAGAGATCCACACAAGGAAGGAGAACCCCAATGCCTTGTCGCACAAGGTATGGGTCAGAGAAAGAACGTCTGTAAGTAATGGAACGTTCACCTAGAGGGGGGGTGTTAGGTGATCTGGGTTCTTTTCTAGTTATTTGCGCGAGTTTCGAATATTCAAGCACAGCACAAAAATATCGCACAGATAAACACATGTAAAACACACCAGACGACACAAGATCTATAAAGGTTCCTCAAGACCGGGTGTCTTGAGTAGTCCTCTGTCCCTCTGCGCCTACCCAGCAGTGTGCTAGGATCGGCAAACTCCGCCAAAAACTTCAGGCCCTCAAGCCTTACACCACGGACCCGCAAGTCCTACAGCCTAGGCCTGCAAGCCCCTACTGCACCCGAGCCCGCAAGCTCGACACTCAGGCCCTCAAGCCCTACTCAACACAGACCCGCAAGTCCTGTGCCTACAGCCTAGGCCCGCAAGCCCCTACTGCGCCCGAGCCCTCAAGCTCCACAAGATCGGACCCGCAAGTCCACTGCCCTGGCCCTCAAGTCTCACAGCTCTCTAGCCCTCAAGCTAGACGGTGTCGGACCCGCAAGTCCACTGCCCTGGCCCTCAAGCCTCACAGCTCTCCAGCCCTCAAGCTAGACGAATAGGCTCGTAAACTTTACAAGAAATTACAGTAGAAAGATTGTTTCTTCTACCGGATGAAGATGGGCAACTTAGCCTGATGGGGATCGACTTCTTAAGGTTGAAGAAGATGTTTCTGATTCAGATCTTGAGTGCACAGTTCTTCTTCAATATTTTCTTAGCCTGATGAGGATTGGCTTCTTATTAGTCGATGGAGATGACTGCTTCTTTCTTTGCTCTTTCATTCTTGCGCCGCTTTTACTGTCCTGTTCGCTGTATGCGCAAGTTCTTTTTGATTACTCGATCCCGTATTAGGGCAACCTCTTATCTCTTTAATAAGACTGCGAGGCTCCCAACGGTCTTCTGAAAAAGTTCCTTAAGTGTCAGACGCTCCTTTCCTTAAGAGCACATGCAGATTAGACAATCAGGTGGCGGCATTAAGTGCCGACAGCGCGCGTCTGCAGCTTTTGAATTTGTCTCGACGATATTTCCAGCTTCACGCTGATACTGATACCATCACGACGATATGAGTAATATCTCGACGACAGGACTTTGTCGATGCCTTACGCCTTGGTAGATCTTTAATTCTTCTTGCTTCTGCCTCTGATGCTGGTATATCGACGATACGAGACATTCTGGTGTTTCTGCATATACGACAATATGCTATCTCTGATTGTATCGTCGTGATCTTCTTTCTTGCAGACTGTCGTTGTAATCACGTTGTTCTCTCGATGACATGAGTGATAATATGTCGACAGATCATACTTTAGCAACTGCTTGTCTTCAACTGTCCTTCTTCAGTCTTCTTGACGACATGCCTTCTTTACGACGATGTCCTACGCTATCAGTCATACTTAGCCTTTTCAGCGACAATGCTTCTTCACGACGATGTTTGTTCCTCTCGATGGCTTTCTTGACGATACAGTTCATTATCGATGATCTCTTCGACACTGATCTTCTCTTTGTCTTTTCAACGACAAGGCTTCTTCATCCTGCGTTCGACGATCTTCCTTCTGCGTTCGACGATCCGTCTTCTGTGTTCGACGAACAGCATTCTGCGTTTGACGATCTTCCTTCTGCGTTCGACGAACCGCATTCTTCGTTCGACGAACTCTATTCTTCGTTCGATGAACTCGCCAAGTCTCAGCGTTCAACGAACTCGCCAAATCTCAGCGTTCGACGAACTTCATTATTCGTTCGACGAACTTCCTTCTGCGTTCGACGAACCGCATTCTTCGTTCGACGAACTCTATTCTTCATTCGATGAACTCGCCAAGTCTCAGCGTTCAACGAACTCGCCAAATCTCAGCGTTCGACGAACTTCATTCTTCGTTCGACGAACTTCCTTCTGCTAACTTCCTGAGATTTATAAGCTAGAGAAGTGATCAAATACAAAGTGAAGTTTTCTTGACTTGATAACTTCTTCAAATCAGGAATCGTGTGGGCAAGATTTCCAACAACGTCCTCTCGTCCTTACGAACTGCTAGATCCGTTGAAGGGGAGGCGGCGACTGTCGGCGGCGAACAAGGTCGACGTACGGGGCGAGGTATGCGGACGGGGACGACTGAACACTTCCGAGTCGCGAAAAGGATCGATCTCAGTGAGAAGACCTAATCTCGTTTCTTTTATACGCAGGGCATAAAACAGGTTATCCGCAGACCAGAGGAAAAACAGAACAATTCTGCCAGGATTTAAATTCGTCGAATGCATAATAATTCGACTAAACGCTTTCGACGAATTATCATATTCGACTAAACACTTTCGACGAATTGTCTTAAATTCGACTAAACGCTTTAGACGAATTCGAACAGATAATTTCGACTAAACACTTTAGACGAATTATCATATTCGACTAAACACTTTCAACGAATTGTCTTAAATTCGACTAAACGCTTTAGACGAATTCGAACAGATAATTTCGACTAAATACTTTAGACGAATTATCATATTCGACTAAAGACTTTCGACGAATTTTGTCAAGTCCTAATGAATTCGTCTAAGCTATTTAGACGATTCATCATTAGTACTTGTTTCCCATTTGAGACATTCTCAATTCAATTCCGAACAGTCATAGGATTGGTCCTCCACTCATATCCAATATGAGTGAGGCCAACACAATCCTTTCTCCAACTTCTCCAAACGCTTTTATGTGCGACCCTATAGGCTCATATTGCGTTGACAGTAAGACTAACTGTTGATTGCTTCGAGATCACCTCAGAAACTCCAACAAAAACTATAAATTTCGAGAAGCCTGATATCCCATAATGCTAAATACTACCATAAAACTATAAGAAAGTCTCCATTAGGGAAATAAATTTTGAGAAGCGTGATATTTGAATTCAGCAATGAAATATAAAAAAACAGAAGAGGCAAAGGATGGAGAAGCAACCCTTATTTAAGGATATTTATTTTAAATAAAATTGCTAATGCTTAGGTATTATAGACACTAATCACAACTAATGAATTCAACATCTTGAATCAATCTTCATCATTTTAATAAAGTGCTAAATTTTATTTGTATGCATATCTCATCATTTTATATACCAATTATTGTCAGATTAACACAATATATACAATAATTGTGGCATGGGAGTGGTTCAATGAACATAAGAGCTCATTTCTAATTGATTGCAAATGTATATTGAATGCAGTTTTTTTGTTTAAATTTTATTTTTACTATTTTGATTTTCCAACATGTAAAAGGTTTTCATAGCAGAATATGAAGTTGATGAGGTATATCATGTAAAAGAGAATTGTTGTCGAAATTTGGAAATTGCTTCCATCTAGGAAATTGTTGAAAAGGGAATGGTTGGACTCAAACTGAAGCTGAACTGAAAACTTTCAAACCGAAGTTGACCCAAAAACTTTCGGGTTTCTTCGTAGTATGTTTGAAATTTGACGGATCGGTATCGATTTTTTGTATCCTCTTTCATAATTGTACGGTTGAAAACCAATATAATTTGACTATAAAATATTTATGCATCTCCAGCTAATATACCTTGCATATCAACCAATATAATTTGACTATAAAATATTTATGCATCTCCTGCTAAAATATTTTTAGGTGTGGTCAGGCGTTCACGAACGAGGGCTCATGACCACGGCGGCTCATGACCACGACGTTCACGACCGCCACCACTGCGCCAAACGAAACCTAAATCTTATATAGAATTGATTTGTTGGTTTCATTTAAGAGATACAAGATTTTTTTAGGACTTTGTTCAATTACAGGGACCAGCCATTTATACTTTAAATTTTCAAAATTGTCCTTTATATGTTTGCTCTGTTTATAGAATTTAGAATTTTGTGTGGAATGCGATATAATTAAGTTACTTATTGTTAAAGTTTTTTTAGCACATCTTGATTTATGTGGGTAATAATTGATTCTTCTATGATTTGTATGGCTGGTAAACTTTCCATTATTTTCACCTGTTAACGCTTGGTTTATTATTTTTATATGATTTGTATGGCCGGTGAGACCCTGCTACACGAGCTTTATTTTTTGCACACATTGGTAAGGGATAATTGGTGCAAATCTTATGACTGCCGTAAGAGTTGCATCGACCCTAGATGGTGTTCCAATTTGTTATGGGCTCGATTTAGGAATCTTAGGTCCATTTTGTTATGGGCTTCCTATTGTTGAATTGTTTCTTAAGATTTTTCCAAATGGTATATTGCATGCTGTTTCTTATGTGATTCCGATCAAAGCTGCGGTTTTGAGGATAGTTTGTTTTTATCTGCTTGATGAACTTCTTCTCATTCGCGGGCAAGTCTGCTTCCTGGTCAGAGGACTGCACTTTCAAAGTTTAAAATACCAATCAAATTTGAAATAATGTCAACATGCAAATTTAATAAACAGACAAATTTGCGTAATTTAATACAACAGGCAGGGGCAATTATTTGGGATGAGGCGCCAATGATTCATTGGAAGGCATTCAAAGCTGTAGATCGATCTTTCAAGGATGTGCTTGATGTGAATGAGTCATTCAGTGGCAAGGTTATGATCTTCGGTGGTGATTTTCGGCAACTAACGCCTGTTGTTGTGAATGGAACAAAGTCTCAAATTATTGGCGCAAGCATCGTTGAATCGTATCTTTGGACAAACGTCTGCATTCTTAGTTTAACTGTGAACATGCAAGCTCATGATGATCCACAATTCTCGGACTTCTTATTGCGTGTTGGTAATGGAGATGAACCATCTTTGCTAAATGATATGATTCAAATTCCAAACTCAATGGTCATTCCTTGGGAAGATGAACGCGCCATAAATATATTAATCGATGCAATATTTCCTAATCTAAGTTTACAAACTGATGTCAGATATATGGAAAGCAGGACAATAATAACACCTTTGAATGAGGATGTCAACAAAATAAATGAAAAATATCTTGAGATATTTTTGGGGGAATGCAAAACCTACTACTCTTTTGACTATGTTGTGGGTGACGCCCATAATTTATATTTGCCAGAATTCCTAAATTCAATAAAACCTGGGAATCTTCCACCTCACGAGCTCAATCTCAAGAAAGGTTCACCGATAACGCTTCTTCAGAACATTGATCCAAAAATTGGGTTGTACAGCGGAATAATACTCACATGCATATCTTTTTCAAAAAAGGTTATTGAAGCTGAAGTCTTGAGCGGGGAATTTAAAGGTCATAGAGTATTCTTACCACGAATTTCTTTGAAGAGTGCAGAAGATGTTAAAATGCCCTTCGAGCTCACAAGGAAACAATTCCCAATACGTTTGAGCTTTGCTCTAACGATCAACAAATCACTGGGCCAAACAATTTCAAATGTTGGGGTATATTTGCCTAATGATGTTTTCAGCCATGGTCAGTTGTATGTGGCATTATCAAGAAGGGTTTCCGCAAATAGCACCAAAGTGATGGTTAAAAATGGTAAATTGGAGGAACAAGGAGTATATACTAAAACGTTGTATTCAAGAAAATCTTCACAAGATTGCATGCATCAAACTAGAATATATAGATTGACAAACTGTCATCTACAGGTATGTACAAACTGTAATATGTTTAATATTTTTGTGTTTCACTACTTTCTTTTATTTTCTATATTTTATGAATTTTCATGAATACTACGATGCACCCACTATTTTATGTGTTTTAGTTTATTCCATTATTTAATGAATGTCAATTGGATTCTCTAATTTGGATCCCTAATTCATCTCAAACACATGCAGACGATAGACCAAAATAAAAACTACAATACCACTGCCAGCACTGACAATGATTATGACTACTACGATGAAGTTTGCACGGGAGGTACAGACAAGTGGTCTGATGGTCCACATACTAGAGTTGAAGGATTTGGGCTAATTATACCGACAGTGCCAAGAGGCCTGAGTGCGAAAGAAGAGTGGAATTTTGTTTTCACAATGATTAAAAGATAACACCTAACAAAAAATATATACGACGATTTGAATATTAATGTTTTATCGGGCATTACAAAGCTGTTATTTATTGATTTTTATCTTTACATTTTATATGAAACAGAATCTCCCAAGGACACTGAATGTTATCTATGACTGCATCAGAAGGGGACCCCGATATTTTGATATGGATTAAACTTCCAGATTATGTCAGATTTTTTTGCATGTTTGTAGATTTTAATTTTTTGGGGTAAATGTGGGCAGGTTTTAATTTTTGGAATGACTGTTTGTAATCTATGCTATTGTTATATATATCTTGCTGTGAATGGATTTTTTTAATGCGAAATGCTCCTCTGATATATTCTGATATGTATTGTCTTCTAAGATTTATTCATTATAAGTATGAACTTTATTATGATTTTTCATTGCAAGTACGAACTTCGCATGTATGTGTGTTACATGCAGATGTCGTCGCCCCGACCATGGTCGTCGCCCCGACCGTTGTCGCCGCCCCGACCAATGTCGCCGCCCCGACCATTGTCGCCCCCCGACCAATGTCTCCCCGAAGACCAATGTCGCCTCCCGACCAATGTCTAGTCGAAGACCAATATCGCCCCCGACGACCATTATCGCCCCGACGACCAATGTCGCCCCCACGACCAATGTCGCCCCCACAACCACTTTCTCCCAGATGACAAACGTCGCCTCGACGACCAATGTCGCCCCCACGACCAATGTCTCCCCCACGAGCAATGTCGCCGCCACGATCAATGTCGCCCCCAAGACCAATGTCGCCCCCACGACCAATGTCGCACCAACGACCAATGTTGCCCCGATGACCAATGTCGCCCCGACGACCAATGTCGCCCCCACGACCAATGTCGCCCCCACGACCAAAGTCTCGCCCCGACGACCAATGTCGCCCCGATGACCAATGTCGCCCCGACGACCAATGTCGCCCCGCCGACCAATGTGGCCCCCACGACCAATGTGGCCCCCACGACCAATGTCGCCCCCACGACCAATGTCGCACCCCCCCTTCCCGCGCACGGGGTCCCTCGTGCACGACTGCTCATATATATATATATATATATATATATATATATATATATATAGACACACACGGATAAATGTATATACACTAAACACGTATATAAGAATATACCCGTTTTTTTTTTGAAATACGGGTTATACGTGCATTTTCATGAAAAGTGTTCAGCACGAAAGTTGTAGATCTCGTCGATATCTATAACTTTCTTGTTGAACACTTTTCATGAAAATGCACGCACAATACGTATTTTGGATATATATATATATATCTTAACTACTATAATAGAAATATAAACCAGTGGCTTCGAAATTATAATGGTCATTCGATCGAGGGATCATAATTCTGCTGCCGTCCGATCGAGCTCTATCAAACCACACCCTCTCTCCATATTTTATTAGGTCTCCTAAACCTACTACTAGGGTGTCCTAAACCTAAAAATTACGATTTTACCCCTACTAGGGTGTCCTAAACAATATGTAAAATTATTTCGTGCTGCCCGCAATTGAAATTGCCCCTCAAGCCCATGGGCGGACCTATTATAGGCCGAGTGTGGGCAGCCGCCCACACTCGTTTTTTTCCCGCTAAGCTAGGGCTTTATTCTGCGCTCCCATGTGCTCGGCGAAACATCGTCGTTCTCCTTCGTGCTCGACGAAACAACGCCTCCTCCGAGTCTCCTCCTTCGTGCTCGACGTCTCTACGAACGCCAGGCGAAGCTGGATCTGGGATAAGCTTAAGAACTCCTCATTACTCATTAGTTTGAAACCCCTCTCGCCTCTCGGGCTTCGGCGTCGGCGAACGGCAAGTCGGCAAACCCGCCATTCCGCGCTTCCGCGCCCGGCGCCTCCGCGGCTCCGCTTTTGGTTTTCTGGAGATCTGGTAAGATAGCCTTTAACCCTTTCTGCCATGCTTTCTGCTCTGCATAGAATTCTCCAAGCCCCAAACATTCCCTAAGATTAGCTCAAGCATACTACACCGATACAAGAATGTTTGGGGCTTGGAGGTAAGATAGCTCTGCATAGAATCCCTAAGATTAGCTCTGCATAGAATCCCTAAGATTAGCTCTGCATAGAATCCTCTTGCATTCAATCATTCAGCTTGGAGGTAAGATAGCTCTGCATAGAATCCTCTTGTTAGTATTTTGTTATATTGTTATTTTCCCTAAGATGATTTATGCTGCTGGTTTTATGTCTGCTAAGATCTGCTAAATAACTGACAAAATCCCAATTTGGTAACTCTTGGTTTGGAAACAAAATCCCAATTTGAGTTGTTTTATGCAAATAACTGCTAAAATCCCAATTTGAGTTGTTTTATGCAAATAACTGCAAAGATCAGCTTCTGGTTTCCCAATTTTGTAAGGTTATTGTGATAAATGTCATTGAAATTGGTAGAATTTTGTTATTTTTCCTAAAATTATCAAGAACAGTAATTGATATTAAATTTTTATCATGAGCAGAACAGGTTATAACGTAATTGACAAGGCGATAATTTAGCAAGTTAGCAGAGCAGGTTCTGTATCTTGATATTGGCAGAGCAGGTAATATTGCTCTTCTATTCAGGTAATTAAATACCAGTTGTTTTAGGCGATTATTTACAGGTTATATTGCTCTTCTATTCATGTAAAAATGTGTTCTTACTTCTTTGCACAATGATATAATGAAATATTTTCAGAACATGAAGCATCGAAGAGGAGTATTATAAGCAAGTAAGCAATCTTATTTTGCTAATTAAAATTGTTCTAATTTAGATATTTTTTTGAAAATTTGTACTCATTTTTTTCGTATGTATCTATTTTTTGTGTCATTATTTTATTGGACGCCCCCACTGAAAAATTCCGCTGGGTCCGCCTATGCTAGTCAAGCCGGCACACCGTATACCAAAGCAGCCATCCAGCTACCAGCCCGGGCCCAAACCTACAACACTTCTGGCCCGCTACGAGCAACACTCTTATTCACATCATTACTGCGTGAACAGCTTTATATATTTAAAAGTATAAATAAACTGGCAGTGTGAGACTAATTCAAACAATCGGGTGAATTAATTTTGCTCATAATTATGGCGTGATGTTAATTCTTATAGATTATGGTGCGATGTTAATTCTTATAGTTTAAAAGTATAAATAAACTGGCAGTGGCATGTGAACAGTGCTCATAATCTATAAGAATTAACGCCACTGTTAATTATTTTGACAGTCTTTTTTTTCTTTTGTTTTTTCTTTTGCTCATAATCTATAAGAATTAACATCACGCCATTGTTAAATAATTTTGCCACTGTTAATTATTTTAACTTTTTTTTTGTTATTTGTTTTTGGATTTTCTTTTTTAAACAACGGAGCGGGCGTTGACTGTCGGGGGCGGCCGGAGCCCGCCGGGGCAAGCCGGGTACTGTCGTGCTTGGCTATAGAGGCGGGCGGGCACAGCCCGCCGTGGGCTGGCGGAGCCCATCATCGTCGGGCGGGTACTGTCGCACGGGGCACGAGGGCCCCCCCGGAGCCCGCCGGGGTAGGCGGGTACTGTCGCGCTTGGCCATAGAGGCAGGCGGGCGAAGCCCGCCAGACGCGGACCGGGTACTGTCGCGTGGGGCACGGGGGGCCCCCCGTGCACTGCCACTCGTATATATATACATATATAGACACACGGATAAATGTATATACACTAAACACGTATATAAGAATATACCCGCTTTTTTGAAATACTAGTTATATGTTCATTTTCATGAAAAGTGTTAAGCACGAAAGTTGTAGATCTCGTCGATATCTATAACTTTCATGTTGAACACTTTTCATAAAAATGTACGCACAATGCGTATTTTGGATATATATAATATATACATATATAGACATGCATACTGATAAATGTATATACATATCCGTGGATGTTGAAGCCACGCTCCGATGGTAGATGGTATGGAGACTCGCCTTACGGGTTGCCTCCACCCCTAATCCCCCGTGGATCACTCTGATCCCTCCTCGGGTCCCCAAGTCGACCCTGTCCTCGCACCTTTCTTCCTCCTCCTCCCGAGGCAGGACCTCCTCGATCCTTACTTGCTGCTGCTGACGCTGCGCCGGCACTCTGGCCCTCTTTGTTTCCAAAAACTCCGGGCAGGTGGCCGTTGCGTGACCTTCCTCATCATGAAAGTCACAGTATGACAACGCCACTTCTCCCCTCTCGGCCTCTGCCGCCCTATTCCCCCTTCTTCTTCCTCCTCCTGACTCTGCTCCTTCTCTCCTTCCTCTTCCTCCCCTTCCTCTTCTGATCGCCATAGCATGCTGAGGCGGGGGAGGCATCTGCCTCGGACCCTGCCTCCATCCCAGCTGAGGAGGTCTTCCCTGACCCCATGGAAGTTACCCCCTCCCGGGGCATAACCTCTTCCTTGATCCTGCATCCCCCCGCCATGCTGCCTCCATCCCCCCTCCGGGGCCCGGGGCTCTTCCCTTCTCCGTACCTCTTGCTGCCTGGCCTCCGGCTTACTGAGCTTTGCTAGCCTCCTGGTAAGCTCCGGATTGGCCTCCTCGCTTTCGATTTCTTCCGCCACCCTCTCCATCAACTCCTCGTAGGAGACGGGGGCCTTTCTCTTCAAAGCCATCTTGAAGAAAGTCTCCTTCAGACCGACCATGAAGGCGAGTTGGAGGGCAAACCCAGGAATCTCTTGGGTGAGAAGCACCTCCTCCTGGAACCGATCCGCATAGCGAGCCAACCACTCCTTGGGCTCCTGCTTCACCTTGAAGAGGGACTCGGCGTCCTTATTCCTCTTCTTCGAAGTTGAAAACAGCAACAAGAAACTTCTACGCAGGTCTTCAAATGCGTAGATCGACCCGACAGGGAGTTGGTGGAACCACTCCCTAGCCTTTTCCTTTAGGGTGACAGCGAAGAGCCGACACTTAAAGGCATCCAACATCGGCCTGATAGAAACCGAGTCTTCGAACGACTGTAGGTGCTGGACAGGGTCGTCCCTGCCGTGATAGTAAACCCTATCCCACTCTCTGAACCCTTCCGGAACGGGTGCAGAAAGCACCAGCTCGCAAAAGGGGCTTCCTCCACCTGCTGCCCTTTCCTGCTCCACTCGCCCCCCGAGCTCCCTTGCCAGGCTTGAGCTCGCTGGGGCCGTGCTCGCGAGATCCACTCTCGCCGGAGCCGCTTCTACGGGCGCCGCGCCTGTCAGGATCGCGCTCGCCTGCGCCGCACCCGCCTGCGCCGCGCTCGCCTGCCCCATGCCCACTGGCACCAAACTCACCGGGCTGGCGACCATCACTCGCCCCTCCAGGTCCTGCACTGACCCCCCGCCCACCTCCTTTCCAGCCCTTCCACCCGGGGCATTCTTGCCAGCCGCTGCCGGAGTAGGGAACGCCTGAGCCGCCGGGGTCGCTAACTCGCTTCGCATGGCCGCGACTGTGAACCCGAGGGTGTCGAGGACTTCCCTCCTGAAGTCTGAGAACATCCTCGACGTCACCACCGGGGGTGACTCGTGAAACTCCTCGTCTTGCCCTTCATCTCCTATCATGTCCCTTACTTGGAACTTTCTTGGACTAGCCACACTCCACGCTCACCGCACCAAAATGTTGAAACCGATTTCTCAGTCTCTTGTGAAGCTCGGGCCCTCAAGATGTTGAGGGGCAGCTGGCCCTTACT
This sequence comes from Dactylorhiza incarnata, assembly GCA_033032865.1. NCBI lineage: Eukaryota > Viridiplantae > Streptophyta > Magnoliopsida > Asparagales > Orchidaceae > Dactylorhiza > Dactylorhiza incarnata. Next base: position 2,690,200 of record JAWHQI010000205.1, on the reverse strand, counting down.
AGTCCCTTGAAAGGAGCAGACTGGGGACTCGAAAATAGACTAAGACCTTAGTCACAGCGAGGAGGTCCCACCGCAAACCCGGAAGATCGTTGAGCGCTTCCCCTCCCAAGCCAAAGCTGAGACTTGGGCACCTTGGAGAGCTAGAGAGCTAAACCAAAGTAACCAAGTGAGGAAGAAGCTCAGAGAACTGAGATTGGAATCATCTCCCATGGTGCCCTTTAAGGTCTATTTATAGTTTTTTGCTCGTGGTCTGTTAATAGCGAAATCCGTCTTTTGGTTTTTACTAAACGCACCCCAATTTGGCATGCTAACAGTCAAACTCCGCTGTTTGAAAGGGCTAACAACAGACCACCAGGGGCAAAGAGGTAATTTTGCCTCCTTAGTCTAAGGGCAAATGACTTGCGAGAAGGCTACTCGCGAGAGCTCCTGCGAGTCGTCTCGTGCAATCCCTCTCAGGCGAGCGTTCTGCGAAGGCCTCACTCGCGCCTCTTCTGGCGACAGCCATCGAGGCTAGGTCTCGCATACCTTCCTGCGAGCTCCCCTCGGCCTTGTGAGAGTGCTGAACTGGAAGGAAGATTGAGCTTGCCGAGCTGAGCTGCAGATGGAGGAAAACCGCTGAGACAACTTTGTCCCAGCGGATCCGCCGAGACGGGATGGAAATAACCGCTAAGACGGCTGACCCTCTCAGCCCAATCGCTGAGGTAGATTCAAAGTTACCATTCGTAGGACGCAGAAGGGAATTCGTCGAACGCTGAGCTGAGTTCGTTGATCTCAACTGAAGTTCAGCGTTCGTCAGACGCAGAAGGGAATTCGTTGAACGTTGAGCTGAATTCGTCGATCTCAGCTGAAGCTCGGCGTTCGTCGAACGCAGAACGGATTTTGTCTATGTCCATCTCCTGGCGAATATCGGGGCTGTACAGCTTAAATTTTCATTATATATATATAATAATACTTAAAATAATTCTTATTATATATAATATTAATACCTAAAGTTAACAGATATAAGAATTCATTTATGTATATATATATAAATTATAATAATTTATGATTATATTATATTAGGGCTCTTATATACACATGGTTCTGTTATATATATTTTAGATTATCTTATTATTTTATATACTTATACATATAGCACTTTTTATATAAAATCTTTTGGACAAATCACAAGTATTTAAGTGTTTTATATTATCTTAACATTTTAATCGTTATGATTAATCAAAATAATGAGACTATATAGAAAATAAGAATAGTAGCATTCTTTTCTAACTATTTTATCATGTATAAACATATTTCATATATATAATATGATATATATATATATCTTATTATTATTATTTTCATCCTTTTGTTTTGGTTTTCGCTCTTTATTAATTATTCATACGCACCCAAAACGATAACGCCCTCACACTGCCATTTCGAAGATAATTATATTTAAAATAATTAGCGAAAACCCGGGGCATTACAGGGGCCTTCTAAGAGCCGTTGAAGATGGGAGGAGTATAAAAGAACATGAAAGGGCATCTCAGAAGGGGCTGGTTGTTGTTGTTGTTGCTATATTGCTAAGTGCTGAAAAGTGTGAGAGTCATCTACTGTTCCATTGACGGCTTTCAAGAGCTCTCTCCTTCTGCTTACTGAACCAACAAGAAGATACAAAGAGAGAAAATAACTCTTCTATCCAGAAGAGCAAGGTGATCTTTTCTCCTGTACTGAAGAGAAGGATCAGATAGGAGCAGGTCTGAAGATTTCATTCAGCCCAGCTTAAAGGTTGCACCAGCTGTGCATAAACAACAAAAGACAATATCACTGTTGTCAACTATTGTAAGCTACACTAATAACCTTTGTAGGAACTGTATTGTTCTGAGCTTGTAGGGCACTGTGCCTGAGATTGTAGGGTTGTTGAACCTGAGATTGTAGGGTTGTTGAGCCTGAGATTTGTAAGGCTGTTGAGCCTGAGCTGTAGGGCATATTGCTTGAGAAGTAGGGATTCTTGATAGGCCTGAGGTAGGAGATCAAGGTGATCTCTGAGCAGTGGGAGTGGAGGCACTCTGAGTTTGTAGAGCTGGTTAGCCTGAGGTAGGGTTTGGAGCAAACCTGAGAGATCCCGAGGGATCTGTGTTGTATGCTCTTGGAGCTGAAATTAGAGGAGTTTGCCTTATCTAACATTCTGTTAGAAAGGTGTAGAGGAAAAGTGGACTACCCATAGACACATTGTCTTGGAGAACCACTATAAAGAACTGTGTGTTTTCTATTTTTGCTTGAGTTTTGGTTTACTACTCACTAACTGCTAGCAACAATTAAGTAAAATTCAAAGAGACCTAATCACCCCCTCTAGGTGAATTTGACTACTAACCTATAAACTATCAGAAACACATTGAACTTGATTGTCATCTTGTTCGTGAAAAACTAGAAGCCAACATTGTTGCTCCAACCTATCTTCCGACCATGCAACAACTCGCCGCCATATTTACCAAGGTCATTAACAAAACGACTTTACTCAGTTTCCTTGCCAAGTTTGGCATTTGTCATTGGATCCAAATACCAACTTGATGGGGGATGTTAAAATGTTATTCTTTGTTCAGTTTCTATTTGTTCAGTTATCTGTTTGTTTCTTTTTCATTTATTCTATTAGTCTATTTACTGTTTCACCATTCTATATATATGTCGTGTAATGTTTGTTTTCGGTTTAATGAGAAATAAAAAGGAATTCATAGTTTTCTTTCTCTTGTTCATCTTTCCCTTTCTTCTTTTTGCCTTTCACATTTTAAGATCTTAACATGGGAATGCTAAGATCTACTCTAGCATGCAATGTGTTTATTGGCAACAGTTGGACCCGTGATCTAATATATATTGATCTCACATGGGAATGCAACTACCGCTGCCTACTTAGGAATAATTCTAAATTATTAGACTTGGAGTTTTTTTAGGCGATTGATATTAGCACACCTTAATTAGATTTACACAATCCATTGATATACGCAACCCTTAAATCGATATTTATACACCATATTAATATTCATAGCCCAAAAAAAATCACATTCTTCATGATAGCCCCTAAACCTAATTGCTTTCTCCTGCTTTTGAATGAATGTTTATGCAAGTCCAGCTTGTCTCATTGCCTATACTACTCATCTAGATGTTTTCAATATCAGCAAAACCATGATGAACTTCATGGAGCATATTATCACAATCGAGAGATAAGACATTACATAGCTCATTTCTGCAGCTTGAGAAGATGACATTTCAACTCTCCCACCCCACTTTATAGGTTGTAGATCCGACCTCTTCAAATCCTACATCAAGTAAGTTCCTGCCACGTATTGCTCATGAGTCTTCTTCAAATGAGTATTCCCTTGATTTCCTGCACTGGCCAACTCATCCTTGCTTTCATTCTAAAGAGTTCTGGAGTCAATATATGATGATATCAGCATATGTTCTAAGCTTGCTTGGTGTCAAGCTAAGAGAACAACTGTCTTTGACCTTTGGCTCTTTCAAGCTGAGCACCGATATTTATGCATTGCCTGTTAACTCCTCTGGTTTAGAGCAGAGGCGGGTTTGACTATTCCAATATTTAGCGTCAAGTCTAGTTCATCAACTTGAGGGCATGCAAAACCACTAGAAAAGAGTGCTTCCTGATAACTCTGTATATATTTAAAAAATCTGAGACTGAAACTCAAAAATTCCTTAACCCTTTCCTCTCTCTTCCTCCTTAGATCCTCCAACATGGGATCTGACTTTGGAGTTCTAACGAGAAACCCTAGGATTACATAACATTCGTTTTTCCACGCAGAATCATGTTTCTCCGACGATCCGACGACGACGCAGAGAACAAGCTCCGGCGAGGTCCACTGGCTCTAGGGAGATCCACGAGCTCTGGCGAGGTCCATCGGCTCCGATGAGGGGAGGTCGGTAGTTGAGAGGTACCGCGAGGGGGGGGGGGGGGGGGGGGGGGGGGGGGGGGGCACGAGATCAAGAAATGGGGAGCCACGCTTATGAAGATGTAGGGTTCTCTCATTTTAATTTTAAAACTTAATTTATGGCGTGAAAATAGCCAATTTGGGTGTGCTTATATCAACCACCTTTTTATGGGAGTTGATATTAGCAGTCCGGAATTGGATATTCGCAGTCCATTGCTATTCGTAGTTCATAAATTTTATTTTTAGTCCACAATTATATTTGCACCCCACTCCCATCCCAAATAAGTGAAGCATTTTGCTGATTTATTAAGCACTAGAAGCCTAGAGAAACATCTTAAACACTCTACAACAATTTAAAAATAAAAAAGGAAAACAAGTTAAATGACATGCATATAGGAATCAACTCTAAAACAAGTTAAATGACATGCAAACCTTCCTCTAACAAAAAAACGGACTACTTTTTTGGGATTTTCACTGGATAATTTTCTTTTTTTTGAAGAAGGTGAATCTAAGAGGGGAAAAGACGACGCTACCGATAGAACTACGGATAGGATTTAGGCAACGGGAGGAGAGAGATGGAGAGAAGATTATTCGATGAGATGCAATTAGCGAGAATTAGACTGCGAATATAATTATTTATAATTTTTGAGGTGCGAATAGCGAGAATTAGACTACTAATATCAACTCTCTTTTTTATTTGCTAGCTCACATTTCACAAGAGAATAAGCTACCGAAATTCATTTTTCTTTTAACTCAATTATTCCATTTCCTATATTCATCATGTTGATCAACACCTCTTCCGGCTAATGCGGGTAGTGCTGAGTTGACATCATAAACAGTGAAATCTAATAAAATCAAGCTCAAGTGGGCATAAAGTTGAGACCAACATTATTTTTGCGATCCAATTCCTACCTGATTAAGCTTCAAACTGACCCATCTTTGTTCCAAACTCGACCACTTTGATCGAGCCTAGCTGCCTCTACTCGTAAACCCTCTCTCTCTCTCTCTCTCTCTCTCTCTCTCTCTCTCTCTCTCTCTCGCTCTCCCACGGCACCTTAACATGGCGCTCCTTCCCTCCTCCGCCGGCGCCAAGCTTACCTCCAATGCCCTGACCTTGACCCTATTCCGTAACCCCGCCGTCCTTTTCCTCCATGGTTTGTCGTCCTCCACCTCCTTTGACCCCCCTCCTGCCGCCGATCCTTCACTGGATTCCTCTACCCGCCGTCCGCTCCGCGGTGAGGATGGGAAGGCGCCGACGTCTCTCGACGAGACTATCTGCAAAATGATGTTCAAGCGGCCATGGACCACCCGCCTCCAGAACTCGATCCGCTTCCTTGTCCCCGCCTTCGAGCAGCCACTCGTCCACGCAGTCCTCCGCCGCGCCGGTGACCGCGACGCCAACCGCGCCCTCCGCTTCTTCCGCTGGGTGGAGAAAATGGGCTTCCGCCACGACCCTCAAACCTACGCCGAGATTATTTCCGTCCTCACTCAAGCTTCCATGCTCAACCATGCCCGCTGCATCCTTCTCGACGACATGCCCAAGCGTCCCGTCCTCCGAGACGAGAACATGTTCGTCGCCCTCATTAGCGCCTACGGCCGCGCAGGCATCCCCCAGGAGGCCGTCAAGCTCTTCCGCCGGCTTCCGGAGTTCGGCGTTGATTGCACGGTCCTCTCCTATGACGCTCTCTTGAAGGCAATCCTCCGGCGCGGTCGTGTTCTCATGGCCAAGCGTGTCTTCAACTCTATGATTCGTGAGGGAGTGCCCCCGGCTATCTCCACGTACAACATTCTCATCTGGGGCTTTTGCCTCTCCATCAAGATGGAGACCGCAAAACGCTTCTTCTCTGAGATGAAAGAGAAGGGCTTCTCACATGACGTCGTGACCTACAACACCCTGCTTAACGGCTGGGTGCGGGCAAAAAAGATGGATGAGGCCCAGAAGGTGTTTGACGAAATGCTCTCCGCTGGTCTTGTTCCCAACTCCGTTACCTACAACCTCATGATTAAGTGCCACGTGTCATGCAGAAATGTAGATGATGGAATCCAGTTGTTTGAGGACATGAGAGCCAAAGAGCTGAGGGCCACCGAACGGACCTACGCAGCTCTGATGCCCGGCCTCTGTGATGACACAGGAAGAGCAGGAGCCGCCCTTAAGGTGTTTGAAGAAATGGCTGAGAGAAGAATGACTCCGAAAGACAAGTCCATATTTGTTAGACTGATCAGAAGCCTGTGCGGGGTCGGCGAACTGGACAGCGCGTTGAAAGTGCACCGATCCATGCACAGATTTCGCGTTCCCTTAGATTCGAAGCATTACGGCCTACTGCTCGAAAGTCTGTGCAATGGTGGAAAGTTCGAGCTGGCCATGGAGATACTCGACGAGCTCCTCGAGAAGGGAATCTTGCAGGGCCTCGAAAGTGTTCCCATAGAAGCTTCTGCATACAATCCCGTCATCGAGTACTTATGCTGCCATGGTCAAACATCAAAGGCGGAGACTTTCTTCAGGCAGCTGATGAAAAGAGGAGTCAATGATAAAACCGCATTCAACCATTTGATTTGCGGCCATGCCAAAGAGGGGAAACCGGAGCCCGCATTCGAAATCCTCAAGATTATGAAACGCCGCGGAGTTGAATCGTGTGCAGATGCTTACCAACTTCTCGTAGAGAGTTTCTTGAAGAAGGGAGAACCCACCGATGCTAAGACTGTTATCGACAGCATGGTTGAGGAGGGGCATTTGCCGAGTTCAGCGCTATTCCGGTCGGTGATGGCGGCGTTATTTGACGACGGACGAGTCCAGACGGCGAGTCGTGTGATGAAGATGATGATAGAGAAGGGCATGATGGAAGAGAATATAGACATGGGGCAGAAGATCCTGGAAGCTCTCCTCATGAGAGGACACATCGGAGAAGCCATTGGACGAATCAATCTGATGATTATGAATGGTTTAAGTCCTGATCTGGATAGTTTGGTGTCATCCCTGTGCAAAAATGAACAGCCGGTTGCTGCTCTCAAGCTTGTGGATTTCACATTGGAGAGAGACTATGATATCAGTTTCTCAAGCTATGACAGGTTACTGGATGCGCTTTATGTTGCAGATAAGGTGCTGCCGGCATATTCGATTCTTTGCAAGATCAAAGCGAAAGGTGGGGTTGTGAATGACGAGGGATGCCAGAAGGTCATCAAGAATCTGACCTGCAAAGGGCACACGAAGCAGACAGATTTTCTCTCGAGAATCATCTCGGGAAGCAGGTCTGCGGAGCAGAAGAGGGGAAAGAGGATGTCGGTTTAGTTTGAGTTGAAATCCTTCCTTTATTTTTGTGTCGAATTCGTGCTTTTCTTTTGGCCACAAGGACTTGAAGGTTGCCTGCTGCTACCACCATGATTGAAGGTGTGTACCATGGGTTCTTAGTGATTTTTTAAATTGATATTTCATATTTTCACATATTGGTAAGATGATTTGTGGCTAAATTTGTCTTGAGTGACTTGCATGACACAAATTATGGATTCTGTATTAAAATTTTCCACATAAAATAGTAAATGTAAACATAGGTGGCGTTTGGTTGGGCTGATAGGCTCCGGTGCGGATGGCGAAAAACGTCGTTTACGCTAAAAGCAGCGTTTGGTAAAAAGCCGTTTATTATCATCCGCCGATTCCTCCTATACGCCATCCGCGCCCAAAATCTGCTTTCCGTGCGTCCAGACGCGTGCGTCTGTGGAAGGCGGAAGCCGAAAGGCGTCGCTCAATGCGGAAGGCGTCGCGGAAGACATCGCGGAAGACATCGCTTGATGCGGAAGGCATCGCTCTACTTCCTCTTCTCCAAGCTTACACTGTTCTTACTATTCTCCATCCCTGTCGAGTGCGCTAGGGCTTCACCATTTCTCCATTACTCAATTTCTTCGGATTTTTTCCCGATTTGTTGATGCGATATTGAGCAATATCTGATTAGAGCACGTAAAGCTAGGGTTTCCGATTGGTTGATGTGATAATCGCTGCAGCTAATCGAGTTTCATCTTCCATTCCATTCTACTTGTAACTTCTTCAAGAATACTAATGGAAAGCTGATGGAAAGCCAGGAATAGCTCTATTTTTTTCCAATTTCTACTGAAAGCTTCTCCAGGAATACGAAGCATAGCTCTGATTTCTTCCCTTCAAATGCTCTACTCTTTGCATTCCGACTATCCCATGCCTTTAGAACTGCCGGATCATAACTTTTTTTTTATTTTAAATTCATAAATTTATTGCTCCAATGAAATCATCAGTGAATACTATTTTTTAAGGTTAATGTGTTACTGTAGATTCATAGAATGGATTTTAAGAATGATAAATTCAAATTTTTATATAAATTTATTTGCATTGCTATCGTTGATATTGATTTTTACATAATGTATAGATTTGATAGTAGATTTTTGGTCTTATGAGTTATGTCTACTAAATTTTGTATGAAGTTTATTTTTTGTATCCCACTTACAGTGTTTATATGACTTGTTTATAATTTTTTATAATTAGAGTTCAAAAAAAATTTCACCCAAAACTTGGTTTTATTCTCAAACAACTTTTTCAAAACTCTGTTTTACAAACTCCATTTCACCTAAACAGTTTTTTAACAAAACACTGTTTTTCAGAAACAACACTCTTCTCAAACTCCATTTCCTATCAGTAGCTTTTCATCAGCAACAACCCAACCAAACAGAGCCATAATCACAAGCACAAATGTCCTTGGAAAATAATGAGTACGAAAGCAAAGAATAAGACATGGGATCTGTATTTCCCGTAGCTTGTTATCACACCATCTTTACTAAGGGAAGTGCCCTACTTTCTAGTTTCAAGTTCTAGATGTAATCATATTACCAATGGAGTGTTTATAGGTAAGCAAGCACAAGTCCTCCAATGGCTATGTAAGGAAAAAAGCTAAAGGATAATAGATTGAGGGTTGAGATGATTCCGACAACCAGTTTTTTAGTGGATGAGATGAGTTGCGATTATCAAGATTTGATGGTGAAATCCTAATGGCTAGGAGACAATAATGTCAGCTGATGTAGATGTGGTAGAATCCTAATGACTATAAAGAAGAGATCAACCATTTGAAGGATCTGACTATTATGAAGGTTTTAGATGGTGATCAAGTGCTAGTAATGTTATTTATAATCTAACAATTAGATGGTGATGAAGGCTATGCAAATGATTAAGGCTCTGTTTGGTTGAGGTGTTGCTAATGGAATGCTGCTGATAGAAAATAGAGTTTGAGATGAGTGTTGTTTCTGGAAAACAAAGTTTTGTAAAAAAACTGTTTTGGTTAAATGGAGTTTGCAAAACAGATTTTTGAAAAAAATGTTCAGGAACAAAATGAAGTTTTGGGTGAGGTACATAATAAAATTACAAGTTTTTGTTATTAATAACAACATTCACATAGGCAGTTCCACCTTAAATTCGAACAAGATACATGGCTTTCATTTCTAATAAGCCATTACTCTGGATCTTATAATGCTTCAGATCAAGATATACATACACAAACACAAACTCAGAAACATATTTCCTCTTTCTTAGCAGTCCAGTTCATGAAAGTTTGTGGAAATATAAAAAAAATATTAGTTCTGTCTGCTACAAAAATGATGGAAATAAAAAAAAATAGAAAACAAATACTGTTTTCCTGACAAGATGGGTAGATGCAGCAAAGGAAAATCACAGGTGATCTGTCAGAGAAGTTGTCAAAGAAGTCTAGAAGAAGATCGAGTAAACTTATTTTTTGCTGAGCGCCCACAATCCGGAAGAGACCTCCCCCTTTCCATATCGTGGCTCAGAAGGGGAGCAGCCGTTTCTATATATATATCTATGTTAGCACAGATTATTAGTTTCTAATATATATATATATATTACAAAATTATATAAGAACTATATATATATCTTTTATTATATTAAAAAAGTACTTTGAATCCTCTAGCTTTAATTTTGGTCATCCAATGAAGACCATATTTTTAATCTCAGCCTTACAAGTCATTTAAATGGAGAGAGAGAAAGAAAGAGAGAGGGGAGAGAGGGCGGTGGAATCCTTATAGCCCTCCTATCCCTACATGAGAGAGGGTCATCCAACCTGTATCATCAGTCTTGGAGAAGGAGGAAAGAGAATGTGAGGGAGAGAGAGTGGGGGGGGGGGGGGGAGAGTGCGGGAGGGAGAGAGGGAGAGGGTGGGGCCCACAATATCATTGTATGAAGTAGAAAGAAAGAGAGGGAAAGAATGAGCGGAAGAATGAGAGGAATAAATATAAGCGGGAGAGAGAGCGGGAGGGAGAGAGGGCGGTGGCAGCATTGGAGAGACAGAGGAAAGAGAGTGAGTGGAGCCCACCACATCATTGTATGTGTCGGGTATTGTAGCCACAATAACCTTGATTTGAAGAAGCCCTCCTTGAACTAAGATGAATTGAATTTGTATTTGATGTTGTATTTTAGCTTTGTTATTGCAGGATCTTAATTGCTAAGTACAAACCAATGTCAGGTTTCAATGAGTCATAAAGCATAGGACTATGCAATATAATTCCTCATTGTGTAGAACATAATGTTAACTCATGTGAAATCTCTCTATTGGGATGTACTTCATATTCAAGTACTAAGGAAAAGTCAAGTAGGAGCTGTTGTTGTTTTCTGGAAAGGAAAAAAAATTCTCTAAGTAGAATTCGTCGGGTACTCTTGAGAAGACTCGATCAATTCGTCGAGATATCTCGTGAGGACTCGTTCAGTTCGTCGAGATATCTCGTGAGGACTCGTTCAGTTCGTCGAGTTTTCTCGAAAGGCTGTTGTTAATATCTTAACTCATTTTCGTCGAGTGATCAGTTGATCTCTCGTGAACACTCGACGAATTCGTCGAGTGCTCTCGAGAGATCTCGTGATTACTAAGTTGAAGGATCTTCTAGGTTCAGTTTTCAGCCAAGTGTTTTTCGGCGAAACATCACGAAGAATTCGTCGAGTCATTAAGATCAATTCGTCGAGTAATCTAGGGACTTCACGAGTACACTCGACGAATGGACTTAAGAAGGTTTTCTTTTTCAAAGTGTTGACGACTTACCTCTAAGGTTCCTGCCATGTATAATACATGTGGAGGTGTGTCCCTAGGTTTCGTTTTTAGCGGTTAGAGAAGGATCTCTATAAATAGTCAAAGGTTATTTTCATTAACCCTAATCGTGTACAGAAATAGAAAATCGCAAATCGCTATTCTGTCTGTTGACATTCTTATTCTCGAAAAGGAACGTTCTTGGAGCCGACAACTTTTTCTCACGATTCTTCTCAAAGAAAAGAGTCGATTAGATCTCTGTTTTCAGATTCTTTCAAGATCATTCAAGATCCAGTTGATTCCTAAGATTTCAGATCCAGTGCTCAAAAGCTAAAGTTTCTTTTCTTCTTCCTCTTTCAAGTTCAAAGCTTTCAACTCAAGCAAGGAAGAAGAAGACTTTATTTCAGATCTGAATGAAAATCTCTTTGATATTTCAGAAGATTGTTTACAATCTATTTGCGTTGTAAAAACCCTTTACATTTTGTAGGAAGTGTTTACTTCCGAGTTTGTAGATCCTTGTTGGAAGGATCGAGTGTAGGAGACGTTGGGCTCCTAGTTTGTAAGTGTGGGAGACTCTGAGTTGTAAGATTTGTTTAAATCTGAGTTTTAGTGAAGTAGCCGAGTTTAGTCTGAAGTGCTAGATAGGCGAGGCGGGAAAGTGGACGTACCCATTTTGGGGAGCCACTTTAAATTCTTGTGTTTGTGCTATGTGCTTTTTTCTGTGTGCTTTTGTTCATAAGTTTTTAATTCCGCTTAAAGTCATATAATTCACCTATTCACCATCTCTAGGTGATTTATGTAACAACTAGATACTTTCAATTGGTATTAGAGATAGATTGTTCATTAAAAGGTTAACACCTTGAACAAGAGCTCTATCTAGTTGTTAAGAGACAACATGTCTGGAATGGATAGAACCAAGGATTCCTCCATGAAGTTGTCAGTCTGCACCAAAGAAAACTTTTCGATGTGGAAGGAAAGAGTCAGATTCTACATGGAAGCCGCCGATCCCAGAATATTTCAGATAGTTGAAGAAGGTCCCCACATTCCTATGACTGCATCTACTATAAATGCAAATGTCGGGTTCCCAAGAAGATGTTAGATCTAACTAAGGATGAAATTGCCCTTGTCGCCTTGGACAAGAAGGCTAAGAATATTATTGCCAGTGCAGTGGACGATTCAATGCTACAAAACTTATTTCACTGCAAGTCAGCCAAAGAGATGTGGGATTCTCTGATTGTTCTGATGGAAGGTACTGAAGAAGTAAGAGATGATCGAAGATCTGTACTAAATCAGGAATACGAAGCTTTCAAGCAAGATCCAAGAGACATCATTTCTGACACCTATGAAAAGTTCTTCAAGATTGCCAACGGTCTAAGGAATTATGACCGTGAATTCACTGTTGGCGAACTAAATGTTAAGTTCTTGAGATCCCTGACCAAAGAATGGAATACCAAGGCAATTGCCATCAGGGAATTTGGTAAGTGGGCTACAATGGAGCCACAAATTCTGTTCGGGAAGCTTCTTTCCCATGAGCTCAAGTTAAGCATCAGAAAAGCAGAGGAAGAGGGAAGCAAGACTTCAGGAAGAGAGATGTCTATGTCCCTGAGGGCCGAATGGTCTAGAAAAGGCAAAACTGTGTCACCGATCAGGACACAGTCATCAAATGAAGATGATGAATCAGTGGTCTGCCCCTCAAGCTCTGATATGTTTGATGGAGAGTTCTCGTTTCTCTCCAAGCAATTCAAAAGTCTGCTTAACAAGAGAAAACAAAGAAGAAATCAGTCCTCCTCTTCAGATCACAGAAGATCACGACGTGATGGTGATCATCACAAGAAAAGCTACAACAACAACGGAAGGTATATATCAAAATCGAACAAACATATTTCTTCTGACGTCATTTGCTATCATTGTAATAAGCCAGGGCACATGATTGCAGAATGTCCGTACAAAAAGAAGGAAGGATCTAGAAAGGAAGAGAAGAGATCCTTCAAAAGCAAGAAGAAAAGAGTTTCTTAGCGAAGAAGTCAAAGAATCTTAGCGACAACGACTCAGACGAGTCAAGCTCAGATGAAGAAGCCTACTTTGGGCTTATGGCTCAAACAGCTGAGGATAACTGTGACACCCCTTATGAGGGGAAGGTAAATTCTCACACTCCTCTCTCTGAGTCTGAGACTAGATCCAATGCGGATGAAGGCTACTATTCTGAGGAAGATTCATATCTTCTAGTTCAATATAGAGCAATGTTGAAGGGATTTGACAAATGCCGCAAGGTAGTCAAATCTCATGCCAAAGAGATTGAGTCTCTCAAGGCAGTGAAATCGGATCTGAGGGGGCAAATTGCGAAATTGACTCCTCTCAGAGATGAAGTCCAAATTTTGACAGACGAACTAAAAAGCTCCACTGAACTAGTAAATATGAAAGAGAAGTTCATAAATGAACTGGAAGAAAAGTTAGTGGTGGAAAGGAAGCTAGTATAAAGCTTCTCCAAACCAAAGACTATCCTTCCGCTCATTGATGGATTTTCAGCTCCTAAGAAGGGTAGTGGTCTTGGTCACGAGACCAAGAAAAATAAGGCTGCTAAGAGAACAATTGTTAAAGGTAAAGGAAAGGCCACTCAAAGTCAACCGTCCTTCAAGAAGGTTGTTTTTCCGACTAACAAGTATGACTTTGAAACATCCTATGGTCACTTTGGTTGACCAACTCATGTTGATTCTATAAAATTAACCAAGGATGGAGCCGACCCCGAAACTTTGGTACGACTGCTCTCAAAGTACCTTATGAAGAGATAATCCTCAAGGATTATGGTTCATTCGTGCATGGATCGGAAGCTAAGAAAGCACCAAAGAGCAAACTTATTGCTGCTAAGCCACTTGAGAAGAAGGAGCCATGTGTATGCTGTAATCATGAGGCCTCTACTTGCAAGTCAGTAGCTTCTGCTAGACCCCCCGTTCAAAAGGTGAAGCAGGAGAATAAGAGAAGGTACAATCAGTTTGATTGTTGGTGTTGTGGCAAGGCTGGTCACTTTGTCATAGATTACTGGTTCAATCCTATGAATTATTAGACTCCACGAGTTAACATTGCAAGAATGACCCCTCGCACTGTTAACATTCCTAGTGGTGGTCATCTAACCAAGAGCCAAGGACCCAAGTCTGTTTGGGGTCCTAAGGGCAATTGAATTGTGAATGCAGGTATGTCCAAAGGCCAACAAAACGCCTATCTGGTATTTGGACAGTGGATGTTCACGACATATGACCGGAACAAGGAGCCTACTTCAAAGTTATACCTCAGTCAAAGACGGTCCAAAAGACATTTTTGTTGGATCTGATCGGGGAATTACAAAAGGCTATTGTATGATTTCTAACAGTATAGTCTCTTTCACAGACGTCACTTATGTTGAAGAATTACAACATAATCTCAGTAGCATAAGTCAATTATGTGACAAATGTTATATGGTAGAGTTCTACAAGGACAAGTGTCTGATAAAGTCGTCTGATAACTCGGAAATTTTTTTAACAGGCACTCAGAGTAAAAATATTTTTTGCTTAAATTTTCTTTGTTTAGATACTTCTACACCCGTGTGCTTTTTAACAAAAGATAGTGCATCTCTATGTGACCAATGACACAAGAGACTTGTTGGATCTTGAGGCGCCCTTAGAGGGGGGATAAGCGTTTTAGAAAACTATAAGATTTTATAGAAAACGTTTGTGACTTTCTAAGAAGTAAATTGAAACAAAAACAAAGAACTGGAAATCAATTTTATGGAATGCAAAGGACATGATTAACATTAATAAAATTGATTACAAAAATGGATTTCTATGACACTAGAAATCAAAGGCGAATATAATAGACTCTTTTGGTTTTCTATACCGACTCTTCTCACTAAGAACCGTTTGGCTTTAGCCGATCTCTCCTCAGATACAACCTCAAACCGCTCTAGTCTTTCTATCCCCAGAAAGGCCTCGAGCACTCCCTAGATCTACTCCCTAGACCTAGTCGCCAACATCCGCGATGAATTCCCCCTAAGCCGCGCACGGACCTAGTCGCCAACAACCGCGACAAATTCACTTAAACGATTACAAAAGATAATGATACAACAAAATATAAAAGAAAAATTAAAAACTCCCTATGAAGAATTCTGGAGACGGCGAAGACTCGCTGAATATCGTTGAGGTCGAAGCGTGCGTTCTTCGCGTTGGGTTAGCGTTGATCCGATCTTCCTTCAAATTCTTCTCTTGAATTTGTGTGGGAGATGGTGGTCTGAAAATACGGCCCTCGCAGAGTTTCTGAAGTGCTGGAATAGGGCTCCTTGGGATCGATAGTTGAAGAGAACGAATGCCACCTATTTATAGGACATGAAGCTAACGTCGGCGTTAAGGCTAACGTCAGACGTTGATTCTGTATAAAAATAACTTGATGACTCGAATTTTCAAAACAGGAAGAAGATTCTGCATCTTTGGAAATATTCATTTTAGGCAACCTTAACGCTGGCTTTGAGGCTAACGCTTGACGTTAAGCCAAATCATTCCCAAAATGCTCCTGCAATCACGACAGCTTCCCTCCATGCCATTTTCGTCTTGGTGGGAACGAAAGTCAACGTCGGCGTTAAGACCTAACGCCTAACGTTAGATCACATTCTTCATTTCAGCTTGTGAGCAAGTCCAGACCAACAATACAACATCCTAGTGTCATTTTTGTTCAAACCTGCATGCTAAAAATACAATGGCAAACAAAATCAAATACAAGTAGGATTTGTTATTCTCAAATCAAAGGGATGCGGAAAACCGTTTTCCAACAATCTCCCCCTTTTGATAATAACAAATCTAATAAAGATAAATCAGATTCATATATAGGAGATGTGTTTTTAGAAAGATATATGACACTAAGTAATCATAGAGATAAGTATATAAGAGATGTGTTTTTAGCAATTATAGTTCGTTAAATTGTGCTCCCTCTTAAACTAGTGAATCCTACTCCTTTAATCATTATGATTTATCATTTTATTCTCCCTCTTTTGTTATTAGCAAAAGAGGGTAAAGTGAAACAAAACTAGAATAAAGAAAACAAGTTCGGACAAACTAAGAGAGGATAAGAGTTTTGTTTGAGCATGAAGTAAGGCATGATCGAGCTAAGATAATGAGTAGCATAGCGGAAAAAGAATGTGATAAGCATGAGTAATAACATCCCTAGTACTTTATCAACCCATTCTTCAACTTGTTAGAAAATAATGAACAAAAAAGTTTGAAAGATAACACTTGATGAAAAAGTGAACAAGTGTTTGAAAAACACAAGTGAAGAAGAGACCTTACAAATAAGCATGAAAAAGCATGGTAAAAAAATATAGTCAAATTAGTAATGCGGAAAGACAAAACAAAGTTACTAAGATTAGCATTTTTGTAAAAAATATTTTTGCTTTGGTTTGACTCTTCCAACAATATGTCTAGACTCTTCACATTTGAGCATTAACTTCTAAAATTTTCCATAACTAATCGGCAAGCATGATTTGACATATTCAAAAGGATTAAGATCTACAATGTAACTAATTCATAATTCAAGTAAAGGAAACATTGTAGAAATTATGCATTGCAGTCTTGTGCATTTACTTAAATTTTTAGAGAATCATGTAAATATGCATTAGGATTCAATTCTCATGAGTAGAAGCTTTATGAAAAACAATGATGTATGCTTAAAAGTGTTTTGATAAGAGTATACATGTGATATAATCAAAACACATGATATGTAAGAAAATAGTAAAAACAATATTAAGATTACAATCGTAGAGTTACTTTCACACATCAATTCTAGAATAAAATTTCAAAGCACAATAAAATAGTACAACTACCAAGGTGATTCGCCCACACAATGCTCATTAAGACTTATCAGAGAGCAAAGTATTGCTTGGGGGATCACATAAGCATTTTTTATAAATTTATATTTTAAGTGATCCGGTGTACAAATAGAAGTGATAAAGAAAATTTGTTTACACAAGACACTTTACAATTCTTTCCAAGGTGCTCAACCTCACAATGCTCATAAAGACTTATCAGGATGGTGAGTAGTGCTTGGTAGAGTTATCTTTGTCATTGATATTTATATATATTTTTTTAATTTTGGGACAAAGTTCTCCGAATTCACTTGTTTTCGCAAACACTAACAATATTGAAATAACACTTCTATATGTGTAAGAAATATTTTGTTTGAAAGATGGTGTAGGTAATATAGACACACAACTTAATAAGTTAAAGCTATTGCACTACACAATCATGCAAGAATAAGATTATACACACATGTATATTACCAAACAAATAGTGAGTGAATAAATCATTGTTTAACATAAAACATTATTCATACTTAGAAGCATGCTAGACAATCATACACAATTTTCTACATACTATTTTATTGCACATAATCAGATTAAAGTTAAGGCATGATAAGATAAAACAATGTTTAGAAACTTGAAATGAAAATTAGACATTGATATAAATCTTTAAGTGTATGTCTAATCAATTTTTTACCATTTGTAATGAAAATATTAAGATGTTTTGCTCATGTGAAATGTTATAATCAAACCATATTTTTGTAAATATTGAGAAATAAAAAAAAAGAACAAAACATTTTTTTCTACATTTTTGGATTATTTGATTTTCTTTTTGTATTTTTGAAATAAGACAAATAAAAAACAATTCAAATCTGAGAAAACAAACAAAGAAAATGCAAAAAAATACCAGAAATAATTTAGAAAAAACAGAATAAAACTTGGGCCAAAGAAGCTAACGCCTGACGTTGACTTCTTAACGCCCAAACAGACTACTATTTTCTTATGTTTTTGAATTTTTTTTTGGATTAGAGTTTATGTATATGGACCTTCTTAGTGTAGAAATTTCAGAGAATTTGGAGATGATCAGAAGACTATTTAAGCATATTTTTGGAGATCTCGTGATTACTAAGTTGAAGGTTCTTCCAGGTTCAATTTTCAGCCAAGTGTTTTTCGTCGAGACATCGAGAAGAATTCGTCGAGTCATTAAGGTCAATTCGTCGAGTAGTCTAGGGACTTCATGAGTACACTCGACGAATGGTCTTAAGAAGGTTTTCTTTTTCAAAGTGTTGACGGCTTACCTCTAGGGTTCCTGCCATGTACAATACACGTGGAGGTGTGTCCTGAGGTTTCGTTTTAGCCGTTAGAGAAGGATCTCTATAAATAGTCAATGGTTATTTTCATTAACCCTAATCGTGTACAGAAATAGAAAATCGCAAATCGCTATTCTGTTTGTCGGCATTCTTATTCTCGAAAAGGAACATTCTTGGAGCCGACAACTTTTTCTCACGATTCTTCTCAAAGAAAAGAGTCGACTAGATCTCTGTTTTTCAGATTCTTCCATGTTCATTCAAGATCCAGTTGATTCTTAAGAGTTCAGATGCAGTGCTCAAAAGTTAAAGTTTCTGTTCTTCCTCTTTCAAGTTCAAAGCTTTCAACTCAAGCAAGGAAGAAGAAGACTTTATTTCAGATCTGAAGGAAAATATCTTTGAGATTTCAGAAGATTGTTTACAATCTATTTGTGTTGTAAAAACCCTTTACATTTTGTAGGAAGTGTTTACTTCTGAGTTTGTAGATCCTTGTTGGAAGGATCGAGTGTAGGAGACGTTGAGCTCTGAGTTTGTAGGAGTGGGAGACTCCGAGTTGTACGATTTGTTTAAATCTGAGTTTTAGTGAAGTAGCCGAGTCTAGCCCGAAGTGCTAGATAGGCGAGGCGGGAAAGTGGATGTACCATTCCGGAGAACCACTTTAAATTTTTGTGTTTGTGTTGTGTGCTCTTTTTCTGTGTGTTTTTGTTCAGAAGTTTTTAATTCCGCTTAAAGTCATAGAATTTACTTATTCACCCCCTCTAGGTGATTTAGGTAGCAACTAGAAACTTTCAGTATGGAGGAAAACAAAAGAGAGAGAAAAAAGAGCGGAGGAAAGAGGGAAGAGTGGGAGGGTGTCATCTAATAGTTATTTTATTAAAAAATAAATATAGCTGTAACCGGCGAGCACAAGTTTCATGCGGGCGAAGCCCACCCTAATGCATCAAGCACGTGCGAAGCCCGCTCATATGCGGGCGCATCCCGCTCGAGCGCGTGCGCAGCCCGCTAAGAGTCAGCGAACACGGCCGAAGCCTGTGTGGAGCTGCTCGTGTGTGTGTGTGTGTGTCTATATATATATAATAGCCCCTCTTTAAACTATATTAGTAAGTTAGTGAGTTGGTTAAACATGGTGGGTTGTATACAGTAGGTTTGTTGTTCGAATCTCTTCGGTCACCATTAAGTTCATATATTTTTTATTATCTATAAAAAATATTTTAATTTGACAGAACAATTAAATAAAATACTAAACATTAACAATAAAATTAGAATTCTTTGCTAATTTAAAAAGGATAAACTACCTTGGTAAAAAATCTTAAAAAAATAGAAAGGAATAATTTCTTTGCTAAAATTAGCCAGACGCATATTAGCTAGTAGGATTTTTTTTGTTTCTAAATTCTTTGCCAACTGAAATTAGCAAGGAATTTAGCCAAATAACAAGGAATTTAGCTCCTTGTTAATCAAAGTTTTCTTGTAGCGTTTGCTCGGGTATGGAGAAAAGAGTCGCGGGTCATTAGTCCAGCTTTTCCCTCAATCCTTGGACGTGCCTGAAGTAGAGGAGTTGTTGTCACCAAACTCCCACTTTACCTGTCTTCTGTCTAAGTGCTCCCGCCTCCATGTTTTTGCCACTATACTCTCTAGCGGCTCTATAAATTCTTAGGATCCTCTCCGTGAAGCTCTGGAAGTTCTAGCACGGATTGAGGAAGAAGGGACGAGGGAAGATGTTAACCTCAAAAAATGAACATATTTATAATCCCAGTAATTTGGTTGCACACGGTTAGGACGCACGGTCGTGCGCCCAATCATGACAGTCATTAGGTGACTTGGCGGGAAAGTTAGCGACACTGAAACTGAAGAGGGCTGGTTGTCAGAGGATAATGCTTGGTCGTGCCTCAGTAAAGGCACGATCGTGCCACTATTCGCACACCAACCTTACCCTCAGAATTATTGCATGCAACCGACCCGTGTGTCTGTGAGTGGTTATGCGCCTGTGAGCGGTCGTGCGCAGAGGAGGCGCACTGGCAAATTCCTGAACTTATGAATTCTGCTTGAATTTTATTTTGTTCAGGCACGGCCGTGCTTAACAAAGAGCACGGTCGTGTTGAATCTCAGGGAATGTATATGCATCTGCCCATGCGCAAGCGCATGGTCGTGCAAGAAGGATGCACACTGGCAAATTCCAGAACTTTGATTTTTGGGCCAATTATTTGAGTTACTCACGCACAAAGGTGGATCCACGCACATACACGCTCGGGCACGTGCCCGAGCGTGTAAAAACTTGAAACCCTCCTAGCGTCTGCTTGCCGCATTCGCTCCTCACTAAATTGCCTGGATCGATGCCCTGGTTCCTCTTCCAGCTTTCTACTTTCATTGTCAGTGACTCACTCAGCGTATCTCCAGGTTAAAGCTGAGCCGACGAGTAGGAGAGCATTCGAGCAACCCTCCTTGGTGTTCCCATTCATCACTGCCAAACAAGTTTTCTCCTTTCTGAATACTTGAGCAGGCTTTCTCCATTCTGATACTCGAGCAGGCTAGCAACTCTCCACCGTCATTCATCTCTCGCTTCTTTCTATTTTCTCAATCTAGTTTTTCTTTACTTACCTGATTCCTTGAGACTGGGGGAGAGTGTCGATCTATTTACGGAGAGTTCTTAAGGTTCTCGTTACCTGATTCCCAAAGGTTCTTTATTGATACCTAATTAACTGATTCTCAGCTTTATTTCTTAGTTTTTTATTTTGTTCAAGTTTCTTATTCGGTTTAACTTCATTGCAAAACCTTCAATTTTTTTCAATTTTTTTTTGCGTGGCTTTTTTTGTGTGTTTTTCTTTCGATATTCCAAATTTCCCAATTCTAAAGTCCGCACTATTTTAATCTTTGGCTCTTTTAATATTCCTAATTTTCTGTAATCTAAACTTGCCGCCTCCAACGCTGTTCTTCCATCTCGAGGAGAACACGATTCTTCTTCCTACCCGATTAGGGATTCCCAAGCATCGAACACAACAAGCAAAAAGCAGATGTTGGAGCTTTTCTTCCATCCCAAACAGAGCTGGCATAGGTAGTCAAGTTAGTTGTTCTGCTAACATATCTTTATAGTTCTGCAAACATAGCTTTATAGTTCTGCATGCAGTCCAACCAATTTTATGAATAATTCTAATTCATAGATAGTCATGTTCATCCAATTTCAGTTCCATTCATATCGATCAGTTATCAGTATTATCAATGAATTGGAAATTTGGGAAGTGTTATGATTTATAATGCGAAATTGACATGTGATTGATACTATTTATTTTAAGAATTCATGTTTATTTTCTAAACTGTGCCCGTGCTGGGAAAAAATCCTAGTTCTGCCCCTGCTCACTCATGACAATTTGGTTGCACATGGTCAGGGCACGGTCGTGCGCCCGATCGTGACGGTCATTAGGTGACTTGGCGGGAAAGTTAGCGACACCGAAGCTGAAAATGGAGGGTTGTCAGAGGATAATGCATGGTCGTGCCCCAGTAGAGGCACGATCATGCCACTATTCGCACACCGACCATACCCTCAGAATTATTGTATGCAGTTGGCCGGTGTGTTTGTGAGCGGTCATGCGTCTGTGAGTGGTCGTGTGCAGAGGAGGCGCACGGGTAAATTCCAGAACTCATGAATTCTGCCTGAAAATTTTTTTTTGTTCAGGCACGGTCGTGCTTAACAAAGCACAATCGTGCCGAATCACAGGGAATGTACATGCATCTCCCCATGCGCTAGTGCACAGTCGTGCAAGAAAGGTGCGCACGGGCAAATTCCAGAACTTTCGTTTTGGGGCCAATTATTTGAGTTGCTCACGCATGACCGTGCTTCATGATATACCACGGATCCGTAGAGAGTCCTTCAGGTCGTCAACCCGCATCCTACCTCGGATCTGTAGAGAACCCACTAGGTCGTCAATCCGCATCCAAATGCAGTCCTTGGGTGTGTCCGGGGTAGACGAGCTGCTGTCACCGATCTCTCAATTTACCCATTTTCTCTCGAAGTGTTCTCGCTTTCACGTCTTCGTCGCTACAACCTTCTAGCTTCCTAGTGCCCTTCAGATTCTCCTCCTTGAATCTTTGGTTTTGGTGGAAGAAAGCCCTCTCTGCCTAGAGGAAGAAGAAATGAGAGTGAAAAGCCCCTTTTCAGCTTCAAAAAATTCTTTATTTACTCCCAGTAAATTGGTCGCGCACGGTCTGGGCGCACGACCGTGTGCCCGATCGTGTGCAGTCCTTTGGTGTCTTGGCGGGAAAGTCAGCGTTGTTGAAAGTAAAGGCGTCGGGCTGTCAGAGGATAAGACACATCCGGTTCGCTATTCACACACCAACCTGACCCGGGAAAATATTATATGCCCCCTGCCCTTGTGCAAATGCACGGTCGTGCGCGAAGGAGACGCACAGGTGAATTCCAGAACTCTCGATTTCTGCCTGAATTTTATTTTGATTAGGCACAGTTTTGCACAACAAAGAGCATGGTCGTGTCGAATCTCAGGGAGTGTACAGGAATCTCTGCCCGTGCGTTGCGCCAACGCACGGTAGTGCTATTTGATAAGTGTAACTTTTATAGAGATTTTGTACTGATATTCGCTTATTTTTATCATCTATTACCCCTAAATTTTGTTAAATATAAAAGTTTATTATATATATCTTCAAATCATGATATTGCGATACATGGAGTCTATGGAAGCAAACAATTGGTTTATGGGCTTTTTGGAAGAGATAAAGACACGTTTAAAGTTTCTACAAAAAAGGCAGACCCTGTGCTTGGTTGGGCATGATCGTTCCCTATTATTGTGTTTCCTGCTCCTCTAGATTTATTCCTTACTGTGTTGCCAGTCAATGCATGTTCAGTTGCGCATGCATCGACTTAGTAGGCACACGACTGTGCGTGAGCAACTTAAAAAATTGCCAAAAATCCTAAATTCTCGAATTTGCCCCTGCGCACACTCTACGCACGGTCGTGCGTTGACGCAAGGGAAGATTCTTGTACATTTCTTGAGATTCGGCATGACCGTGCTCTTTGTTGAGCACGATTGTGCTTGACTAAAATAAAATTTAGGCAGAAATTGAGGGTTCTGGAATTTACTCGCGCGCCTCCTTCACACACGACCGTGCATTGGCGCTTGAGTGGGGTGCATATAACATTCTCTTAGGCCTTGTTGATGTGTGAATAGCGGCATGGTCGCGCCTCTACGATGGAACGATCGTGCCTTATCCTCTGACAATCCGCCTTTACTTTCGGCACCGTTGACTTTCTCGCCAAGACACTGAATGATCACGCACGATCTGGCGCACGACCGTGCTCCCAAACCGTGCGCGACCAAATTGCTGAGAATATAAATAGGATTTTTTTAAGCCTAAAAGGGATTTTTCATTATCCTTTCTTCTTCCTCCAGGTAGAGAACTTCCAGGCCGGGGAAGTGCTTTCTTCCACCCCAACCAGAGCTTCAAGGAGGAGAGTCCGAAGGGCACAAGGAAGCTAGAAGGTTGTAGCGATGAAGACGTGGAGGCGAGAGAACACATGGAGTGAAGACGGGTAAATTGGGATATCAATGACAACCGCTCTTCAATCCCGAACGCACCCAAGGACTGCAAGAAGATGCGGATTGACGACCCGATAGACTCTCAACAGATTCAAAGCATAGTCTCCGCTCTCTCTCCTTATCTTCATCATCTCTCTTCAGCGTTAGACTATAGCAATTTATGAATCACAAATATATTGTCTGAAAACACCCTTCATGAGTTGGATTTGGATGAACCGGTGCTTGTTGAAACCAATAAATGGTCTCGGTGGAGTTCGGGGCCCCCAACGGGTTGGGGGGCGACTGGCACGTACTAATCTCGCGAGAGAACAGACCGGAGTCTCGGAGTTGGACACTGATCCTTAGGCTTAGCTAGGAGGACTCACCACACACCCGGAAGATCTTTGGAGCGCTTCCCCTCCCAAGCCAAAAGCTGAAGCCTGGGCACCTTGGAGAGCTCAAGGAAGGCCTGAGGAGAGAGAAGCTCCAAAAAGAAGAAGTCCTCTCCAAAGGTGCCCTTTGGATCCTATTTATAGACTTTCTGATCTGGCCTGCAAATAGCAGGAAACCGCCTCTCGATTTTACTATACGCACCCCAAATTTGGTCTGCTGATAGCCAATCTCCGCTGTTCGGAGGGGCTATTGGCAGGCCACGAGGGTAAAAGGATAATTTCCTTCATGGGCCTAGGGACAAAGGGCCTGCGAGGACAGTACTCGCGAGAGCTCTCGCTGTCCTCTCGCGTGCCTCGCTCGCTGGTCCGCGAGTCCCTCTCTTGGAGGCCGCATGCCGGGATCCGACCTCGCAAACCTCCATGTTGCCGAGAATAGGTCGTCTCGCGGGTACTCGGCGAGTACTCATCTCGCCCTCCTATCTCTCCCTCCTATCAGCCTGGCGAATATCCCGGGTTGTACACAATCCCCGCTCTTTGCGAGGTTGTCCTAAACTCGCAAAGAATCATCCAACCCTGGGTGTTCGCTTGGCGACAGCTGTCTTGTCGGGAATCTTTCTGTGGGCCCCACCGTTAGGCTATAAATACCACTCGAGCTGAAGGGTGTCTTCACTTTCTTCTCCCCCTTATTCTTCTCCTCACTGTAGCTGTCCTCCGATGCCTCTCTCCAAAGAAATGGAGGCTCGCCTGAAGGCTTCCAAGGCTCGCGAGGTGTCGATGATGATGAAGCCCCCGGCGTGGATGAGTCGCCCGTCCCCCTCTCCTGTGCCGAAAACGAAGAAGGCGAAGGCCGCTCGCTGACTGGGAGACGATACTGTCGACCTGGAGTCTTCCCCTAGCGACAAATCCGTCAACAAGGTAAGGATTACCCGTCACGCGAGAATACTCGATTACTGTTTCTAAGCTTCGCCTCTGTAGGTCATTAAGACCAACAAGGATGCTGGCGGGCCCTCGAACGAACCCCCCACTACTCCTCGGGAAAATGCGAATACCGTTGGCGAGAATCCTGACGGTACATTACTTGATCTCGCCAATTTTACTTAAATCGTGTTACCCGATGATGTTTCTTACCTCTTTATTTTTCTTCTTCATCTCCGCCCCCTGCGAGCCCGGGGCAACAGGGTCAGCGAACTCCTTCCCCTAAATGTCTGGACGCGACCATCCTGGTACCGAACTTTAGCCTTCTCGCCAATGCGGACTCAGGCGGCTCGCACCGGCCGAAAGGTCCTGTTGGGAAAATGATTTCTCTTAACCCCTAAAAATAAGTTGAATATGAATTCTAAGAAAGAAAAATCAAGGTTAAGTAAATATGCGTCGAATAGTATTCGACGCAACGTCGAAGTGGTATCGACGTTCCTTTCAGAATGAGTCGAAGTAACTTTAAGAAGAATTCGACGTATCCTATGTCGACGTAGCTCTGACTTCCAGTCGACGCATCTTGAGAAGTCGACGCACCTTAGTCGACGCACCTTCCTTATTCTTCTCTCGACGTCCAGCCAGGACGAATTCGACGCTTACGTCGAATAGTAATCGACGCACGTCGATTTCTATGTCTAATTCAAAAATCGCCAGATCTCTTTCCTTTTTCATAGATCTGATTTATATGGAATCAATTTATTCTTTATAGCCGTTCTGAATCATTCTTTTCCTCTAATAGATTCTTGGCTAATTTGAATAAAACCATTATGGACATTATTTGAAATCAGAATGAATTCTTTCCTTCTATTGATATAATTATTCTTGAAATATTTCTATCTTTCTATTTCTCTGTCTACTAATCAATTATCCTCCTATAATATTATTTGAATGGACAGAGCTATAAAATAACAAGGAGGTCGGCAAAGAACAGAATAGAAGTGATCCACCATTTTACATTTGAAAAAGAGGAAAAGCTCCCAAGAGAAAAAGAGAGAGAATTGAGAAATAGTGCTGCAGCAAAGATCAAGCTTCCATCTTCTCCTGCTTCTGAAACCACTCTGCTGCATACTCTGATAACTCTCACAAAAGAGAGAAAAGGCCTACAATCTCCTTCTCACTATAGAAGAGAGATTTCATTCACTACTTCTTGTGCTTCCAATCTTCTTGCTAGGAAGAAGATTCCTTCTTGTCTTTATATTATCTCTCTTTCTTCTTTACCTTTATTTCACTTTCAAATACTGTAAAAGAGTTTTTAGAATCTCTCTTCAAAAAATTCAGTTGTACTGGTTCTAAGAGTCTCCTTTTCAAAAGACTCAGTTGGTTCTAAGAGTCTCCTTATCAAAAGACTCAGGGTGGTTCTAAGAGTCTCCTTATCAAAAGACTCAGTGCAAGATAGTGAATTTCCTACCAAGGGGGTAGAAGAGTGGACTACCCAAAGTTTGGGGAACCACTATATTTCCTTGTGTTGTGCTGTGATTTCTTTTCTTGCATTTACTTTCTTTACTTACTTAATTATTGTTTGTGTGTGGGAAGCCTTAATCTGTGATCACCATGATAAGTAATAAAATATATGTATTTTTAGTATAATTATAATTATAGTTTTAATAAATATTGTGAATTTTCTATGTAAATTAATGAATAAATTGTTTCTTTATTAATTCTGGTTTCTAACTTAGTTTTATTTTTGTTTTTGCATTTTTTTCACAGGTCACGCCCTCGGTCACGCCCGTGACCAAGGGCGTGTAATTTTAAAAACCAAATATCAACGGGACGGCTCAATTCAGATCAAATCCCGACAAATCGCTCAAGTCACGCCCTCGGTCACGCCCGTGACCAAGGGCATGTAAATTTAAAGCTCTGCGCCCGACGAATTCCTTTCCAGCTCACTACAGTGGACCAAGTCACGCCCGTGACTCTACAAGTCACGCCCGTGTTCCAGCAGAGTCACGCCCGTGATCCGCCAGGGCGTCACATCTCGAAGCCGCGTCCATGCTGCCGACATCAGCCACCCAAAGTCACGCCCGTGACTCACCAAGTCACGCCCGTGACATACTAAGTCACGCCCGTGTGCAGCCATGTTTGACGGCCAGACCTTCCAGAAGGCGGCGAATACAGCCGAGCAAATGTCACGCCCTAAGTCACGGCCGTGTCATTCAAGTCACGCCCGTGACCTAGGGCGTGTAAAACTCAAATTTTCCCTATAAATAGAGGGGCTCGGCTGAAGTATTTTTCATCCAAATTTTGAGTAGTTCTTGTTGTATTGTGAGTTCTTTTGAGTGATTGAGAGCTTATCTTATGCAATTCTGTTTAAGTTCGTTTTTAGTTTTTTTTTTCGTCTTCCTAGTCTAGTTGTAATGCTGATTTCAGAAATAAAATGATGTTTTTCTCATTTGGATCATCTTCTTTTTATTAATGTTAGCGTGTGTGCGTGTATGAGTTTAGCTTCATTGCTTTCATAATTTAGTTTTATTGCTTTTATAATTAGGTTTATTGCTTTCATAATCTAGGTTTACTGTTTTCATAACTTAGATTTACAAGCTTTCATAAAATAGTTTTATCGTTTTCTTTTTCGCCTTATTTTATCGCTTTCATTTTAAACGCTTTCTTTTCAGTTTTTTTTAGAGTGTGTGCGTGTATGAGATAGTATTTTCCTTTTTTTGTAACTTAGTTTTATTTCAGTCTTTATATAACTGCTATATACCACCCCCATCTTGAATAAGAGGATAATTTACTTTAGCACTTATTTAAGTCGGTTGGGACGGATATTATTTCTGCACCTTTATAAGTCTTTTCATTTCTATACCACCCCCTTCTTGAATAAGAGGCTAAGAACTTTTTAGCACTTGTTTAAGTTGGTTGGGACGGATACTATTACTGTTTTTATATAAGTCTTTTTATTTCCTTTTTATCCGTTTATATCCGCTTTAATTATTAAACATGTATTTTTCAACCGATAATGCCGTCTCCATTCCGATGAGTGGCTAATTTCCTTTAGCGCACGATGTCGAAGAGCATTGGGACACAAAAATAGTTTTTTCAATAAAATTAAAACATCTCTTTCTAAAATAATTAACGCTTAAGGTTTACCCGAGAATCACGTTGAGTGGAGCCACATAATCGATGTGTGGTTTTCATTTCCATTTTCGTACCTAGTTAGCCGAGAGGCTCGTGTGTACGAACTGATCACTCACGGGTAAAGAGAAGTGCGCTCTACCCTCGAGAGAGGGCGAGGTAATTCTCCCGAATTGGAAATAAAAACCCAATAGCGGGGTTCACAACATAAAACGAGTATTAAGAAGATTCGATTATAGAACGAGAGTTCGGTCGAATATTCATAATCTCAGGTGGGCGTACCCTCGAGAGAGGAGCGTTCATAATTATGGAACCTCCACGGCCAAGTCAATTTAATATTTTGAAAAGTCATCACTTTTAATTCTACGAAAAAATCTATTTTCGTCTCAAGGTAATTCGACGTCGCGCGCTATATTTCTCATCGCTTAGAACTCTAGTTAATCGCTTATTATCATCTTTCGCATTTTATCATTTAGAACTCTAGTTAAATCAACTAAAAATATTATTCCGATAAGATAATAGTTCGTTCCTCGAAGTAGCATAATCAACACGACCCGCGGAAATATACGATCCCGATATTTTCTAAAAATATCCTGTATTACTTGCGATAAGGTATACTTGTCTTTATCAAATGATTAATTTGGACTAAAAATTCAAACACAGCTTTCCAAACTCATTTAGTGCAAAACTCTCCTTTTCTACTATTCAATTCAATAGAATTCGGCGTTGTAGCCGAAGCGTAATTGTCAATATTCCGAAAGAAGAAAAAGACCGTTACTTCTATCCTTCGATAGGATAACGGTTAATTTCTCAAAGTAGGAGTACTTGCGAGACTCTTCGAAAACATCCGGCAATTCTAAACTCTTAATATAAAGGTTATCTTTTATTTATAAAACAAAACGAAGAAGTCCAACGAAAATCATCAAGTTTTTGGCGCCGTTGCCGGGGAACTTTGTGTTGTTATTTGAAAGTAGGAACTGCTATTAATTTTATTCCTTATCTATATATTTAAAAAAAAAATATTTATATATATATATAAATATAAATATATATATATATATATATAAACTTATATTTATAAAAATTAACAATAAAACAGAAAATCCAAAAATATTGTTTTTAGTATATGACCCGAGGAAACTCGTCGGACGATTCGACTATTCCTTTTGACCCCGAAATCGAGCGCACTCTCCGTGAGCACATCCGATCTCGTGATCAAAACTTACTCGACACCCCCGAAGAGTCAATCGGAGATACTGCAAATATGGGCGATCCAATTCCAAATGCGGCCCCGGCCCGGACCATGGCATATTATGCCCGGCCGAATTTGGAAGATACATGATCAAGTATTACTCGCTCGACAGTTAATAATAATAATTTCGAAATAAAATTCAGCATAATTCAAATGGTACAACAGTCGATTCAGTTCGACGGTTTGCCAGATGAGGACCCAAATCAGCACCTTTCAAACTTTTTAGAAATATGCGACACCTTTAAAATTAATGGCGTCACTGATGACGCCATTCGTTTACGCTTATTTCCATTTTCGCTACGGTCAAAGGCCAAATCGTGGTTGACTTCTCTTCCGAGAGGGTCCATAACCACGTGGGCCCAATTGACGGAATTTTTCTTAACTAAGTATTTCCCTCCGTCAAAAACCGCAAAACTACGCACAGATATCACATCCTTTGTACAATTCGATTCTGAGTCTCTTTATGAGACTTGGGAGCGTTTTAAAGAATATTTGCGTAGGTGTCCTCATCACGCGCTACCAACTTGGCTACAGGTCCAAACATTTTATAATGGTTTAAATTTTTCTACGCCGCAGATGATCGATGCGGCCTCCGGGGGAACGTTAAACAACAAAACCCCGGAGACCGCTCAAGCTCTGATCGACGAAATGGCCATGAACGCGTACCAATGGAACGTGCCAAGGTCGCGTCCTAATAAACCGGCTGGTCTTTTTGAAGTGGATGCCTCTACTTTCTTAGCCTCACAGGTAGAGCGGCTAAGTAAGCAGGTGGTGGAGATGACTGTTTCCTCCTCCACTCCCGCTTGGAATAATAATAATAATAATAATAATAATAATAATAATAATAATAATACCGTAATCGAAGAATCGGTGGATTACCTCGGTAATCCGGTTAGGCCCCCCTTCAACCCTACTAACAACCCGTATAGTAATAATTATAATCCGGGTTGGAGGACCCACCCTAATTTCTCCTGGAGCAATCCTAACAATGCTCAGAGGCCCCCAAATATGAATCCTCAGGGATTTCCTCAAGGATTTCCACAGGGATTCCAGCCTCCTCCTCCAAAACCTTCGCCGCTCGAAGATATTTTGTCAAAATACATCGCGTCCAACGATTCAAATATCCGAAATCTTACCGGATCGATTAAAAGCTTGGAAAACCAGGTTGGACAACTTGCAAAGATGGTCTCCGAGCGGCCATACGGAGCTCTACCAGGGAATACAGAGCCAAACCCAAGGGAAAATGCCAACGCTATAACCCTTCGAAGCGGCAAGGAGGTCGTCTCCCCATTGCGGGTTGAGCCTAAGGTATGCATTTCGCCTCCGCCCCCTCCACCCTCTTCTTCGATTCTAATTGCTCCGGATTTTCCGGTTGCGCCGAATGTTTCGAGTCCTCGAATTCCATACCCGTCTAAAATTAATAAAGAGAAGGAGGACGAAAATTATCAAAAATTTTTGCGTATTTTAAAACAAATTCAAATAAACTTCCCCTTCTGCGAGGCACTCTCCCAAATGCTGAAATACGCGAAATATCTTAAGGAGTTGCTTTCTAATAAAAAACGACTCGAGGATGTTTCGCGTGTTTCCCTTAACGCAGAATGTTCGGCTGTTCTCCTTAACAAATTGCCGCCAAAACTGAACGACCCGGGACGGTTCTCCATCCCGTGTCTCTTTGGCAATATGTTAATAAAGTACGCTCTTGCGGACTTAGGCGCCAGCATCAATTTGATGCCTTTTTCTCTTTTCAAAAAACTCGATTTAGGCGTCCCGAGTCCGACAAAAATGAGCATCCAACTCGCGGATCGCTCGATAAAGTACCCAATAGGGGTAGCGGAGGATGTTCTGGTCAAGGTCGACAAGTTTATCTTCCCGGTAGACTTTGTCATCCTGGACATAGAGGAGGACGTCGAGGTACCCATCATCCTCGGTCGCCCCTTTCTTGCAACCTCCCGCGCGTTAATCGATGTCAGTAACGGTCGCCTCCTCCTTCGAGTTGGAGACGATGAAGTTACTTTACATATCAACCCCTCCATGCGGAACTCACTATCGAATGATGATTCCTGTTTCAATTTGGAATCCGCGTTTGTGGACGAGTGTTCTTCTCTTTCGGAATTGCTATCTTTAATGATAGACGATTCGGATCTGGCGAATCAACCTCCTTTAGAAGAATTACCGCCAGATTCGCCTTTCGAGCCTTTCGATTCAAAAGATTTAAAAATCTCCACTTCCTATGAAGAACCTCCGGTCTTGGAGCTTAAGCAACTCCCCGACCATTTAAAATATGCTTTTCTAGCCGCGAACTTAAAACTTCCGGTTATAATATCTTCTACTTTAACTGATAAAGAAACATCCGAATTGGTTGAAGTTTTATCTAAACATCACCGTGCAATTGCATGGCAAATTTCTGATATCAGGGGAATTAACACCTCATTCTGCTCCCACAAAATTTTTCTCGAAGAAAACCCCCGCAAAACAATTCAGCCTCAACGTCGACTTAACCCGAACATGCGAGAAGTCGTTAAGACTGAAATTATTAAACTCCTTGACGCGGGGATTATCTATCCTATTTCCGACAGTACGTGGGTAAGCCCCGTACAAGTCGTCCCTAAAAAAGGCGGTATAACGGTCGTGTCAAACACGAATAACGAATTAATCCCAACTCGTACTGTTACGGGTTGGAGGGTGTGCATCGACTACAGAAAACTAAATGATGCCACCAGAAAAGACCACTTTCCGTTACCGTTTATTGATCAAATCTTAGAGCGTCTCTCCGGTCACCCTTTTTATTGCTTCCTTGATGGTCTCTCGGGATTTTTCCAAATCCCTATTTCACCCGAGGACCAAGAAAAAATGACTTTTACTTGCCCTTTCGGCACCTTCGCATATCGGAGGATGCCGTTTGGCCTCTGTAACGCGCCAGCTACATTCCAAAGATGTATGCTGGCAATATTTGGTGAGCTAGTAGAAGACATAATGGAAGTCTTCATGGATGACTTCTCCGTCTTTGGAGACTCTTTTAAAAATTGTTTAAAAAATTTAGATAGAGTCCTCCAACGGTGCGAGGAGACGAACTTAGTCTTGAACTAGGAGAAATGCAACTTCATGGTCCGAGAGGGTTTAGTCCTCGGCCATAAAATTTCTTCCAAGGGGATGGAGGTCGATAAGGCCAAAGTCGCTATAATTGAACAACTTCCTGTTCCTTCGAACGTCAAATCAATTAGAAGTTTTCTTGGCCACGCAGGTTTTTATCGGCGGTTTATTCAAGATTTTTCAAAAATAACCAAACCGCTAACTCACCTCCTGAAAAAGGATTCCCCATTCATTTTTGACACGGCCTGCGTAGAGGCGTTTAATTTTATTAAAAAGCAACTTATCAATTCTCCAATTCTGGTGGCGCCAGATTGGTCTCTTCCAATGCGAAATCTTCGATTTGTGGGGCATAGACTTTGTAGGCCCCCTACCTCCTTCTTTTAATAATCGCTATATTTTAGTGGCGGTCGACTACGTATCTAGGTGGGCGGAAGCACAAGCTCTGCCCACCAATGATGCGCGAGTCGTCGTCCATTTTCTAAAAAAATTATTTTCTCCCTTTGGCACGCCCCGTGCAATAGTAAGTGATAGGGGCACGCACTTCTGCAATGCCCAGTTTTCAAAAATTTTATCTAAGTACGGCGTCACGTATAAGCTCGCCACCGCCTATCACCCCCAAATGAGCGGCCAAGTGGAGGTAGTAAATCGCGAGATAAAACGCATTCTGGAAAAAACCGTCTCTTTAAATAGGAAGGATTGGTCCTCAAAACTCGACGACGCATTGTGGGCGTATCGTACGACATACAAGACCGCTATCGGTTGTACACCCTATCGATTAGTCTACGGCAAAGCGTGCCATTTACCGGTAGAGTTAGAACACCGCACTTTTTGGGCCTTAAAATTTTTAAATCTCGATTCGAACTTAGCCTCCGAGAATAGGAAATTCCAACTAAATGAACTCGATGAATGGCGTGCGAACGCTTATGAGAGTAATAAATTTTATAAGGAGCGTTCTAAGTTCTACCACGATCGAAAAATTAAATTTCCAAAAACTTTCGCGCCGGGCGATCTTGTCCTTCTTTATAATTCACGTCTTCGTCTTTTTCCGGGTAAGCTCAAATCCCGCTGGTCCGGCCCCTTTGAAGTCAAAGAGGTTTGGCCGTATGGGACCGTTCTTATCTCTCACCCCGAAAAAGGCGATTTTAAAGTCAACGACCACCGTTTAAAACTATATCTTGCGGGCGATCCGGTGGACGGACACACGGAATCTTTAACCCTCCCCAATTTATAATCTCACCACGCCAAATGCGTCAAGCTACGCGACGGTAAACAAAGCGCTTGTGGGAGGCACCCCATATTTATCTAATATTTTTATTATGTTTTTTTATCTCTTTTTGCAGGGTTTCTTACGACCCCGCCAGCTTTCATTCAGGGAAGCATTTTTGCTTCCTCTTTCCTTTTGTATATATTGCAATGTTATTTTCTCTTCTTCATACTTACATTACAACATTGGGGACAATGTTGGGTTTTAAGTATGGGGCTGTTTTACCGTTTTCATTAAAAAAAAACCAACAAGGCTTCTTTTTACAAAAACAAAAAAAATTAGGTACATTTTTTACTTTGTCACAAAAAAAAAAAAAAACAAATCAACAAAAAACCAAAACAACTCTACAAAAAATTATATTTTTTTTACTTTGTCATAATACAAACAAAAAAAAAATAAACAAAAAAACACAAAAACTCTACAAAAACTTTTGTATTTTTTTTTACTTTGTCATAATACAAAAAATTTACAAATTACAAAAAAACAAAAAAATATATATAACTATATGTAGTTGAAAAAACAAAAATAATATCCAAAAATAAAAACCCTACTTTACTTTTATTCTTAAAGCATTTAGTTTCGAGAGTATATGTTTGTGGATTTTCATAATCGCTAGTTTTACTATTTGTTTGTTTATCTAAGATCGATAGATTTAAACGTTCGGGGTTAAGTTTTAAAGAATATCTTGTGTTTTTAATTTAAATAGAGGCTTTGTTATCAAGCACTACTTCTACTAGCTAAAATAGAGACATGTGTATTATGTTGGCAAAACAACTTTAGACTGCAATTATCCCTACTTTATGTCTTCAGGAATCTAGGAATATTCAACTTACTAAGGTTGCTCTCAAAACTTTTTTTTATTATTCTAGAATTTCTCTTGAAAACCCCTTGTATACACCAATTTAACATGGCAAAAACAAAAAAAGGAAGAAAAAAAGATCTTATGTCAATGGAAATACAAAAATTCCGTAAACATAGGCACCCAATATTTGTTAAAAGAGATCATATGTCAATGGGAATTAACAATTCCGTAAACACAGGCATTGGGTTAATTAAAAGGTCAATTTTCCCTCGTACACCAATGATGGGAGTCAAAGGAAACTATATAAGAGGGGTGAGATAATACAATTCATCACCCCTAATTCAAGTACTCTTCTATTTGCCAAGGCTTTTTACCTCCTTTTGCCTTAACCAAATTATTGTTTCTAGTTTTAATTCAAAAAATCATTTGAGAGCATAATTAGTTACTTATATTTTTCCTTCATGTTTCTTTAAACAAAGGTTATTATAATTTCGATCTAATCTCGTTTACTAATGATTGCAATTTTGTTTGCTATTTGGTTAATTAAGAAGTCTTTTGGCCAGGACATTTCTTTCTACTTAAATCATTTGCATAATTTAGGACTTAACTCTTATTACTCCGAATTTTTATTTTTCAGTCTTTTATGATTAAAATAAAGCGATAGCCAAAAATTAGAACTTATGTTAATCCCGTATAGATCTCTCTTACTTTTGCTCTGGAATATCAAAAGCTTAAGTATGGGGGTATTTGATAAGTAATAAAATATATGTATTTTTAGTATAATTATTAGTATAGTTTTAATTAATATTGTGAATTTTCTATGTAAATTAACGAATAAATTGCTTCTTTATTAATTCTGGTTTCTAACTTAGTTTTATTTTTGTTTTTGCATTTTTTGCAAATTTTTCACAGGTCACGCCCTCGGTCACGCCCGTGACCAAGGGCGTGTAATTTTAAAAACCAAATATCAACGGGACGGCTCAATTCAGATCAAATCCCGACAAATCGCTCAAGTCACGCCCTCGGTCACGCCCGTGACCAAGGGCGTGTAAATTTAAAGCTCTGCGCCCGACGAATTCCTTTCCAGCTCACTACAGTGGACCAAGTCACGCCCGTGACTCTACAAGTCACGCCCGTGTTCCAGCAGAGTCACGCCCGTGAGCCGCCAGGGCGTCACGTCTCGAAGCCGCGCCCATGCTGCCGACATCAGCCACCCAAAGTCACGCCCGTGACTCACCAAGTCACGCCCGTGACATACCAAGTCACGCCCGTGTGCAGCCATGTTTGACGGCCAGACCTTCCAGAAGGCGGCGAATACAGCCGAGCAAATGTCACGCCCTAAGTCACGGCCGTGACATTCAAGTCACGCCCGTGACCTAGGGCGTGTAAAACTCAAATTTTCCCTATAAATAGAGGGGCTCAGCTGAAGTATTTTTTATCCAAATTTTGAGTAGTTCTTGTTGTATTGTGAGTTCTTTTGAGTGATTGAGAGCTTCTCTTATGCAATTCTGTTTAAGTTCGTTTTTAGTTTTTTTTTCGTCTTCCTAGTCTAGTTGTAATGCTGATTTCAGAAATAAAATGATGTTTTTCTCATTTGGATCATCGTCTTTTTATTAATGTTAGCGTGTGTGCGTGTATGAGTTTAGCTTCATTGCTTTCATAATTTAGTTTTATTGTTTTTATAGTTAGGTTTATTGCTTTCATAATCTAGGTTTACTGTTTTCATAACTTAGATTTACAAGCTTTCATAAAATAGTTTTATCGTTTTCTTTTTCGCCTTATTTTATCGCTTTCATTTTAAACGCTTTCTTTTCAGTTTTTTTTTAGAGTGTGTGCGTGTATGAGATAGTATTTTCCTTTTTTGTTACTTACTTTTATTTCAGTCTTTATATAATTGCTATATACCACCCCCATCTTGAATAAGAGGCTAATTTACTTTAGCACTTATTTAAGTCGGTTGGGACGGATATTATTTCTGCACCTTTATAAGTCTTTTCATTTCTATACCACCCCTTTTTGAATAAGAGGCTAAGAACTTTTTAGCACTTGTTTAAGTTGGTTGGGACGGATACTATTACTGTTTTTATATAAGTCTTTTTATTTCCTTTTTATCCGTTTATATCCGCTTTAATTATTAAACATGTATTTTTCAACCGATAATGCCGTCTCCATTCCGATGAGTGGCTAATTTCCTTTAGCGCACGATGTCGAAGAGCATTGGGACACAAAAATAGTTTTTTCAATAAAATTAAAACATCTCTTTCTAAAATAATTAACGCTTAAGGTTTACCCGAGAATCACGTTGAGTGGAGCCACATAATCGATGTGTGGTTTTCATTTCCGTTTTCGTACCTAGTTAGCCGAGAGGCTCGTGTGTACGAACTGATCACTCACGGGTAAAGAGAAGTGCGCTCTACCCTCGAGAGAGGACGAGGTAATTCTCCCGAATTGGAAATAAAAACCCAATTAGGGGGGTTCACAACATAAAGCGAGTATTAAGAAGATTCGATTGTAGAATGAGAGTTCGGTCGAATATTCATAATCTCAGGTGGGCGTACCCTCGAGAGAGGAGCGTTCATAATTATGGAACCTCCACGGCCAAGTTAATTTAATATTTTGAAAAGTCATCACTTTTAATTCTACGAAAAAATCTATTTTCGTCTCAAGGTAATTCGACGTCGCGCGCTATATTTCTCATCGCTTAGAACTCTAGTTAATCTCTTATTATCATCTTTCGCATTTTATCATTTAGAACTCTAGTTAAATCAACTAAAAATATTATTCCGATAAGATAATAGTTCGTTCCTCGAAGTAGCATAATCAACACGACCCGCGGAAATATACGATCCCGATATTTTCTAAAAATATCCTGTATTACTTGCGATAAGGTATACTTGCTTTTATCAAATGATTAATTTGGACTAAAAATTCAAACACAGCTTTCCAAACTCATTTAGTGCAAAATTCTCCTTTTCTACTATTCAATTCAATAGAATTCGGCTTTGTAGCCGAAGCGTAATTGTCAATATTCCGAAAGAAGAAAAAGACCGTTACTTCTATCATTCGATAGGATAACGGTTAATTTCTCAAAGTAGGAGTACTTGCGAGACTCTTCGAAAACATCCGCCAATTCTAAACTCTTAATATAAAGGTTATCTTTTATTTATAAAACAAAAAGAAGAAGTCCAACGAAAATCATCACACCACATATAAATATATATATAATTGCACAAAATATTTTAAATCTCTATTCACCCCCCTCTAGAGAATTCTAGTGAGGTTAACTGTGCACTTTCAGGTCCCCTCGTAGGTACAGCGAAATACCCCCTAGAAAGGGGAAGATTCACGTCCCTTACTATGGCACCACCTTCGATCCTCCGCCGGGTTCTTTTCGCCCTCCCCCGGGTAAGCCTTCTCGCATCTCCGATATTTACCCTGATATTTGTCCCTCCTAACCTCGCGTGCAACCCTCTTCAGCGGACTGCGAGAGCCAACACACCGACTCCGAATTTGGGGATGAGGAAATGTCCCCCTTTCCTGAGCAGTGGAGGACTTCCTGGACGATTCGCGAGAACCCGAGGTGATAAAACAGCGAACCGCGGAGTTATTCCAAAAGCAAAACCAGATGCTGCAGGACCTCAACATCCAGGGGAGAGTGGACAGGCGGGCCGCCGAGGAGAGATATGCTTCTCTGATGGATGAGTGCGATAAACTTCGTGCTGCGATGCCTCGCGATCCCGATGAGTCCGCGACCTCCGAGGAGATGCTCATAGCGAGGATTAAAGATTTCGCCCACCTGATTGATCGCGATGCCCGCGCTGCCGCTGAATTCCATAACCCCAGGAGGCCGCTGAGGATGGGACCGCGAGGCGGCGGCAGATGGCAGTGGCTGCCTTACTGATCTCGCGACTTTAGTTTTTTCTTCGTGGAACATCTCCGTTATTTTTGTATTATTATTCCGAACAATCTCGCTTGGCTGTGGCCTCTATTAGCTTTCGCTCACTAAGAACTGTGGACAATTATTAAATGTGCTATTGCTTGCGGCTTCTATACTGCTGCCTATCCTTTATCTTGTTTTCGCCCGCTAGTACTGTTTCTGCTCGCGAATCATTTATTTGGACTAACCTTGCAGATTGATCTCGCTCGCCGGTCATTGGCAGAATGATTTTCGTTTTCGCGTGTCCCCATGATGTGATGTTTTGACTAACCGTACCCCCGGCGCTTGGGCTTCTTCCCGCCATTTTCATTTTTCTATAAATAGCTTCTCATTAATGCCGTTTATCTACCGTCTCCCTCAGACCATTCCTTCCTATCAGTTGCAGAGCTCTCGCCAGTCTGTTCTCGCATTCCTCCATTTTAGTTCCCGCAGGTATTCCAGATGGTGAAAACTGGGAAGGATGACCGCGAGGCCGAAGGTCGGCTAAAATGCGCCTGGGCTTTCTGCGAACACGACTTCTTTTGCTGCAACATGAGCGAGGACGAATACGTCACTTCCCTGGCCAACTTCGTCCCCCCCCCGAGTTCACAGCTCGCCGGCCGGGGGAAGACGAGGTGATTAACACCCTCCGGCCCGACGAGATCGCCATCCCCATCGCACATTTTGCGGTGGGCCTGCGACTTCCCCTCTGGCCCGAGATTCGCCAGGTACGTTCTCTTTTCCTCTTCATTCTTCTCGCGGGATTAGTCTCGCTCGCAACAGTTTTCATCGTTTGTGGTTTTCCAGGTGCTCAGGCACTATGGTGTAGTTCTCGCCCAACTCACCCCTAACGCCATGGCGGTGATCGTGGGTTTCGCCTGCTTCCTGCGCGAGGAGCACATCGAATTTAGCCTTCCGGTCTTCCGGAAACTGTTCTCATTCCGCGCCTATACAGAGGGCACCGTCTACTTTGTAGGCTCGGGGTGTAAGGTCGTCGAGACCGTCAACAAGGCCCACTTCTGGGACCAGAAGTTCCTCCTTGTAAAGGGGAACTTCGGCAATATCCCCACCTCGCCTATCCAGTACAACGACAGCGTCTACCGCCCTCCCATTCTCGGCGGCCACGATGCCGACCTCTGTCAGTTCTTTCAGAAGAAGAACTTCGAGGTGGGCCATCTCCGCCACAACGTTGACAAGCTACTACCGGTGCTCCCCGGGGAAGGTAAGGATCTCGCCCCACCACTCGGTTTCTCTTTAGTTCTCGGCTTTCTTTCTAACATGACTCTTGTCAGGTGAGCGAGACATCCCACTCCACCCTCCTTATGCGAGCAACATAAAACCCTCCGGCGACCTCGCTCTCGCTACCATGGGGGCGGCGGCATGCCGAGAGGTTACCCCCGCGACTGCTACCACTTCCAAGAAGAGGGCGGAGGCCTCGAGTAGCAAACCCTCCCGCCAGCCAACTCCAAAGAAACCCAAGAAGGGCGAGAGCTCGCGCGCTTCCGTGAAGGGGAAGCACCCTGTCGAGCTCTCGGGTCGTGAGGCTGGCACTTCCGCGCTCCCCGAGGATCTGGAAGCCGAGGAGCCAACCGAGGTCACCGTCAGGACCTCGGCACCGCCACTTCCGTCGAACCACCTGCACTTCGGCCTCGGCGAACGAGCCCGGGATGAAACCGACGAGTGCCTAGTGCGCTGGAGAGAAGAGGTCAACCGGATCGAGATCTCCTCCATACTTGCCACTTGGGTGGAGAAGGATGTCGCAACCTCCCATGCCTTCAACTTCTCCTTCATCATGTACGGTCGTGAGGACGCCACGGCTTATAAGGAAGAAACCGCGAGAGGCCTCGCCTATGAAAGCGCGAGGTCCCAGTTGCGGGCTATGGAGCTTTCCCACATGACGGGGAGAAGATGCCTGTAGCTGGAGCGCGAGTATGCAGAGCTTGCCGAGGCCTACAAGGCCTCCCAGGCGAAAGTCGACAAGTTGAAGGAAGAGCTAGCTGCCGCCGAGACCGGGGTGGTGAGTCATTTATCTACAGCATCACCTTTCTCCCAAACTTGTTTTGTCTTACGCGTTTCTTGTTAGCAGGATGCCGAGATGGCCAGGCTTTCGGATGCTCGGGTCCTGAGCCTGGAGGGCGAGGTCGCCGGGCTGAAGGCACTCAACCGCGACCTTGCTCGCGCCGCCGTCCCCCCTTCTCCCCATCGTTTAAAGGAAGATAGGCGAAACCGCGACGAGGCGCTTCGCGTAGAGTCGACGAATGCGGCTCGTTTCGTCTTCCAGGCCATGAAAGGAGCTGAACTGTTGGTTGCCGAGGCCGAGAGCGTGACGGTCGAGGACATCGTCCCGGAGCTCTTCAAGCCGCTCCCGCCGGTGAAGGATAGCGACGACGAGGAGTTTCTGAGCGAGGCTTAGGAGACAATTTTCATTTTGTTTTTAATGTATATTTTTGGGGCTGGCGAGATCGCCGCCTAATGTAACTAAACTCTTACATTGGAATGGAAATTTTGTGCACTGTTCTTTCTTGCTTGGTATTTTCATTGATTTCATTTTTATTCGCTAGTTTGCGTATAGTACTTGCTCCTTGCTGTCTCGCTTAGTTTATATATGCCGAGAATTCCGCTTCTCGCCCAGCGAGAAGTTGCCCTAAATTTCCGACCATATTTCTTAGGGACCAAACCCCCTTTTCTCATTATTATCTTGTGTCGAGGACCCCCCTTCTCGCCAAAACGAGAAGTTATCCTCGCTTTCGAACTCTTTTAGGGACCAAACTCCCCTCCCTTGCCAGCCTCTCCGCGAAATCAACCTGACCCACCGGCTAGTGAGAGCCCGGCAGCGGGATCGTCCGGGGCAATCCAGCATAAAAGAACCTGTCAACCTCGCCAGCCTCTCCGCGAGATCAACCTGACCCACCGGCTAGTGAGAGCCCGGCAGCGGGATCGTCCGGGGCAATCCAGCATAAAAGAACCTGTCAACCTCGCCAGCCTCTCCGCGAGATCAACCTGACCCACCGGCTAGTGAGAGCCCGGCAGCGGGATCGTCCGGGGCAATCCAGCATAAAAGAACCTGTCAACCTCGCCAGCCTCTCCGTGAGATCAACTTGACCCACCGGCTAGTGAGAGCCCAGCAGCGGGATCGTCCGGGGCAATCCAGCATAAAAGAACCTGTCAACCTCGCCAGCCTCTCCGCGAGATCAAACTGACCCACCGGCTAGTGAGAGCCCGGCAGCGGGATCGTCCGGGGCAATCCAGCATAAAAGAACCTGTCAACCTCGCCAGCCTCTCCGCGAGATCAACCTGACCCACCGGCTAGTGAGAGCCCGGCAGCGAGATCGTCCGGGGCAATCCAGCATAAAAGAACCTGTCAACCTCGCCAGCCTCTCCCCGAGATCAACCTGACCCACCGGCTAGTGAGAGCCCGACAGCGGGATCGTCCGGAGCAATCCAGCATAAAAGAACCTGTCAACCTCGCCAGCCTCTCCGCGAGATCAACCTGACCCACCGGCTAGTGAGAGCCCGGCAGCGGGATCGTCCGGGGCAATCCAGCATAAAAGAACCTGTCAACCTCGCCAGCCTCTCTGCGAGATCAACCTGACCCACCAGCTAGTGAGAGCCCGGCAGCGGGATCGTCCGGGGCAATCCAGCATAAAAGAACCTGTCAACCTCGCCAGCCTCTCCGCGAGATCAACCTGACCCACCAGCTAGTGAGAGCCCGACAACGGGATCGTCCGGGGCAATCCAGCATAAAAGAATTTGTCACCTGGGACCCATAGTCGAAGAAACAGCACATGAGAAATAATATATTAGAACGGGTATAGAAAAGGAACTTTATGGATAAAAACGCTTTAAGTCATCCCCACTTCTGGCCCGACCGAGGGGTACCCCTTCCACATCCCGGAGGTGATACCCTCCTGACTTTAGCACTTCACTTACAATATATGGGCCCTGTTGGAGCATGCGTTTCGCACTCCTACGGTTTGATAATAACAAAGTCCCGTTTGTATTTGATTCTATTTTTATTAATGGTGTGCAGATAACAGGTATGAGATGTTCACATTTCTGTTGGAGCTAAAATTGAAATGTGGGAAAATTGCACTGTCGGAAAATTCCGACAGCCACTGTCGCCCAGGCGACAGCAGAGAAGTTACAACAACTTCCCTCCACGGCAGATCGACGAAAGGCAGTTTTGAGCTGTCGGAAATCCGACAGTGATGTCGCCCAGGCGACAGCTCGGAGGTTACAACAACTGCCCACAACTTCACCCACGATCGGCAGTTTTGCGCTGTCGGAATCCGATATCGATGTCGCCCAGGCGACAGCTCGACGGTTACAGCAACTGCCCGCACGACGCCACTCCAGCGGCAGTTTAGCGCTGTCGGAAAATTCCGACAGTGGATGTCGCCCAGGCGACAGCAATTTTCTATAAATTGCCTCCTTTGGTTCGTGCATTCCAAGCTTTTGAGAATTCCAGTCCCTTCCTGAGTGCATACGAACCAGAGAGCTCCAGAACCTCTTCAACTCCCATTTGTGCAAGAAGGATTGAAGATTGAAGACGAGATCGGGCGCGCTTCTACATCATCGATCATCTCGAGGCTTCAACAATCCATTCAGAGATCTGATCTTCTAGGGAGTTGTTCTTTTCATATTGAATTTTCATTCACATACTTTTCATTTTATATTGGTAGTGAAATCGTCGTCTTGCGTGCGACGCCTAAGTCCTTGCGCGGCTTAGGGGAAAATCGCTTCCTTGTGCGGAGCGTCCAAGTCCTTGCGTGGCTTGGTGGGAAATCGTGGCCTTGTGTGCTACGTCTAGATCTTGGGAAGATCTAGAGGATAGGCTTGGTCTTGGTCTTGGGAGAGACAAGCGATAACCTTCCGATCCTTGGGAGAAGGATTGGTAAACCAAAATTATAGAATTTTTATTAACATAATTGTGCCTTGATCTTAAGCATTGTTAAGATCATTTTTATTGTACTCAAATTTCATGATTAATATAATTATGTCTTTTTCCTTAATTACATATTTGGTGGCATAATCTTTATCTTAGAAATTTGTGTTTTGGTTTAATACTAAAATTGTTTTGGTTTGAAAGTATTTGTAAGTAATTTTTTAGTAAAGTAAAATCTCTTCAAAAAATTACTAAGTAAAAATTAATTTTTAGACAATTCACCCCCCTCTAAGGGCGTCATACGATCCAACAAGTGGTATCAGAGCGAGGTTACTCCAAAACGGTTTTACCACCGGGAGTAATGACGCACAACGTTCACGCGTTCGTTGAGGGGCAAGGAATTAGTAGGCCACCACTTTTTACGGGCACAGACTATAATTATTGGAAAACACGTATGAGTTGTTTTCTAATCGCACTAGA
This sequence comes from Dactylorhiza incarnata, assembly GCA_033032865.1. Lineage (NCBI taxonomy): Eukaryota > Viridiplantae > Streptophyta > Magnoliopsida > Asparagales > Orchidaceae > Dactylorhiza > Dactylorhiza incarnata. The sequence continues at coordinate 2,646,471 of JAWHQI010000205.1, read as the reverse complement.
TAAAGAAGTCTGGAATATGGTAGAATCTAGTTACACTTCTCCAACATTTGTTGTAGGAGATGTAACCATGGATAAGCCCAAAGACAAGTGGGATGACAACGATAAATTAAAATGCAAGAACAACGCAAAAGCCATGAATGCTTTATTTTGCGCACTAGATCGCACTGAATTTAATAGAGTTTATGCTTGTAATACTGCATTTGAAATTTGGAATTTATTAGAAATCACTCATGAAGGTACTTCGCAGGTAAAGGATTCAAAGCTATTTCAACTGGAGTCTGAATTTGAAAGGTTCAAAATGGAGGTAGATGAAGAGATTGATACGATGTACACACGATTCACAAAAATCGTGAACGACTCAAAGGTGCTAGGAAAGGTGTTCTCAAATGGAGATTTGGTAAGGAAAATCTTAAGATCACTTCCCCCGAAGTTTAATCCTAAAGTGACTGCAATTTCCGAGTCACATGATCTTAAGACCTTACAATTGGAGAGCCTCATTGGGAACTTAAAAACTCATGAAGTTGAATTGAAAATTCAACAACAAGAGTATATGGAGACAAGGAAGAAGGGATTGGCTCTAAGATCTAAGAAGGAAGAAACTAGTGATTATGAGGAGGATGAAGAAGATGAGGAAAGTTTATTTGTTAAAAAATTTAGAAAATTTATGAAAAATCCGGAGAGAAGGAATTCGTTTAAGAAGTATTTTAAGAAGGAGACCTTTAGGAAGAAAAAAGGAAAGGAAGGTGATGAGGAGGAAGAGAGACCGCCACCGGAGTTCTATCACTGCAAGAAGTTAGGACACATTCGAAGCAAGTGTCCAAAGTACTTGAAAGAACTTAAAGAAAAGAAGCACAAAGGGTCGAAGAAGGTGTTGAAGGCGGAAACCTGGGATGATACTACTTCTGAGGATGCAAGCAGTTCTGACTCAAGTAAAGAAGAGGAGGCCAACATATGCTTAATGGGAAAGAGCGTCATATCTGATGACGAATGCAGTGTCCAAAGCGACACTGAGGTAACTCCTCCAACCTATGATGAATTGTTTTCTGAATTTTTAAAGACTTGCAAATTTTTTGAAAAAAGCTTAAAAGACAATGATCTACTTAAATCTGAAAATGACGTTTTACTTAAAGAAAACAAAAAATTGCTAAGGGAAATTAAGACTATTGGAAAAAGAGATATCTCTTGCCAAGAGTGTGATCACTTTTTGGGAAGAATTAATGAACTTGAAGAATCTCTTTCAAAATCTCATTCTACAATAAAAATTCTTACTAACAAGAATGAGATTTTAGAGAGAGATCTGAAATCTTCAATTTCCAAAGTCCATGAGGGAAAGAAATCTTTTGAACGTAGATGCGTAAATCTAGTATCCGAAAATACAAAGATGAGAAACCAGATCCATGACTTAATACTAGCCATGAAAAAAATTGGAATGGGCCGAAGATCACTGGATATGATCTTAGGATACCAACGCCATGGATCTGGAAGGTTTGGGCTCGGATACACATCTGGAAGCTGTCGCCCGGCGACAACCACTGTCGCCGGCGACAGTGAAAAGTTCAGAAAAATTACTGTTAAAAATTTTAAAATTAATGAATTATCAAATACTGCATCCTCATCTAGTAAAAGTCCAGAAAAGTTATACTCCTCTAAATACATTACATGTGCCAAATGCAATAAATTTGGTCACACTACGGACTCTTGCTGGAAGGAAGGAAAAACTAAAATTAAGCAAATCTGGGTGCCTAAGGCTTCTACCTATACTATGGGTGGAACCACTTGGGTAACCAGATCTTTACTCACCTCTTCTTTCTAGGTGTGTTGGCAGGCTAAGGACAAAGAAGACGTGTGGTACTTGGACTCGGGTTGTTCAAAGCACATGACGGGCAATAAAGAGAAGTTCCTTAGCCTGGAGATGAAGAAAGGAGGAGTTGTTACATTCGGTGATAATGGAAAAGGAAAAATCATCGGCATCGGTGTTGTGGGTAACGAAAATTTTTCAATTTCAAATGTTTTATTTGTAGAAGGATTAAAGCATAATTTGATTTCTATTAGTCAATTATGTGATAAGGGTTTAAATCTTTTATTTGAATCTTCTACAAATTTGTGTAAAATTATTAATTCCAAAACAAATGAAATTGTTTTTACCGCACCTAGATGTCATAATGTATATATGATTAAATTTCTTGATTTTTCAAATTCTACTTTGAAATGTTTTCTATCAAAAAATGATGAATTAGATTTATGGCATAGGCGACTTGGACATACTAGTGCCAAGTTAATTACAAAACTTTCAAAAGATAAATTAATTAAAGGTTTACCTTTGTTAAATGGAAATTTATCTTCTTCACTATGTGTGCCTTGCCAAAAAGGAAAATTTTCAAAATCATCTTTCAAAAGTAAAAACATTATTTCTACCACTAGGCCACTTCAATTAATACATATGGATTTATTTGGGCCAATTGGAATTTCTAGCTTAGGAGGTAGAAAATACACATTTGTATTAATTGATGATTATTCTCGTTTTTATTGGACTTTATTTCTAACCTCCAAATCCGATGCATTTTCAGAATTTTCAAAATTATGTTTGCGTATCCAAAATGAATTTGAGTTAAAAATTAAACGCATACGATCGGATCATGGAGGAGAATTTGAAAATGAAAAGTTTATTTCTTTTTGTACGGAGTTAGGAATTAAACATGAATTTTCCGCTCCACGCACACCACAGCAAAATGGTGTAGTGGAGAGGAAAAATAGAACTCTTCAAGAGCTAGCCCGTACGATGTTATCTGAATTTAAATTACCAAAATCTTTTTGGGCTGAAGCGGTTAGCACGGCATGTTATGTAATTAATAGAGTAATGCTTCGCCCTATTTTAAAATTAACTCCTTATGAATTAATATTTAGTAAAAAACCAAATGTTTCTTATTTCAAAGTTTTTGGTTGTAAATGTTTTATTTTAAATTCTAAAGATTCCTTAGGAAAATTTGATGAAAAATGTGATGAAGGTATTTTTATTGGCTATTCTTCAACTAGTAAAGCTTATAGGATTTTTAATAAAAGAACAAAAATAGTTGAAGAATCGATTCATGTTAGGTTTGATGAGTTTGCTTCATGTGTAGAAAAGAAAATTACAGGAAAAGAAGACGAACCCCTTCCATCGGTGGAGAATGATGATGAAGAACTTGGAGAAAATGAAGAAGAAAAAGAAGAAGAAAGAGAAGGAGAAAGAGAAGAAGACAGAGAAGAAGAAAGAGAAGAAGAAAGAGAAGAATATGTGCCTCCAAGTGAATTGAGATTTTCAAAGGATCATCCAAAGGAGCTTATCATTGGAGATCCGCAAAAAGGGGTTAGTACTCGTTCATCGCTACACGTTTTATTTTCAAACCTTTGTTCTGTTTCTGAAATAGAACCAAAAGATGTTTTCACCGCTTTAAATGATGAATTTTGGTTTTTAGCTATGAATGAAGAACTTAATCAATTTGAACGTAATAAGGTTTGGAATCTTGTAGAACGACCCAAAAATCGTCCTGTAGTTGGTGTTAAGTGGATTTTTAAAAATAAAATGGATAATGAATCTAGAATTGTTAGAAATAAAGCCAGATTAGTTGCAAAAGGTTATGCACAAATTGAAGGGGTAGATTTTGATGAAACTTTTGCACCCGTAGCAAGATTAGAAGCGGTTAGAATATTTCTTGCATTTGCTTGCTTTAAGAGATTTAAATTATATCAAATGGATGTCAAAACCGCATTTTTAAATGGGTATATAAAAGAAGAGGTTTATGTAGAACAACCCCCTGGCTTTATAAATGAGAAATATCCAAATTATGTTTATAAATTAGATAAAGCGCTTTATGGATTAAAACAAGCGCCTCGTGCTTGGTATGATCGATTAACTCAATATTTGTTAAAGCACGATTATAAAATAGGAAGTGCTGATTCTACACTCTTCATTAAGCAAATTGATCATGATTTAGTTATTTTACAAATTTATGTTGATGATATTATTTTTGGAGTCACTAATGAAGAGTTGTGTAATGAAGTAGTTCAAATTATGAAAAATGAATTTGAAATGAGCATGGTTGGAGAACTTTCATATTTTCTAGGTTTTCAAATTACACAAAAACATGATGGTATTTTTATATGTCAAACCAAATATATTCATGATATGTTAAAAAGATTTGGATTTGAAAATCTTAAGCATGCAAACACTCCTATGAGTACTTCTCTAAAATTAGGAAAAGATGAAAGTGGTGTTTCAATTGAACAAACCCTTTATAGAAGTATGATAGGGTCTTTATTGTATTTAACTGCATCTAGACCTGATATTATGTTTGCCGTTTGTTTATGTGCTAGATTTCAAGCTAATCCTAAAGAGTCACATTTAAAAGCGGTGAAACGTATCTTTAGATATCTCATTGGAACATCAAAATTAGGTTTATGGTATCCTCATAATGATTCTTTTATTTTGCATGGTTTTTCGGATTCTGATTATGCGGGATGTTCTTTAGATAGGAAAAGCACGAGTGGCACTTGTCACTTTATCGGCCCTTCACTTATTTCATGGTCGAGTAGGAAACAGAATTCTGTTGCCCTCTCTACTACCGAGGCCGAATATATTGCACTAGGTAGTTGTTGTGCCCAAGCACTTTGGATGTCACAAACGTTAGAAGATTTTGGCATACAACAAAGTAGTGTAGAATTAAAGTGCGACAATAAAAGTGCTATAGACTTAACTAACAATCCCGTATTACATTCTAGATCTAAGCATATAGATGTCCGACATCATTTTATAAGGGATCATATTAAGAAGGGTAATATAAAAATCAACTTTATATGCACGGAAAATCAACTAGCGGATATATTCACTAAGCCGTTACCGGATTCCCGTTTTTCTACGCTTAGGCTAGAATTGGGCATTCTAGACATTTCACAATGAATATATCACAATTTAAAGCCTATAAAATTAAAAAAAATATTATCACAAAACATAAACAATGTAAAAACAAAAAGCCAAAATTCTAAAAATCAAAACATAAAATTTCAAAAGACTTAACAAAAATTCAACATCATTAATATTACATCAATATTGTTCACATAAAAACAATAGAACAAACTTAAGGATCAAGTTCTTTAAACAAAAACAGAAATCTAAAGAAGTTCACTGTCGCCCAAGCGACAGTGGATGTCGGAATTTTCCGACACTCCCAGCAGCAGCAGCTTGCTAAACCTACTCTGAATCTTCATAACCAGCCCCGCTGCTCTCTGGACAATCTTCTGGAGGAAATTTCCGACAGCTCCAATTGTGCTAAATATTCAATTTTGGGTCCCTTTCATGATCTCCAATAGTTATATGTCATTATTAATGTCTCACCTCATGACTTGATGACAAACCATGTGCTTTTTAATTTTTAAAAAAAATGACTCTTACATGATTATATGATTTCATTTCAAAGCTATCATTATATTGACACTCCTACTTAGTTGTTTAGACCATTGGAAATTGTTTTCGCATGCCTCTAAGTATGAGAAATTGTTTATCTCTCATAATGAACTATCACGTTCACTTCTTTTGATCAATACGTATGTCTTTTTATTTAATATATACATGGATCATATTTGCTTTCACATAATACAATAGCACTTCTTAAATACAACTTTCAACATTGATTTATTAGCACAACAAAATATACACCATCTTTTGCGATTCAAGTGAATTCGGAGATCCTTGGTCAATTAAAAAAAATCAATATATCAAAATTAAGATATCACAACATCTGTGATAAAAAAAAAAGTAAAATAAAGACAAGGATACTCCACCAAGCACTACTTACCCTCCTGATAAGTCTTAATGAGCATTGTGAGGTTAAGCACCTTGGAAAGAATTATAAAGTGTCTTGTGCAAAAGAAACATGGTTTTCTATTCATCTTGTGCTATATCTTCAAAGTCAAAGTTGCCTTTATATGCTTTTATTATGTTCTACATTTCAATGATCATGTAAATTAAATAACTTCATATGTTTGATCTAAGTATCACATGTACACATCATTATGTTATATAAACATTCATCTCATGAGAATTGGACCAAAATTATTCCATATATCTATACACTATTGTGTCTTTCTATGATACTTTCAAATGACCTTACTCATGTTTAAGTTATTTTCTTTCATTACTTCATATGGCTATACCGTCACTTCATGGGTTTATTCATACTATGGCATATTCCTATTATTTCATGGACTTCAATCATTACCAACAATTTGCTTTCGCTTACTCTACATTTCTATATCCTATATCCTTTCCCTTAAAAATACTCTTTTGTCAAATATTAACTTTTGCTAATACCAAAAGGGGGAGAATTCATAGTATAAAAAAGAAAAATCACAAATCTATTACACCTAAATATTCCACCTACACAATACATCATACATTTAGGTGGAGCATCCTAAATATTCCACCTACATAATACATCATACATTTAGGTGGAGCATCCTAAATATTCCACCTACACAATACATCATACATTTAGGTGGAGCATATATTTAGGGGGAGCATATATTCAGGGGGAGCATTCATTTAGGGGGAGCTTTCATCTAGAGGTAGATTATTTATTTTTAAGAAAAATATATCATGTTATTTTTGTGCACACACCAAAGGTTAAAATCAACAATCTAAATAGACATGATTTCTTTTTATACGGATTTGTTATTATCAAAAGGGGGAGATTGTTGGAGCATGCGTTTCGCACTCCTCCGGTTTGATAATAACAAAGTCCCGTTTGTATTTGATTCTATTTTTATTAATGGTGTGCAGATAACAGGTATGAGATGTTCACATTTCTGTTGGAGATAAAATTGAATGTGGGAAAATTGCACTGTCGGAAAATTCTGACAGCCACTGTCGCCCAGGCGACAGCAGAGAAGTTACAACAACTTCCCTCCACGGCAGATCGACGAAAGGCAGTTTTGAGCTGTCGGAAATCCGACAGTGATGTCGCCCAGGCGACAGCTCGGAGGTTACAACAACTGCCCACGACTTCACCCACGATCGGCAGTTTTGCGCTGTCGGAATCCGATATCGATGTCGCCCAGGCGACAGCTCGACGGTTACAGCAACTGCCCGCACGACGCCACTCCAGCGACAGTTTAGTGCTGTCGGAAAATTCCGACAGTGGATGTCGCCCAGGCGACAACAATTTTCTATAAATTGCCTCCTTTGGTTCGTGCATCCAAGCTTTTGAGAATTCCAGTCCCTTCCTGAGTGCATACGAACCAGAGAGCTCCAGAACCTCTTCAACTCCCATTTGTGCAAGAAGGATTGAAGATTGAAGACGAGATCGGGCGCGCTTCTACATCATCGATCATCTCGAGGCTTCAACAATCCATTCAGAGGTCTGATCTTCTAGGGAGTTGTTCTTTTCATATTGTATTTTCATTCACATACTTTTCATTTTATATTGGTAGTGAAATCGTCGTCTTGCGTGCGACGCCTAAGTCCTTGCGCGGCTTAGGGGAAAATCGCTTCCTTGTGCGGAGCGTCCAAGTCCTTGCGTGGCTTGGTGGGAAATCGTGGCCTTGTGTGCTACGTCTAGATCTTGGGAAGATCTAGAGGATAGGCTTGGGCTTGGTCTTGGGAGAGACAAGCGATAGCCTTCCGATCCTTGGGAGAAGGATTGGTAAACCAAAATTGTAGAATTTTTATTAACATAATTGTGCCTTGATCTTAAGCATTGTTAAGATCATTTTTATTGTACTCAAATTTCATGATTAATATAATTATGTCTTTTTCCTTAATTACATATTTGGTGGCATAATCTTTATCTTAGAAATTTGTGATTTGGTTTAATACTAAAATTGTTTTGGTTTGAAAGTATTTGTAAGTAATTTTTTAGTAAAGTAAAATCTCTTCAAAAAATTACTAAGTAAAAATTAATTTTTAGACACACCCTTATTCACCCCCCCTCTAAGGGCGTCATACGATCCAACAGGCCTTCCCAGTTGGGATTGAGCTTACCTACCGTGGCCCCCCTTCCGACCGCATCAACCTTCTTTAGTACTAAGTCCCCCTTCTGGAAATGTTTTACTTGGATATATTTGTCAAAGTACTTGGCCATCCGCCTTTTCACTTCCTCCTGCCTAACGGTGGCCAGGTCTCGGAGTTCCTCCACTAGGTCCAAAGACAACCTTTGGCCTTCTTCATTGTTCACTCTCCATTCTTCACCTCCTTCCCCTGCGGCGACCACTCTAGGTGTCTTGACTTCAAACTCAACCGGGAGGACAGCCTCGGATCCGTGGGACAGCTTGAAGGGGGTCTCCCCGGTGGTTGTGTTTGGGGTGGTCCTCAGTGCCCAGAGGACCGAGGGAAGTTGCTCCACCCAACTCCCTCTAAGGTTCTCGATCTTCTTCTTGAGGAGGTTCACTATAATTTTGTTCGCCGCCTCCACTTGCCCATTGCTCCTTGGGTGGTGGACCGACGCGAACCTGAGATCTATGCCGAGCTGAGTACAGAAACTAACAAACTCATCACTGGCGAACTGCGGCCCGTTATCCGTGAAAACGACTAGAGGAAGCCCGTGCCTGCAATTAATCTCACCCCAAATGAAGTTCTTTACCACTTGGGAGGTTACCTTGGCCAGTGCCTTCGCCTCGATCCACTTGGAGAAGTAATCGACCATCACTATCAAGAACCTCCTTTGACCGCTTGCCTGGGGGAAAGGTCCCACCAGGTCTAGTCCCCAGATTGCAAATGGCCAAGGAGCCGTGATCGTTCTTAGCCTCTGAGCTGGGAGGAGTTGGAGAGGAGCGTAGAGTTGGCACTTGGGGCACCTCCTGGAGAACTTGGTCGCATCCTTGCTGAGGGTGGGCCAAAAGTAGCCTTGCCTCAGAATTCTTCCTTCCAGGGTCCTGCTTCCTGAGTGGCTGCCACACTCTCCTGAGTGAATCTCCTCCAGGACCCTCGGGGCTTCCTCCTTCGAGACACAACGGGCCAGGAGCCCCGAGAGGGTCTTTCTATACAGTACCCCTGCATGCAAGGAGTAGTAAGCTGATTTATACCTGAGCCGGCGCTTGTCTGCCTCTTCCTCGGGGAATTTCCCCGTTGTTAAGTAGGTCATGAAGGGATCCATCCACGACACCCGCTGGTCCACCTCCATCACCTCCCCCTCCTCGATGGAGGGTCAGAAAAGCTCCGACACCGTTTCCCCGGCCCGGGGACCGAACTTGGCTAGGAGGTCCGCCTGGGTGCTTTCTCCTCTTGGGATGTGTTTGATGGAGAGGGTGTGAAACTGTCCCACTATCCCTTTAACCTTCTCCAGGTACCATTGGAGAGTTGGTTCTTTGACTTCGAATTCCCCCCTGATCTGGAACGCCACCACCATGGAGTCCGTCGAGACCTCCACGTCCTGCACCCCCAATTCTTGTGCCAAGCGGAGGCCTGCTACCACGGCCTCGTACTCGGCTTGGTTATTAGTAAGGGGGAAATGGATGTTTATCGCTTGCTCTATCTTGGTTCCTTGGGGACTTACCAACACCACCCCTCCTCCGAAGGAATGCTTTCCCGACGCACCATCGACCAGCATCTTCCAAGCCACCGGGTGGGGTACTTCAGATTCCTCTAACTCGGTCACGTAGTCGGCCATCAAATCCGCCACCGCCTATGCCTTTATTGATACCCTGGGCACGTAGGAGACATTGAACTCACTCAATTCTACCGCCCACTTTGCCAACCTCCCGGAGTGCTCCACCCCTTCCATGATGCCACGAAGGGGGTGGTCAGTCACCACTTTGATTGAGTGTGCCTGAAAGTAGGGTCTGAGCCGCCTAGCTGACGCCACCAAGGCAAACGCTAACTTTTCGAGGATAGGATATCTGAGTTCGGCCTTCCTGAGTACCCTGCTGACGTAGTAGATGGGGAGTTATTTCTTCCCCTCCTCTCGAACCAACACTAAGCTAACTGCTTCTGGCCCTACCCCCAAGTACAGGTATAGATCTTCTCCTTGTCTCGACCCTTGTAATAGTGGGGCCTGGGTCAGTTGTTCCTTTAGCGCTTGGAAAGCCCTTTCGCACACGGGGGTCCATTCGAATTTTTGGTTACCCCTTAACACCTTGAAGAAGGAAGAACTTTTTTCTCCTGCCTTGGAAAGGAACCTGCTCAGCCCAGCTAACTTCCCTGCCAGACGTTGGACCTCTTTCGCGCTCCGTGGAGATCTCAACTCGAGGATCGCCCTTACCTTGTATGGGTTAGGCTCCACCCCAAGAGGGGTGAGCAAATGACCCAAGAACTTCCCTCGACTGGCCCCGAAGACACACTTAAAGGGGTTAAGCCTCATCTTAAACTTTCTCAAAGTTTCAAAAGTCTCTTCGAGGTCACTGAGATGGGACTCGAGGTTCTGACTCTTGATCATTAGGTCATCCACATAGACCTCCAAGTTCCTTCCCTTTTGCTTGTGAAACACCCTATCCATCATACACTGATATGTGGCCCCTGCGTTCTTCAAACCGAACGACATCATTTTGTAACAATATCATCCATCCCCGGTGATGAAGGACACATCTTTAAAGTCGGGAGGGTGCATGCGGATCTGGTGATAACCTGAAAAAGCATCTAAAAAAGACATCACAGAAAAACCGACGGCTGAGTCAACCAGCGCGTCGATTCTAGGCAAGGGATAACAGTCCTTGGGGCACGATTTATTAAGCAAAGAAAAATCCACACACATTCTCCACTTACCCTCCCCCTTTATTACCATCACGACATTGGAGACCCAGCCTGGGTACTGGATCTCCGATGCAAAGCCAGCTTTGATGAGCTTGTTCACCTCCTCCCGGATGGGCACCTCCAGCTTGTCCGCCGTGGGCCTCCTCTTCTGGTGGATGGGGCGAGCGCCGGGGTTGAGGTTGAGGCGATGACACGCCACGTCCGCATCGATCCCCGACATCTCTGCAGCGCTCCAGGCGAAGACGTCCACATTGTCCTGGACGCAGGCCAAGATCTTTGCCCGATCCTCCGGGCTGAGCTCCCCATTGATCTTGATCTTCTCGATCATCCCGGCCTTAGTGGGGATCTCCACCTCCACCACTTCATCTACAGCCTCTAGCCTGGACTGCTCCCCCCAAGGGCTCTGCTCCTCTTTTTTCTCTCCCTCTTTCCTTCCCTCCCCGGTCCTTTCACCGACCCCTTCCTGGGCATGAACCACTTCTCTCCTCCCTTCCTCTCCTACCTCCATTAGCTCCTCTGCCCCTCCCCCTGGGGCCTCCTCTTCTCCTTGCTCTCCTTCTTCCTCCCCCACCCTGGGTCCCTCAGCGACCCCTTCCTGGGCATGAATTACTCCTTCACCCCTCCTTCCTTCCAACCTCTCCTCCTCTTCGGCCTCGGCCACTTCTTCCATCACCTTATCCCACTCATCCGCTTATCCCATCCACGAGATGGTGTTGATGGCAGTCACATAGCACTGCCTCGCCACCTTGGGGTCTCCCCGGACCCGGATCTGGATTCCTCCAGCGCTGAACTTGAGGCATTGATGGAAAGTGGACGGGACACATCAGAACGCGCTGATAAGAGGCCGTCCGAAGATGGCGCTATAGCTACTGGGGGCATCCACTATCACAAAACGGCAGTTCCGGGACTGCCCTCCCAAGGTCACATGGAGTCCCACTCCCCCCTCTACTTCCTTCCTTTCTCCTGAGAATCCGAACAGCGGGCCGTCTGAAGCCAACACCCTCCTGGGCTCCACCTTCATTTCGTCGAACGCTTTCTTGAAAATAACATTGACCGAGCTCCCGTTGTCTACCAAGATTCGAGAGACGGTGAAGTTCTCGATTGCTGTCTGGATGACCAGCGCATCGCAGAACGGGTCTTCGTGACCGGGTAGGTCCTTCTGGGAGAAGGTGATTTTCTCCGCAGGGGGTGGGGCTTGGGAGGTTGAAGCTACACTCCGACGATACATGGCATGGAGGCTCGCCTTCTGGGTTGCCTCGACCCCCACCCCCCCATGGATCACTCCGATCCCTCCTCGGTTCCCTACGTCCACCCGATCCTCGCACCTTTCATCCTCATCCCCCTGAGGCAGAATCTCCTCTATCCTTGCTCCTCCTTGCTGTGCCTGTGGTGCTGGGGCTCTCGCCCCTCTGACTTCCAAGAATTCAGGGCAGGTGGCCGTTGCGTGGCCTTCCTCCTGATGGAAGTCACAGTACGGCAACGCCACCCCCCTTGCCTCATCCCCGACTCCTCGGTTCCTTCTTCTGGGGCCAGCTCCTCCGGCTCCCCCTACTCTTCCTCTTCCTGCTCTTCCTCTACCGATCTCCATTGCCTGATGGGGGGGGGGGGGGGGGGGGGGGGGTGGAAATGGCCTCGGGCCCTATCTCCACCCCAGCTGGTGAGGTCTTCCCTGCCCTCCTTGGAAGTTACCTCCCCCGTGGGGGAAACCCCTCCCTGGGCCTTGCATTCCTCCACCCTGCTGCCTCCATCCAAAATCTGGGGCCCTCGCTTCCTCTATCATCCTTGGCTCTTGCTGCCTCCCTTCCAGCTCGCTCAGCCGTGCCAATCTCTTCACGAACTCGGGGTTTGCTGCCTCCCCTTCTTCCTCCTCTGCCGCTCTCTCCATCAGTTCTTCATAAGATTGAGGAGCCCTCTTCTTGAGGTCCATCTTGAAGAAGCCTTCCCTCAGCCCCAACGTGAAGGCGAGCTGGAGGGTATACCCCGGGACTTCTTGGACAAGGAGAACCTCCTCTCGGAACCGCTCCAGATAATGAGCCAATGACTCTCCTGACCTCTGCTTGATGTCGAAGAGCGACTCTGGATCCTTCTTTCTTTTCTTCATGGCGGAGAAACGTAAGAGAAAACCTTTACGCAAGTTCTCGAAGGTATAGATCGATCCTGAGGGAATCTGGTGGAACCAGTCCCTCGCCTTCTCCATCAGGGTAGTAGCAAAGAGTCGACACTTGAAGGCTTCCAACATGGGTCTGATCGAGACCATATCCTCGAACCACTGCAGGTGTTGAATGGGGTCGTCATTGCCGTAATACAGCATCATGGTCGGCTCCCTGAATCCCTCGGGGAGTGGTGCCGAGAGCACCATCTCGCAGAAAGGACTTCCCCCACTCACCCTCTGAACTTGCTCTACTCTTCTCGCGAGCTCCTCGGGCGACCCTACTCCTGCCGATCTCGTCAGATGACAGCTCGCCGGGACCTCCCTGGCCGAGCTTCCCCCCGCGAGAGTCTCCCTTGTCGGATTCTCGCTTCCCCCAGTAGGGCTGGGGAACAACTCTCGCCCAGACAGATCTCGCCCTCCTCCCTGGGCCGCCACCTCTTTTCACGCTCGATGAGCCGGCTCGCTCTCGCCGACTCCAGGTTGATGAGCCACCTGGGGCGCCGGAATCGCGAAACCGCCGAGCGTAGTGGCGAGAGCGCTCTGAAAAGCTCCAAGAAGATCTCGCCTAAGATCCGCCAACATCTCCACTGTGGCTGGTGCTCCTGGGGGTGGCGAGCCTCCGGGATTCGCGTCCCGCTCGTCCTCGTCGGTCATGCTTTCCCTGAGATTTTCTTGAGCTAGCCGCACTCCACGTTCACCGCACCAAAAATGTTGAAACCAATAAATGGTCTCGGTGGAGTTCGGGGCCCCCAACGGGTTGGGGGGGCGACTGGCACGTACTAATCTCGCGAGAGAACAGACCGGAGTCTCGGAGTTGGACACGGATCCTTAGGCTTAGCTAGGAGGACCCACCACACACCCGGAAGATCTTTGGAGCGCTTCCCCACCCAAGCCAAAAGCTGAAGCCTGGGCACCTTGGAGAGCTCAAGGAAGGCCTGAGGAGAGAGAAGCTCCAAAAAGAAGAAGTCCTCTCCAAAGGTGCCTTTGGATCCTATTTATAGAATTTCTGATCTGGCCTGCAAATAGCAGGAATCCGCCTCTCGATTTTACTATACGCACCCCAAATTTGGTCTGCTGATAGCCAATCTCCGCTGTTCGGAGGGGCTATTGGCAGACCACGAGGGTAAACGGATAATTTCCTTCATGGGCCTAGGGACAAAGGGCATGCGAGGACAGTACTCGCGGGAGCTCTCGCTGTCCTCTCGCGTGCCTCGCTCGCTGGTCCGCGAGTCCCTCTCTTGGAGACCTCGCAAACCTCCATGTTGCCGAGAATAGGTCATCTCGCTGGTACTCGGCGAGTACTCATCTCGCCCTCCTATCTCGCCCTCCTATCAGCCTGGCGAATACCCCGGGTTGTACAGTGCTGGAGCTTACCACTCAGAGTTGTTGGGGGGCATTGCTTACATCTCAGATAGTACATTCCGAGCTCTCTCTAGAATTCCTGTCTACAGTAGCTATGGGCAAGGTTGTCATGAACCACCCTCAACACTTACACATTGATTTCTATTTCATGGGGACCTCCTATAGTGTGACGCTCGGGGAATACTCTAGATTGATGGGATTATGTTCTGATAACTTTGTGCGCTCTGCTTACTTCACAAACCTTGCAACGGAATTCCCTATCACCTTGCCGGCAATGCCAATTGGAGTAGGATTCCCAATGGAACCTTTGGATATGTGGCCCGAAAAGCCTAAGACACTTCCATTCTTCTCCCCGAGCTTCGTTGCGTCCAACACTTCTTATTCATACACTTACTGTGTGCTCTATGAGAAACAATTGGTAGGGATGCAAGATCTTCTTTACCTTTATAGCATGGCAGAGCGAGTCCCCATCACCCTAAGCCTCATTGTGTCTCAGTTTCTCTTGCAACGGGTAGATGATATCCGTGTAGCGAGGATTTGCGGTTCACACTATATTACAAAATTGGTTAGGGGAATGGGCCCCTGTGATGATATTCCGGCCATGCAGTCTGGTTTCTAACGGTGGCCCAATCTCGTTTGCCACACTCTTCTATCCACCTCATTCGAAGGAACCCGGCAGGTAATGCCCTGGAGTATATTTTGGTGGAGCCTCAGTGTGCGGCAGGTTAGTACGTCATTAGGAGGATGTTGCGGCGAGGGAGTAGGAGGCTCGGGAAGTGGCCAGGCAGGAGCATGAGCAGGCCAGCTGAGGATGCAATAAGGGAAGTGAGGGGGAAATGTTCATTTGTTCACGTTCGTCCGTGGAGGATTATCCTGATTTTTATCAGCAGATGATGGATCAACTGGCCACCATTGGACTGAATGGCCGAGCAGATTTATCATCTTGGATCTCATTGGGGAGTAGATCCATCCCAACCCCCTGGCAGGTTGTTTGCGCCTAGGCGTCAGGATGGGAATCCTCCTGCCAATCCATTTTGAGGGCTTCTTTTCTTTTCTTTTCTTTTCTTCTATTGTTTATGCCTTTTGGATGCGTGGATGGATGGATATTGTGGTATATGGACTATTTAAATGTAGTTTTGTGTTATGGAACTAACTTGTTTTGGGGTTACCTATTCTGGATGATTTTTATTCTATATAAATTCTGCTTTAATACAAGTATTTGGTTCAGCTCAAAGATGTTAAACATCAAACAAGTTTATAGTCTAACTATACTTAGGCCATGTTTGGGTTGGTGATGGCGTTAGTGAACGTTGCAGTTGTAAACTGTAGTTTGTGAACGTTGTATTCGTAAACTGTAGTTTGTGAATGAAGTGGTCATGAAAGGTGGTTGTGAACGAAGATCTGTTTGGCAAAACTTAAAATTTTCTACGGTCATGAACATAAAATCAGTTTTGAATGTTTGATAATACATGAGTACTGTGGCGTGTTTGAACAACTTACGAAATTAAATTATTTTTAATTGATTTTATTATTAATGAAACAAAAAAACCTGATTCTGATTGTACTATTTTCAATTCCAAATATTTTATACTTCAGTCCCAAATATTTTAATAAATAATCAAATTGCAATCAAGGCGAGCAGTGGTATGAGGCATATCAACTCTTCTTTCTATACAATATGCCCCCATCATTAGACCTGTATTTCTCTATTAGCCACAAATTTGAGCAAACAATTTACTTTGAATCCAACTTTTTATATGAACAAAACCTTGGAAGCTGATTCAGAAGCAAAACCCCGGCTAATGGCAAAATAAACGACATTCATTCATTCCAGCAAAGACATCATCAATTGTCAGGCGGCAATTCTTATAATAAATTGAAAACATTAAACTTTGTACTCCTAGCAGGGCCCTGATCAACCTAGATCACAAATGGTGGGGAAAAGGATGGGAGATCAAAGAATAAACGCAGTAATGGAAATGGCCAAAGAATCTACAGTTTGATCTCCAATGTTTCAGTTTAATCGCGATGTTCTATTCATTGCAAGAGGGAAAGAGAAAATGGTACAAAAGTACAAGAGGTTGAGTCCACGACAAGCCCGACGAGGTCGACGACAACAGAAGCCCCAAGGACTCTAGGATGAAATGGTTGAGTCCACTGCAAGCCCGACGAGGTCGACGACTTTGTTTCCCGATTTTTCCAAGCTAATGAAAATGAGTGGGGGCCAATTCTTTTAATATGAATAATTGGAATATGAAAGGTATTTCAATAGATGCTTTAATACGTATTATAATATTAGAATTCAAGTGCTTACAAATCATGGAAAAATTTGATACTCTCAATAAAGTGATTCTAAAAATTTGCATGAGCAAAAAATGGGAGCTGCGGAGATGAGAATGGTGGATGTGTGGACACACGACAACAAACAACAACACTCAAGCCTCTATCCCGCTATAGTGGGGTCGTCTATATGGATCCTTTGTCGCCATTGCGCCCTATCTTTAATCATAGCCTCACTAATGCCTAAGTACATCATATCATTCATTATAGTTTCATTCCAAGTCTTTCTTGGTCCACCCCTCCCCCGTTTAACATGTCTAGTGACTAAACTCTCACAACGCCTAACAACTGCCTCTAATGGTCTCCTATGTACATGTCTGAACCATCTTAATTGAGCTTCTCGCATCTTCTCTACAATTGGTGTCACTCATGTCTTATCGTTGATACATTCATTCCTAATTTTATCCTGTCTCGTGTGACCACACATCCACCTAAGCATTCTCATCTCCGCAACTTCCATTTTTTGCTCATGTACACCATTCACTGCCCAACACTCAGAACCGTAGAGCATTGATGATAAAACTTGCCTTTAATTTTTAATGGTGCTTTACGATCACATAAGATTCCATACGCGCATCTCCACTTCAACCAACCTGCTTGGATTCTATGTATCACATCTTTATCTACACCTCCATCCTTTTGAATTATCGATCCCAGATATTTAAAGCACTCACTGCGGGAAATATCTTGGTTACCCAATTTAATGACGGAGTCATCCGACGTTCTTGCACTACTAAATTTAAGTTCTATATATTTCGTCTTTGTCCTGCTCAACCTAAAACCCTTCTTTTCTAAAGTGTCTCGCCAAGATTCAAGTTATCCGTTTACACCCTCGCGCGTCTCATCAACCAAAACAATATCATCTGCAAATAATAAACACCAAGGTATTGCTTGTTGGATATGTCCGGTGAGCTCATCTAAGATAAGGGTAAAGAGATAAGGGCTTAAAGCCAACCCTTGATGTAAGCCAACAACGATAGGCAATTCCTGGATAAGACAGGAGTGTGGACACACAAGACTGCATAAAATTAGGAATGAATGTATCATGGATAAGACAGGAGTGGCACAAATTGCAGAGAAGATGAGAGAAGCTCGACAAAGATGATTTGGACACGTACAAAGGAGACCATTAGAGGCACATGTTAGGCGTTGTGAGAGTTTAGTCACTAGGCATGTTAAACGGGGGAGGGGTAGACCAATAAAGACTTGGATTGAAACTATAAGGAAAGACATGATGTACGTAGGCATTAATGAGATTATGACTAAAGATAGGGCACAATTGCGAAAAAGGATCCATATAGCCGACCCCACTATAGTGGTATAAAGGCTTGCGTGTTGTTGTATTTTATACTTAATTTGAATTACAAAATTGTCTGCCTTAATTAACATGTTACCTAATTTGACGGATCTTTTTATTCATGGAGTTATTGGACGATCACATCATGAAGTCGTAAAAACAAGCGCGAACGATGTGTGCGATACAAAAACAGTACACACGTGATACAAAATAAACATGCGCTAAATAAACTTGTGCTTAAATAAAGATGCACGATACATGTGTGGGTAAAAAAAACAATGTGATGATGCGACATATGCTGCATCATTTTTTCACTAGAGAGCTATCAAACACCTTACTGGGTTCAAGGATTTAAGGCAAGACTTATGTAAACCAAGGTTAGGGATTTTAAAAATAAGATACGTTTGATTTTAACTTGGTATTTATTGTTTGCGGATGCTATCGTTTTGGTCGATGAGACGTGCGAGGGTGTAAACTCAAAACTTGAATCTTGGCGAGACACTTTAGAAAAGAAGGGTTTTAGGTTGAGCGGGGCAAGATAAAGTATATGGAGCATTTTCTGATAAATAGAATACAACCTCCAAACCTTCAAAACATATCTCCTTATCAGCGCCTCCACAACCAAATCTCATCGTACTCATTCTTGAAAGTGTTTGGGTGTACTTTCTGTTGGGGAAATGATTTATCTTAACCCCTAGAAATGAGTAGAAAATGAGTTCTCAGAGTGAGATAATTAGTTTAAGTAAATATGCGTCGAATAGTAATCGACGCAGCGTCGAAGTGTAGTCGACGCACCCAGTAAAGTCGACGCACCTCTGTCGACGCTCTTTCCATATTTTTTTCTCGACGTCTAGCCAGGCTGAAATCGACGCTTACGTCGAATAGTAATCGACGCACATCGATTTCCGTGACAGATTCAATAACACGCCAGATCTCTTTCCTTCTTTCTGTAGATCTGAATTTTATGGAATTATATTATTCTTTTTTAGCCGTTCTGAATCAGTCTTTCATTCTAAATGATTCTTGGCTAATTTGATTAAGATTATTATGGACATTATTTGAAAATAGAATGATCTCTTTCCTTCTACAGATATAATGATTATGGAAACTTTTCTCTCTTGCTATTTCTCTGTCTGCTAATTGATTATTCTCCTATAGCAATATTTTTGAATAAACCGAGCTATAAATACACAAGGAGGTCGGCAAAGAAAACAACAAGTGATCCACTCCATCCATTTGTAAAAGAGGAAAAGCTCCCAAGTGAAAAGTGAGAAAGCTGAGAAAAGTGAAAGTGTGCTGCAGCAAAGAAAAAGCCTTCTTCTTCTTCTTCCTTCTGAAGTCATACTGCTGCAAATTTCTGAAAGCTCTCACTGAAAGAGAGAAAGGCCTACAATCTCTTTCTCACTATAGAAGAGAGATTTCATTCACTATACTTGTGCTTCTAATATTCTTGCTAGGAAGAAGATTCTTTCTTACTTCAATTGTTTTTCTTCTGCTTCCTCTTCTTATTCTTATTCCATTTTCAAATTGTGTAAAAGAGTTTTTAGAATCTCTCTTCAAAAAATTCAGTTGTAGTGGTTCTAAGAGTCTCCTTATCAAAAGACTCAGGCTGGTTCTAAGAGTCTCCTTAACAAAAGACTCAGTGCAAGATAGTGAATTTCTACCAAGGGGGTAGAAGAGTGGATTACCCAAAGTTTGGGGAACCACTATATTTCTTTGTGTTGTGCTGTGATTTTCTTTTTGCTATTTTCTTTCTTTACTTGCTTAATTCTTGTTGGTGTGTGAGAAGCTTAAATCTGTGAATATTACACACATATATATTTATTAACTTTGCACAAAATATTTTTAAATCTCTATTCACCCCCCTCTAGAGAATTCTAGTGAGGTTAACTGTGCACTTTCAATTGGTATCAGAGGTAGGTTGATCAAAAAGGGGTAACTCCTTGGTCAAAAAGATCCTACCTCATATATATATATATATATTTCTAAAAACTTCTTATGGCACAAATCAAAGATTATGCTTCCACCAGACCACCAATGTGCAATCTTGAAAAGTTTGCACTTTGGAAAACAAGAATTAGGATCTATATGAATTCTATGATGAAGAATTGTTTAATGTTATTTTGACAGGTCCCCCCAAGCCTTATAGAAAGGACTCAAGTGGTAAAGTGACTCAAACACTGGTCCCAAGGGATGAGTGGACAGATGATGAGAAGAAGGCAGGAGCATGTGATGCAAAAGTTGTGAACATTCTTGTCTCAACCCTCTCAGATGAAATTTTTCAAAAGGTTGTTGACTATGAATCAGCCAAAGAAATCTGGGAGGCTCTTACAAAGATAGTAGAAGGAAGTGCTGATGAAAGGAAAGATAGAAATGCTCTATTGATCTCCCAATATGAGAACTTTCAAAAGAAGCATAAAGAAAGCATATCTGAGACGTATGACAGATTCAGTCTGATCATCAACCAATTAAGGAGCTTGGATAGAGAGATCTCTCTCACAGAGATCAATGATAAATTATTAATGAGTCTCCCAAGTTCATGGGACTCAAGAATATGGGCAATAAGAGATACAAGAGGACAAAAGGAAATCTCAACAGATGCCCTCTTAGGAAAACTCAAATCCTATGAGCAACTACTGAAAACCAGAGAAGAGAAGGAGAGAAGGGAAAACACTCCAACCTCTTCAAAAGATAGAAACATTGCATTAAAAGCAACAGAAGAAGAAACCCCTGTTACTGAAGAAGAATTATTCAATCTCCTGGCCAGAAGATTCAAGAAATGGGTCAGGACGGATGGGTCTAGAAGAAGAGAGCCAAAACCAAGGTATGATAAGACTCCCACTAAAGAAATTGTTTGTTA
Source organism: Dactylorhiza incarnata (assembly GCA_033032865.1). Lineage (NCBI taxonomy): Eukaryota > Viridiplantae > Streptophyta > Magnoliopsida > Asparagales > Orchidaceae > Dactylorhiza > Dactylorhiza incarnata. The sequence continues at coordinate 2,625,743 of JAWHQI010000205.1, read as the reverse complement.
TTCCTGCAGGAAAACTGGACATATTGCCCCAGAATGTCCAGAAAATGCTGAGAAAAAGAAAGATCTGAAAAAGAAAGATCTCAAGAAAAAGGGGAAGAAGAAAGAAAGAGGCTTCATTGCAGAAGCTTGGAGTGAAACAGATTCTGAGGACAACACCTCATCTAAGAGTGACAATGAAGAGTCTAAGCAAGAAGACCTATGCTTAATGGCTCTTGAAAGCTCAAAGGAAGAACATGGTGCTAAATCATGGAGTGAAACAGGATCAGAAGGAAGCATCTCTTCTGAAGATGAAAAAGAAAATTCAACAACAAAAGCAAATAGCCTTATTCTTATAGAGGAATCTGAGGATGAGGATGAGGTAAGCATTTTTGATGAAATAGATTTTCTATGTGATGATTTCAAAAATGATTTTAAAGGATTCTGTTTAGATCAACTAAAAGCTAAACAAGAAATCAAGGATCTAAGAGAACAAATTAATATGAGAAAAATAGAGGATACATGTTCAAAAAATTATGAACTAAGGTGTGAAATCTATAAAACAGAAAAGGAAATAAAAAGTGCTAAAATAGAAAATCAACTCCTTAAGAATAAGGTATCCCAGGCAAAGGCTTTTGAAGAATCAATAAAAGTCAGAAGCCAAACACTTAAAGAAATCACTGAAAAATAAACAATCAGACATAAGAATCTGGGGCTAGGGGCTGATCCTTCAACCAGTTCAATACTGTTGGTGCCAAAAATGGTACCTCCAAAATTCACACTAAAAAGGGGATGGGAGAAAACTGCGAAGTGCAGGTTACTAAGACAAGATGCTGGAGCAAAGAAGAACGATCACGAAATAGCGATCACGAAGAAATGAGACCGCTTACACAGGTTGTAAGCTGGAGACTCGAAGCCAAAAGTCCCTTTTCTGGTACCCCTACCCATCTATTTATAGACGAGGGGGCTGCCCAAATGGGCAGAACTGAAAACTACGGGCTGCCCGGGATACAGGAGAGCCAGGGCAGGGAGGAGGGGTGCAGATAACAAAAATAAGAAAAACAATCAGACCGCTCGATCTGGCGGTCTCGCACTGTTCTGACCGCTTGACACTTAGAAAATTCCGGCTGAGAAGGCGACTGGCGGTCTGGGCGATCACCGAAACGGAGACCGCTGAGACCGAACAAATTGACTAGCAGGAGGAGGTCGCGGGCTTTCTGGGCAAACATAATCCCCGCACATTTTTAAGTTGCACCTGGAACTTCGAAAATGTAAACTCTGACCGTGGAGACCGCGACCGTCATTAATGCGGCTTGATCTATAAATATCGGCTGATATCTTCACATTCCAAGATATTGCGAAATTCCAATCCTCGAGCGGTCACTGAAGAGTAGGTAGGTGCGATCTCTTGCAAAAGATGACTATGCTCGATCTCTTAAAAGCTCTTCCATCAAAAGCGAACTCTCCTGGGAAAAAAGAAAGTGTTAGCTCTAAGAAAGGGAAGAAGGCACCAAAGATTTTGACGAAAGTCAGCGCTTCAAAGGAGACCGCCCGATCTATGAAAAAATCTGATCTTCCTGAGAGTTCAATTGCGCCGGTCTCTGTTATTCCTGAACCATCTAATGTTTCTTCAGATCCCGTATGGAAATTTTCTGACTTTTCCATTTCCTTTGATTGTCAGAAATCCCTGGAAGTGCTAGATCAAACAATTTCCAAGCCATATGAGACCGCCTCTACCGAAACCATTTTGGCCGGTCTGCGCCAGAAACAGGCCGAGGCAGAATCTTTAAGGCAACAGATTGCTGATCGCGTGGAAGCTGCTGAGAGTAAGAAGAGAAAAAATTCAAGTCCATCTAGTCTGACTTATAAGAGAAGTAAGAAAAATGAGGAAGAAAAAGACGTGATCGCCTCGGAGGCGACCACACTTCCTGAATCTTCCGATCTGGAGAATGCCGCGGGTACTTCAAAGGTGAGTGCTAAGGGCGATCCCTTCTTCCCTCTTGCTATCTCAGTTTTGTCAAGAGAGGATGATTCCGAATTAATCGCCTATCTTGATGAGGCTTCTTCTAACAATTCATCTTTTTCATCGTTGCAGGTGTTGGATCCCCTTGAAGCTTCTGCTCTTAGAAATGCCGCTGTTGAGAAGGAGATCGTTGACAGGGAGAAGGAGATCGCTGAGGCAGCGATCAAGGCGAAGGAAGAGGATGGGAAGAGGAAAGAAAAGGAAGAGAAGAGAGAAAAAGAGGAGAAAGAAAAGAAAGAGAAAGAAGAGATGAAGAAGAAAAAGGTTGATGAGAAGAAGAGGAAGGATAAGGAGAGGGAGAAAAGAGGAAAAAGGAGAAAGAAGGGGAAGAAAAGAAGAGAGAAGCGGCTAAGACCGCCGAGGAGGAAAGGGAGAAAGAGGCGCTCAGGGCTGCCGAGGAGAAGGCAGCTCTAATCGCTGAGGAGAGGAGGAAGGAAGCGGTCAGGATTGCTGAAGAAAAGCGGCCCTGATCGCTGAAGTGAGGGAAAAGGATGCGGTCTTGCAGACCGCGGAGAATAAAAATACTGAGGAGGAGATCGCGGAGAGGCCACAGATTGCTAAGGAGAAAGCCGTACTTTCTAGCAGTCTCCTAAATGATTCTTTTCAGGAAGATCACTTGAACAAGGCAGCAACAGACCATACGGCGGCGGTCTCAATTTTGCGAGCTGGTAAGGGTAAGACGATTCCCCAGTCAGTTGAGCTCCTTCCTTTGTCTATGGTTTCTCCTGAAAGAAAACGTGAGACCGTCTTTATTGAGACCAACGATATTTTCTTGAGTAATGAAGAACTAAAAAGAAGAAGAAACGAGGGAGAAAAGTCGCAGAAAAAAGATTTGGAAAGAATGGATCTGGAGCGTTTAAGGGGATCGGATCGCCTTTCACTGACCGCAGATCCCGCGGTCACTAAAGAAATAAGAAGATCTTTACGTGACTGCGGTCTCAACTTCTTTCCAAGTACTCTTTCTGTTTATTTAAAGAGTTTATCTGATTGCGTGCTTATGATTGAAAAACCCATCTCTTGTGACCGCAAATAAAGAAAATGTTGAGATCGAGGAAGGAGAACTTCCACAGCACATCGAGATCTCCCCTCAGCTAACCAACATCCTTAACCCAATGTTCGAGGATGTTCGCTCAATGCTGATGAGGGAGCGAACTCAGAACGATCAGATCCGTGATCTTGAAGAGAAGCTGCGTAATAACGAGAAGAGGATTCGAGAAGAATGCGATCTGAGGGTTGCAGAGATCGCGCGAGCCCTTAAAAAAGCCGAAAAGGATGCTGAGTTCTACAAGGGGAAAGCCGCGGCGCTATCTGCGGAGAATGAGAGACTGAGGGGCGGTCATGCAAAGATGCTGATGAGACCGGGTACCTCCAGCGATCATCCATCGGAGAGGCCGCAGCCCGAAATTGTGCTGATCCCCATGGAGCAGGTGGACAAGGAGATGTCGAAAATTCACCGATCTGCAATGCTAGCCAACCATAGCTTGGTGTCGGTTATGGCTGCAGTGAATGACATGCAAGATGTCGCAGCTCATGTAGGGAGAAACAGGCCCTCTAGGAGATGAACATCTAATTTGAGACCGAGCGGTCTCTAGATTTAAACTATATTTTGTAAAATTTTACTATTATTGTTTCATATATCTGTGGCTGTTGGATCTTAATGCTTTGTGCGACCTCAATTTGTAAGATTTTGATCTCTTTATGCCTGGGTTACCTGTGTTGCTGCTGTCTTATTGATTGAGACCGCCAATCATAGTACATTTTTACATAACTTTGCACAGGTTGAGCGGTCTGAACATTTTTTCCTGGGCGATCTGCAAGAGGTAATGATTACGAAATGACCCTTCGTCTTCTATAAATAGCTATCTTCATAACCTTTGTTTTATGCTTTCTTGAATGCGCTATAAGCATCGATCTCAGCGATCACTAAAAATGGTGTACGCTCGTGCTTCTTCTGCTACCATCTTCCTGAATGCCGATCACAAACAAGGACGCTTATCAAAGGATGAATACATTGAGTTTATAAAGAAATATATGATCCAAACTCAGGTGGTTGTGAGACCGCCAACTGAACAAGAAAGATTGAACTTTGTAGAGGAGAAAAAGTTTATCATTCCCATCGATCACTTTGACAACGGGTTGAGGATTCCCCTCCCTTGGGAATGTCTAGAGATCCTGGAATACTACGGATTCGTGCTTGCCCAGTTGGCTCCGAACTCCATCGGTCTAGTTAATGTCTTCATCAATTACTTGAGATCGGAAAGGGTGAAATTCACAATGAATTTGTTCCGCGCAACCTTTACTGCGAAGATTTTGAAAGAAGGCAGAAAGAAAGAAGAATTTAAAGGACTGATGTGCTTTTCAGCAGATGGAATAAAAATTCTGAATCTTCCCAACAAGATTTCTTTCTGGACAGAGAGATTCCTTATCTTTGAAGGTGACCTTGGCGGTCTCAGGAGCTCACCCTCTCCGCGACCTGACAGCATCTTTAAGAAGATAAAAGCGGTCTCAGAGGAGGAGCTGAGGATTCTGGCCTTCTTGGCGGGCAAGAGGATCGATCTTGTTCATTATCTAGCGATCTGGCCCGAGATCGCCGAGATCGTCCCCGCAGAAAGTAAATTTTTCTTGCGGTCTCGAACAATTTCCTTTCATGTCTTTTGAATGTTTGAATGTTTTTCCTAACTCTTTTTTTCCTTTTAGCGACCTTCGCGGTCCCTGCACAAGATCCTATCTCCCCAGCAGCAGAAGTTCTTACTCAGAGGGAGAGGAGGCTGAAGCGTGAGGCCGACGTGTTCGGCGTTACTTCTGAGACCGCCGAGCGAGTTTTTCCCTTGGGTTTTAAAAGAAAAATGAAGGACATCAAAGGAAAACCTCTCCTCAAATGGGCGGCCAAAGGAAAGTCTGTGAAGGTGTCCACTGATTTGCCCTTGTGGAGCGGGAAGGTGACCCGTCACGCATACGCGGTCACTTCGGCTTTGTACGGGAGAAAGAATACAAATGAAATATTAAATATTGAGACCGATGCGCTTCCCGACCTCTGTGCCCAAGTGACCGCTAGAAGTACAATCTTAAATCACCATATGGGGCGGTCTCTTCGCGGCGCTCTGGATGAAATAACTGCCTTGCAAGAAGAAAGAAGAGTGAGAATTTTACATATTTTATGAACGTGTTACCTATGATCGTGCAGTCTAACATATATCTCTTTTGCAGCAATCTGAAAAAAGCAGCTTACGACCCTGAGAATCCAGCTTTCCAGAGGGCTTTCATGCACCATATAAAAGAGACCGCCAACCAGGTGCTGGATGAGGTTCGTAACCGCGGTGGTTTTACTGAAGAGTATAAGGACATCACATTTGCCGATCTCTTCCCTGACGCGGCACAAAGAATTGAAGAACAATCTGTGACTGCTGAAGAGACCGCGGATGTTGCTGAAGAGTCTGCTGATGTTGCTGATGAGACCGCAGGTCAAGAGGAAGATGTCGTGATCGAGGACGAAGAGAGTGGAAGCCGCTATACCCTTGGTCTGGATTCCAGTTCGAGCTCGAGCTCTGGATCTAGAATTCCAGGGAATAGTTTAGAAGAACCTTCTGCAGAAACTGATTCTTCCTTTTCAAGCGAGCGGTCTTCTAAGAGATCAAAGAGAGAGTGAATTGTAATAACTTTCTCTTTTTCCTTTTCGGAGACCGAGCGGTCTCGTTGTAATTGATATTTCAGAATATATATAAAAATTTGATATCTGTTGGATTTTGCCTAAGTGAATGAGTTTGTTTTTGATGCATATATTTATTTGTTTTTCTGAATTTAAAATCGGCATTCGATCTCAATGCCTTGAGTTTATCACACAATTTTATATCAATCATTAAAGAACTTCAAGTAGCGATCTCTTGGAAAAACACCAAAGACTTTGAAAGAAAAACTGATTCTGCATAAACAAAAACTACTCTGCGATCTCGAGATAACTAGATCACTGAAAGAAATTCAGCAACTTAACTGTGATTAGAAAATAACCAACTTATTCACAATAATCACGCGGTCTCATATTACATAGATCGCAATATAAGGAAACTACAAGAAGATGATTTGAACACATTAGACTCAGGGTGATCGGCGCTCAAATGTCTTTCAGGAAATCCGTCTGACGATCCCTTGATAGTCAAGGTTATTACTTGAAAAAGGAAATAACTCTTCATGAATTTCCAGTTCAGCGATCACATTATATTCAGACCGCCCTTTTGAAGAAAAAAAATCCAACTTTCATTTGATGAGAAACAGAGCATCATGATTATTTCATGTAACTTTGAATAACAGGGAATATCGGAATCTCGATCTTACTGAGACCGGGCCGACCTCTATCAAGCTGGCATAGGAGATTCCCGAATAGCGACCTCAATTACCCTGAAAAAATTTCATCCGACGATCATAAACGACATTACTCTATAGGAAAGAAGACATTCGGTCTCATAAACTTCTGACCGCCCGATCTCAGTACAAAGGAATGAATAAGATCTTTATAGTAAGAAAATAGAAAAATGGATCTCGAGAATGACCCAAAGGGATGATGTGGTCATGCCGCGGAGGCTATACCGACACTTCTTTTCTTAAAGGATCACTGAGTTTGTTGCAAATTTGCCAATCTAAGGTTCTGGTGACGGTCATAGACGTTTCTGGCCGCCCCTTACCTAACCACGCTTCAACGAGTATTCGAGAGTTACAGACCAAAATGATCGGTAGGGCAGGTGTGGTCATGCCGCGGAGGCTACACCGACATTGCTTTCCCTGAAAGATCATTAAGATTGTAACAATATCCTTCCAATGCATGACAGAGCTGAGCCAGCCACCTAGACCTCCTCAAAATGTTGAGGTGTGCCAGATGTCAGCAAGGACCCGGTATCCTAAACTTCCACCGCTCGAGCTTGGCGAGCTACTGCTACACAGATTCGAAATCTCCCCGACATCTGTGGTCCTGGCAGGATTACACGTCGAGCTAACAAGTCGAGGGGGAAAATAGTAGGATCCGTCGATATCTCACTTGACAGGTTTTTGGCTTTTCAAAAATCAACTTATTTTTAAGACTTGTCATCCATCACTTGCATTGCGAATGCTTTGATAATACCTGCGTGATATTTCAAGAGAAGAAAAGTGAGGAAAAAGGAATGAATGAATCAGATACGAACATTTAAGAGAAGATTGAGATCATCTCCGCTCCATGAATGAGGCAGCTCTTCTCCTTCATAAGTTTGGAGATGGTAAGCACCATTTTTAAGCACATTCTTTACCACGAACGGCCCTGCCCAATTTGGGTTAAGCTTTCCAACTGAACCAGCTCTTGCTGCTGCATCTACCTTCTTCAAGACTAGATCTCCAACAGCGAATTCTTTGGTTCTTACATTTTTATTGAACAGCCTTGCCATTCTTCTTTTTACCTCTTCTTGTCTGATGATTGCAGTATCTCTCAATTCCTCAATTAAATCAAGGCTGCATTTTAACTCTTCATCATTTCCTTCCATCCAATCAATTTGATTTTGTTGTGCCAATAATACTCTTGGGCTTTTTACTTCAAATTCCACCGGAATAAGGGCTTCGGAACCGTGTGATAACTTGAACGGAGTTTCCCCAGTAGCAGAACTCGGAGTTGTCCTCAAGGCCCATAAGACGGAAGGTAGTTGTTCTGCCCAGTTGCCCCTAACGTTTTCTACCTTCTTTTTCAAGAGATTTATGATGAGTTTGTTGGTGGCCTCTACCTGCCCATTGTTTCTAGGATGATGCACGGAAGCGAAACGTAGCTCAATGCCAATTTGCTTGCAGAAACTAATAAGAGTTGAATTGTTGAACTGAGAACCATTATCCGTGATGATTGCCATTGGAATCCCGTGTCGACATACTATCTCTCCCCAAATAAAGTTTTTCACGGCTTGAGTGGTAATTTTGGCCAATGCTTTTGCCTCTATCCATTTGCTAAAATAGTCAATCATGACTATAATATATCGCCGCTGCCCACTTGCCATAGGGAAAGGCCCAATCAAATCCATTCCCCAAACTGCAAACGGCCATGGAGTTGCTATTGACTTGAGTTGTTGAGCCGGCTGATTTTGGAGAGGAGCAAACTTCTGGCACTTTACACACTTCTTAGCAAATTTTTCCGCATCCTTCCTCATCTGGGGCCAAAAATAGCCTTGCCTCAGAATTATTTTCTCTAAAGTTCTAGCTCCAGAGTGACTTCCACATTCTCCAGAATGGACTTCCTGGAGGACCGCTGGAATCTCTTCTTCCGAAACACACCGTGCTAATGGTGATAGGAAAGTTCTTCTATAAAGCACTCCTGCAACAAGATAATAGTTAGCTGCTTTCCGCTTAAACCTTTTTCTATCTTTTATTGCTGAATGGAAATCTCCAGTCGAAAGATATTGAACAAATGGATCCATCCAAGACGGATGCTGATCAATCTCCATAACCTCTCCTTCTTCAATTGCTGGGCGAAACAGTTCCGAGGTTGTTCCTCCCGAGGGAAGTCCAAACTTTGCCAACTCATCTGCTTCTACATTCTCACCCCTTGGAATATGATCGATGGTAAAGCTCTTGAACTTTCCTACCTCGATTTTTACCAGAGTTAGATACCGCTTTAAAATACTATCTCTTGTTTCGAAAGCTCCATTTACTTGAGAAGCCATTACCAAAGAATCTGTGAAGACTTTGACATCATCAATTCCCAGCTCTCTAGCAAACTTAAAACCGGCTAGCAAAGCCTCATATTCCGCCTGATTATTTGTTACTTGAAAGTAGAACTTCAGCGCCTGATCCAGCCTTACTCCATTTGGGTTGACTAAGACAACTCCTGCTCCGGAAGAATTTTTTCCTGAGGCTCCATCAACGAAGATTTTCCAGGCAAGGGGTACTCCGACCTCCTTCTGAGACTCAGCTTCTTTGGCATCCACCATGAAGTCTGCTAAAACTTGAGTTTTGATCGCCACCCTTGGAACATAGGATATATCGAATTCACTAAGCTCTATTGCCCATTTTGCCAGCCTCCCTGAATGTTCTGGCTTTTCCAAGACATTTTTTAATGGGAGGTCAGTGACGACTAAAATCGAATGAGCTTGAAAGTACGGTCTTAGTCTTCTTGCTGAAATTACGAGCATCAAAGCTAGCTTCTCTAGGATCGGGTAGCGAGTCTCCGCATTCTTCAGAATTCGACTTACATAGTAAACTGGAAATTGTTTCTTTTTCTCCTCTCGGACCAAAACAGAGCTTATAGCATCGACGCCAACTCCCAAATATAGAAAAAGATCTTCCCCTCCTCGCGGGCTTTGGAGTAGAGGAATTGAAGTCAACTGCTTTTTAAGCTGATTGAAAGCATCATCACACTCTTGAGTCCATTCAAACCTGGCTCCTCCCCGGAGGGTCTTAAAAAACGGTGCACTTTTATCCCCTGACTGGGAGATGAATCGACTCAAGCCTGCCATTCTCTCTCCCAACTGTTGAACCTCTTTGGGGGTCTTGGGAGGAGGCATTTCCAAAATAGCTTTCACTTTGTCTGGATTGGGTTCTAACCCTTCTGGAGTGAGGAGATGACCCAAAAATTTACCTTTGTTTGCTCCGAAAACACACTTCAACGGATTCAACCTCATATTGAAAGTTCGTAGGGTTGCAAAAGTTTCCGAGAGATCTTTAAGATGAGAGGAAAAGGATTTGCTTTTTACCAAGAGGTCATCGACATATACCTCAAGGTTTCTTGCCTTTTGACTCTTGAAAACTGTATCCATCATTTTTTGATAAGTTGCTCCGGCATTTTTCAGTCCAAAAGGCATCACGAGATAACAGAAACAACCATCATTCGTGATAAACGAAGTATGTGGTATATCTAGTTTATGCATCTTGATTTGATGATAACCTGAAAAAGCATCTAAAAAACTCATAAAAGAATAACCTACCGCAGAATCTACTAAGGAATCTATCTGAGGCAAGGGATAGCAATCCTTGGGGCAAGCTTTATTGAGTTTGGTAAAATCGACACACATCCTCCACTTTCCTCCTGGCTTTGTTACCATTACAACGTTTGACACCCACTCAGGATATTGGATCGGTTGGATGAACTTCGCCCTCAGGAGCTTCTCTACTTCCTCACGGATAGGTTGAGCCAGAGTGGTTGCAACAGTCCTCTTCCTCTGCTGGATTGGGATGACGTTTGGGCTGATGTTGAGGTGGTGGCAAGCAACATCTGGATCCACTCCAGGCATGTCATCTGCCGACCAAGCGAAGATATCTAAATTTTGCAGAAGACAAGAGATGAGCTGACTCTTGTCAGCCTCAGATAATTCAGCGTTGATGGAGAGGCTCTTGCTCTCATCTTCCTCGCTGATCTGAATAGCTTGAGTTGCTAGGGCAGGCTCCAAGCGAACTCCATCTTTCACATCCTCCACTTCTTCTGCAACTTGAACTTGTTCAGGAACTTCAATGGATTCAGTCATCATAACTTCCTGGGGTGGAGAAGACACGATCATGTTGACCGTCTTTACATAGCACTCTCTAGCTTTTCTGGGGTCGCTCCTGATTCGATGTTGTTTGCCATTCAAGGCGAACTTCACCGCTTGATGATAAGTGGAGACAATGGATTGATACCCGTTCAGAAAGGGTCTCCCAAAAATTGCGTTGTAGCTACTGGGAGCATCAACGACTATAAATTTGACCAGCCTCACTATTCCTCCAAGAATCACGGAGAGGGTGACGAGCCCTTCAACTTCTTTCTTTTCTCCTGAAAAACCATAAAGGGGGCCTTCAGTTGATTGGAGGGTTTTACCTGTCTTTAACGCCTCAAAGGCAGGCTTGAAAAGCACATTGACTGAGCTCCCCGTATCTATTAGAATTTTTTCCACCGTATAATTTTTGATTACAGCTTTGATGACGACTGCATCATCAAAGGTATTCGCGGTATGAGGAAGATCTTCATCTCCAAAAGTGACCGTTCCTCGAACCGGAGCTGAAGAGGTAGCAGCAACCTCTGACTGGTAAACCCTCTTCAGACTTGCCTTTCTCGAGGACTCCGGCCCTGCACCCCCATGGATGCAGAAAAGGTTGCCCAAGGCACCCTCATCATTAGCGTCCACGCATTCGCTGGGAAAACCGATGTTGCCCAGATGGCCAACATCATCTACTTCTTCGCACTCCCAATGAACTTCTGCTACCTCCTTGGCCTTGGAGGTTGAAGCTTTGGCAGAGTCATTCTTTTGAATGAGATCGCGGAGCTTTCCCTCCTTTAATAGTTTCTCTAAGAATAGGCGGAGAGCTCTGCAATCCTCTGTCAAATGACCCCTATCTCTATGATACTCACAGTAGAGAGTAGGGTTTCTGGTTTTCGGGTCAGAATTCAGCGGAGCTGGCCTTTTAAAAAAGGGCTGCTTCTGAAGGACTTGAAGCACTTCACTCATAGAAACGCCAAAGTCTGTGAAGGACTCTTGGGATTCATTGTAAAGTGAAGGAATGGGTAGAAGAGGAGGTTGAGCATACTGGATCTGGTGGATGGGGGTGACTTGCGGAGCAGGAGTAGCGGGAGTTTGAAGAAATGAATTTTGAGGTAGGAAAGATTGATTACCTCGGTTGAAGCGGTTGTTGCGGTAACTCTTACCTCTCGGAGCTGGAGGTGGAAGCTCTTGTCGAGTTTTCGAAGAAGATGGAGCAGGATAGAACCCCGCAGAGCCTTTCTGAATGGCTCTGTTGGTCAGATTGCTCACATAGGTGGGGTTGTTGATCTCCCCTTCTATATAACGATTGGCAATGCTGATCAGCTCCTGATAGGAGCCAGGCTCCTTGGTTGTGACTTTGAACTTCAGAGGACCCTCCTGCAGGCCGCTGATCAAAGCTACCATATAGAGCTCGGGGTCCATGTCTCTGACCCCCAGGATCTCTTTCTGAAAACGATCAACGAAATGCGCTGCAGTTTCGTTGTCTCCTTGCCTGATCTTGAAGAGGGTCGCAGGACCACTCTTCCTTTTCTTTGCGGTGGCGAACCTCAGGAGGAGCTCTTGCCTCAGGGCAGCAAAGCTTGGGATAGATTGACAAGGCAGCTTATAGAATCATTCCATGGCTGACCCATCGAAGGAGGTGACCATCAGCTTGCACCTCACTCCATCTGAAATGTTCCTGAGGGCCACAACAGACTCGAAGGCTTGAAGATGACACATGGGGTCGGTTTCTCCCGTATACACAGGGAGACGGGGCTCTCTGAATCCATGAGGAATTGGATCCCGGCGAATCTCATCAGTAAAGGGGGAAGGCTCCCCAAAAACAGAAGGCCCTGGAGGAAGAAAAGGAGCAGGAGGATCCTGAGGGTAAGCAAACCCTTCTTCAAAATTCAAGGCCTGAGCCGGAGGCCCCTGGGCTGCGGCTCGGAAAGAATTATGACGAGCGGCGAACTCCTCATGCTGAGATCGCTGAGGAGCTGCGGGCTGAAAGACGGGATGATCGCTAGGGTGACCGCTTGCCATGTGGCCAGGGGTGGCGACCTGAGAGGATTGAGGAAGGATCTTCTGGGAGATCGCGGCCAGAACCTGGTTCATGGCCTCGATCTGCTTCGCGGACTCCTGCTGAGTCCGGACGACTTCCTGCCGATCTCGAGCGGCCTCTTGCTGAGACCGCGCGATCTCTTGCTGAACAGCGACAGCGTCCTGCCTAGCTCGGGCGGCCTCGCGGAGAGCCTGCTCAACGCGAAGCTCGAAGCGGCGCTCCATCGCTTCTAACGGATTGTGATCGGAAGGGGGAACACTGGGAGATCGCAAGGGACGACCTCTATGGCGATCAGCCATCTTGAAAGTCTGAATTTCACCTAACACTTCGAATCTGAAGGTCGCGTGTTCGTTCTGTTGGTGCCAAAAATGGTACCTCCAAAATTCACACTAAAAAGGGGATGGGAGAAAACTGCGAAGTGCAGGTTACTAAGACAAGATGCTGGAGCAAAGAAGAACGATCACGAAATAGCGATCACGAAGAAATGAGACCGCTTACACAGGTTGTAAGCTGGAGCCTCGAAGCCAAAAGTCCCTTTTCTGGTACCCCTACCGCTCTATTTATAGACGAGGGGGCTGCCCAAACGGGCAGAACTGAAAACTACGGGCTGCCCGGGATACAGGAAAGCCAGGGCAGGGAGGAGGGGTGCAGATAACAAAAATAAGAAAAACAATCAGACCGCTCGATCTGGCGGTCTCGCACTGTTCTGACCGCTTGACACTTAGAAAATTCCGGCTGAGAAGGCGGCTGGCGGTCTGGGCGATCACCGAAACGGAGACCGCTGAGACCGAACAAATTGACTAGCAGGAGGAGGTCGCGGGCTTTCTGGGCAAACAAATACCATCTACCAAACCTGCTTGGATGAGCCCTGTTAAATTTACTAAACCCATCAAATCAACAAACTTAGAAGAAGACTCACAAAATAAAGAAGAAGACTTCACCTTCAAGGAGATAAACCATTTTGATGAAACATCATACTATTCAGATGAAGACTCTCAAACTCCTTCTGAGAAGGCAACTAGGCCAAAAGAAACAATTCATAAAGAAATAAATCTCCAACCAGAAAAAGGGAAAAATAAAATCTGTGAAGACACAATTGCGTCGACTTCATATCGACGTATGAATGATAGTACGTCGAATTCTACTCGACGCAATCTCTCAGATGCTTCGACCTCAAATCGATGCATGAATAAAATTACGTCGACTTACAATCGACGCAGCTACTTCCATGCATCGATTTCAGATCAACGCAATCTAGAGAAAGCGTCGAATATATATCGACGCAACTCTCAACATATGTCGAATAGATATCGACGCATAAAACCTTAGAGCAACTTAAATACATGACATATCTATCCTTCAAAAATCTTCTATCTTAACCCCCATTCAATAATCTCTCAAGAAAATCTTATAATTTTCAAGACAAAATAAAAGTCACGTCGATGTCTTAATCGACACATCGTCGATAGAAAACTCTAACATTTCAATTCAGACTGTACCGACGCATACATCGACTTCCACTCGACGCAACATCAACTTCATGAAAAAGAGCGGCAATGCAAAAATATTTTTGGTCACATCTACTGTAGTACCGAAAAAACCTCGAGTTGTGTCTCGTCTCGACGTTTCACCTGACTTAAATAAACTCTTCAGTTAAAAATCTGCACGCTCTCTGAATCTCTCATCCTTCTCACTTCTCAGTTCAACCATCTCTTCCTCTCTCTCTCACTGACCAGAATGGCTCCCAAGATCAACTCTGGTTTCGATATTGATCTTGACTCTTTCCAAGCCGCCGCCGAAAACTACAAGAGCGTCATAGCTCTTTTCACTGAAGCCGGTCTAAACAAACTCATTTCAACAAGAAGCAAACTCCTGGAAATAGAACTCACTGAGTTGATGAATCATGTTCAGATATCTGAACAAGGAGAGATTACAGGAACAATCCATGAAACACCTGTCTCAATCTTTGCAGAACATCTTAGGGACACCTTTGATCTTCCATCAGGTACACACCAACACTATCCTTGTTCAAATCAAAAGGAAAGCAAAGTATTTTCTAAGAGTAGCTAAATGAATCTCCATCATCATTCCCTTATCAGGTAATGAACCTGTGGAACTCACCCCTGAGGAAATCAAAAACTTATTAATCACCATGAAATTCTCCAGAGATAGACCAATCCACTTGAAGAAAATAGACTTCTCTGATGAATATTGACATAGTAGGAAAAATACTACTATGCAAAATCTCTGCCCATGATGCAGTGCCCAAGCAGCAACTGAACATTATGGGGGCCCATGTGCTGAAAAAGAAGATAGACTGGGGAAGCTGCTTACTGAAGATGATAGGCTACAAATTTTCTCATAAAGAGAATGCCTACATGAGGATCATGAGTCAGGTACTCCTTCACTCCTTCCTTGACCTATGTAGGTCAAAAGGAATTCCCATTCCTCCTGGAAAAAGGATGTTCATAACCCTCTTTTCAAAATGGACCAGGCAAATTGTAAGACCCCCCCCCCCTCCCCAAACTGAACCTGGTTCAGGGAGGGGGGATCTTACTGCCCAAGAATGACCACTTAGCACTTTCTGGGTGGCAACGTCCCACCCTTTTCAAGCACCGAGCGGTCTCCTTGTCAGGCACAAGAATCATAACATCACATCAGAACGCATAGCGGAAGCAATCGAAAGACATAAAAACAAGCACACAGCTTATATTCACATATTGGAACAGGGTCGAAGCCTAATGTTTACAACTACTGCCTCGGGGGCTACATCGACGAAACAAAAGATCCTAGTCTAGTCCTATAATCTAGGACTCACGTCGCGGAAGATAGGGGGCGAGGCTGGGGTAATCGAACGGGCCATCTCCAAGGATGGTATATCATCCTGTGGTGCAGGGGCTCCTTGCTGTCCCATCTCCTGTGATTGGTTATAAGAAATAATCGTTAGTCACAGAGCTAAGTAGAAAATACATCCCCTCCCCGGATCCATATCTAGGGGGCGGCTAAAGGACGGAAATAAAATAGCCGAAGCAAGGAAGAGAGTTAGCAGCAGGTAAATATATATATATATACATATATATATATATATATATATATATATATATATATATATATAGATAGGGCCTTCCGCCCTAATATCCGTAATCGCGCCGTATGGTAAATACGCAACACTATTTTGCGCATACACACACCCAGGTATTCAAACATGTACGCACACAAAAAGACCCTGTGTCGACACAGTTTAGACCGCTTTATTTCAAGCAGGGCAGCTAACCCCGCGGGCCTCACCGATGTGGTCGTCGGTGACAGTAGCCAGGCTTGCCACTTCTGAATGTAGTCGTACCGTATCACTCAGGCCCTCCTGTACAACTTGGTGTACCAACTGGATGTGAGCGACATCCGGCGAACCGATTTGTAGGCCGACCAGCGGAGGCAAAACTACAGGTTCAGAGTGGTGATAACCCACTGTGCGCATCTCCCTGTCGCCATGAGTCGTCAACCCACCCGCACCGGTACGAACGGTCTGCGAGCGTGACCAACCCGCCACTTCCAAACAATCTTCACCCGCTTAATAATAAAACAAGTGCTTAAAGTACGTGGCAGATTACTCGACCCGTCCCACAACCTCTGACCGGGAGGCTTAGCGGTATGAGGGCTCCTTGCTTGGGGCTAACCTGGGAGGAGGGACTCGACTCCGGGTTCTCCCCAACTAAGGCCTTGCAGAAGGGAGGATAAGCACCGCATTATAGCCACGACAGCGCTGCATTTAGTAAGTAAATAGGCCGGAAGCAGGGGGCCATAACACAAACAGAGAAGTAGGCCGAAAGTAGAGGCCATGTTAAGCAGAAAAGTAGGCCGAAAGCAGAGGCCATGTTAAGCAGAAAAGTAGGCCGAAAGCAGAGGCCATAATATGCAGAAAATTAGGCCGAAAGCAGAGGCCATGTTAAGCAGAAAAGTAGGCCGAAAGCAGAGGCCATAATATGCAGAAAATTAGGCCGAAAGCAGAGGCCATAATGACAGGACCAGTGCGAGACTGGATTTAAATGAAAGTACAGAATGTAAATGCGGGGGACCAGTGCGAGACTGGATTTAAAGGAAAGTACTGAATGTAAATGCGGGGGACCAGTGCGAGACTGGATTTAAAGGAAAGTACTGAATGTAGCGGGGGACCAGTGCGAGACTGGATTTAAACGAAAGTACAGAAAGCAGTAAGCATATAAAAAGGGTTAGTAGTCCAATCACTCCATAAGAGGAGGCTTCATTCATCGACTCCGTTCGTAGGATGAGATTCTGCTCTTATTCTTTTGTCGCGAGTTCGTCCCTTTATTATTGTCGCGGCGGTATCGAGTTTCAGCGCCGCGCCGCGATTTCATTCCGATTTTGCGTTGATATTCCGAACTTAGTCAATTCTTTAGATCGATACGCGTAATCTTTATTAAGCGTTTAAAAAATATGCGTCGAGGGGACGCCGATTCATTTTGATGAATTTCGCTCTTTTTCGGGCGTTTATTTTCACTTGTAAAAGCTTTTGGAGGACCAAAACCAGAAGTCACACCTCCCAACTTTGATAGTAGTTGAAAAATACCTTTAATTAGAGCCCATGATTTTTGGTGATTTTTGCGAACTTATTTGGGCGTTTATTTTCTTAAAATAAACTTTATAATGGGTTTTAAAAATATTAAATCTTTTCCTAAAATTCCCCAAAAATTACTGGAGGTGCCCCTTAGAGTGGGGCACATTTTCCATTTAGAAAGTTTCCCCTGCAAATGCCCCAATTGCCCTTAAAAAATTAAAGTGGGGGAGGAGCTGTTTTGGGGTGCGGATAGGGAAAGGGAGGAGGCGCAGGGGTCTTGCACCCTGCGCCCTCCCGCGGCCCCCGCAACAGATCCACGACGGATCTGCTGTGGGGGCACGTATGCTGAGGCGGGGGAAAGGCGGGAATTAAGGTGCGGGAGGCCGCCCGATCTCCTGGGGGAGATCGGACGGCTCCCGCCATCCCCGCCCGAAGGCGGCCCCAGCTGCCGCTGGGCAGCGGTCGGAGGGGCCGGCGCCGCCCCCGGTCGGTGCGCTGTGTAACATCCCAACTTTAAAATAGGGTCTAGCCGGTTCGGTTGAACCCTTGGAAGAGCTTAGGCTGGGTCATAGGACAACCACGACTCGACCTTCACCACCTAATGATGGTCAATTTGAGAAATAACTATTTTGGGTAGCATTGTGCTTCGCCGCAACGTCAAAATTATTTATTGAGCATACGTGCTCCGAATTGAATTCTGTCAGTTGTGTTAGACTCGTATAGTTGATACGAGTGCAACGGAACTCGTTTTGTTTCGATCCGAGGTCATATGTAGAATATGACTATTTTGAGTATCGTAGCGCGTCATGACGATGCAATTTTAGAATATGGAGCATACGTGCTCCGAATCGACTTCTGTCAGTTGCGTTAGACTCGTATGGTCGATACGAGTGCAACAGAACTGTTTCGTTCCAATCCAAGGTCGTTTGGACAAAACGACTATTTTGAGTAATATCGAGCGTCGCAACAACGCCATATTCAAATGTTAAGCAAACGAGCTCCGAATTGAATTATGTCAGTTGCGTTAGACTCGTATGGTCGATACGAGTGCAATAGAACTCGTTTCGTTCCAATCCAAGGTCGTTTGGAGAAAACGACTATTTTGAGTAATATCGAGCGCCGCAATAACGCCATTTTCAAATGTTAAGCAAACGAGTTCCGAATTGAATTCTGTCAGTTGTGTTAGACTCGTATGGTCGATACGAGTGTAACAAAGTTCGATTCGCTCGATTCCGACGTCGTTTGGTCAATTAGATAAAAATAAATGTTCGTAAAAACATAAGAATTTTGAGATACGCAAACGCTTGACGTCAACCCCGTCACATCGATACTGACCCGACACTCGACGACTCGGACCTACTATGACTTTGACCCACCTAGGGGACACCCGATGGTTGACTTTGGTCAAACCTCTTTAAAATGTTTTTTTGATTATTTTAAAAACCCCTCCACCACTCCCCAAACTCAACACCTACCAATGCCATCATGGGCCCCCTCATGGGCTCTGATTTTCACCAAGGTGTTAGGCCTTGGGCCAAGCCAAGAGGAGCCTCTCTCTCTCCTTCACCTCTTCTCTCTCTCTCTCCCTCTCTCTCTCTCTCTTTTCCCCACATGCCTAAATAACCTAGCTAGGCTTGTATGGTGTACAACCCACCAATGGATGGCTGCCACCTTCCCCTAACCAGCTGGGAGGAGCCAACCCTCCCCTCCATGGAGAATAATCCCACATCGGGGAGAAGAGGAGGGGGGCACCTCCAACCCCTATAAATGGAGCCCCCTCCCTCTAGCTCAACACACTCCTCTCCCCCAGCTCAGTCGAGCCCAAGCCACACCCTGCCGGAGCCCCACCTCGCCGGAAAACGCGAGCCGAGCCTCCACCACCCTCCACCACCTTCCATGGCGGATCTCGTCGTGAGCTCCCGGAGGCCTCCAAACAAGGTGGGACCTTCTCCTCTCCTCCCTACCTAACTGCCGGACGCATCGCATGCGAAATCCGGCGACCGGAGCGCCGCCGCCGCCCTCCCTCTCCTCCGTTCAAATTTGATAAAATTAACTCCGGCGGTGGCCGGCGGCTGCAGGCCGCCGGACCACCGCCGGAGGGAGCGCCCGCCCCCGTAGAGTTGGCTGGGGGCGGAGCCATGGCCGGCCGGTGGCCGGACGCCTGCGGGGAAAGCCCGCAAGGGGGGGGGGGGGGAGGCGGCGTACAGGAACACAGTTCCTGTCAAATTTTTTGATAAAAAAATTTTGATAATATTTTTATTATTATATTTTATACATTTGATTTTTCTGGGTCTTATATAGAGCCCAAATGCAAAAACTTTGAACATCAAAGTTGCTCATCTTGGCAAGGGCTAGCTCCTGTAAAATTTTCATAATTTTTGGAGGAGGCTAAGTATTTTTAGAAATTAAAATACTATGATTTTTGGGGTTTTTGAATTTTCAGAGGGCCGTAACAGTGATGGAAAATTTTGAGAAAATTTGAGAAGCTTCCTACTACTGACCTACATCTACTGTAATTAATTTGAAATTTTTGAAATGAGTTTACTATTTTTAGATGCTTAAAACCCATGTTACGAATTAATAATGCATCACGCTCTCCTCCAGCACGTCTTCAAAAATTCTGGGAAGCTTGGGCGGCTGGATCGCACCCTCTAAAAAAGTTTGGGTACTTTTAAAAGTAAAAATGTCAACGCGCAGTTAAGGTCACAATCGCGAGGCGACGCCGCCAATTCGATAACGTCCGGATATTTAAAATATGAACCCAAGGCATACAGAAATAAGGAATTCCACGAAAAATAAGGAACCTCATAAAATATAAGTAAACTCCTATGAACGGAGAAGGAACAGAATTTTCTCCTATGAACGGAGATGGAAC
This sequence comes from Dactylorhiza incarnata, assembly GCA_033032865.1. Lineage (NCBI taxonomy): Eukaryota > Viridiplantae > Streptophyta > Magnoliopsida > Asparagales > Orchidaceae > Dactylorhiza > Dactylorhiza incarnata. The sequence continues at coordinate 2,605,802 of JAWHQI010000205.1, read as the reverse complement.
AGAATTTCCTCCTATGAACGGAGATGGAACAGAACTTTCCTCCTAAAAACGGAGTCGACTTTGAAGCCTCCTGTTATGGAGTGATTGGACTACTAACCTGTTTATTTATTTACTTCCTCCAGTCTCGTACTGGTCCTTATTTACTGCTTTCAGTATCTTTAAATCCAGTCTCGCACTGGTCCCCCGCATCTACTTTTTGTACTTTCAAATCTCCAGTCTCGCACTGGTCCAGATATTATGGCCTCTGCTTTCGGCTTATTTTACTGCTTGATATTATGGCCTCTGCTTTCGGCCTATTTTACTGCTTGATATTATGGCCTCTGCTTTCGGCCTATTTTACTGCTTGATATTATGGCCTCTGCTTTCGGCCTATTTTACTGCTTGATGTTTTGGCCTTTTCCTCTTTTTTTGTCCTATAATTTAGAGTTGACGTGAAGATGGGACATTCCTTCAGCGTCAACCCTAAATAGTGTCGAACTGTCCGCCGCTTGTAGAATAGAGCGGACAGATCGATGTTTTGGCCTTTTCTTCTTTATTGCCTATAATTTAGAGTTGACGTGAAAATGGGACATTCCTTCAGCGTCAACCCTAAATAATGCCGAACTGTCCGCCGCTTGTAGAGCCGAGCAGACAGTTCGATGTTTTGGTCTTTCTTCTTTATTGCATTTAATTTAGAGTTGACGTGAAGATGGGGCATTCCTTCAGCATCAACCCTAAATAGTACCGAACTGTCCGCCGCTTGTAGAACAGTGCGGACAGATCGATGTTTTGGCCTTTTCTTCTTTATTGCCTATAATTTAGAGTTGACGTGAAGATGGGACATTCCTTCAGCGTCAACCCTAAATAGTGCCGAACTGACCGCCGCTTGTAGAGCCGAGCGGACAGTTCGATGTTTTGGTCTTTCTTCTTTATTGCATTTAATTTAGAGTTGACGTGAAGATGGGGCATTCCTTCAGCATCAACCCTAAATAGTACCGAACTGTCCGCCGCTTGTAGAGCCAAGCGGACAGATCGATGTTTTGGCATTTTCCTCTTTATTGCCTATAATTTAGAGTTGACGTGAAGATGGGACATTCCTTCAGCGTCAACCCTAAATAGTGCCGAAATGGCCGTCGCTTGTAGAGCAGAGCCGACAGTTCGATGTTTTGGTTTTTCTTCTTTATTGTATTTAATTTAGAGTTGACGTGAAGATGGGGCATTCCTTCAGCATCAACCCTAAATAGTGTCGAACTGTCCGCCGCTTGTAGAGCCGAGCGGACAGATTGATGTTTTGGCATTTTCCTCTTTATTGCCTATAATCTAGAGTTGACGTGAAGATGAGACATTCCTTCAGCGTCAACCCTAAATAGTGCCGAACTGGCCGTCGCTTGTAGAGCAGAGCGGACAGTTCGATGTTTTGGTTTTTCTTCTTTATTGCATTTAATTTAGAGTTGACGTGAAGATGGGGCATTCCTTCAGCATCAACCCTAAATAGTGCCGAACTGTCCGCCGCTTGTAGAGCCGAGCGGACAGATTGATGTTTTGGCATTTTCCTCTTTATTGCCTATAATCTAGAGTTGACGTGAAGATGGGACATTCCTTCAGCGCCAACCTTAAATAGTGCCGAACTGGCCGTCGCTTGTAGAGCAGAGCGGACAGTTCGATGTTTTGGTTTTTCTTCTTTATTGCATTTAATTTAGAGTTGACGTGAAGATGGGGCATTCCTTCAGCATCAACCCTAAATAGTGTCGAACTGTCCGCCGCTTGTGGAGCCGAGCGGACAGATTGATGTTTTGGCATTTTCCTCTTTATTGCCTATAATTTAGAGTTGACGTGAAGATGGGACATTCCTTCAGCGTCAACCCTAAATAGTGCCGAACTGGCCGTCGCTTGTAGAGCAGAGCGGACAGTTCGATGTTTTGGTTTTTCTTCTTTATTGCCTATAATTTAGAGTTGACGTGAAGATGGGACATTCCTTCAGCGTCAACCCTAAATAGTGCCGAACTGACCGCCGCTTGTAGAGCCGAGCGGACAGTTCGATGTTTTGGTTTTTCTTCTTTATTGCATTTAATTTAGAGTTGACGTGAAGATGGGGCATTCCTTCAGCATCCACCCCAAATAGTGCCGAACTGTCCGCCGCTTGTGGAGCCGAGCGGACGGATTGATGTTTTGGCATTTTCCTCTTTATTGCCTATAATTTAGAGTTGACGTGAAGATGAGACATTCCTTCAGCGTCAACCCTAAATAGTGCTGAACTGGCCGTCGCTTGTAGAGCAGAGCGGACAGTTCGATGTTTTGGTTTTTCTTCTTTATTGCCTATAATTTAGAGTTGACGTGAAGATGGGACATTCCTTCAGCGTCAACCCTAAATAGTGCAGAACTGACCGCCGCTTGTAGAGCCGAGCGGACAGTTCGATGTTTTGGTTTTTCTTCTTTATTGCATTTAATTTAGAGTTGACGTGAAGATGGGGCATTCCTTCAGCATCCACCCTAAATAGTGCCGAACTGTCCGCCGCTTGTGGAGCCGAGCCGACAGATTGATGTTTTGGCATTTTCCTCTTTATTGCCTATAATTTAGAGTTGACGTGAAGATGGGACATTCCTTCAGCGTCAACCCTAAATAGTGTCGAACTGGCCGTCGCTTGTAGAGCAGAGCGGACAGTTCGATGTTTTGGTTTTTCTTCTTTATTGCATTTAATGTAGAGTTGATGTGAAGATGGGGCATTCCTTCAGCATCAACCCTAAATAGTGCTGAACTGTCCGCCGCTTGTAGAGCCGAGCGGACAGATTGATATTTTGGCATGTTCTTCTTTATTGCCTATAATTTAGAGTTGACGTGAAGATGGATCATTCCTTCAGCGTCAATCCTAAATAGTACCGAACTGGCTGCCGCTCTCGCAGCAGTGCAGACAAATTGATGTTTTTGGGTTTTATTCCGTATTGACATTAATTTAGATTTGACGGGAACACCTTGTGCCTTCGAGAAATAATTCCTACGGGAATGGAATGTTGCCTTCGAGAAATAATTTCTACGGGAATGAAACGTTGCCTTCGAGAAATAATTCCTACGGGAATGAAACGTTGCTTTCGAGAAATAATTCCTACAGGAATGAAATGTTGCCTTCGAGAAATAATTTCTACGGGAATGAAATGTTGCCTTCGAGAAATAATTTCTACGGGAATGAAATGTCCCTTCGGAAAATGTGCCTTTGGAGAATATAGGATGACCGATGAGTTTTTACTCTAAGGCAACCCGCACGACGGATGGTCAGGGAGGGCAACCCGTGCGAAACTAATAGAACTACATGGGTCTGAGACCGTATGCAGGATGATACGGAGTACGTAGGCGGTGGTCGTGGGAAGACTGCCTCGACCCAATAAGAGTCCAGATATCCCCTCCCTTATAAATGTTATATTATGTTTGTTTGTTAGTAAGGGTTGGATTCTCTTCGTGGTTCTAATAACTTGTCTTTAGCACAAGTGACAGGTGCAGATGAGGGACAACACCCATGTGTGGATGAAGCCACGGAGCGGGCTACGTCAGGTATAAGTTTGTTAAGCCGCATCTCCTTTCGTTGTGCCCTATCTCAGGGTATATATATGATAACAATAAATCCTTGATGGTTAGGATTTATTGCGACAGAGATATGTGAATTATTTATACAGGTCATGAGTTTGAGGTTTCTGTGATGATTAACCTTCCGCTTTAATACTATGTCTTCCGCTAAGTGTTATAATACGCACTCTTTGATGAAATGTTCCGCTAGAATACTGCTTCCCTACTCTGATGGTGTGTAGTGACTTTCGCTTAACACCACTACAATGCATGACCTTGGAGTGTTCAAGGAAGGGGGTTGAAGAAGCTAGTACCTTCACCCTTCGTGATCACTCCGGCGTCGTGCAAAAAGGGTGGTGTGCGATAAGATCCCCCGGTCGGACCGTCGATTCTGGAGGGGGGTCTTACAAATGGATCAGAGCGTAACTGATCTTGTCGACCAAAAGTGATCACAGAAACAACTCTTTCTCCACCGGTCGTTATTGCGTGGTTCGGGATGAACCACTGCAGCGGAAGCGGTGGTGGACCTAAAAGGTAAAAGTTGGCAACAAACTTGGCATATATATGAACATTTTCACTCGAATTTATCAAATTCAGTTTTAGTCATGCAAAATGTTTTTTTTATGACTCAGATCGACACCTAAATGTCTTTTACTACATCTGATCTCGAGCAATCATCTATCTTATTCCCATAAAACACTCTCCTTAAACCCTGAAAATAACCACTTCAAATCTTGAACCCCCGGGTTTAAGCCTCTTTGTTTTATTGGGATTAAATACTCGTTTTCAAAATTCCATTCGAGGTAAAACTAATCAAATTTTGTGTGCAATATGAGGATTTTATTACTAATTTCTAATCCCAGGTTTAAGCCTCTTTGTTTTATTGGGATTAAAATTATCGTTTTCAAAATTTCATTTAAGGTAAGCTAATTAAATGAAATTTTGCGCATTCCTTTAACGATTGCAAATATGAAGTATGCTTTGACTTGATCAATTTGACGATCTGTTGAAAATAAAATCGTGCAATCGTAAAAGAACTATGATAAAATGTTAGTCTTTTCAATAACGTTAATATTTCAGGAAATGATTACTGAGGCGATGTGCTGGATTGAAGTAAATTTGTGGCAAAGTTATAAAAGCTTGTATACAAACCATCCTAAAAGTACATTGTTAGCATTCGCAGGACTTGCGATAGTTGCATACTCAGCCAGCCGGGAAGCCTCGTTAAAAAGGGTAAGCCACTGAGGACCCAAATGTGATGGTCACCTATTTGCTTTTATTGAAAATTGCTTGCATTGGGAAAAGTGGCGGGTCGGTCATGCCCGTAGACCATACGTACCGGTGCGGGAAGGTTGACGACTCTAGGCGACAGGGAGGTGTGCACCCCGGGAGCTCGGTTGTATCTTATATGCCCCGCTGGGTCCCTCCGCTGGTTGGCCAAATTCAGTTGTTGCCGGATGTCTCCTACGTCCGAGGGTACACGGGGTTGTACGTTGGGGCCTGGGTAGTGCGGTACATCCACACCCAGAAGTGGCAGAACCGGCCACTGTCACCGACGGCCACATCAGTGAGGCCCGCGGGGTTCGCTACCCTACAAAAAGAAGCGGTCAAAATATGTCAACATAAAGAGCAAACTGGTAAAACATTATATGTGAGTACCGTGGCGGGTCAGTCATGCCCAAGGACAGTTCGTACAGGAATGGGAAGGTTGACGACTCACGAGGCACTGGGGAGTGTGTGAACCCCGGGAGGTCATTTATTATTTCCCCGGAAGGTCCCTCCGCTGGATAGCCGAATCTCGGAATCGCCGGATGTCGCTCACATCCAAGAGTACACGGAGTTGTACATTGGGGCCTGGGTAGTGCGGTACGTCCACACCCAGAAGTGGCAGGACCGGCCACTGTCACCGACGGCCACATCGGTGAGGCCCGCGGGGGTCGCTACCCTGCTGGAAGAAAAGCGGACAACATGTGGAGTTGTGACGAGTCATGAGAACTCGTTGTGCATGGCTGGCATACGCATCATTTGCATCATAACATACATATTTACATGTTTCACTGACATATAACCTTCGTATGAGAGTTGGTTATATGTTCATGGATTTACACTGCTTACTTGCATTTCTTTTAACTGTTCCACTAACATATAACCTTCGTATGAGAGTTGGTTATATGTTGATAGATTTTACAATGCTTATGCAAATTATAAAGCTTATATGTTCCACTGACACGTAGCCCCGTAAGAGAGTTAGCTATATGTTGATGGATTTTTACTATATGCCTTTCAGACACAACTCATAAATTTTGCGTCTCAGATATGCAAACCTTGGAGGTATTCGACTCTGCTAGAATTACTTACTCGATATAATTATCTAAGCTGGTAATTCCTTTAGCGAACAACTTGCCGCACAAAATATCCTCACGAACAATATATATCAAAGTTACGGCGAAACTGACATGGCTACGGTCAAGCTATCCCATAGTTTACTTAAGCAACTAATATTTACGTGGCAGGAGCCATCAACACCGCTCATTAGGTAAAACCAAACCTATAGACTCTTAAATTTTGGGATTGTCTGACACCTATAGTGATCTATAGTAGGCCCGGTTTTGAATCTCCGTGACCCACTCGAATTTTCGGGGATGAAAATCTTCTTTGTTTTATTGGTTTGTAATATCCCAACTTTAAAATAGGGTCTAGCCGGTTCGGTTGAACCCTTGGAAGAGCTTAGGCTGGGTCATAGGACAACCACGACTCGACCTTCACCACCGGTGGTCAATTTGAGAAATAACTGTTTTGGGTAGCATTGTGCTTCGCCGCAACGTCAAAATTATTTATTGAGCATACGTGCTCCGAATTGAATTTTGTCAGTTGTGTTAGACTCGTATAGTTGATACGAGTGCAACGGAACTCGTTTTGTTTCGATCCGATGTCATATGTAGAATATGACTATTTTGAGTATCGTAGCGCGTCACGACGATGCAATTTTAGAATATGGAGCATACGTGCTCCGAATCGACTTCTGTCAGTTGCGTTAGACTCGTATGGTCGATACGAGTGCAACAGAACTCGTTTCGTTCCAATCCAAGGTCGTTTGGACAAAACGACTATTTTGAGTAATATCGAGCGTCGCTACAACGCCATTTTCAAATGTTAAGCAAACGAGCTCCGAATTGAATTCTGTCAGTTGCGTTAGACTCGTATGGTCGATACGAGTGCAATAGAACTCGTTTCGTTCCAATCCAATGTCGTTTGGAGAAAACGACTATTTTGAGTAATATCGAGCGCCGCAACAACGCCATTTTCAAATATTAAGCAAACGAGTTCCGAATTGAATTCTGTCAGTTGTGTTAGACTCGTATGGTCGATACGAGTGTAACAAAGTTCGATTCGCTCGATTCCGACGTCGTTTGGTCAATTAAATAAAAATAAATGTTCGTAAAAACATAAGAATTTTGAGATACGCAAACGCTTGACGTCAACCCCGTCACATCGATATTGACCCGACACTCGACGACTCGGACCTACTATGACTTTGACCCACCTAGGGGACCCACCCGATGGTTGACTTTGGTCAAACCTCTTTAAAATGTTTTTTTGATTATTTTAAAAACCCCTCCACCACTCCCCAAACTCAACACCTACCAATGCCATCATGGGCCCCCCTCATGGGCTCTGATTTTCACCAAGGTGTTAGGCCTTGGGCCAAGCCAAGAGGAGCCTCTCTCTCTCTCCTTCACCTCTTCTCTCTCTCTCTCCCTCTCTCTCTCTCTCTCTTTTCCCCACATGCCTAAATAACCTAGCTAGGCTTGTATGGTGTACAACCCACCAATGGATGGCTGCCACCTTCCCCTAACCAGCTGGGAGGAGCCAACCCTCCCCTCCATGGAGAATAATCCCACATCGGGGATAAGAGGAGGGGGGCACCTCCAACCCCTATAAATGGAGCCCCCTCCCTCTAGCTCAACACACTCCTCTCCCCCAGCTCAGTCGAGCCCAAGCCACACCCTGCCGGAGCCCCACCTCGCCGGAAAATGCGAGCCGAGCCTCCACCACCCTCCACCACCTTCCATGGCGGATCTCGTCGTGAGCTCCCGGAGGCCTCCAAACAAGGTGGGACCTTCTCCTCTCCTCCCTACCTAACTGCCGGACGCATCGCATGCGAAATACGGCGACCGGAGCGCCGCCGCCGCCCTCCCTCTCCTCCGTTCAAATTTGATAAAATTAACTCCGGCGGTGGCCGGCGGCGGCAGGCCGCCGGACCACCGCCGGAGGGAGCGCCCGCCCCCATAGAGTTGGCTGGGGGCGGAGCCATGGCCGGCCGGTGGCCGGACGCCGGCGGGGAAAGCCCGCAAGGGGGGGAGGCGGCGTACAGGAACGCAGTTCCTGTCAAATTTTTTGATAAAAAAATTTTTGATAATATTTTTATTATTATATTTTATACATTTGATTTTTCTGGGTCTTATATAGAGCCCAAATGCAAAAACTTTGAACATCAAAGTTGCTCATCTTGGCAAGGGCTAGCTCCTGAAAATTTTTCATAATTTTTGGAGGAGGCTAAGTATTTTTAGAAATTAAAATACTATGATTTTTGGGGTTTTTGAATTTTCAGAGGGCCGTAACAGTGATGGAAAATTTTGAGAAAATTTGGGAAGCTTCCTACTACTGACCTACATCTACTGTAATTAATTTGGAATTTTTGAAATGGGTTTACTATTTTTAGATGCTTAAAACCCATGTTACGAATTAATAATGCATCACGCTCTCCTCCAGCACGTCTTCAAAAATTCTGGGAAGCTTGGGCGGCTGGATCGCACCCTCTAAAAAAGTTTGGGTACTTTTAAAAGTAAAAATGTCGATGCGCAGTTAAGGTCACAATCGGGAGGCGAAGCCGCCAATTCGATAACGTCCGGATATTTAAAATATGAACCCAAGGCATACGGAAATAAGGAATTCCACGAAAAATAAGGAACCTCATAAAATATAAGTAAACTCCTATGAACGGAGAAGGAACAGAATTTTCTCCTATGAACGGAGATGGAACAGAATTTCCTCCTATGAACGGAGATGGAACAGAACTTTCCTCCTAAAAACGGAGTCGACTTTGAAGCCTTCTGTTATGGAGTGATTGGACTACTAACCTATTTATTTATTTACTTCCTCCAGTCTCGTACTGGTCCTTAATTACTGCTTTCAGTATCTTTAAATCCAGTCTCGCACTGGTCCCCCGCATCTACTTTTTGTACTTTCAAATCTCCAGTCTCGCACTGGTCCTGATATTATGGCCTCTGCTTTCGGCCTATTTTACTGCTTGATATTATGGCCTCTGCTTTCGGCCTATTTTACTGCTTGATATTATGGCCTCTGCTTTCGGCCTATTTTACTGCTTGATATTATGGCCTCTGCTTTCGGCCTATTTTACTGCTTGATGTTTTGGCCTTTTCCTCTTTTTTTTTCCTATAATTTAGAGTTGACGTGAAGATGGGACATTCCTTCAGCGTCAACCCTAAATAGTGTCGAACTGTCCGCCGCTTGTAGAACAGAGCGGACAGATCGATGTTTTGGCCTTTTCTTCTTTATTGCCTATAATTTAGAGTTGACGTGAAGATGGGACATTCCTTCAGCGTCAACCCTAAATAGTGCCGAACTGGCCGCCGCTTGTAGAGCCGAGCAGACAGTTCGATGTTTTGGTCTTTCTTCTTTATTGCATTTAATTTAGAGTTGACGTGAAGATGGGGCATTCCTTCAGCATCAACCCTAAATAGTACCGAACTGTCCGCCGCTTGTAGAACAGTGCGGACAGATCGATGTTTTGGCCTTTTCTTCTTTATTGCCTATAATTTAGAGTTGACGTGAAGATGGGACATTCCTTCAGCGTCAACCCTAAATAGTGCCGAACTGACCGCCGCTTGTAGAGCCGAGCGGACAGTTCGATGTTTTGGTCTTTCTTCTTTATTGCATTTAATTTAGAGTTGGCGTGAAGATGGGGCATTCCTTCAGCATCAACCCTAAATAGTACCGAACTGTCCGCCGCTTGTAGAGCCAAGCGGACAGATCGATGTTTTGGCATTTTCCTCTTTATTGCCTATAATTTAGAGTTGACATGAAGATGGGACATTCCTTCAGCGTCAACCCTAAATAGTGCCGAACTGGCCGTCGCTTGTAGAGCAGAGCGGACAGTTCGATGTTTTGGTTTTTCTTCTTTATTGCATTTAATTTAGAGTTGACGTGAAGATGGGGCATTCCTTCAGCATCAACCCTAAATAGTGCCGAACTGTCCGCCGCTTGTAGAGCCGAGCGGACAGATTGATGTTTTGGCATTTTCCTCTTTATTGCCTATAATCTAGAGTTGACGTGAAGATGAGACATTCCTTCAGCGTCAACCCTAAATAGTGCCGAACTGGCCGTCGCTTGTAGAGCAGAGCGGACAGTTCGATGTTTTGGTTTTTCTTCTTTATTGCATTTAATTTAGAGTTGACGTGAAGATGGGGCATTCCTTCAGCATCAACCCTAAATAGTGCCGAACTGTCCGCCGCTTGTAGAGCCGAGCGGACAGATTGATGTTTTGGCATTTTCCTCTTTATTGCCTATAATCTAGAGTTGACGTGAAGATGGGACATTCCTTCAGCGTCAACCCTAAATAGTGCCGAACTGGCCATCGCTTGTAGAGCAGAGCGGACAGTTCGATGTTTTGGTTTTTCTTCTTTATTGCATTTAATTTAGAGTTGACGTGAAGATGGGGCATTCCTTCAGCATCAACCCTAAATAGTGCCGAACTGTCCGCCGCTTGTGGAGCCGAGCGGACGGATTGATGTTTTGGCATTTTCCTCTTTATTGCCTATAATTTAGAGTTGACGTGAAGATGGGACATTCCTTCAGCGTCAACCCTAAATAGTGCCGAACTGGCCGTCGCTTGTAGAGCAGAGCGGACAGTTCGATGTTTTTGTTTTTCTTCTTTATTGCCTATAATTTAGAGGTGACGTGAAGATGGGACATTCCTTCAGCGTCAACCCTAAATAGTACAGAACTGACCGCCGCTTGTAGAGCCGAGCGGACAGTTCGATGTTTTGGTTTTTCTTCTTTATTGCATTTAATTTAGAGTTGACGTGAAGATGGGGCATTCCTTCAGCATCCACCCTAAATAGTGCCGAACTGTCCGCCGCTTGTGGAGCCGAGCCGACAGATTGATGTTTTGGCATTTTCCTCTTTATTGCCTATAATTTAGAGTTGACGTGAAGATGGGACATTCCTTCAGCGTCAACCCTAAATAGTGCTGAACTGGCCGTCGCTTGTAGAGCAGAGCGGACAGTTCGATGTTTTGGTTTTTCTTCTTTATTGCATTTAATGTATAGTTGACGTGAATATGGGGCATTCCTTCAGCATCAACCCTAAATAGTGTCGAACTGTCCGCCGCTTGTAGAGCCGAGCGGACAGATTGATATTTTGGCATGTTCTTCTTTATTGCCTATAATTTAGAGTTGACGTGAAGATGGATCATTCCTTCAGTGTCAATCCTAAATAGTACCGAACTGGCTGCCGCTCTCGCAGCAGTGCAGACAAATTGATGTTTTTGGGTTTTATTCCGTATTGACATTAATTTAGATTTGACGGGAACACCTTGTGCCTTCGAGAAATAATTCCTACGGGAATGGAATGTTGCCTTCGAGAAATAATTTCTACGGGAATGAAACGTTGACTTCGAGAAATAATTCCTACGGAATGAAACGTTGCTTTCGAGAAATAATTCCTACAGGAATGAAATGTTGCCTTCGACAAATAATTTCTACGGGAATGAAATGTTGCCTTCGAGAAATAATTTCTACGGGAATGAAATGTCCCTTCGGAAAATGTGCCTTTGGAGAATATAGGATGGCCGATGAGTTTTTACTCTAAGGCAACCCGCACGACGGATGGTCAGGGAGGGCAACCCGTGCGAAACTAATAGAACTACGTGGGTCTGAGACCGTATGCAGGATGATACGGAGTACGTAGGCGGTGGTCGTGGGAAGACTGCCTCGGCCCAATAAGAGTCCAGATATCCCCTCCCTTATAAATGTTATATTATGTTTGTTTGTTAGTAAGGGTTGGATTCTCTTCGTGGTTCTAATAACTTGTCTTTAGCACAAGTGACAGGTGCAGATGAGGGACAACACCCATGTGTGGATGAAGCCACGGAGCGGGCTACGTCAGGTATAAGTTTGTTAAGCCGCATCTCCTTTCGTTGTGCCCTATCTCAGGGTATATATATGATAACAATAAATCCTTGATGGTTAGGATTTATTGCGGCAGAGATATGTGAATTATTTATACAGGTCATGAGTTTGAGGTTTCTGTGATGATTAACCTTCCGCTTTAATACTACGTCTTCCGCTAAGTGTTATAATACGCACTCTTTGATGAAATCTTCCGCTAGAATACTGCTTCCCTACTCTGATGGTGTGTAGTGACTTTCGCTTAACACCACTACAATGCATGACCTTGGAGTGTTCAAGGAAGGGGGTTGAAGAAGCTAGTACCTTCACCCTTCGTGATCACTCCGGTGTCGTGCAAAAAGGGTGGTGTGCGATAAGATCCCCCGGTCGCACCGTCGATTCTGGAGGGGGGTCTTACACGCTGGGGGCCGGCGACCCCTCCGGTGGTGGTCCGATGGCCTGCTCCCGCCGGCCACCGCCGGGGGAGGGCGAATAAGGAGACGGGAGGCAGGGGCGCGGCCTGCATGGGCCATGCAGGCCAGCCGCACCACCGCCTCCGCTGGGAGGGCACCGGCGCCACCCCCAGTCGGTGCGCCGGGGGGTCGGCGGCCACCCCGGTGGTGGTCCGACGGCCTGGCGCCGCCGGACCCCACCAGGAACTTGAGCAGGAGGGGAGGGGGAGGCGCGGCGCAGCCTGCATGGGCCATGCAGCTGGCCGCGCCACCGTCTCCTTGGGGAGGGACCTCCCTTCCGCCCCTGGTAGGGGCGCCGGGTAGGGGGCAGACCTCCGGCGGGGGTCCGGCGGCCTGGCGCCGCCAGCCGCCGCCGGGGGAGGGGTTTCAACCCTTACAGGAAGAAGAAGAGGGGGAGGCCACGGGTGCCGCCGGGGCTGCGTCCTCTGGCGGCCCGACCGCCTCCCCTGCGCCGGCGTCGAGGCCCCTTGGAGGGGGCCTACCTCCCCCAGCGCCACCACCGGCGCTGGGGAAGAGGGTTTCCATGGCCAGCTTTCTCCCCAAGCCTTGCAAGGCTCGGGGCGGCGGCCGGCGGCGCTCCGACGACGGGGAGAGGGGTGGCCTTCGCCGGGAGGTAGGAAGGAGGAGGTGGAGAGTTCTACCTGGGGATGGGGGGCTCGTGTGTTGGAGGTGCAGCCGGCCATGAGGGAGGAAGGAGGTGGCGGCGGCTTGGGCTGGCTGGGCTTGCTCCGGCATGGTGGAGGAGGAGGGGGTGGCTGAGTTTGCTGGCAGGGGGAGAGCTTGAGAGGGGGAGGGTGGTGTTCTGAAAGGAGGGGCTTGGCCCTCCTTTTATAGGAAGGGGGAGGTCTCTCCCCCCCCCCCCCCCCCCCCCCCCCTCCCCTCCTTTTCCCCCACGTGGGGATAAGGGAGGGGAAGATATTTTCTCCCCCTCCCCTCCCTTCTCTCTCTCTCCTGCCCACTTTGCCCCAAATAGGGGCTGCCTATTCATGGGCAGCCCCCTTTCTTGGGGGGCTTTCTCTCTCCCCCCCCCTTTTCTTTTCATTTCCCAATAAATTTCAAGCTGGGGGGGGGGGGGGGGGGGGTTGGACCGAGGTTAACCTAGGACGGGGTCTTCCATGATCCAGGGGTCCATTATGATTTACCGGGGCTGATGCCGGGTTCGTGCGCTTTATATTTCGTGCGTTGCACAGATGTGGTATGCATATCCCTAAAATGGCATACTCTCCATACGACCTTGAATCGAGGTGCAACAAATTCCGTTGCGCTCGTATTGTTCATACGAGTCTAACGGAACTGACGGAAGTCAATTCGGGGTTCGTACGGTCACTATTCATAATAATGAGGTAGTGGCGTGCTACGACACCCGAAATGGTCGTTTTCTCCAAACGACCTCGGATCGAAGTGCAACGAATTCCGTTGCGCTCGTATTGATCATACGAGTCTAACGGAACTGACAGAAGTCAATTCAGGGTTCGTACGGCCATTATTCATAATAATGAGGTAGTGGCGCGCTACGACACCCGAAATGGTCGTTTTCTCCAAACGATCTCGGATCGCAGTGCAATGAATTCCGTTGCGCTCGTATTGTTCATACGAGTCTAACGGAACAGACGGAAGTCAATTCGGGGTTCGTACGGTCACTATTCATAATAATGAGGTAGTGGCGCGCTACGCACCCGTGTTGGATCGTATGACGCCCTTAGAGGGGGGGGGGGGGGGTGAATAAGGGTGTGTCTAAAAATTAATTTTTACTTAGTAATTTTTTAAAGAGATTTTACTTTACTAAAAAATTACTTATAAATACTTTCAAACCAATGCAATTTTAGTATTAAACCAAAACACAAATTTCTAAGATAAAGTTTATGCCACCAAATATGTAATTAAAGAAAAAGACATAATTATATTAATCATGAAATTTGAGTACAATAAAAATGATCTTAACAATGCTTAAGATCAAGGCACAATTATGTTAATAAAAAATTCTACAATTTTGGTTTACCAATCCTTCTCCCAAGGATCGGAATGCTATCTCTTGTCACTCCCAAGACCAAGCCCAAGCCTATCCTCTAGATCTTCCCAAGATCTAGACGTAGCACACAAGGCCACAATTTCCCACCAAGCCACGCAAGGACTTGGACGCTCCGCACAAGGAAGCGATTTTCCCCTAAGCCGCGCAAGGACTTAGACGCCGCACGCAAGACGACGATTTCTCTACCAATACAAAATGAAAAATATGTGAATGAAAATACAATATGAAAAGAACAACTCCCTAGAAAATCAGATCTCTGAACGGATTGTTGAAGCCTCGAGATGATCGATGATGTAGAAGCGCGCCCGATCTCGTCTTCAATCTTCAATCCTTCTTTGCACAAATGGGAGTTGAAGAGGTTCTGGAGCTCTCTGGTTCGTATGCACTCAGGAAGGGACTTGGAATTCTCAAAGCTTGGAATGCACGAACCAAAGGAGCCAATTTATAGAAATTCACTGTCGCCTGGGCGACAGTGACTGTCGGAATTTTCCGACAGCGCTAAACTGCCGCTGGAGTGCCGTCGTGCGGGCAGTTGCTGTAACCGTCGAGCTGTCGCCTGGGCGACATCGATGTCGGATTTCCGACAGCGCAAAACTGCCGGTCGTGGGTGGAGTCGTGGGCAGTTGTTGTAACCTCCGAGCTGTCGCCTGGGCGACATCGCTGTCGGATTTCCGACAGCTCAAAACTGCCTTTCGTCGTTCTGCCATGGAGGGAAGTAGTTGTAACTTCTTTGCTATCGCCTGGGCGACAGCGGCTGTCGGAATTTTCCGACAGTGAAATTTTCCCACATTCAATTTTAGCTCCAGCAGAAATGTGAACATCTCATACCTGTTATCTGCACACCATTAATAAAAATAGAATCAAATACAAACGGGACTTTGTTATTATCAAACCGGAGGAGTGCGAAACGCATGCTCCAACAATCTCCCCCTTTTGATAATAACAAATCCGTATAAAAAGAAATCATGTCTATTTAGATTGTTGATTTTAACATTTGGTGTGTGCACAAAATAACATGATATATTTCTCTTAAAATATATAATCTCCCTTTAGATGAAAGCTCCCCCTAAATGAATGCTCCCCCTAAATATATGCTCCCCCTAAATATATGATGTGTTGTGTAGGTGGAATATTTAGGTGTAATAGATTTGTGATTTTTCTTTTTATACTTTTAATTCTCCCCCTTTTGATATTAGCAAAAGTTAATATAAGATAAAAGAGTAGTTCTTAAGGGAAAGGATATAGGATCTAGAAATGAAGAGTAAGCGGAAGCACTTTGCTGGAAATGATTGAAGTCCATGAAATAATAGGAATATGTCATAGTATGAATAAACTCATGAAGTGACGGTATAGCCATATGAAGTAATGAAAGAAAATAACTTAAACATGAGTAAGGTCATTTGAAAGTATCATAGAAAGACACAATAGTGTATAGAATTATGGAATATTTTCGGTCCAATTCTCATGAGATGAATGTTTATATAACATAATGATGTGTACTTGTGATATTCAGATCAAACATATGAAGTTATTTAATTTACATGATCATTGAAATGTAGAACATAATATAAGCATATAAAGTTAACTTTGACTTTGAAGATATAGCGCAAGATGAATAGAAAACCATTTTTCTTTTGCACAAGACACTTTACAATTCTTTCCAAGGTGCTTAACCTCACAATGCTCATTAAGACTTATCAGGAGGGTAAGTAGTGCTTGGTGGAGTATCCTTGTCTTTATTTTAAAATTTTTTTTTGATCACAGATGTTGTGATATCGTAATTTTGAGATATTGATATTTTTTTTGTAATTGACCAAGGATCTCCGAATTCACTTGAATCGCAAAAGATGGTGTATATTTTGTTGTGCTAACAAATCAAGGTTGAAAGTTGTATTTATGAAGTGTTATTTTATTATGTTAAAGCAAATATGATCCATTATATTAAATAAAAAGACATACGTATTGATCAAAAGAAGTGAACGTGATATTTCATTATGATAGATAAACAATTTCTCATACTTAGAGGCATGCGAAAACAATATCCAATGGTCTAAACAACTAAGTAGGAGTGTCAATACGATGATAGCTTGGAAATGAAATCATATAATCATGTAAGAGTCATTTTTTTTAAAATAAAAAACACATGGTTTGTCATCAAGGCATGAGGTGAAGCATAAATAATGACATATAACTATTGTAAGTCATCAAAGGGACCCAAAATTGAAGTTTTATCAAAACAGGAGCTGTCGGAAATTTCCGACAGTCACTGTCGCCTGGGCGACAGCCAAAATTATAAATTGGGCTTTGGACCGAGTCAAACCCTATTGTGCTTCATTTTTCTGGACTGTAGAGCGAGAGAAGGCTGTCGGAGGTCGGCGACATCTTTAGATCTAAGGTATGGAATTTTGATTTTTATGTTTTTGACTCAAAATTTTTTAGGGTTTTGTGATTTTGAAAGTAGAGAAGAAGGAAAATGAAGTTTTCATTTTGATTTTTGATAAATGGTGTAGGTTTTTGAAGTTTTGTGTTTTAAAAGTGTAGATCTAGTTTAAATCAAGGGGATCTTGTTGAAAGATGTTTTGATTTTGGATTTTCGTGGTTGAAGGTTTGCATTTGTACTCAGTTTATTTTTTTTTAAAATGGAGGATTTGCCTTTTGGAAGAGGGTTGAAGATGATGAATAGTAAAGCATATGGAGAGGATGTAGATTTGAAAAACATATATATATATATTTTTTAAAACTTGATGTTGAAATAAAACTTGATTTTGAGTAGATCTGGAAGTTTATGTAAAAAAATTTAAGAGAAGTGTACTGAAGTACTGTCGGAATTTTCTGACAGTCACTGTCGCCTGGGCGACAGTGTTCGAGTGCACAGCACAAGTTTAATCCATTTTTTTATTTGTTATTTGCAGAATGGCTTCCAGTTCTAAAGCGCGAAGGAGTACTTCGGAAGATGCGCATAGTTCGTATCAAGTGTATCCTGGGGTGGAGAAGGTCATAGTAGGAGTAGCGAAATATATTGAATTTGATTCGCCGAAGCACGATCATATCTATGATCGGCTTGCGAATGCAGGTATACTTTCAATAATTACAGCAGAGCCGTTTTCATCCTTTTTTATACGAGAATTTTATAACCATTTGGAAGACCCAAATTTCACTGAATTGGATGGGGGAGTTAGATCAAGAATCCAGGGTCAACATGTGGAAATAACACATGTTGATCTAAGAGAGGAATTCGGACTAGTGATGAGTGAAAATATGCCGGATATAGTGGAGAGTTATAGAAAAGATAGAGATTGGACCCTTGTAAACATGAGTTTACATGGGAATCAAAAGAAGACTATAACCACTGAAGTTACGTCACTCAATCTGGATGCTTTCTTAGTTCAAGATATATTAAGGAATTCAGTCATGTTGAAGAGTGGAGATACAAGAAGTATTACGGCTCAGTTGACCCTCATTACTTACTACATTATGGAGGATGAGCTTTTTGATGTGGCAGACTTCATACTCTCCCAGATTCGGTATGCGTATAGATTAAAGCATCCAAAATGGGTGAAGGTGCATACGCTGCCAATGGGGGCGGCAATTCAGCGTGTATTATATAAGAAATATGGATGGATAGCTCAAGATTCGTATTTTGATGATTGTTATCCGGAGATATATTATACGGGTTCGATGAAAGTGAAGAAGACGCAGAAAAAGGCCCATCCGGGAATTGAGATTAGAGAGCCGACAATTTCTAGGGGAGGTTCACTAAGGGAGTCCATTGATGATCTACGTGATTCACTAGAGGATCACAAGAAGGAAGTGAAGAAGGACCGTAGTCGAATGCAGAAGTTTATGAAGTTTCTCGTCAAAGGTCTGAAGTTAAAGCCAACTCTGGAGGAAGAGGCCGAATGGCAAGTTCCGGGCGAAGAACCGCCACGCCAATCGGTGAGGCGGACTCGCCGTGGTAAAGCCGTGAGACGAGGACCTCCAGAAGATTGTCCAGAGAGCAGCGGGGCTGGTTATGAAGATTCAGAGTAGTTTCATCAGGCTGCTGCTGCTGGGAGATGTCAGAAATTTTTCTATTTCTTTTTAATGAACTTGATCCTTATGTTGTTTTCTACTGTTTTTATTTGAACAATATTGATGTAATATTAATGATGTTTGAATTTTTGTTAAGTCTTTTGAAATTCTATGGTTTGATTTTTAAAATTTAGGCTTTTTCTTTTGAAATTGTTTAGGTTTTGTGATAATTTTTTTTTAATTTTATAGGCTTTAAATAGTGATATATTCATTGTGAAATGTCTAGAATTCCCAATTCTAGCCTAAGCATAGAAAAACGGGAATCCGGTAACGGCTTAGTGAATATATCTGCTAGTTGATTTTCCGTGCCTATAAAGTTGATTTTTATATTACCCTTCTTAATATGATCCCTTATAAAATGATGTCGGACATCTATATGCTTAGATCTAGAATGTAATACGGGATTGTTAGTTAAGTCTATAGCACTTTTATTGTCACACTTTAATTCTACACTAATTTGTTGCATGCCAAAATCTTCTAATGTTTGTGACATCCAAAGAGCTTGGGCACAAGAACTACCTAGTGCAATATATTCGGCCTCGGTAGTAGAGAGGGCAACAGAATTCTGTTTCCTACTCGACCATGAAATAAGTGAAGGGCCGATAAAGTGACAAGTGCCACTAGTGTTTTTCCTATCTAAAGAATATCCCGCATAATCAGAATCCGAAAAACCATGTAAAATAAAAGAATCATTATGAGGATACCATAAACCTAATTTTGATATTCCTATGAGATATCTAAAGATACGTTTCACCGCTTTTAAATGTGACTCTTTAGGATTAGCTTGAAATCTAGCACATAAACAAACGGCAAACATAATATCAGGTCTAGATGCGGTTAAATACAATAAAGATCCTATCATACTTCTATAAAGGGTTTGTTCAATTGAAACACCACTTTCATCTTTTCCTAATTTTAGTGAAGTACTCATAGGAGTGTTTGCATGCTTAAGATTTTCAAATCCAAATCTTTTTAACATATCATGAATATATTTGGTTTGACATATAAAAATTCCATCATGTTTTTGTGTAATTTGAAAACCTAGAAAATATGAAAGTTCTCCAACCATACTCATTTCAAATTCATTTTTAATAATTTGAACTACTTCATTACACAACTCTTCATTAGTGGCTCCAAAAATAATATCATCAACATAAATTTGTAAAATAACTAAATCATGATCAATTTGCTTAATGAAGAGTGTAGAATCAGCACTTCCTATTTTATAATCGTGCTTTAACAAATATTGAGTTAATCGATCATACCAAGCACGAGGCGCTTGTTTTAATCCATAAAGCGCTTTATCTAATTTATAAACATAATTTGGATATTTCTCATTTATAAAGCCAGGGGGTTGTTCTACATAAACCTCTTCTTTTATATACCCGTTTAAAAATGCGGTTTTGACATCCATTTGATATAATTTAAATCTTTTAAAATAAGCAAATGCAAGAAATATCCTAACCGCTTCTAATCTTGCTACGGGTGCAAACGTTTCATCAAAATCTACCCCTTCAATTTGTGCATAACCTTTTGCAACTAATCTGGCTTTATTCTAATAATTCTAGATTCATTATCCATTTTATTTTTAAAAATCCACTTAACACCAACTACAGGACGATTTTTGGGTCGTTCTACAAGATTCCAAACCTTATTACGTTCAAATTGATTAAGTTCTTCATTCATAGCTAAAAACCAAAATTCATCATTTAAAGCGGTGGAAACATCTTTTGGTTCTATTTCAGAGACAAAATAAAGGTTTGAAAATAAAACATGTAGCGATGAACGAGTACTAACCCCTTTTTGCGGATCGCCAATGATAAGCTCCTTTGGATGATCCTTTGAAAATCTCAATTCACTTGGAGGCACATATTCTTCTCTTTCTTCTTCTCTTTCTTCTTCTCTTTCTCCTTCTCTTTCTTCTCCTTTTTCTTCTTCATTTTCTCCAAGTTCTTCATCATCATTCTCCACCGTAGGAAGGGGATCATCTTCTTTTTCTGTAATTTTCTTTTCTACACATGAAGCAAACTCATCAAACCTAACATGAATAGATTCTTCAACTATTTTTGTTCTTTTATTAAAAATCCGATAAGCTTTACTAGTTGAAGAATAGCCAATAAAAATACCTTCATCACATTTTTCATCAAATTTTCCTAAGGAATCTTTAGAATTCAAAATAAAACATTTACAACCAAAAAATTTGAAATAAGAAACATTTGGTTGTTTATTAAAAATTAATTCATAAGGAGTTAATTTTAAAATAGGGCGAAGCATCTCTATTAATTACATAACATGCCGTGCTAACCGCTTCAGCCCAAAAAGATTTTGGTAATTTAAATTCAGATAACATCGTACGGGCTAACTCTTGAAGAGTTCTATTTTTCCTCTCCACTACACCATTCTGCTGTGGTGTGCGTGGAGCGGAAAATTCATGTTTAATTCTTAACTCCGTACAAAAAGAAATAAACTTTTCATTTTCAAATTCTCCTCCATGATCCGATCGTATGCGTTTAATTTTTAACTCAAATTCATTTTTGATACGCAAACATAATTTTGAAAATTCTGAAAATGCATCGGATTTGGAGGTTAGAAATAAAGTCCAACAAAAACGAGAATAATCATCAATCAATACAAATGTGTATTTTCTACCTCCTAAGCTAGAAATTCCAATAGGCCCAAATAAGTCCATATGTATTAATTGAAGTGGCCTAGTGGTAGAAATAATGTTTTTACTTTTGAAAGATGATTTTGAAAATTTTCCTTTTTGGCAAGGCACACATAGTGAAGAAGATAAACTTCTATTGAACAAAGGTAAACCTTTAATTAATTTATCTTTTGAAAGTTTTGAAATTAACTTGGCACTAGCATGTCCAAGTCGCCTATGCCATAAATCTAATTCATCATTTTTTGATAAAAAACATTTTAAGGTAGAATTTGAAAAATCAAGAAATTTAATCATATATACATTATGACATCTAGGTGCGGTAAAAACAATTTCATTTGTTTTGGAATTAATAATTTTGCACAAATTTGTAGAAGATTCAAATAAAACATTTAAACCCTTATCACATAATTGACTAATAGAAATCAAATTATGCTTCAATCCTTCTACAAATAAAACATTTGAAATTGAAAAATTTTCGTTACCCACAACTCCGATGTCGATGATTTTTCCTTTTCCATTGTCTCTGAATGTCACAACTCCTCCTTTCTTCATCTCCAGGCTAAGGAACTTCTCTTTATTTCCCGTCATGTGCTTTGAACAACCCGAGTCCAAGTACCACACGTCTTCTTTGTCCTTAGCCTGCCAACACACCTAGAAAGAAGAGGTGAGTAAAGATCTGGTTACCCAAGTGGTTCCACCCATAGTATAGGTAGAAGCCTTAGGCACCCAGATTTGTTTAATTTTACTTTTTCCTTCTTTCCAGCAAGAGTCCGTAGTGTGACCAAATCTATTACATTTGGCACATGTAATGTATTTAGAGGAGTATAACTTTTCTGGACTTTTACTGGATGAGGATGCAGTATTTGATAATTCATTAATTTTAAAATTTTTTAAAGTAAATTTTCTAAACTTTTCACTGTCGTCGGCGACAGTGGTTGTCGCCCGTTTCAAGATGTGTATCCGAGCCCAAACCTTCCAGATCCATGGCGTTGGTATCCTAAGATCATATCCAGTGATCTTCGGCACATTCCAAATTTTTTCATGGCTAGTGTTAAGTCATGAATCTGGTTTTTCATTTGTGTATTCTCGGATACTAGATTTACGCATCTACGTTCAAAAGATTTCTTTCCCTCATGGACTTTGGAGATTGAAGATTTCAGATCTCTCTCTAAAATCTCATTCTTGTTAGTAAGAATTTTTATTGTAGAATGAGATTTGGAAAGAGATTCTTCAAGTTCTTGAATTCTTCCCAAAAAGTGATCACACTCTTGGCAAGAAATATCCCTTTTTCCAATAGTCTTAATTTCCTTTAACAATTTTTTGTTTTCTTTAAGTAAAATTTCATTTTCAGATTTAAGAAGATCATTATCTTTTAAACTTTTTTCAAAAAATTTGCAAGTCTTTAAAAATTCAGAAAATAATTCATCATAGGTTGGAGGAGTTACCTCAGTGTCGCTTTGGACACTGCATTCGTCATTAGATATGACGCTCTTTCCCATTAAGCACATGTTGGCCTCCTCTTCTTTACTTGAGTCTGAACTGCTTGCATCCTCAGAAGTAGTATCATGCCATGTTTCTGCCTTCAACACCTTCTTCGATCCTTTGTGCTTCTTTTCTTTAAGTTCTTTCAAGTACTTTGGACACTTGCTTCGGATGTGTCCTAACTTCTTGCAGTGATAGCACTCCGGTGGCGGTCTCTCTTCTTCCTCATCGCCTTCCTTTCCTTTTTTCTTTCTAAAAGACTCCTTAAAATACTTCTTAAACGAATTCCTCCTCTCCGGATTTTTCATAAATTTTCTAAATTTTTTAACAAATAAATTTTCCTTATCTTCTTCATCCTCCTCAGAATCACTAGTTTCTTCCTTCTTAGATCTTAGAGCCAATCCCTTCTTCCTTGGCTCCATATACTCTTGTTGTTGAATTTTCAATTCAACTTCATGAGTTTTCAAGTTCCCAATGAGGCTCTCCAATTGTAAGGTCTTAAGATCATGTGACTCGGAAATTGCAGTCACTTTAGGATTAAACTTCGGGGGAAGTGATCTTAAGATTTTCCTTACCAAATCTCCATTTGAGAACACCTTTCCTAGCACCTTTGAGTCGTTCACGATTTTTGTGAATCGTGTGTACATCGTATCAATCTCTTCATCCACCTCCATTTTGAACCTTTCAAATTCAGACTCCAGTTGAAATAGCTTTGAATCCTTTACCTGCGAAGTACCTTCATGAGTGATTTCTAATAAATTCCAAATTTCAAATGCAGTATTACAAGCACAAACTCTATTAAATTCAGTGCGATCTAGTGCGCAAAATAAAGCATTCATGGCTTTTGCGTTGTTCTTATATTTTAATTTATCGTTGTCATCCCACTTGTCTTTGGGCTTATCCATGGTTACATCTCCTACAACAAATGTTGGAGAAGTGTAACTAGATTCTACCATATTCCAGACTTCTATATCTAGCGCAATTAGAAAACAACGCATACGTGTTTTCCAATAATTATAGTCTGTGCCCGTAAAAAGTGGTGGCCTACTAATTCCTTGCCCCTCAACGAACGCGTGATCGTTGTGCGCCATTACTCCCTGTGGTAAAACCGTTTTGGAGTAACCTGCGCTCTGATACCACTTGTTGGATCGTATGACGCCCTTAGAGGGGGGTGAACAAGGGTGTGTCTAAAAATTAATTTTTACTTAGTAATTTTTTAAAGAGATTTTACTTTACTAAAAAATTACTTATAAATACTTTCAAACCAATGCAATTTTAGTATTAAACCAAAACACAAATTTCTAAGATAAAGTTTATGCCACCAAATATGTAATTAAAGAAAAAGACATAATTATATTAATCATGAAATTTGAGTACAATAAAAATGATCTTAACAATGCTTAAGATCAAGGCACAATTATGTTAATAAAAAATTCTACAATTTTGGTTTACCAATCCTTCTCCCAAGGATCGGAAGGCTATCGCTTGTCTCTCCCAAGACCAAGCTCAAGCCTATCCTCTAGATCTTCCCAAGATCTAGACGTAGCACACAAGGCCACGATTTCCCACCAATTCACGCAAGGACTTGGACGCTCCGCACAAGGAAGCGATTTTCCCCTAAGTCGCGCAAGGACTTAGACGCCGCACGCAAGACGACGATTTCTCTACCAATACAAAATGAAAAATATGTGAATGAAAATACAATATGAAAAGAACAACTCCCTAGAAAATCAGATCTCTGAACGGATTGTTGAAGCCTCGAGATGATCGATGATGTAGAAGCGCGCCCGATCTCGTCTTCAATCTTCAATCCTTCTTTGCACAAATGGGAGTTGAAGAGGTTCTGGAGCTCTCTGGTTCGTATGCACTCAGGAAGGGACTTGGAATTCTCAAAGCTTGGAATGCACGAACCAAAGGAGACAATTTATAGAAATTCACTGTCGCCTGGGCGACAGTGACTGTCGGAATTTTCCGACAGCGCTAAACTGCAGCTGGAGTGCCGTCGTGCGGGCAGTTGCTGTAACCGTCGAGCTGTCGCCTGGGCGACATCGATGTCGGATTTCCGACAATGCAAAACTGCCGGTCGTGGGTGGAGTCGTGGGAAGTTGTTGTAACATCCGAGCTGTCGCCTGGGCGACATCGCTATCGGATTTCCGACAGCTCAAAACTGCCTTTCGTCGTTCTGCCGTTGTTGACGCCAGGAAAATCCTGACCTCAAGATTCGGATCAATGCAGCCCGAGGTTACTGATCCTGCGGTCCAACTCCACGGCTCTGATAGCTAAAATAGGAGAGAGAAAATGACTAAGCACACCCCAGGTGCTCCAGCAGGGAGGTCCCACCACATACCCGGAAGTTTGGGAGAAACTTCCCCTCCGCAACCAAAAGCTGGGCGAGGTACTAGACGGGCATGGATTTGGCGAGTATCCAACTTGGGGGGACCTCGACCACTTCCAAAGTGCCAATTCTAGTACCCCTTGGGGGTCTATTTATAGAGAAATCCTAGGGGGGTACAGGCGAGTATACTGCCTCTGCTCGCGAGTTACAAGGGCTACTCGCCCATACTCGCGAGATACTCGCCCATACTCGCGAGATACTCGCCCAAGCTCGCGAGATACTCGCCCATACTCGCGAGATACTCGCCCAAGCTCGCCTCTGCTCGCCCCTTGCTCGCCATACTCGCCCCTTGCTCGCCATACTCGCCCCTTGCTCGCCCAGCTCGCCTCTTGCTCGCCATACTCGCCCCTTGCTCGCCCAGCTCGCCTCTTGCTCGCCCAGCTCGCTTCTTGCTCCTGCTGGCTGAGTTGCCTTGTGTCTTGGATTGCCGGCTCCTGTGCTGACCCTTTGACCTTGACTTCAGCCTACGTGGCTTTGAATGAGCCTACCTCGGAGAATGAGGGTTGTACACAATCCCCGCTCTTTGCGAGTAACGTAGTTGCTCGGAAAGAATCATCCAACCCTTATTCGACGAGCTATCTTTCTGGCGAGAAAAGGTCGACACCTCACAGGAGTCGAGCTCAACTGGAAGCGGATACAAGGTCGACACCTTCTAGGAGCCGAGCTCAACTAGAGGCAGATACAAGGTCGACACCTTCTAGGAGCCGAGCTCAACTAGAGGCGGAGAGAAGGTCGACACCTTCTAGGAGCCGAGCTCAACTAGAGGCAGAGAGAAGGTCGACACCTTCTAGGAGCCGAGCTCAACTAGAGGCAAAGAGAAGGTCGACACCTTCTAGGAGCCGAGCTCAACTAGAGGAGGAGAGAAGGTCGACACCTCGCAGGAGCCGAGCTCAACTGGGGGTGGATACAAGGTCGACACCTTCTAGGAGCCGAGCTCAACTAGAGGCGGAAAGAAGGTCGACACCTTCTAGGAGCCGAGCTCAACTAGAGGTGGAGAGAAGGTCGACACCTTCTAGGAGCCGAGCTCAACTAGAGGTGAAGAGAAGGTCGACACCTCACAGGAGCCGAGCTCAACTGGGGTGGAGAGAAGGTCGACACCTCGCAAGAGCCGAGCTCAACTGGGGGTGGATACAAGGTCGACACCTTCTAGGAGCCGAGCTCAACTAGAGGCGGAAAGAAGGTCGACACCTTCTAGGAGCCGAGCTCAACTAGAGGTGGATACAAGGTCGACACCTTCTAGGAGCCGAGCTCAACTAGAGGCGGAAAGAAGGTCGACACCTTCTAGGAGCCGAGCTCAACTAGAGGTGGAGAGGTCCAAGGGGACAAACCATCCCGAGGCCTCCATCCTATTGCGTTTGCTGAATGCTGATCGGTCAAATCGATCATCTCTTCGTCAAGCTGGGGGGTTGGCGTCCGGACTCTCCTCTGATAACCTCTCCAGCCGGATGGGAAGTGCAGTCGGGGGGTAACTCGGCCAACGTGCAAGGGGGGAGCTGATCTCGACCGTCAATGCAGAGGCTTGGTCTTAGGAGGACTCTCTCCCGAGGCGCTATCCCACCACCCGACTTGGGTTTTTACGAGAGTCGAGTCAGAGACCTATCCCCCAATCGGTCACCAGGTTGCGGAAGAGTCTTCATACTATCACTCAACAATCAGAGGGGATTAACCGCACTAACCCATATGATTGGAATAAAATACAAGAGATATTAGGCTTTGTCACAAGAGGTCAAATGACACCTTTATACAAGGGTCCCTCAGTCAGGTAAATCGATCATCGCTTCGACGAGTTGGGAGGTCGGCGTCCAGACTTTCTCCTGATAATCTCACCAGTCGGATGAGAAATGCAGTCGGTGGGAACCGCGGCCAACGTGCAAGGGGGGAGCTGATCTCAGCCGTCATTGCAGAGGCTTGGACTTAGGGGGACGTATACCGAGGCATTGTCCCATCACCCGTTCTGGGTTTTACGAGAATCAAGTCGGAGGCTCGTTTCCCAATCTGTCGTGGAGATCGGTTTCACCTACTTCAAAAAGCTCTTGCCAGAAGAGAAAAATAACTCTCGCGGCCCATGTTTCAGGGGGCGAGGAATTTTTATTTAAATGGAATAAACACAAGGAGGGGGAGAATAGACCTTCCCGCTCAGGGATAGAACCTTTTCAGGTCATTGCCGCTCCAGGTATTCCCAAGCGATTCCCCTTCATGATTCTACAGGCGGCTCTGCCAGTCTCGAATGCCTATTGAACGATGAAAGATCCCTCCTATTTCAGTCCGAGCTTCTCGATGACAAGTGATCTCCCTGTTGAGCCTTTAGGTACTTCTGAGCAGTTCTTCATCTCATAGAACACACCATGAAGGGGACTGACTGTCGGGGAGGTTCCAAAGGAACACACCACCACGAGGTATCCATCCTACTTGGGTGTTGCTGAAGGATGACGTCAAGTAGGGACTGACAGTCAGGGAGGTTCCAAAAGAACACACCATCCCGAGGTCTCCATCCTACTTGGGTGTTGAATGCCGACCAAACCTGTTTCCTTATGAGTAAGACCCCTCATGGATCATAGCCGACGGAAGGAGATCATCGGGAGTAAGGAGCTTGCAGAATACCAAGCTTGGAGACGTCATGAGTAAGCAGTCTCATGGAACATAAGCCCTTGATGAAGATCATCGCGAGTATGAGCTCGCGGAATCTTAGCTTGAAGACGTCACGAGTAAACATCCGCGTGGAATATACGCCATTGATGAAGATCATCGCGAGTATGAGCTCGCTGAATCCTAGCTTTGAAAATCACCGCGACTAGGAGCTCGCCGAGCATCAACTTGGAGGCCTCGCGAGTAGTTTGCTGAAGAAGACCATCGCGACTAGGAGCTCGTCGAGCATCAACTTGGAGACCTCGCGAGTAGCTTTATGTGCTTTCCCTTGGTGGCGAACTCGTCATGAATCATCCTGTTTGTTAGTCAGACAAAAGCACTCACAGGCTTTACCAAAGCACCCGTCAGTATGATCATGTGTGGAAATCATTGACATTGAAGAAGGAGGAAACTGAGGGGAGTAGTGTCCCTTTTTACATAAGACCCCCTACGCAGAGGGTTCGGGGGTTCAAGGGGGCAGCGCCCCTTGCGGGGTCGGGGGCAGCGCCCTTGAAAATTTTTTATTTTCCATACTCGCCTGGCCCTGAAATCGGCCTTCAGGAACCCGCCACTCTTGATCTAGGTACCATGTTCTCACCAACTTGCGAGTAGAGAACTCACCCTCGCGAGTAGAGAACTCGCCTATGGGCGAGTATAGAAGAATCTTGCTCGCCTGCCTGAAGTCGCCTCATTTGATGCTGCTCGCCTATGGGCGAGTAAGGAAGAAGCTCGCCTATGGGCGAGTATTGAAGGAGCTCGCCTATGGCCGAGTATTGAAGAAGCTCGCCTGCCTGCACGAAGTCGCCTCATTTGATGTTGCTCGCCTATGGGCGAGTAAGGAAGAAGCTCGCCTATGGGCGAGTATTGAAGAAGCTCGCCTGCCTGCACGAAGTCGCCTCATTTGATGCTGCTCGCCTATGGGCGAGTAAGGAAGAAGCTCGCCTGCCTGCACGAAGTCGCCTCATTTGATGCTGCTCGCCTATGGGCGAGTAAGGAAGAAGCTCGCCTATGGGCGAGTATTGAAGGAGCTCGCCTATGGACGAGTATTGAAGAAGCTCGCCTGCCTGCACGAAGTCGCCTATGCCGAGTAACAAGGAAGCTCGCCTATGGGCGAGTAGGGATGGCGAGTAAGGAATGATCTCGCCACTATCCAGGAAGCTCGCCTCTCTTCCGAGTAAAGTCGCTGGTCTGAACTTATCTCTGGATCTCGCCTGCAAGAACTCGTCTATGGCGAGTATGGATCTCGCCATCTGGAACTCGCCTTCAGGATGTCGCCTCTGGAACTCGCCCAACTTGTCGAATGCTCGCGAGTTGCTGCCTTTGGCCTCCATCTCGCCACTTTAAGCCATGAAGCCTTCTCGCAAAAATTTCTTCCTCCGACTACGATCCACGCTCACCGCACCAAAGTGTTGAAGCCAGGAAAATCCTGACCTCAAGATTCGGATCAATGCAGCCCGAGGTTACTGATCCTGCGGTCCAACTCCACGGCTCTGATAGCTAAAATAGGAGAGAGAAAATGACTAAGCACACCCCAGGTGCTCCAGCAGGGAGGTCCCACCACATACCCTGAAGTTTGGGAGAAACTTCCCCTCCGCAACCAAAAGCTGGGCGAGGTACTAGACGGGCATGGATTTGGCGAGTATCCAACTTGGGGGGACCTCGACCACTTCCAAAGTGCCATTTCTAGTACCCCTGGGGGTCTATTTATAGAGAAATCCTGGGGGGGGGGGGGTACAGGCGAGTATACTGCCTCTGCTCGCGAGTTACAAGGGCTACTCGCCCATACTCGCGAGATACTCGCCCATACTCGCGAGATACTCGCCCAAGCTCGCGAGATACTCGCCCATACTCGCGAGATACTCGCCCAAGCTCGCCTCTGCTCGCCCCTTGCTCGCCATACTCGCCCCTTGCTCGCCATACTCGCCCCTTGCTCGCCCAGCTCGCCTCTTGCTCGCCATACTCACCCCTTGCTCGCCCAGCTCGCCTCTTGCTCGCCCAGCTCGCTTCTTGCTCCTGCTGGCTGAGTTGCCTTGTGTCTTGGATTGCCGGCTCCTGTGCTGACCCTTTGACCTTGACTTCAGCCTACGTGGCTTTGAATGGGCCTACCTCGGAGAATGAGGGTTGGACAGCCGTGGAGGGAAGTAGTTGTAACTTCTTTGCTGTCTCCTGGGCGACAGCGGCTGTCGGAATTTTCCGACAGTGAAATTTTCCCACATTCAATTTTAGCTCCAGCAGAAATGTGAACATCTCATACCTGTTATCTGCACACCATTAATAAAAATAGAATCAAATACAAACGGGACTTTGTTATTATCAAACCGGAGGAGTGTGAAACGCATGCTCCAACAACCCGAAATGGTCGTTTTCTCCAAACGACCTCGGATCGAAGTGCAACAAATTCCGTTGCGCTCGTATTGATCATACGAGTCTAACGGAACTGATGGAAGTCAATTCGGGGTTCGTACGGTCACTATTCATAATAATGAGGTAGTGGCGCGCTACGACACCCGAAATGGTTGTTTCTCCAAACGATCTCGGATCGCAGTGCAACGAATTCCGTTGCGCTCATATTGTTCATACGAGTCTAACGGAACTGACGGAAGTCAATTCAGGGTGCATTTGGTCACTACACCCCAATGACTTAATTGCGGCGCGCAACATTACTTAAAATGGTAGTTTTCTACCGCTCGGGCCTACATTTTTTGGGCTCACTAGGGTCTAGTGGCCCAATAAAAGTCGGGATGTTACACAAATCCCCAAGTCTGGTTCCATTCCTGAAAGGTCTCCCTCTCCTCCTAATTCTCCTGTGTATCCATCTTCACCTCCACAAACAGACATCTCTTCCCTACCAACATCATCCACACCAATTCAATCACCACCTCTTCCTCCTCCTTCTATCACATCCTCTCTACCTACATCATCTCACATACCTCATATATCAACAATCACTTCTCCACCTTTATTCCCCCCACCATTATCTCCTTCACCAACACACTCTGAACCATCTCCATCCACTGAAACTCTCATCACTCAGTGTATCCAGTCAGCATCCCAAAGATTTCAAGAAATGCTGGATGGACACTGCCTTCAAATTCACTCCTCTATCAGGCACATGCAAACCCAGTTGGATGGGGTAAATGCCTCTGTGCAAGTACTCAAAACCTTTGTGTATTCATCTAAGGTTACTAAATCATTCTTAACCTCCTTGGCTAAGAAGGTCAAGAAGGGGGAGAAGTTAAATGAAGAGCAGCTCTCCAATTACAAATCTCACTCACACAAATCCTCTCCAACATCAAAATCTGATAGTCTTGCTCTGCTTAAGACCATTGGGAATGAAATAGTACCTGAGCTACATACTACAGAACAGATAACAGATGTACTTTCTATAGCAAGAGAAGCTGAACAACAAGTAGTTCTCATTCAAGGGGAGGCAATTAGAGTAGAGAAAGAAGTTGAAAAGGAAACTTAGGCTGAAGGTGTGGCTGAAAGTGAAAAAGAAAAAGAAGCTGAAGCTCAGGGGGAGCCAGATGCTGTCATAGCTGAAGCTGGAGCTGAGAAAGAAGCTGAAGAAGCTGAAGAAGCAGAAAAAGAAAGTGTAAAGGAAGTTCTATCTCAGGGGGAGCAGACTGCTTTGACTCAGGGGGAGCTGAATGAACATCTTGCTACTGAGAAGGAGCAACTCACCTCTATAAAAAGACCTGATCTCCCATTAGTATTCTCTAGGAAGAGAAAAACTCCTCCTACTCCTCCTGAATGATATGTTGAACAATTTTGAGCAGAGCTCTATTCTTAATGCTTAAGTACTGCTTGATCTGTACAAAAAGTCTGTTATATGATTTCTTTTTTCCATTATCTTCTGATTACCTAATATATCTCTTTTCTATAAATATGCTTTGATGTGTTGATTAAAAGCTGATAAAATTTCTCTCTGAATAGGGTTAAGACAAATAGGGGGAGATTGTTGGGGAAATGATTTATCTTAACCCCTAGAAATGAGTAGAAAATGAGTTCTCAGAGTGAGATAATTAGTTTAAGTAATATGCGTCGAATAGTAATCGACGAAGCGTCGAAGTGTAGTCGACGCACCCAGTAAAGTCGACGCACCTCTATCGACGCTCTTTCCATATTTTCTTCTCGACGTCTAGCCAGGCTGAAATCGACGCTTACGTCGAATAGTAATCGACGCACGTCGATTTCTGTGACAGATTCAATAACACGCCAGATCTCTTTCCTTCTTTCTGTAGATCTGGATTTTATGGAATTATATTATTCTTTTTTAGCCGTTCTGAATCAGTCTTTCCTTCTAAATGATTCTTGGCTAATTTGATTAAGATTATTATGGACATTATTTGAAAATAGAATGATCTCTTTCCTTCTACAGATATAATGATTATGGAAACTTTTCTCTCTTGTTATTTCTCTGTCTGCTAATTGATTATTCTCCTATAGCAATATTTTTGAATAAACAGAGCTATAAATACACAAGGAGGTCGGCAAAGAAAACAACAAGTGATCCACTCCATCCATTTGTAAAAGAGGAAAAGCTCCCAAGTGAAAAGTAAGAAAGCTGAGAAAAGTGAAAGTGTGATGCAGCAAAGAAAAAGCCTTCTTCTTCTTCTTCCTTCTGAAGTCATACTGCTGCAAATTTCTTAAAGCTCTCACTGAAAGAGAGAAAGGCCTACAATCTCCTTCTCACTATAGAAGAGAGATTTCATTCACTATACTTGTGCTTCTAATCTTCTTGCTAGGAAGACGGTTCTTTCTTACTTCAATTGTTTTTCTTCTACTTCCTCTTCTTATTCTTATTCCATTTTCAAATTGTGTAAAAGAGTTTTTAGAATCTCTCTTCAAAAAATTCAGTTGTAGTGGTTCTAAGAGTCTCCTTATCAAAAGACTCAGGCTGGTTCTAAGAGTCTCCTTAACAAAAGACTCAGTGCAAGATAGTGAATTCCTACCACGAAGGTAGAAGAGTGGATTACCCAAAGTTTGGGGAACCACTATATTTCTGTGTTGTGCTGTGATTTTCTTTTTGCTATTTTCTTTCTTTACTTGCTTAATTCTTGTTGGTGTGTGAGAAGCTTAAATCTGTGAATATTACACATATATATATTTATTAACTTTGCACAAAATATTTTTAAATCTCTATTCACCCCCCCCCCCCCCCCCCTCTAGAGAATTCTAGTGAGGTTAACTGTGCACTTTCACTTTCTTTGCTCAACTTCCAATAATAGAATGCACAAATTATTGCCCCGTTCTATAGCATGTGTCTTCTTCAGATACAGGTCTCAACACAATGGCTATCAATGTAATGATTTTGTTGTTGGACGCATGTGTATGTCATGTCACGTCATATTTCTCGAGAATCTTCCTACAACGCTCTACCTAATCCATTTGTACCTCTACCATCATCTACTCCTTAGGACCTAATATTTCTTGATATTTTACCTCAATTATATCCTCCTTAGGCATCTATTTCAACTCCATCCCCACCTTACTTGGACGAACGGAGATGCCCCCTAGTGACTCAGATTCATCGACCGCATATGTTCTACAATCTGATGTTATCAAACCACCTTTTGAATCTACTGTTTCTCTTTGTTGCTCCACTCGATCCCATAAACCTCTTGATCGTCTCTGTCTTTTCTCCTCTCTCACTCCAGCTCTTCAAACTCTTCTCTCTGCTACTTCTAGTCATCAAAAGCCCAGACATACCAAGAGGATGCATATATACCTGTCTGACAAAGAGCAATGGAAGAAGAATTACATGCCTTGAGGAATACCAGATTTTGGGATATTGTGTCACTACCTAAGGGTTTTATTCTCATCATTTGAAAATGGGTCTACAAAATTAAAACATTAGTTGATGGTACCATTGACATATATTAGGCCCGCTTAGTTGCTCGAGGATTTCAACAACAGTACGACATCGACTATGATGAGACTTTCACTCTAGTCGCCAAAATGACAATTATAAGCACCATGATTGTCATTGCTTCCATCCACTCCTGAGACATTTCTCAGATGAACATCAAGGATGCCTTTCTTCATGGAGATCTCTTTGAAGATGTCTATATGACACGGCCATCCGAGGTCCCACACTCAGCCGTGCAAGTTTGTTATATCTCCGCAAGGCTCTTTATGGACTCAAACAAGCCCCATGAGCAGAGTTCTCTAGGTTTACTACTGCCGTTTGGCGGCTGGATTTTCTGCAAGTTCCTTGGACCTTGCATTGTTCACACACACCTCGGGCACTCTCTAATTTTTATTTGTTGATGACATGATTATCACGGGCGACAACTCAAGGCATATCCAACATGCGATGCATCATCTCCAACATCAATTTGAAATGAAATCTCTCAGACTTCTTCGTTACTTCCTCGATCGTGAAATAGATCATTCCCCCAGAGGATATACCTTATCTTAATTAAAGTTCATTCGCGGGATTAATGATATAACCGAAATGACTAACGAACGCACTGATGCCACTCCTCTTGAATTAAACCTCAAGCTTCGTTCTCAAGGAGAAACTCTATTAGATCCCTCCAGATACCCACAACTTGTAGGGATGCTAGTTTATCTCACAATAAATCACCCAGATATCTCACATGATGTACATATCATCAGTCAATTTGTCTCAGAACCCCAAAGCAATCACTATAGATCTCTCAAACTCATATATTTCTCTTCATGCCAACACTGGCACTGATTGGGTTGGTGATGTGTCTGACCATAAATCCACAACTGGATACAGTATCTTTCTTGGAGACTCCCCGATCTCTTGGAAATCCAAGAAATAGATGTGATATCTCACTCCAATGCAAAAGTTGAGTATCGTGCAATGGCTACCACTGTCACTGAAGTGACTTGGCTGTGACGAATTTTGCAGGATTTTCATATTCCAGGTTCAAGTGCCACACTGCTCTTCTATGACAACAATAATGTCATACAGATAGCTTCCAATCTTGATTTTCATGAACGCACCAAGTATATTGAGATTGACTACCACTATGTCTATCAACAATTCATAAGCAAGATCATTTTTGCTTCCTCATGTCTCTTCCGCTCTTCAGATTGTAATAAATAAGGGGAAATTGAAAAGATAAATGTTGTACAAAATAATGTTTTTCCCTTACACGTAGTATAATTATTGTTACGTTGGTTTGACTCTTCAACACCACACCATCATAAAAAAAAGAACAAGAAGCTAACCTCCCTCCGTCCCCATGCAACCCACGTGAACAAATAATAAAGAAAAAAGGGAGGAAAACTTTGACTGACATGCATTCAATTTGTTATAAAGGTGGCAACTCCACCTTGAAATAGACAACCAGAGGAAGTAAGCTCCCGAGAAGAAATTGAGTAGATTCCTTTTTTTTGGACTCGACACCAAGTGCGACCAAGGGCCCCAGCGGGCGCTGGCAGGCGCCGGCGAACGCCGGAGAACGTCGGCGGGAATAGGGCGACGCGCGGATGCAAGTGCGGCAAGGCGGCGACGGCCTGCAACTGTTGCGGCAAGGCGGTGTCGGGATGCAATGAGTGCGGCAAGGCGGCGGAGACCTGCAACTGTTGCGGCAATGCGGTGTCGGGATGCAATTAGTGTGGCAAGGTCGCGTCGGGCAACAAAAAGTGCGGCAAGGCTGATGCTGGATGCAGCGGGTGTGGCGAGTTTATGGTGGGCGGTGAGACGGTGGCGGGCTACATAGACGCGACAAAGCCAAGTATCGGTGGGGTGCTTCTCCGGTGGTGGTAGGTTGTCTAACGACGACGAAAGTTTGTTCTGTCACGAGCCTTGTGCGTTCGTTGTGCTAGTGGATAGCAGTCAAGATTGTTCTCTCTCCCACGGATCGAGCGAGTCCGGCTTCTCCGCAGCATTTTCTGTAACGGGTGTTGGTATACTTCTTCGTATATGAATATTGCAGTTATATATTTTATGTATGCGGTGCACATGGTTCAGGATTTTTGTGCCCTTCTTGTGCCGCCCTGTATTAATTTGGTTGTGTCTAGGGGATGCATTCCGCGTAATCCCCAACAAGTGGTATTAGACCAGGTTCTGTAGGCGATTGATTGGACATTTAGGGAATGTTTGACTGCGGTTGGTGACGGCTAGGTCCGCTCTCCATCCTTTCAAATTTAACCTTTTGAATTAATCAGGTCTCCTAGTCATGAAAGAGGACAATCATGATAGGGAAGAATGCCAATCTGAAAAGTTTTTCTGTGAAGAAGTTCAACGACAGTGGGAAATTTGACCTATGGAGGGTGCAAATCCATGAGAGGGGCCTGATGCCTGTTGATATGTTACAGGGAGGAGACAATCTATGGTAACACCAAAATATGTTCAGAGGTTTTCTGTGTCCATTAAAGGCAGCTGGCGTAGATACAGAGGAAGACGTGAAGACCCTATCACTTCTTACCTCGCTCACAAAGACTTACCAGCCTTGGTGACAAAAGTCTTGCATGAGAAGGATACAATGGAGCTAGAGGAGGTCACGATCGCGATGCTATCTAGACATATGTCAAAGGTCCCTACTCCTGCAGGAGATCACATCTTGGCAGCAGCAAAGGGTAAGGGGAGGCAGTTCGGTAAGGGATTGAGAGAGCACGATCTCAATCTAGGACGAAAGAGGGTATGATATTTTACTATTGCAGACAGTGCAGTCACACAGGAGTGCGAGCTCAGAGCGTGCAAAAAGGCCTCGAGGTCAGGATGTGGACTGTGTGACATTGGGTCAGGGTGTAGAGTGATGACGTCATCGCCATCACTGAAAGTCAGAGCGACTCTAACAGCTTGATGTTAGATCCCGATGTGTCACAACGCAATTACTCTGACTGACATGCATTCAATTTGTTATAAAGGTGGCAACTCCACCTTGAAATAGCCAACCAGAGGAAGTAAGCTCCCGAGAAGAAATTGAGTAGATTCCTTTTTTTTGGACTCGACACCAAGTGCGACCAAGGGCCCCAGCGGGCGCTGGCAGGCGCCGGCGAACGCCAGAGAACGTCAACGGGAATAGGGCGACGCGCGGATGCAAGTGCGGCAAGGTGGCGACGGCCTGCAATTGTTGCGGCAAGGCGGTGTCGGGATGCAATGAGTGCGGCAAGGCGGCGGAGACCTGCAACTGTTGCGGCAATGCGGTGTCGGGATGCAATTAGTGTGGCAAGGTCGCGGCGGGCGACAACAAGTGCGGCAAGGCTGATGCTGGCTGCAACGGGTATGGCGAGTTTATGGTGGGCGGTGAGACGGTGGCGGGCTACATAGATGCGACAAAGCCAAGTATCAGTGGGGTGCTTCTCCGGTGGTGGTGGGTTGTCTAATGGCGACGAAAGTTTGTTCTGTCACGAACCTTGTGCGTTCGTTGTGCTAGTGGATAGCAGTCAAGATTGTTCTCTCTCCCGCGGATCGAGCGAGTCCGGCTTCTCCGCAGCTTTTTCTGTAACGGGCCGGTGTTGGTATACTTCTTCGTATATGAATATTGCAGTTATATATTTTATGTATGCGGTGCACATGGTTCAGGATTTTTGTGCCCTTCTTGTGTCGCCCTGTATTAATTTGGTTGTGTCTAGGGGATGCATTCTGCGTAATCCCCAACAAGTGGTATTAGAGCAGGTTCTGTAGGCGAATGATTGGACATTTAGGGAATGTTTGACTGCGGTTGGTGACGGCTAGGTCCGCTCTCCATTCTTTCAAATTTAACCTTTTGAATTAATCAGGTCTCCTATTCATGCCAGAGGACAATCATGACAGGAAAGAATGCGAATCTGAAAAGTTTTTCTGTGAAGAAGTTCAACGACAGTGGAAAATTTGACCTATGGAGGGTGCAAATCCATGAGAGGGGCCTGATGCCTGTTGATATGTTACAGGGAGGAGACAATCTATGGTAACACCAAAATATGTTCAGAGGTTTTCTGTGTCAATTAAAGGCAGCTGGCGTAGATACAGAGGAAGACGTGAAGACCCTATCACTTCTTACCTCGCTCACAAAGACTTACCAGCCTTGGTGACAAAAGTCATGCATGAGAAGGATACAATGGAGCTAGAGGAGGTCACGATCGCGGTGCTATCTAGACATATGTCGAAGGTCCCTACTTCTGCAGGAGATCACATCTTGGCAGCAGCAAAGGGTAAGGGGAGGCAGTTCGGTAAGGGATTGAGAGAGCACGATCTCAATCTAGGACGAAAGAGGGTATGATATTTTACTATTGCAGACAGTGCAGTCACACAGGAGTGCGAGCTCAGAGCGTGCAAAAAGGCCTCGAGGTCAGGATGTGGACTGTGTGACATTGGGTCAGGGTGCAGAGTGATGACGTCATCGCCATCTCTGAAAGTCAGAGCGACTCTGACAGCTGGATGTTAGATCCCGGTGTGTCACAACGCAATTACTCTGATGCATCACTACAACAAATTAGGTCTTTCGCGGCATTTTTTAATGCCTTTAGCGGCGCTTTTAAAACGCCGCTGTTGTTTCCGCGGTGCTTCTCCAAGCGCCGCTAAATCGCCGTGATTGGGAGCATCGTGGAAAACACCGCGACGTTTTTTTAAAAAAAACGCCGCGGAAACATCCGCGGCGCTTTATTAGAGAAAACGCCGCGGTATATTCAACATTTACGCCGCGGTATATTCAACATTTCCACGGCGTTTTAGACACTTAAAGCGCCGCAGATTTTGCTCTATTTTAAAAATAAAAAAACTCTTCCGCGGCGCATTTCTATACAAGCGCCGCCAAAAAATTTATCTTTATTTTTAAAAAAGTTGGCAACGATAAATTCCATACGGCCTAACAAAATATCAACAACTCCAAAAACATAGAAATGATAGTCTACACGGACCATTGAATAAAAAATTTATAAAGTTGATGTGCCAACGGTGAAGAAATCCTAAGTATCATTTACGATCGTATGTCTTAAGGAAGGAAGCAGCTCGATCCGCCCCTGCACCAACCTATAAAATTTATAGACCACATGTTAGAACCATACTTGGTGAAATTTATCCTTCT
This sequence comes from Dactylorhiza incarnata, assembly GCA_033032865.1. Lineage (NCBI taxonomy): Eukaryota > Viridiplantae > Streptophyta > Magnoliopsida > Asparagales > Orchidaceae > Dactylorhiza > Dactylorhiza incarnata. Next base: position 2,567,344 of record JAWHQI010000205.1, on the reverse strand, counting down.
CTTGGCACAATACTTGGTGAAATTATTTGTTTTGTATTATGCCAACACAGCAAAAACCTATGATTTTAACAGTGAAGAACATCCTAAATAACACAAAGGAGGAAAAAGTAGGAAAAGATTTCAGTTGAAATCATTAAAAATGGTGATGGTGAAAAAACATTATGGTACTTTTTTTTAAAACAAATGCAGTGCAGTGCTAGATACAACACCGGCGCCGTCCTTAGAGTAATCCAAAATCTGCCCGAATTTAGGAATGAAAACTCCAGTCCCCCGCCGCTGCTTGGTAGACGTTGGTTGTAGCTGGTTACGGTAGGACTCATCATACCGTCTAAAATCATTGAATATTGAGGACTTGGAAGAAACCATACCGCTCTTTCGGAGATCGATCGAGCGGGCTTCCCTTCCTTCGTCGGGCTATGAATGGCGATCCCTTGCTTGTCCAAGAGTCCCTCGCATCTGAAAGAAGATCAGACCTAGAGATTGTGGGGGAGTTCCCTTCTTCGTCAGCGTGGAGATCGATCGAGCGGGCTTCCCTTCCTTCGGCGGCAGAATATCGCGAGTGCACATCAGAGAGAGCCCTAGGCGACGACGTTTGTGAGTTTTAGATTTAGGTTTTGATATTTAGATAATATATTTTAGGTAAAATGTTCGGATTTCGCGGCGCTTGGTACAGAAAACGCCGCCATAGCCTATATTATTAGCGGCGCTTTTTACAAAAAAATGCCAACAAATCTATTATATACTATTGCCCACGCTTTTGCAACAAAACGCAGAATCTATGGCGGCGTTTTTAAAAACGCCGCAAAAAAAAACGTCGCAGTAGGTGTTATTTGTTGTAGTGTATCAATGTTTTGTTCTCTGAAGACGATGACTCGAGGTACGAGGTCACGGGGACAGGGATGAGTGACATGAGGATGCATGATAAGGTGTCGCGCAAACTTGAGAGGGCGTATATAGTGCCCAAGCTACATAGGGATTCGACGTTGTTCAGCATATTGGACTTAAGTGGCTATAGTTGGGTGGCCTGGGTGAAGTCTTGATGGTGAAGTGAAGGCGTACCGTGCTCAGATGGGCGGTGCATTGTGATGGCCTGTACCGGCTGATGAGGACCACAATGCGAGATGGTGTGCCCATGATTTCTATGAGTGACATGGTGGTTGGTCGTGGTGGTGCAGTGGATCGCCCTTCTATGACTCGGTTCGGCGAGTCAGCTTTTACGATCCGGGTGCGTCGACATCCCTTAGATGAACCAGAGCAGAGAAAGAGTCGACTGGAGTAAGTCGGCCGATATCTCGGACTTAAGATGGTGCTTCATGCAGACCAGTGCTTTGTGCAGTTGATGCTTCGTGCAGATTAGTGATATATGTGCAGACGGTGCTACATGCAGATAGTGCTTTGTGCAGAATGTGGTGTTTGAAATTCAAATCAAGGTGGTGATTGTTACGTTGGTTTGACTCTTCAACACTCCACCATCATAAAAAGAAAAAAAAAAGAACAAGAAGCTAACCTCCCTCCCTCCCCATGCAACCCACGTGAACATATAATAAAGAAAAAAAAGGAGGAAACCTTTGACTTGCATGCATTCAATTTGTTATAAAGATGACAACTCCAACTTGAAATGGCCAACCAGAGGAAGTAAGCTCCCAAGAAGAAATTGAGTAGATTCCCTTTTTTTGGACTCGACACCAAGTAGGCGTGTAAATGAGTCGATCTCGAGTCGAGCTTGGCAAAAATCCCAAACTTGAGCTCGAGCTAAATATTTCGAGCTCGAGCTCGTCGAGCTCATCATGCTTGGCTCGAGCTCGAGCTCGAGACCAGTATAATGAGCTCGAGCTTGCGAGCTCGAGTCGAGCTCGAGTTGTTCGCGAGCTTTTTGCTCATGAGCCTATTATATATATATATAAATACCCAAAAAAAGCTCGCGAGCCTGCTCGCGAGCTCATGAACAAGAGCAATCGAGCTCGAAATCGAGCTCGAGCTTTTTTCGAGCCAGCTCATCGAGCTCACGAGCCGACTCGAGGCCTCGGCCAGGGCCGGCAGGTGCCGACGAACGCCGGAGCACGTCCGCGGGAATAGGCCGGCGCGCGGATGCAAGTGCGGCAAGGCGGTGGCGAGCTGCAACTGTTGTGGCAAGGCGGTGGCGGGCTGAAATGAGTGCGGCAAGGTCGTGGCGGGCGACAACACGTGCACCAAGGCTGATGCGGGCTGCAGTGGGTGCGGCGAGTTTATGGTGGGCGGTGAGATGGTGGCGGGCTGCATAGATGCGTCAAAGCCAAGTATCGACAGGGGTGCTTCTCCGGTGGTGCTGGGTCGTCTAACGACGACGATGGTTCGTTCTGTCACGAATCTTGTGCGTTCGCTGTGCTAGCGGATTGCATTCAAGATTGTTCTCTCTTCCGCGGATCGAGCGAGTCCGGCTTCTTCGCGGCGTTTTCTGTAACGGGCGTTGGTATACTTCTTTGCATATGAATATTACAGTTATATATTTTATATATGCGGTGCACATGGTTCAGGATTTTTATGCTCTTCTTGTGTCGCTCTGTATTAATTTGGTTGTGTCTGGGAAATGGATTCCGCGTTATCCCAACAGTTATTGCATTTATATTTCTTCTTCTAAAAATTGCCATCATGCATCATCTCGGGTCTCTTTATCAGGAAAGTGTCACGTATTATTCCATCTCGATTATGGATATATATATATCAAGAACGGTAAAACATGATACAATATTTTGCGTGAGGTAGCCGGTAGGGCATTACATATGGCCACTCACAATTTGTTTCGAATTAACCAAATAGCCTAAACAAAATAAAATCACCTCTACATTGCTTGAATCCGTTGGGTGTGTACGAGAAAGAAGAATATTAGGTAAAAGGAGGGGATCTCTAACCCAAATTGGGTAGGTCAACCGATCAAAATTTCTATTTTGTTTCAAAATTTAATGTAAATAATCAGAATTAATTTGTTTTTGAAATATATTATGAAATAGTCATGCAAATAAAGCCCAGTGGGACCAGCCTAGCTAGGGTCCCCTATGCCTAGCTTTTTCTGTCGGTTCAAGTCGGACTATGGTCAAACTAGGCCAGGCTTGGCCCGGGTCCCCCCTTTGAAAGGGGGTTGTGCAACCCCGGATTTGCCAAGTGGTCGAATGATCAAGATAAGACATGAATGAGCGACCTGGAGAGTGGATTATTTCGTGCTAGCACTCGCCCCGTGCCCGGGGCGAGTGGCGAGACCCGCAAGCGAGGTCGCACGATCAGCACTTGCCCGACGATCATGGGTGAGTGGCGAGTTGTTCACCCCATGGGGTACTCGCTACACCTGGGTGAGCTAAAAAGAACTACCTCGGCTCACTTATAGCTAAGTCAATCCTACTGGCCTGCAATTAGCCTTTCCAAACAGCGGGATTCCACTATTGGCAGACCAATTTGGGCTGCATTTTGAAAAACCAAAAGGCGGGATCTCCCTTGGCTAGCTTTGGTTGGCAAGAGGGTTCTGGCTTGCTGCTCACCGTGGTTTTCGGGTGTGTGGCCAGGAACTCTCTTGTACTCTCCAAGGTGTCCGGATCAGCTTTTGGCTTAGGAGAGGAAGTTCTCTAAGATTTTTCGGGTGTGTGGCAGGACCTCCTTGCTGCAGCTTGAGGGTCTATTTAAGTTTTCCATCGTAAAGAGTGAGGTTCCTTGTCCAGAGAGTCTGGCCTAGTGAGTCAACTTAGAAGAATTAATTGCAAGTTACACCCTTGGTCCGATCTCCTCGTTGAATCGTGATTTCCGAGTTCAACATGGGCCTTGAAGGGCTTGCAAATCGGGCCTAGTCCTAGTCTAACCCATCGACTTCCTACTATTGCGGTGGAGGAATCAATCACCAATCGGATGGGAGAGACCTGGATCGCCGAAATCGGAAAGGAAAGAGGCCGGCGAAAGACCGTTTTTGGAGGAAGAAGATTGGAAACTAGAAGGAGGCAGTGGTTTTGGGCTGGCCGACTGGGAAGGATGAGGCATCGGCCGAGGAAGCATGCGGGTTATTGGGTCAAAACATGCGAAACTCGATATTATTTAGGTGTGGCCGTGCTTATTATTTTTATTGCAACATTGCTCATTTTAAATATGGTTTTATGTATTCAAATTGAATTTACAAAAGTAAAACTGCAAAAAAGATTGAAACATTGAATATAGAAATACAAAATTCAAACTACAAATCATAAAATATTAAAATTACAACATATTGAAATTAAAAATAATTGAAATTACATATGTACAACCCCGATATTTGCCTAGAGGTGAACAAAGACTGAGGAATAACCAACAAGCAAAAGTAATGTGGAAGGCGAGCCAGAATCTCAATGGCCGCTCGCAAGAAGGCGAGCTAGCCACCCGCCGACCGATGGCGAGGGAGAGGAGCGAGCCAGGGCGCCGCGATCCGCTTACAGGGAAGTTCTAGGCAAAGCAGATCCTTTCCGAGTTTTGACGATCGACAAACTTGCTTCTCAGTTCGACGAACGTCGCGCTTCAAATTGGTGAGCCCGAGTGAAGGCGGGCGAGTTGAGCTCTCGCCGACCGGTAATGAGGAAGGTGGGCGAGCCAGATCCTCGCGGTTTGCTCCTGAGTCCGACGAAAGCCGTTCTGGGTTCGACGAATTCCGTCCTCCGTTCGACGAAATCCGTTCGACGAATTTGCTTCTCAGTTCGACGAACATCCTGCTTCAGCTCCGACGGCCGTCTCAGCGGCTATCTCTATCCTGTGCCAGCGGACCAGCCGGGACGAGCACTTGTCTCAGCGGGAGAATTCGCAGGAGGAAGCGCGAAACCCGGCATCAATGGACGATGCCGGTAAGAGTGCGAGTGGGGTCTTCACAGGTCGTTCGCCCAAAGGGGGTTTTTAGATCCAACGGGTGGAAGAGGTAGCAAAGAAGAAGAGCCCAAGCCTCAAGGTCGGCTCGCAAGAAGGCGGGCGAGTCGGGTAATCGTCGGCTGCTCGCGAGTAGGCGGGCGAGCCGGAGTTCTTTCGAGACTCCGGGTTCGACAAGATCCGTCCTGCGTTCGACGAACGTCGAGCATTTGTTGAGATCGTCGAACTCAGTTCAGCGTTCGACGAATTCTGTTCTCCGTTCGGCGAAGCCCGTTCGACGAACTCATCTCTCTGTTCGACGAAGCCCGTTCGACGAACTCACCTCTCCGTTCGACGAAACCCGTTCGACGAATTCACCTCTCTCGCGAGTGATGATCTCATAAACCACTCATCCATGGACTAAAGAGGTGGAGTTACTCTTTTGCCCCTAGTGGTCTGCAGGTAGCCCCTCCAAACAGCGGAGTTTGGTTGTTAGCAGGCCAAATTGGGGTGCGTTTAGTAGAAACCAAAAAGCAGAATCCCGCTATTGACAGACCATGGGCAAAAACTATAAATAGACCTTAAAGGGCACCTTGGGAGTGGATTCCGATTTCAGTTCTCTGAGCTTCTTCTTCTCCCTTGGTTACTTTGGTTCAGCTCTCTAGCTCTCCAAGGTGCCCAAGTCTCAGCTTTGGCTTGGGAGAGGAAGCGCTCAACGATCTTCCAGGTTTGTGGCGGGACTTCCTCGCTGTGACTAAGGTCTTAGTTAGTTTCCAAGTCTCAGGTCTGCTCCTTTCAAGGGACTAGTAAGGGCTAGCTGCCCCTCAACTTGTTGAGGGCCCGAGCTTCACAAGAGACCGAGAAATCGGTTTCAACATTTTGGTGCGGTGAGCGTGGTAGGAGGTTCCGCGGGAGGAGGAACTTGCTCTTCCGGAGCCGCGAGAGGGGACACTGCACAAGGAGTAAGTGTGATCTGGCACGCTAAGAGATGCGAAGGTAGACAAGGTAAATCACTCACCCCGCTGCGAAGACGAGTCCCGCAGGTCGACGGCCCACGCGTCTGCAAGAAGGGTATCAGCCCCGCCGGTGGAAGGGACGTGGGTCTCTGGGATTGTTCTCCCCAAGGTATTCTCACCCAGGGAAACGTTCTGCGAGTGGGATAAGTAAGGTCGAAAGAAGAAGACATTAAATCAGCGAACTTGACGGTAGTACCTAGAAGGCGTGCACGTCAAGGGGGGAGTGCAGTGAAAGAGAGGATCCACCCTCGCCGGTCGAGCGCCGGACGGCCTTTGCTGTTTTGATGGAGGGCGGAGGCGGAGAGCGCCGCGGAGAAACCCAGGAGGCGATGGCGGCAGCTTTCCCCTTCTGGGCCGCTTGCGAGGCCTTCAGGCGAGCCAACATTTCTTCTTTTTTAGACATCGCGTTGGGGCTCGCGGCGAGTAAGAAAAGGGAGAGAAGAATAAAAAAGTCTGAATGTCGGCCGGGAAGGGTGGTATTTATAGTAGTGGGCATGGGGCCCACTGAAAGATTCTCGCCACGTCATCAGGGGATCGACGAATACCAGAGGTTGGACGGTTCTTCGCGAGCCTAAAAAGCCTCGCGAAGAGTGGGGATTGTGTACAACCCCGATATTCGCCTAGAGGTGAACAAAGACTGAGGAATAACCAACAAGCAAAAGTAATGTGGAAAGCGAGCCAGAATCTCAATGGCCGCTCACAAGAAGGCGACCTAGCCACCCGCCGACCGCTGGCGAGGGAGAGAAGCGAGTCAGGGCACCGCGATCCGCTTACATGGAAGTTCTAGGCAAACCAGATCCTTTCCGAGTTTTGATGATCGACGAACTTGCTTCTCAGTTCGACGAACGTCGCGCTTCAAATTGGTGAGCCCGCGTGAAGGAGGGAGAGTCGAGCGCTCGCCGACCAGTAATGAGGAAGGTGGGAGAGCCAGATCCTCGCGGTTTGCTCCTGAGCCCGACGAAAGCCGTCCTGGGTTCGACGAATTCCGTCCTCCGTTCGACGAAATCCGTTCGACGAATTTTCTTCTCAGTTCGACGAACGTCCTGCTTCAGCTCCGACGGCCGTCTCAGCGGCTATCTCTATCCCGTCCCAGCGGACCCGCCGGGACGAGCACTTGTCTCAGCGGGAGAATTCGCAGGAGGAAGCGCGAAACCCGACATCAATGGACAATGCCGGTAAGAGTGCGAGCGGGGTCTTCACAGGCCGCTCGCCCAAAGGGGGTTTTAGATCCAACGGGTGGAAGAGGTAGCAAAGAAGGCAAGCCCAGGCCTCAAGGTCGGCTCACAAGAAGGCGGGCGAGTCGGGTAATCGTTGGCTGCTCGCGAGTAGGCGGACGCTGGAGTTCTTCCGAGACTCCGGGTTCGACAAGATCCGTCCTGCGTTCGACGAACGCCGAGCATTTGTTGAGATCGTCAAACTCAGTTCAGCGTTCGACGAATTCCGTTCTCCGTTCGGCAAAGCCCGTTCGACGAACTCATCTCTCTGTTTGACGAAGCCCGTTCGATGAACTCACCTCTCTGTTCGACGAAACCCGTTTGACGAATTCACCTCTCTCGCGAGTCATGCTCGCATAAACCACTCGTCCATGGACTAAAGAGGTGGAGTTACTCTTTCGTCCCTGGTGGTGTGCAGGTAGCCCCTCCAAACAGCGGAGTTTGGCTGTTAGCAGGACAAATTGGGGTGCGTTTAGTAGAAACCAAAAAGTGGAATCCCGCTATTGACAGACCATGGGCAAAAACTATAAATAGACCTTAAAGGGCACCTTGGGAGTGGATTCCGATCTCAGTTCTCTGAGCTTTTTCTTCTCCCTTGGTTACTTTGGTTCATCTCTCTAGCTCTCCAAGGTGCCCAAGTCTCAGCTTTGGCTTGGGAGGGAAAGCGCTCAACGATCTTCCGTGTTTGTGGTGGGACCTCCTCGCTGTGACTAAGGTCTTAGTCAGTTTCCAAGCCTCAGGTCTGCTCCTTTCAAGGGACTAGAAAGGGCTAGCTGCCCCTCAACTTGTTGAGGGCCCGAGCTTCACAAGAGACCGAGAAATCGGTTTCAACAACATCATTCATTGAAAAATTATTCATAATTAATAATATTCAATACGCGCGTGTCTTCTTCAAACATTGATGCACTCATTAATTTTAAACATGTGAAATACATTGTGATCATTTCATAGCGTCGAGATAGTACTTGTAGCAAATGCAAAGTTGTAGTGTTTCATTGGTTAATTGGGACATTTGCTCATTTAAAATCCTATCACTTAAAAAATAGGTTTGGTTGTTACGGTACTAGTTTTGTTTGTTAGTATATCTTGAGTCATAATCGACATAATACGTAACTAAGAATCTCGGATTTCTAACATTCTAAAATTTAAATTTATTTATTTTAATCTTATAGAATCTCGAAATATTGTTGATGTATATAATCTTACCCAATTTAATGAGTTAGAAACTCTGTTTTCATTTGTGATATAATATTATTAAACATATTTTTGTATTCATGGAGGGCTTGAGTTGGAACAACTTCTTGGCACTATCTTGAGTCATATAATTCATCATAATAAGTAAAAAATTGTGTGAACATATTATTGAAAAGTCCATGAGATAAATCTGCATTAATCTCATCATATTCATACATATAAATAACCGTCAATATATTATAATAGATTTTTGTTGCTTCCACAATAATTGTAGGATTTAATAGAGATAAATATTGAAGGCATATTGTTATAATAATTTTAAAATTTTGTTTCCATTATTTTAATTATTCATCATCACTCAAAATATTCTTTAAACAATAACTTGTATGATAATAAACACCCAAAAGAGCAGTCATATAACTCTACAAAAATATTCCAATAAAGTTATGTATATAAGCTTCAACTATTTCCAATCTTGCTCACGTAAATCATGTATTTTAGAATTGAATAAATTTTATAAGTAAAAATGTCTTCGGAGTGGGTCTTTTTAACTTTTTAAATATTGATTTCCAATGAGAACATATTATAGCGTTAAGATAGCCTTTGCTTGTTTAAATTTTTGTCACTTAAAAACATATTTTGAAGTTACGATACTAGCTTGATTTGTTCCATTCTAAAATTTAAATTTATCTATTTTATGTTGAAAAATTTTGGTTGAGTGGACTTTATCCATCGGGACGTCTCGATAAAGTCGTACGCGAAAATTAGAGTTTATTCGGCCTCCTACGAGCGTGAGTTACTTCAGTCGCGCGAACGGTCAAAGCTTGTGATCCAGATCATCTCATAATTCATGCCGCGCAATCAGTCTCACCCTTGGCACAATCCTTTGGCATAATTATGAGTTCTTATTAATTATTTAAGGTTTCATTTTTCATTTTATTAGGAGTTTAATGGATTCATTATTCCATTTTTGAGTAACTCCTATGGTGCTCCACCTATTAAGAGCCCCATATAGAATTATGTCAGGTCATTCCAATTTTTGAAGAGCGGGAACAAGGGATCCGGATCCTCTCCATTTTGTCATCCATTTCTGACGAAATGGAGGGGATTCATTTCAGACGAAACGGAGGGGATTCATTTCATCATCTAATTGACAAAAATGCTTTAACATATATCATGTGGTGGAGATTTTTTGGGATTAAAAAAACTAAAAAAGGATGAGAAAAGGTGACCTCGTCGGATCAAGAGACATTCGATCGGAACCATGAAATGGATATCCCCTCCATTTCTGACGAAATGGAGAGGATCATGATCAGTGAACAAGGGGGAAGCCTGATTCTTCTCTCTCTCTCTCTCTCTCTCTCTCTCTCTCTCTCTCTCTCTCTTGAAACTGCGGGCATCCTTCAGTTCTTCGGTGGTGAAGATTTTGGAGAGGTCGTGTCTTCTCGTTGGAATCTCCATCACTGGCGAGAATGGCCTTCAACTTCATCTTCATCGTCGTCGATGGGGAACTCCGGGGCTGCATCTTTCTCTTCTTTATTGACGATCTTCTTCGAAGATGAGAGCAGAAACGGGCGATTTCTTCTGCCATGGATCTGTGGCGAGATCCATCTTCATAGCCTGGGATAGCTTGTAATATCTTTTTCCCTTTTGGTTTTCCTGAAGTCGGTCAGATTGGAGCAACTCCAGGAGAAGATTCATGGCTAGGAGGAGAACAAGGTTTTGGAGATCCATAATATCCTAAGATATGATACCTACATCATCAGGTATCGACTTCGTTTGGTGCGGTGGAGGCGGTCGTGAACATCTTGGGCATGAACCGACGTTCGTGAACACCTGACCTCCCTAAAAAAATTCATACATTTTATGCTCAAAACTAGTTTACTTTCATTATAGCGGTCATAACCTTTGTCTTGCCCAACATACATTCTATGATAATGACATTTTTGACCGAACTCACCAAAGCAAATAAGCCACGTCAAACGAAGCCACAGTCTCTCCCTTCAGTTTTTGGTGCATCCAAGAGGTTCATAATTTCTTGTTTAGATCGGGAAAAGTGATCGGATCTTTTTGAGTTTTATAGGCAACAAAATTTCATTTATTTTAATCTAACATAACTCCAAGGTGATTTTTCAGAATGGTTCCAATCATATATTATTCTATTCTCATTTGGAGTCAATTGCAAGTTGCGGTTAGATTGAATATATATCTCAAACACAGATTTAAGCCTTCATGGCTATTTTATTCATGAACATGATTTGGTGCTAACTGTTGTTTTTGGTGTATAGATTTAATACATATAGTTTACTGTTTGTCATCGCGTTCTTCAAGAGATTTTGATTTCATAAAGGAGAACACATCGAGACACTTGAGGATACTCGTCGCAGTGAAGCATGAAGTGAAAACAGGTAAACATTAAGTTCTGCACTAAAGTAGTGTATCTGCTTACTTCATTCATTTGTTTGTGTGTTCTTCCTTGATTTAGATTGAGTAATAAGAAAATTATGATAAGATAATTTTCTCCTAAGTGTGAAAGCGGCTATTCACCTTTTGACCTTGCTTTTCAAGCATGTGTTTCATGCCAAGTGTGAAAAAGGGTAACTATCTTTGACTATGAAATCAACACGTGCTTTTGAAGAAAGCTTCTAGGAAAGTGCCCAGAGGAAGCTTCATGACATGTGCTTTTGACCGATGGAAGCAATACTCGTGACCGACAACAGTTCGAAGGAAGTCTGAAGAGGAAGAAGGGTTCAGAGTGATCTCCCAGAAGGCAGGAGGAGCGGCGTGCGGAAGAGCGCCGGAACCCTAATCGCGGCCGGGATCTCCGAAGGGATCAGGGTCCCAGGCCACCGCCAAATTACACTCCCCTCAACACATCGCGAACCAACGTGCTCTACGCCATTCAAGAAAATCCGGCATTCCGTAGGCCGAGGCCGCTAAATCAGAATGAAAGAACCGACCACTCAAAGTACTGTGAATTCCATAGAGGAGCTGGGCACACGACCGAAGAATGCGCCAGGTTAAAGGAGGAAATCGAGCGCCTCGTCAGGCAAGGACTCCTTGGAAGGTTCCTGCAAGGCCAGCTTCCAAACCAACCACAGCAACCCAGGCAGCCCAGAGTTCAACCTCCTGCACCTAACGGCGCAGCAGCTGGAATGCCAATGGTAGGGCAAGTCGATACTATAGCTGGGTCTCCTAATCTCGCCGCGCAAATTCTTTCCATCGCTAGGCCAGAGAGAGGCCACGAAGATAAGAAGTTAAAGCAAGACGGCGCCATCGTCTTCGGAGATGAAGACCTCGAGGGGTTACGGCTGCCACGCCAAGACCCACTCGTGATCAGCGCCGGGATCGGGGATCCCTGTTTCAATGTCAAAAGGATACTGGTCGACAACGGGAGCTCAGTCGACGTCCTGTTCCTCTCCACTCTGCAGAACATGAAGCTCACCAAGGAGCACCTTAGCCCAGCAGCGGGGCCCGTCTACGGCTTTGATAATCGCCCCGTCCCGGTTCAGGGCATGATCACCCTTCCGGTAACGCTCGGCGAATTCCCAAGGCAGATAACCCACAACATTCAGTTCGTGGTCGTGGAGTCAAGCTCCGCCTACAACGCGATTTTCAGAAGACCACTCCAATCCGTCTTCAGAGCCGTCCCATCAATCCCACATTTAGCCATGAAGTTTCCGACCGCCGCCGGAGTCGGGGTCGTTCATGGAAACCAGGAGGCAGCCAGGACCTGTTACCTGAAGCAAGCTCAACCGGCAAGAGCGACGGCTCTCAACATCGACAACTTCGACCTACGAGATGAAGCCACTCTTCAACGAGGAGCACCCGTTGAAGGAGTAGTGAAAGTGTCGCTCTCCCAGCAGGATCAAACCCGGACTGTCCAGGTCGGATCCCTTTTGACGCCAGAAGAACGAGAAAGGATTACAACCTTCCTGCAAGAGAACGAGGACATTTTCGCTTGGAGCCCGGAGGACATGCCTGGGGTAGATCCTGAAATCATTTTTCACTCATTAAACATTAACCCCGCCTGCAGGCCCGTAATCCAAAAGAAGAGGAACTTCGCCCCTGAGCGAGTAAAGGCAATCGAAGAAGAAGTAACAAAGCTCCTGGAGGCACGGTTCATCCGCAAGGCAGATTATCCCACGTGGCTCGCAAACGTGGTGATGGTAAAAAAAGCGTCCGGAAAGTGGCGGATGTGCGTAGACTACAGCAACCTGAACCAGGCGTGCACGAAAGACAGTTTTCCTCTTTCGAGGATTGACCAGCTTGTCGACGCAACGGCCGGCCACGAGCTGCTCAGCTTCATGGATGCATACTCAGGCTACAACCAAATAAGAATGAATCCCGCGGACGAAGAGCACACCGCCTTCCGCACCGATAAAGGAGTCTACTGCTACAAATGATGTCATTCGGCCTTAAAAACGCCGGAGCAACATACCAAAGACTGATGAATAAAGTCTTCAAAGACCTCATCGGGGAGACGATGGAGATATATGTGGATGACATGCTAGTGAAGAGCGTCCACCGTCGCGACCATTTGAAAGACTTGGGAAAGTGCTTTCAGCTTCTTCGTCGCTTCCAGATGCGGCTCAACCCCAGCAAATGCGCGTTTGGTGTGACGGCGGGGAAGTTCTTAGGTTTCATGGTAACCCATCGGGGAATCGAGGCCAACCCTGAGAAGATCAAGGCGTTGGAGGACATGTCGCCGCCTCGCTCAATCAAGGAAGTACAACGCCTGAATGGGAGGATCACCGCACTGTACCGCTTCCTGTCAAGGACGGGGGACAAGTACCTCCCTTTCTTCAAAGTCCTCCGGGGAGCACGCCACACTGGATTCCAGTGGACGGACGAGTGCCAGACGGCTTTCGAACTCCTCAAACAGTACCTGGCCTCGCCACCGCTTCTCTCAAAGCCAATCCCCGGGGAGACCCTGTTCTTGTACCTCGCAGTTTCACATACGGCCCTCAGTTCAGTTCTTGTGAAGGATGAAGGAGGGGTGCAAAGGCCGATCTACTACCTCAGCAAGGTCCTCACCGATACCGAAACCAGGTATCCGGCAGCAGAAAAAATGGCCTTAGCACTCGTCTTCTCGGCGCGAAAGCTTCGACCCTATTTCCAGGCACACACTGTGAAAGTACTAACTCAGCTCCCGCTGCGAGCAATCCTCCAAAAGCCGGAAGTCTCGAGGAGACTTGTAAAGTGGGCGGTAGAACTCGGCGAATTCGACATCCAATTCTTGCCCCGACCGGACATCAAGTCACAAGTGCTCGCTGACTTTGTTGTAGAAAATACCATCCCATCCGAAGCAACTCCTGTCAAAGATGTTACCACACCCTGTTGGACTCTCTACGTCGACGGCGCTTCAGGAGCTGAGGGAGCTGGAGCAGGACTGCTCCTCATAAGCCCCGACGAGATCACTCTGGAATACGGTCTCAGGCTGAAGTTCCCAGCAACCAACAACGTCGCGGAATACGAGGCTCTGATCGCCGGCCTCCTGCTCGCCATCGATTATAAGGTAGAGAGCTTGACAATTCACGCCGACTCCCAGCTTGTAGTCTCGCAAGTTGAGGGAGATTATGAGGCCAAAAGTGACCAGATGGCGCATTACCTCACATGCGTAAAGTCACTCCTTCAGAAGATCCCGTCGTACCAAGTCCTGCACGTGCCCCGGGAGCAGAATTCTAGAGCGGACGCGCTTTCTAAGTTGGCAACTTCACCCTCCAGCTATCAGTCACGAAGACGCCGAGTGGAAGAGATCATGGCTCCGAGTATCCCAGGGCCATGGGAGATCGCAGCCATCAACGAAGAAGAGCCATCCTGGATAACCCCTCTGCGAGCTTACCTCGAGCAGGGGCACCTCCCCGAGGATCGCTTGGAGGCACGCAAATTACGAATGCGAGCAACATCGTTCACCATCATAGATGGGGAACTCTACAAGCGGGCATTCTCAGGGCCCTACCTAAAGTGCTTACCGGCCAGCAAAGCGGACTACGCCTTAAGAGAGGTGCACGGAGGGATCTGCGGAGAGCACCTGGGAGGAAAGGCCCTGGCCCAGAAAATCTTGCGCCAAGGTTTCTATTGGCCAACGATGAAGAAAGACGCGGCAGAGCTCGTTCAGAAGTGCAGGAGCTGTCAGCTTTATGCAAATGTACCTCACCAGCCCCCAGTTGCCCTCGCTGCGCTCCAGAGTGCATGGCCCTTTACACAGTGGGGGATTGATCTCCTCGGCCCCCTACCACTGGCATCAGGGCAGAGAAAATTCATCATCCTCGCAATTGACTACTTCACCAAGTGGGTGGAAGCTGAACCCCTGGCAAAGATCACGGAGGAGAATGCTAAGCAATTCGTCTGGAAGAACATTATCTGCCGCTTCGGGATCCCAGCAGCAATCATCGCCGACAATGGCACCCAGTTTACTGGGAGATCATTTACCAAAATGTGCGATGACCTAAAGATCAACCTCCGCCACACCGCCGTAGCACACCCGCAGACGAATGGGCAGGTAGAAGTCACCAACCGCACCATCCTCAAAGGGCTAAGGACGCGTCTTGAAGAAGCCGGGGGGCAATGGGTGGATGCGCTCCCAAATGTATTATGGGCATACCGCACGACGGAGAGGACTCCAACAGGAGAGACCCCGTACAATCTCTGCTACGGGACCGAAGCCGTCATCCCCGTCGACATCGGAGTACCAAGCATCCGGGTGCTGACTTTCGATCCCAGCAAAAATGACGAACTGCTCCGCCAAAATCTCGACTTAATCTCCGAAACTCGAGACCACGCCGCCCAGCGCATTGCAGTCTACCAAAGGCGTGTGGCCCGACTCTACGACAGAAGGGTGAAGCCCAGACCAATCAACGTCGGAGATCTCGTCTTGCGCAGCATTGAAGCAGCCGGGAAAGGTCCGCAGAAAGACAAACTTTCGCCAGCATGGGAAGGACCTTATGTGGTCACCGCGACAGTGAAACCCGGAACCTTCAAGCTCAGAACGGCGGAAGGAAAGACCCTCCCACGCACCTGGAACGCGCAGAATCTGCGCCGCTTTTATCATTGATTTTATTTCATCCTGTCATGTAAAAGTCGCGAGCCTTGACTCGCGCAAACTATCTTACTACCATCTCATGTACAAGACTGGCACAAGCTATTTAACTACAACTCTATGTGCAAGCAGCGAACCTCGATTCATGCAAACCACTTCTCGTCAATCATTGCAACCCAAAAGACCACCTCGCCTCAGCGTTGCTTGGGCATCTTGCCTCAACGTTGCTTGGGCACCTCGCCTCAGTGTTGCTTGGGCATCTTGCCTCAACGTTGCTTGGGAACCTCGCCTCAGCGTTGCTTCGGCACATTGCCTCAACGTTGCTTGGGCACCGTAGGGGCCTGCCCCCCTTACGGCAAAGCCGCGGGCCAGACTCGTGCAAAAAGCCGCGAGCCAGACTCGTGCAAAAAGCCGCGAGCCAGACTCGTGCACCGTAGGGGCCTGCCCCCCTTACGGCAAAGCCGCGGGCCAGACCCGTGCAAAAAGTCGCGAGCCAGACTCGTGCAAAAAGCCGCGAGCCAGACTCGTGCACCGTAGGGGCCTGCCCTCCTTACGGCAAAGCCGCGCGCCAGACTCGTGCAAAAAGCCGCGAGCTCGAGTCCGCGCAAACTCATCTGTGACTTTGAAAATAATCAAACTATGCAGATGCCAACAACCAGACTAACAAGATCGTGCATATAACAAGTACAATAAATACAATCAAAGAGATACAACCATATCCGACAAACACGGCTACAAGCAGCTAAAGAAATCACTCCTCGTCGGGGCTATGATCCTCCTCCTCCGACAGGTCATCAAAGCCAAGGCCACTAACATCACAGCCCCGCTTCCGGGATACCATCCGAAGAGCCTTCGACGCTCCCTGTCGAAGGGCAAGCTCTCGAGAGTCCTCCAGATGAGGCTCCACCTCCTGAGTCCAGATCACGTCTCGGACCTCCTCAGAAATCAGGCAGCGGTCCCGCAGGTAATCAACCGACTCCAGGTACTCGGCCAAGCCAGCCGCCTTCAGCTCGGTCTCCCGCTCCACGGAAGAAAGGCGTGCTATCTCAGCTCGGCATTGCTCTAACTCGGAATCACGACACACAACGTCACCACGAGCTGCCTCCAAGGAGCGCGAGGCCTCCTCCAACGCCGCCTTCTCCGCACCAAGCTCGGACCTGGCCCTCTCCAGCTCACCCTGCACCTCCGAGACAATCTGTCTGAAGCGCAAAAAGTCGCGATCCCGCCGTCTCTCCGCCTCTTCAAGAGCGCTCCTCGCCTCCCGGAGCTCCCCCTGGATGACCATAAACCCATCCTTCAAGCTCACATAATGATAATTCCACGTATGCGCGATCGACGCATGGGCCTCCATCTACAAAAGGAAATAGATACGTTAGAGCCGCGACCTCAGAATGACGCTGTACGAAAGGAAGTAAAAATCCTGCTTACCGCCTGGCTCATGGCCTCCAAAGAGGAAGAGACCCTTTTCCCTTCCTACACCTTTCGAGCTGCAGCTCGCTCCGAGGAAGCCGGGGGGCAGAAGATCCCAGGACTTCGACCTCCTCATCAGCCGGCTCACCATTAGCTCCAGGCGCACAAGGAGCCGCCTCCTCCTAAGGAGCATCCTGTACCGATGAAGGAGCAAGATTGGGCTCCTCAACATCTTTAAACACCAATTTTCTCTTTCTATCTCGAACAAGGGGAGCAGCAGCAGCACGAGCAGCATCAACCGACAGCCCGCACAGAAGCAGGCGCTTCTCGTCCACGAACAGGGAAATACTGTGCAGAATGTTCCCCAGCTCTCGAGCATCTGAAAATTCGAGAACGGGAGAAAACTCCCGCTCATGTCCTTTAAGACGCCGGCAGCGATCCGGTAAAGAGTTCCACACCTCCGGTAGTCCCTCCGTGTTCCTAACGTAGCCAAATAAAGTATTCCCATGACGGCGGTCCACCCAGGTTTCGAACTCCAGCCATCTCTTGTTGCTGAAGACTTCAATACGACCTCCGAGATCAACCCGCACTTCACACCATTCCTTGAAAAGGCCAAAGGAGAACTTCGCACCATGCTCTCGGAAAAAGGCGATCAACCCCATTATCCGCACCGTTCCCTGAGGCGTAAACTGTGACACTGGGACGCCGCAAAATTTCAGGATCTCGGTCACCTCCTCGCACGCCGGAAGACGAAAGCCGCTCCGAAGCGATGACTCGCAAAGGGTCATCCAACCCCGAGGCGGATTCTGTACTCGCTCTTCGGGACCTGGGATCCGAATCTCCAATCCGGGGGGCAGGTTGAAACGCTTCCTCCATATGGCAACATGATCAAGAGTAAGACTCGAACCCAGTCGCATTGGGCGACTTTGCCCGCCATGCCGAGAAGTCTGCAAGACAAAGAAGAAAGCATCAGTGCGAACCTCAGAAAGTATAAAGGGGGTCCATCCTCAAGACTAACCACTGCGCAAGCACACGACGGACCCCGCAAAAGCAGCTCACGCAAGCACCCACACGGCAGCCTACGCGGCAGCCCACGCGCAACCGCGCTGTCGCCGCGCGACAGCCCGCACGCGGGCATCCCGCCGCACGCGCCCGCGCGGGCAAAGCCCGCGCGCGCGCATCCCGCCGTGCCCGCGCCCGCACTGTCACCGCGCGGCAGCGCGCGCTGTAGCCGCGCGACAGCCCGCATGCGGGAATCCCGTCGCGCACACCCGCGCGGGCCAAGCCCGTGCGCGCATCCCGCCGCGCGCGCACCCTTTCGCGCGAGCATGCGCGGCTTCGGCCCGCGCGCGAGCCTCCCCGCGCGAGCGCGCGACAGCCCGCGCATGCGAGCGCCGCCCGTTCCCTCCGTGCGACTCCCCGCGCCTCTAGTACGCCCGTCCACCCGCCTTTATGGAAATTGGACCTTTCACCCTTGTTGCGGCTTCTTCACGCCCTCGGTAGACCGGTTTCGAATCGGTCCGTCTTAGCCCGGGCGGTCGAGCGCGCACACAGTCAGAATGTTGCAGAGAGTAAATGCTGAAAATTGTACACGCAGATCTTTAGCGTGGAAAACCCTCCAAAGGGTAAAAAACCACGTGGCCAGGGCGGTGCTGGCCGAAATCCACTATGTTAGGCTATTACAGTGCTTTCTTAGAGAATGCGAGGGCGACAGGCCGCGCCTCGTTACAATTGTGGGAGAGAGAGAGAAAGAACTCCGTGGGTGACAGGCCACCACTTAGGAGTTGAGCGCCTTGCTGCGCGTCTGGTGCGGCGGCGCACTTGCTGGGTAGGCACTTCACGGAGCACCTCGACTTTGCTGTTCGGGTTCGGGACGCTCGCCTTGAATGGCGCAGCACTTCTTCTCAGGCGAGAGGCGTTCGCAGGAGGAACCTGTCAGTTAGTAAAAACGAAGTGGCGGAGTGGCGGAATGTAGAGAGAGAAGCTCTGAGGAGAGGAGGAAATGAAGAGAGAGAGAGAGTCAGGGAGAGAATGAGATCGGATCCAAATGAAGACCCTTGAAGGTCTATTTATAGGCTTGGCGAGGGGCGGTCCGATAATTGCACCGAATAACCACCGGCTCGACCAATAGGAT
Source organism: Dactylorhiza incarnata (assembly GCA_033032865.1). Lineage (NCBI taxonomy): Eukaryota > Viridiplantae > Streptophyta > Magnoliopsida > Asparagales > Orchidaceae > Dactylorhiza > Dactylorhiza incarnata. Next base: position 2,548,510 of record JAWHQI010000205.1, on the reverse strand, counting down.
CGCACGGATCGAGGCACACGGATCACCACTTTCAAGATAACGCCGAATATGCCCCTGGGCCTAAATTGAACCTGACCTGCATGGAGCCGACCCGGAAGGTCTAGCGGGGGTGGTTACTCCCCGCAACTACCCCAACCTCCCACTAAGTGGGCGGTTTTGGGGGGCGGCCGGCCCCCGGAGGCGGCCGGCCCCCGGAGGCGGCCGGAAAGGGGGAGGCCGGCCTCCCTTGTGAGGGGAGGCCGGCGGCGGCCAAGGGAGGAGGCCGGCCTCCCTTGCGAGGGGAGGCCGGCGGCGGCCGAAGGAGGAGGCCGACCTCCCTTGCGAGGGGAGGCCGGCGGCGGCCGAGGGAGAAGGCCGGCCTCCCTTGTGAGGGGAGGCCGGCGACGGCCGAAGGAGGAGGCCGGCCTCCCTTGCGAGGGGAGGCCGTCGGAGGCCGAGGGAGAAGGCCGGCCTCCCTTGTGAGGGGAGGCCGGCGGCGGCCGAAGGAGGAGGCCGGCCTCCCTTGCGAGGGGAGGCCGGCGGCGGCCGAGGGAGAAGGCCGGCCTCCCTTGTGAGGGGAGGCCGGCGGCGGCCGAAGGAGGAGGCCGGCCTCCCTTGCGAGGGGAGGCCGGCGGAGGCCGAGGGAGAAGGCCGGCCTACCTTGTGAGGGTAGGCCGACGGCGGCCGAAGGAGGAGGCCAGCCTCCCTTGCGAGGGGAGGTCGGCGGAGGCCGAGGGTGGAGGCCGGCCTCCCTTGCGAGGGGAGGTCGGCGGTGGCCGAGGGAGGAGGCCGGCCTCCCTTGCGAGGGGAGGCCGGCGGAGGCCGAGGGTGGAGGCCGGCCTCCCTTGCGAGGGGAGGTCGGCGGTGGCCGAGGGAGGAGGCCGGCCTCCCTTGCGAGGGGAGGCCGGCGGAGGCCGAGGGTGGAGGCCGGCCTCCCTTGCGAGGGGAGGCCAGCGGCGGCCGAGGGTGGAGGCCGGCCTCCCTTGTGAGGGGAGTCCGGCGGCGGCCGAAGGAGGAGGCTGGCCTCCCTTGCGAGGGGAGGCCCGCGGCGGCCGAGGGAGAAGTCCGGCCTCCCTTGCGAGGGGAGGCCGGCGGCGGCCGAGGGAGGAGGTCGGCCTCCCTTGCGAGGGGAGGCCGGCGGAGGCCAAGGGAGAAGGCCGGCATCCCTTGCGAGGGGAGGCCGGCGGCGGTCGGGAGCGGTTGCGATCCCGCGCGGGGCGGTTGGGATCGCGCGCGAGGTGGTTCCGGATCGTTGTGCGGCGGTTTGGATCCGTCGCGTGGTAGTGGGATCCGGTGTGGGGGAGTTGGATCCGGTGTGCGGTGGTTATGGTTTTTCCTATAAATAAAGGGGAACCCATCATTTGCCCCCCAAATCCTTTGCTTGGAGCGCACGGAGAGTGATAGGATTTTTCCTCTGTGAATTGTATTCGTGAGCGATGGCCGGAGCGAATTCGGGCGTGCAGGTTGGTGGTGATGACGGTGGTGCCAAGGTGAGCATGAGGGTGAAAGGTATAATTTCCATAAAGGCGGCTGGACGGGCGTACTAGAGGCGCGGGGAGTCGCGCGTAGGGAACGGGCGGCGCTCGCATGCGCGGGCTGTCGCGCGATCGCGCGGGCTGTCGCGCGCTCGCGCGGGGAGGCTCGCGCGGGGGACGAACCCGCGCATGCTCGCGCGAAAGGGTGCGCGCGCGGCGGGATGCGCGCGCGGGCTTGGCCCGCGCGGGCGCGCGCGACGGGATGCCCGCGTGTGGGTTGTCGCGCGGCGACAGCGCGCGCTGCCGCGCGGCGACAGTGCGGGCGCGGGCACGGCGGGATGCGCGCGTGCGGGATTTGCCCGCGCGGGCGCGCGCGGCGGGATGCCCGCGTGCGGGCTGTCGCGCGGGCTGTCGCGCGGGCTGTCACACGGCGACAGCGCGCGCTGCCGCGCGGCGACAGTGCGGGCGCGCGCGCGCGGGCTGCCGCGCGGCGACAGCGCGGGTGCGCGTGGTCTGCCGCATAGGCTGTCGTGTGGGTGCTTGCGTGAGCTACTTTTGCGGGGTCTGTCGTGTGCTTGCGCGGTGGTTAGTCTTGCGGATGGACCCCCTTTATACTTTCTGAGGTTCGCACTGATGCTTTCTTCTGTCTTGCAGACTTCTCGGCGTGGCGGGCAAAGTCGCCCAATGTGACTGGGTTCGAGTCTTACTCTTGATCATGTTGCCATATGGAGGAAGCGTTTCAACCTGCCCCCCGGATTGGAGATTCGGATCCCAGGTCCCGAAGAGCGAGTACAGAATCCGCCTCGGGGTTGGATGACCCTTTGCGAGTCATCGCTTCGGAGCGGCTTTCGTCTTCCGGCGTGCGAGGAGGTGACCGAGATCCTGAAATTTTGTGGCGTCCCAGTGTCACTGTTTACGCCTCAGGGAACGGTGCGGATAATGGGGTTGATCGCCTTTTTCCGAGAGCATGGTGCGAAGTTCTCCTTGGGCCTTTTCAAGGAATGGTGTGAAGTGCGGGTTAATCTCGGAGGTCGTATTGAAGTCTTCAGCAACAAGAGATGGCTGGAGTTCGAAACCCGGGTGGACCGCCGTCACGGGAATACTTTATTTGGCTACGTTAGGAACACGGAGGGACTACCGGAGGTGTGGAACTCTTTACCGGATCGCTGCCGGCTTCTTAAAGGACATGAGCGGGAGTTTTCTCCCGTTCTCGGATTTTCAGATGCTCGAGAGCTGGGGAACATTCTGCACAGTATTTCCCTGTTCGTGGATGAGAAGCGCCTGCTTCTGTGCGGGCTATCGGTTGACGCTGGTCGTGCTGCTGCTGCTCCCCTTGTTCGAGATAGAAAGAGAAAATTGGTGTTTAAAGATGTTGAGGAGCCCAATCTTGCTCCTTCATCGGTACAGGATGCTCCTCAGGAGGAGGCGGCTCCTTGTGCGCCTGGAGCTAATGGTGAGCCGGCTGATGAGGAGGTCGAAGTCCTGGGATCTTCTGCCCCCCCCCCCCCCCCGGCTTCCTCGGAGCGAGCTGCAGCTCGAAAGGTGCGGAAGGGAAAATGGTCTCTTCCTCTTTGGAGGCCATGAGCCAGGCGGTAAGCAGGATTTCTACTTCCTTTCGTACAGCGTTATTCTGAGGTCGCGGCTCTGACTTATCTATTTCCTTTTGTAGATGGAGGCCCAGGCGTCGATCGCGCATACGTGGAATGATCATTATGTGAGCTTGAAGGATGGGTTTATGGCCGTCCAGGGCGAGCTCCGGGAGGCGAGGAGCGCTCTTGCAGAGCCGGAGAGACGGCGGGATCGCGACTTTTCGCGCTTCAGACAGATTGGCTCGGAGGTGCAGGGTGAGCTGGAGAGGGCCAGGTCCGAGCTTGGTGCGGAGAAGGCGGCGTTGGAGGAGGCCTCGCGCTCCTTGGAGGCAGCTCGTGGTGACGTTGTGTGTCGTGATTCCGAGTTAGAGCAATGCCGAGCTGAGATAGCACGCCTTTCTTCCGTGGAGCGGGAGACCGAGCTGAAGGCGGCTGGCTTGGCCGAGTACCTGGAGTCGGTTAATTACCTGCGGGACCGCTGCCTGATTTCTGAGGAGGTCCGAGACGTGATCTGGACTCAGGAGGTGGAGCCTCATCTGGAGGACTCTCGAGAGCTTGCCCTTCGACAGGGAGCGTCGAAGGCTCTTCGGATGGTATCCCGGAAGCGGGGCTGTGATGTTAGTGGCCTTGGCTTTGATGACCTGTCGGAGGAGGAGGATCATAGCCCCGACGAGGAGTGATTTCTTTAGCTGCTTGTAGCCGTGTTTGTCGGATATGGTTGTATCTCTTTGATTGTATTTATCGTACTTGTTATCTGCACGATCTTGTTAGTCTGGTTGTTGGCATCTGCATAGTTTGATTATTTTCAAAGTCACAGATGATTTTGCGCGGACTCGAGCTCGCGGTTTTTATGAAATAGGTGCACGGGTCTGGCCCGCGGCTTTTTGCACGAGTCTGGCCCGCGGCTTTTTACACGAGTCTGGCTCGCGGCTTTGCCGTAAGGGGGGCAAGCCCCTACGGTGCACGAGTCTGGCTCGCGGCTTTTTGCACGAGTCTGGCTCGCGGCTTTGCCGTAAGGGGGGCAGGCTCCTACGGTGCACGAGTCTGGCTCGCGGCTTTTTGCACGAGTCTAGCTCGCGGCTTTTTGCACGGGTCTGGCCCGCGGCTTTGCCGTAAGGGGGGCAGGCCCCTACGGTGCACGAGTCTGGCTCGCGGCTTTTTGCACGAGTCTGGCTCGCGGCTTTTTGCACGAGTCTGGCTCGCGGCTTTTTGCACGGGTCTGGCCCGCGGCTTTGCCGTAAGGGGGGCAGGCCCCTACGGTGCACGAGTCTGGCTCGCGGCTTTTTGCACGAGTCTGGCTCGCGGATTTTTGCACGAGTCTGGCTCGCGGCTTTTTGCACGGGTCTGGCCCGCGGTTTTGCCGTAAGGGGGGCAGGCCCCTACGGTGCACGAGTCTGGCTCGCGGCTTTTTGCACGAGTCTGGCTCGCGGCTTTTTGCACGAGTCTGGCCCGCGGCTTTGCCGTAAGGGGGGCAGGCCCCTACGGTGCCCAAGCAACGTTGAGGCAATGTGCCGAAGCAACGCTGAGGCGAGGTGCCCAAGCAACGTTGAGGCAAGATGCCCAAGCAACGCTGAGGCGAGGTGGTCTTTTGGGTTGCAATGATTGACGAGAAGTGGTTTGCATGAATCGAGGTTCGCTGTTTGCACATAGAGTTGTAGTTAAATAGCTTGTGCCAGTCTTGTACATGAGATGGTAGTAAGATAGTTTGCGCGAGTCAAGGCTCGCGACTTTTACATGACAGGATGAAATAAAATCATTGATAAAAGCGGCGCAGATTCTGCGCGTTCCAGGTGCGTGGGAGGGTCTTTCCTTCCGCCGTTCTGAGCTTGAAGGTTCCAGGTTTCACTGTCGCGGTGACCACATAAGGTCCTTCCCATGCTGGCGAGAGTTTGTCTTTCTGCGGACCTTTCCCGGCTGCTTCAATGCTGCGCAAGACGAGATCTCCGACGTTGATTGGTCTGGGCTTCACCCTTCTGTCGTAGAGCCGGGCCACACGCCTTTGGTAGACTGCAATGCGCTGGGCGGCGTGGTCTCGAGTTTCGGAGATTAAGTCGAGATTTTGGCGGAGCAGTTCGTCATTTTTGCTGGGATCGAAAGTCAGCACCCGGATGCTTGGTACTCCGATGTCGACGGGGATGACGGCTTCGGTCCCGTAGCAGATACTGTGCGGGGTCTCTCCTGTTGGAGTCCTCTCCGTCGTGCGGTATGCCCATAGTACATTTGGGAGCGCATCCACCCATTGCCCCCCGGCTTCTTCAAGACGCGTCCTTAGCCCTTTGAGGATGGTGCGGTTGGTGACTTCTACCTGCCCATTCGTCTGCGGGTGTGCTACGGCGGTGTGGCGGAGGTTGATCTTTAGGTCATCGCACATTTTGGTAAATGATCTCCCAGTAAACTGGGTGCCATTGTCGGCGATGATTGCTGCTGGGATCCTGAAGCGGCAGATAATGTTCTTCCAGACGAATTGCTTAGCATTCTCCTCCGTGATCTTTGCCAGGGGTTCGGCTTCCACCCACTTGGTGAAGTAGTCAATTGCGAGGATGATGAATTTTCTCTGCCCTGATGCCAGTGGTAGGGGGCCGAGGAGATCAATCCCCCACTGTGCAAAGGGCCATGCACTCTGGAGCGCAGTGAGGGCAACTGGGGGCTGGTGAGGTACATTTGCATAAAGCTGACAGCTCCTGCACTTCTGAACGAGCTCTGCCGCGTCTTTCTTCATCGTTGGCCAATAGAAACCTTGGCGCAAGATTTTCTGGGCCAGGGCCTTTCCTCCCAGGTGCTCTCCGCAGATCCCTCCGTGCACCTCTCTTAAGGCGTAGTCCGCTTCGCTGGCCGGTAAGCACTTTAGGTAGGGCCCTGAGAATGCCCGCTTGTAGAGTTCCCCATCTATGATGGTGAACGATGATGCTCGCATTCGTAATTTGCATGCCTCTAAGCGATCCTCGGCGAGGTGCCCCTGCTCGAGGTAAGCTCGCAGAGGGGTTATCCAGGATGGCTCTTCTTCGTTGATGGATGCGATCTCCCATGGCCCTGGGACACTCGGAGCCATGATCTCTTCCACTCGGCGTCTTCGTGACTGATAGCTGGAGGGTGAAGTTGCCAACTTAGAGAGCGCGTCCGCTCTAGAATTCTGCTCCCGGGGCACGTGCAGGATTTGGTACGACGGGATCTTCTGAAGGAGTGACTTTACGCATGTGAGGTAATGCGCCATCTGGTCACTTTTGGCCTCATAATCTCCCTCAACTTGCGAGACTACAAGCTGGGAGTCGGCGTGAATTGTCAAGCTCTCTACCTTACAATCGATGGCGAGCCGGAGGCCAGCGATCAGAGCCTCGTATTCCGCGACGTTGTTGGTTGCTGGGAACTTCAGCCTGAGACCGTATTCCAGAGTGATCTCGTCGGGGCTTATGAGGAGCAGTCCTGCTCCAGCTCCCTCAGCTCCTGAAGCGCCGTCGACGTAGAGAGTCCAACGGGGTGTGGTAACATCTTTGACAGAAGTTGCTTCGGATGGGATGGTATTTTCTACAACAAAGTCAGCGAGCACTTGTGACTTGATGTCCGGTCGGGGCAAGAATTGGATGTCGAATTCGCCGAGTTCTACCGCCCACTTTACAAGTCTCCCCGAGACTTCCGGCTTTTGGAGGATTGCTCGCAGCGGGAGCTGAGTTAGTACTTTCACAGTGTGTGCCTGGAAATAGGGTCGAAACTTTCGCGCCGAGAAGACGAGTGCTAAGGCCGTTTTTTCTGCTGCCGGATACCTGGTTTCGGTATCGGTGAGGACCTTGCTGAGGTAGTAGATCGGCCTTTGCACCCCTCCTTCATCCTTCACAAGAACTGAACTGAGGGACGTATGTGAAACTGCGAGGTACAAGAACAGGGTCTCCCCGGGGACTGGCTTTGAGAGAAGCGGTGGCGAGGCCAGGTACTGTTTGAGGAGTTCGAAAGCCGTCTGGCACTCGTCCGTCCACTGGAATCCAGTGTGGCGCGCTCCCCGGAGGACTTAGAAGAAAGGGAGGTACTTGTCCCCCGTCCTTGACAGGAAGCGGGACAGTGCGGCGATCCTCCCATTCAGGCGTTGTACTTCCTTGATTGAGCGAGGCGGCGACATGTCCTCCAACGCCTTGATCTTCTCAGGGTTGGCCTCGATTCCCCGATGGGTTACCATGAAACCTAAGAACTTCCCCGCCGTCACACCAAACGCGCATTTGCTGGGGTTGAGCCGCATCTGGAAGCGACGAAGAAGCTGAAAGCACTTTCCCAAGTCTTTCAAATGGTCGCGACGGTGGACGCTCTTCACTAGCATGTCATCCACATATACCTCCATCGTCTCCCCGATGAGGTCTTTGAAGACTTTATTCATCAGTCTTTGGTATGTTGCTCCGGCGTTTTTAAGGCCGAATGGCATCACTTTGTAGCAGTAGACTCCTTTATCGGTGCGGAAGGCGGTGTGCTCTTTGTCCGCGGGATTCATTCTTATTTGGTTGTAGCCTGAGTATGCATCCATGAAGCTGAGCAGCTCGTGGCCGGCCGTTGCGTCGAGAAGCTGGTCGATCCTCGGAAGAGGAAAATTGTCTTTCGGGCACGCCTGGTTCAGGTTGCTGTAGTCAACGCACATCCGCCACTTTCCGGACGCCTTTTTTACCATCACCACGTTTGCGAGCCACGTGGGATAATCTGCCTCGCGGATGAACCGTGCCTCCAGGAGCTTTGTTACTTCTTCTTCGATTGCCTTTACTCGCTCAGGGGCGAAGTTCCTCTTCTTTTGGATTACGGGCCTGCAGGCGGGGTTAATGTTTAATGAGTGAAAAATGATTTCAGGATCTACCCCAGGCATGTCCTCCGGGCTCCAAGCGAAAATGTCCTCATTCTATTGCAGGAAGGTTGTAATCCTTTCTCGTTCTTCTGGCGTCAAAAGGGACCCGACCTGGACAGTCTGGGTTTGATCCTGCTGGGAGAGCGGCACTTTCACTACTCCTTCAACGGGTGCTCCTCGCTGAAGAGTGGCTTCATCGCGTAGGTCGAAGTTGTCGATGTTGAGAGCCGTCGCTCTTGCCGGTTGAGCTTGCTTCAGGTAACAGGTCCTGGCTGCCTCCTGGTTTCCACGAACGACCCCGACTACGGCGGCGGTCGGAAACTTCATGGCTAAATGTGGGATTGATGGGACGAATCTGAAGACGGATTGGAGTGGTCTTCCGAAAATCGCGTTGTAGGCGGAGCTTGACTCCACGACCACGAACTGGATGTTGTGGGTTATCTGCCTTGGGAATTCGCCGAGCGTTACCGGAAGGGTGATCATGCCCTGAACCGGGACGGGGCGATTATCAAAGCCGTAGACGGGCCCCGCTGCTGGGCTAAGGTGCTCCTTGGTGAGCTTCATGTTCTGCAGGGTGGAGATGAACAGGACGTCGACTGAGCTCCCGTTGTCGACCAGTATCCTTTTGACGTTGAAACAGGGATCCCCGATCCCGGCGCTGATCACGAGTGGGTCTTGGTGTGGCAGCCGTAACCCCTCGAGGTCTTCGTGGCCTCTCTCTGGCCTAGCGATGGAAAGAATTTGCGCGGCGAGATTAGGAGACCCAGCTATAGTCTCGACTTGCCCTACCATTGGCATTCCAGCTGCTGCGCCGTTAGGTGCAGGAGGTTGAACTCTGGGCTGCCTGGGTTGCTGTGGTTGGTTTGGAAGCTGGCCTTGCAGGAACCTTCCAAGGAGTCCTTGCCTGACGAGGCGCTCGATTTCCTCCTTTAACCTGGCGCATTCTTCGGTCGTGTGCCCAGCTCCTCTATGGAATTCACAGTACTTTGAGTGGTCGGTTCTTTCATTCTGATTTAGCGGCCTCGGCCTACGGAATGCCGGATTTTCTTGAATGGCGTAGAGCACGTTGGTTCGCGACGTGTTGAGGGGAGTGTAATTCGGCGGTGGCCTGGGACCCTGATCCCTTCGGAGATCCCGGCCGCGATTAGGGTTCTGGCGCTCTTCCGCACGCCGCTCCTCCTGCCTTCTGGGAGATCGCTCCGACCCCTTCTTCCTCTTCAGACTTCCTTCGAACTGTTGTCGGTGTGCTTCAATGGCTTCATCCACTGCTATCTGTGCTTCCACTCGATGTACGAGGTCCGGATAATTTGGAACCGTCTCTCTCATTAGAGCGGAATAGAAGCCGCTTGGGCGGAGTCCTCCCAGAAAGACACCATGCAGAAGCTCGGAGTCGACCCCTGGGATCTGCCGCGCCTCAGTAGTGAAGCGACGGAAGAAGTCTTTAAGGGTCTCGCCCTCGCTCTGGCGGATCCCCGAAAGATGAGAGGGATCTCGGACGATTCTTCGGTTGGCGACGAACTGATCTGTGAACAGTCGGGATAGCTCAGTGAAGTTGCTGATGGATCCTTCTCGCAGGGAGTGAAACCAGGTGCGAGCTTGCCCCTTGAGTGTTGCCGAGAACACTTGACAGAGGAGCTGATCGGCAGCGTTGTAGATCCTCACGATGGTGGTGAAATGGTTGATGTGCTCCAGCGGATCCTCCGTCCCGTCGAACGACTCGATGCTAGGAAGCCTGAAACCGTGCAGAACCAGATGGACCAGGAGTTGCTGCTCCAAAGGGGATCCGTGATGCAGAGGACGGCGGGCAAAGAAGCCCCGACGTCCGACTTGTCCATATTCTTCAGCAATCACATCGCGGATCTCCTCGCGAGTGGGTCCTCTTATGGCTTGGTCGTTCCCTGCCCCTGGCTAATGGCGTGGGGGTTCTCTCCCAGCGTCTCTGGTAGGACGGGCCGGACGCGCAGAGCTGGCTGTTGGATCGTATGACGCCCTTAGAGGGGGGGGGGGGGGGTGAATAAGGGTGTGTCTAAAAATTAATTTTTGACTTAGTAATTTTTGAAAGAGAATTTACTTTACTAAAAAATTAGTTATAAATACTTTCAAACCAATGCAATTTTAGTATTAAATCAAAACAAAAATTTCCAAGATAAAGATTATGCCACAGAATATGTAATTAAAGAAAAAGACATAATTATATTAATCATGAAATTTGAGTACAATAAAAATGATCTTAACAATGCTTAAGATCAAGGCACAAATAAGTTAATAAGAAATTCTACAATTTTGGTTTACCAATCCTTCTCCCAAGGATCGGAAGGCTATCGCTAGTCTCTCCCAAGACCAAGCCCAAGCCTATCCTCTAGATCTTCCCAAGATCTAGACGTAGCACACAAGGCCACGATTTCCCACCAAGCCACGCAAGGACTTGGACGCTCCACACAAGGAAACGATTTTCCCCTAAGCCACGCAAGGACTTAGACGCCGCACGCAAGACGACGATTTCTCTACCAACGATTACAAAATGAAAAGTGAATGAATGAAAATACAATAAGAAAAACCCCCTTTAGAATTTCTGGACCAAAACAGCGAAGAGCCCTTGAGAAAGTCTCCTTGGAATGCGTGTACAATCTTCGGCTTCGCTCTCTCTTTTCTTCTTCAATGATGGGGATTTTTGTTCTCTGGAGCTCTCTGGACGATAATACTCAGGAAGGAGGCTTAGAAATCTGAAGAACTGAATTCCACGAAGTTTTGAGCCCTTTTAATAAAAAGGAGCTGTCGCCGTCCGATAGCTTCTGTCGCCGAAATCCGATAGCTCCAGAGGCTGCCACGTGTCCCACTAAAACGAAGTTTCTGCGTCGTGTTGAGGTCGTGGTTGAGACGTGGGCTGTCAGATATCCGATAGCACTGTCGGATATCCGATAGCCAAGGTAACCGCTGCACGTTCTGGCATTATCGGAAGATCGTGGGCTGTCGCCATCCGATAGCGATATCGGAAATCCGATAGCTCCTAACCACTGTGTGATAACTGATGTACGTCCTGGCGTTATTGGCAGATCATGGGCTGTCGGAAATCCGATAGCGATATCGGAAATCCGATAGCTCCAAACCGTTGCGCAGGGATTAAATAAACGAGCTGTCGGAAATCCGATAGCACTGTCGGAAATCCGATAGCTCAAATTTCTGGAAAATGTCATTTTGCTCCAATTGAAATCATGTTATTCTAGCACCTGTTATCTGCACACCATTAATCAAAAATAGGATCAAATACATTCGGGATTTGTTATTCTCAAACCGGACGAGTGTGGAACGCATGCTCCAACAATCTCCCCCTTTTGATAATAACAAATCCTTATAAAAAGAAATCGAATAAATCCTATTGAGATAGTGAAAAATACTTATGTGTGTACAAGTGTTGTGAGCTTAAGATCTCCATGATCTTCCCCTTAATATGATCTCCCCCTTAATATAGTCCCGCCTAAAAACATTCTCCCCCTACATATAAACTCCCCCTACTCCCCCTACATATATGCTTACTAAATTAATTTAGTAGTGTTAAGGGATTTAATTGATTTAATTGATTTCTTATTATCTTCTCCCCCTTTGATATTAGCAAAAGATGAAAATAGAGATGAGAGACTAGGAAAAGAGTATTACAGAGATATGTTAGTCATGGAGAAAGAATATATGACAAGTTGGAGTACACTAGCGGAAGCTTTGTAAGTGATATGATAATGAGATAGGTAATCTTGGAGAGGAATCTAAGCATTCTAGTAATGTGTTATAATGTATAGAATCAAATAAACTTAACCATGATGAGATTCAATTTTAAGGATCATAGAGAGACACAGGGCAATATAGAAAAGTGAATCGTTTCGGTCCAATTCTCATAAGAAGAAATTTTATAAATAACAATGAAGTGTAGTAGTGATACTTTGAGAAAGAATACATATGAATATATGTAAAATATACATGATCATGAAATTGGTAAACATAACATAAATATACATAAAGCCCATACTTCTGAACCAGAAACTTTGCAAATATACATAAAAGGACCATTTTGTTTTTGCAAGACACTTTACAATTCTTTCCAAGGTGCTTAACCTCACAATGCTCATTAAGACTTATCAGGAGGCTAAGTAGTGCTTGGTGGATGATCCTTGTCAATTTTTATTTATTTCTTTCAACATTTTGGGCAAAAAGAATGTTTTGCATTTGAATTTTCCTCCCATTTTTTTGAGGATTTATAGATTTTAAGGATCTCCGAATTCACTTGCATGCCATAAATGGTAAAAGTTGAATAAGTGCAAAGTATCATAGGTGAATGTGACATTTATGAAATGTATTTTGTTATGTTCGATCAATCATGATGTATGTATAGAATAAATTGTATTAATATGTATTATCAAAGTAAGTGTTTGTGATTGCTCATTGTTATAGATAAAAGATTTCTTATACTTAGAGGCATGCGAAAACAATTCTTAATAACGATATGAAAGTGTCATCACAATGATATGATAAGATTGAACATCATAAGCATGTGTTAAGCTATTGTTATGAATAATAACACATTAAGAATACTTTATGCAAGATACCAAAATTCTCATATTAACAGGTATAGAAACAGGGAATGAACCAACTAGTGAGGAAAAAACAAATCAATTTTTGGGAGCTGTCGGATTTCCGATAGCTAGCTATCGCCATCCGACAGCTCAGAAAGTATAAAAAGACGTGTTTCGTCTTTTGACCGACACTTCTCTTCAGTTTTGGGAGAAATTTCGAGATCTAGAGCTCCAGGTGCCAGAAATCTTCAGATCTAAGGTGAGATTTGTGTTTTTTTTAAGTTTTGGTTAAAATTTCTCCATTAGTTTTGTGATTTTCATATTTCTCTTGAATTTCATGGAGTATTTTGAAGATAAACTGTATAAGGGTTAGTAGATCTAGATATTTTAGATCTTTGGTTGTAGAAGAGATGTGGATCTTGTCTTTTGTGAGAGAAATTAGTATTTTTGTTGTATTTGTGTTTTGAAACAAGATTTTCCCTTTGTTGTTGTTGTTTTTGTGTTTATCTAGATGTTGATGGGTTCAGCTTTAGAGGAATAATGACGATGAACAACAAAAATGAAGTGGTAGAGGAAGAAGATGATGAATAGTGTTTTGCACCAAAGTTTTGATTTTTCAAAAATATTAGAAATGTTGAAGATTTGTTGCTGTGTGAAAAGTGTTTAGATTATGGGATAGGAAGATTGTTGTAAAATGAAAATTTTCGGCACAAAAAAAAAAAATTTTAGCTGTCGGATTTCCGATAGGTGGTATCGGAAATCCGACAGTGCCAGAATTGTTCCCCATATTTTTTTAAAAAAAATTTTGTTATGTCTGATGCAGATATGTTTTCAAGTTGGAGATCAAGAAGAGGTCAATCAGGAGACGCCCATTCTTCGTATCAAAGTTTCCCGGCCATTGAAAAAGCACAAATAGGAATTTCAAAGATCGTGGAATTTGATCTCCCTAGGCATGAACGAGTTTATTTTTTGCTTGCTGAGGCAGGTATACTCTCAGTTATTATCCAAGATATTTTCTCTTCAGTGTTAGTCCGAGAATTTTATAATCATTTGGAGGATCCTGCATATACCAATTTGAATGGAGGAGTAAGATCCAAAATTCAAGGGCAATATGTGGAGATCACTCCTTTTGATTTAAGAAGTGAGTTTGGTCTAATGAAAAGTGAGAATATCTTGGATATTGTGGAAAACTATAGACTTGAGAGAGATTGAACATTAATGAACATGTCATTGCATGGAAATTCCATCAAAAATCTCATATCCACTTTGACGACATTGACAGACGATGCTCGTCTTGTGCAAGATATACTAAGGCATACGATTATGTTTAAGTCCGGTGATACTCACAGTATTACGGCTCAACTTAGTCTTGTGACGTATTATATAGTGGAGAATGAGTTATTTGATGTGGCCGATCTCCTCTTATCTATGATGCGATATACATACCGCCTCAAAAATCCGGATTGGAAAAAGGCACACACTCTCCCTTTGGGTGCGATTATCCAACGTATCCTATACAAGAAATACTCTTGGATAGATCAAAATTTTTATCTTGGAGATTGTTGCCCGGAGATATATCAAACGGCGGATATTAAGGGTAAGAAAAGTCAATGAAAGCCGCCGACTATGGAAATGAGAGAGCCTCCAATAGCACGTGGAGGGTCTATGCGGTAGGCACTCGACTCGTTCCAAACTAAGTTGGATAAACATATAGACGACTTCCAAGAACATAGGAGGTCATTTGAAGAACATAAGGTGGAGGTGAAAAAAGATCGGACCCGAATGCAGAAATTTATGAAGTTCCTTGTGAAAGGACTTAAATTAAAGCCTACGCCTGCGGAAGCCGCGGAATGGGAGATGCCTTCAGAGGAGGAGCCTCGTCGGCAATCCGTCAGTCATGGTCGACGGAGGAAGACAGTCATGAGGAGATCAGATTTTGACATTCCTGAAAGCAGTGGGGCTGGTAGTCGGAATGAGGAGGAGTCGGATTGAAACAGAGTTCTGGAGGATATCGCCATCCGACAGCTCACTGTCGCCATCCGACAGCTCCAATGCTCAGATTTCTTTCTAATTTTCTGCATTTCTATTATCAGACATTATGATTAAATTGTTGTAATAATTTTGACTATGTGAACATGTTTGATTTGGTGAATGTCTATTTTAAGAGATTGTTTTTCTTTTTGATATGTATAAGTCTTTTGTGATTTTTTTTATTAAAATTTTATAGGTTCTAAGTAGTGATATATTCATTGTGAAATATCTAGGATTCCCAATTCTAGCCTAAGCATAGAAAAACGGGAATCCGGTAACGGTTTAGTGAATATATCTGCTAGTTGATTTTCCGTGCCTATAAAGTTGATTTTTATATTACCCTTCTTAATATGATCCCTTATAAAATGATGTCGGACATCTATATGCTTAGATCTAGAATGTAATACAGGATTGTTAGTTAAATCTATAGCACTTTTATTGTCACACTTTAATTCTACACTACTTTGTTGCATGCCAAAATCTTCTAATGTTTGTGACATCCAAAGAGCTTGGGCACAACAACTACCTAGTGCAATATATTCGGCCTCGGTAGTAGAGAGGGCAACAGAATTCTGTTTCCTACTCGACCATGAAATAAGTGAAGGGCCGATAAAGTGACAAGTGCCACTAGTGCTTTTCCTATCTAAAGAACATCCAGCATAATCGGAATCCGAAAAACCATGCAAAATAAAGGAATCATTATGAGGATACCATAATCCTAATTTTGATGTTCCAATGAGATATCTAAAAATACGTTTCACCGCTTTTAAATGTGACTCTTTAGGATTAGCTTGAAATCTAGCACATAAACAAACGGCAAACATAATATCAGGTCTAGATGCGGTTAAATACAATAAAGACCCTATCATACTTCTATAAAGGGTTTGTTCAATTGAAACACCACTTTCATCTTTTCCTAATTTTAGAGAAGTACTCATAGGAGTGTTTGCATGCTTAAGATTTTCAAATCCAAATCTTTTTAACATATCATGAATATATTTGGTTTGACATATAAAAATACCATCATGTTTTTGAGTAATTTGAAAACCTAGAAAATATGAAAGTTCTCCAACCATGTTCATTTCAAATTCATTTTTCATAATTTGAACTACTTCATTACACAACTCTTCATTAGTGGCTCCAAAAATAATATCATCTACATAAATTTGCAAAATAACTAAATCATGATCAATTTGCTTAATGAAGAGTGTAGAATCAGCACTTCCTATTTTATAATCGTGCTTTAACAAATATTGAGTTAATCGATCATACCAAGCACGAGGCGCTTGTTTTAATCCATAAAGCGCTTTATCTAATTTATAAACATAATTTGGATAATTCTCATTTATAAAGCCAGGGGGTTGTTCTACATAAACCTCTTCTTTTATATACCCGTTTAAAAAATGCGGTTTTGACATCCATTTGATATAATTTAAATCCTTTAAAACAAGCAAATACAAGAAATATCCTAACCGCTTCTAATCTTGCTACGGGTGCAAAAGTTTCATCAAAATCTACCCCTTCAATTTGTGCATAACCTTTTGCAACTAATCTGGCTTTATTTCTAACAATTCTAGATTCATTATCCATTTTATTTTTAAAAATCCACTTAACACCAACTACAGGACGATTTTTGGGTCGTTCTACAAGATTCCAAACCTTATTACGTTCAAATTGATTAAGTTCTTCATTCATAGCTACAAACCAAAATTCATCATTTAAAGCGGTGAAAACATCTTTTGGTTCTATTTCAGAAACAAAACAAAGGTTTGAAAATAAAACGTGTAGCGATGAACGAGTACTAACCCCTTTTTGTGGATCTCCAATGATAAGCTCCTTTGGATGATCCTTTGAGAATCTCAATTCACTTGTAGGCACATATCCTTCTCTTTCTTATTCTTCTCTATCTTCTTCTCCTCTTTCTTCTTCTCTTTCTTCTTCTCTTTCTTCTTCTTTTTCTTCTTCATTTTCTCCAAGTTCTTCATCATCATTCTCCACCGATGGAAGGGGTTCATCTTCTTTTCCTGTAATTTTTTTTTCTACACATGAAGCAAACTCATCAAACCTAACATGAATAGATTCTTCAACTATTTTATTTCTTTTATTAAAAATCCTATAAGCTTTACTACTTGAAGAATAACCAATAAAAATACCTTCATCACATTTTTCATCAAATTTTCCTAAGGAATCTTTAGAATTTAAAATAAAACATTTACAGCCAAAAACTTTGAAATAAGAAACATTTGGTTTTTTACTAAATATTAATTCATAAGGAGTTAATTTTAAAATAGGGCGAAGCATTACTCTATTAATTACATAACATGACGTGCTAACCGCTTCAGCCCAAAAAGATTTTGGTAATTTGAATTCAGATAACATTGTACGGGCTAACTCTTGAAGAGTTCTATTTTTCCTCTCCACTACACCATTTTGCTGTGGTGTGCGTGGAGCGGAAAATTCATGTTTAATTCCTAACTCCGTACAAAAAGAAATAAACTTTTCATTTTCAAATTCTCCTCCATGATCCGATCGTATGCGTTTAATTTTTAACTCAAGTTCATTTTGGATACGCAAACATAATTTTGAAAATTCTGAAAATGCATCGGATTTAGATGTTAGAAATAAAGTCCAACAAAAACGAGAATAATCATCAATCAATACAAATGTGTATTTCCTACCTCCTAAGCTAGAAATTCCAATTGGCCCAAATAAATCCATATGTATTAATTGAAGTGGCCTAGTGGTAGAAATAATGTTTTTACTTTTGAAAGATGATTTTGAAAATTTTCCTTTTTGGCAAGGCACACAAAGTGAAGAAGATAAATTTCCATTTAACAAAGGTAAACCTTTAATTAATTTATCTTTTGAAAGTTTTGTAATTAACTTGGCACTAGTATGTCCAAGTCGCCTATGCCATAAATCTAATTCATCATTTTTTGATAGAAAACATTTCAACGTAGAATTTGAAAAATCTAGAAATTTAATCATATAAACATTATGACATCTAGGTGCGGTGAAAGCAATTTCATTTGTTTTGGAATTAATAATTTTGCACAAATTTGTAGAAGATTCAAATAAAACATTTAAACCCTTATCACATAATTGACTAATAGAAATCAAATTATGCTTTAATCCTTCTACAAATAAAACGTTTGAAATTGAAAAATTTTCGTTACCCACAACACCGATGCCGATGATTTTTCCTTTTCCATTGTCACCGAATGTAACAACTCCTCCTTTCTTCATCTCTAGGCTAAGGAACTTCTCTTTATTTCCCGTCATGTGCTTTGAACAACCCGAGTCCAAGTACCACACGTCTTCTTTGTCCTTAGCCTGCCAACACACCTAGAAAGAAGAGGTGAGTAAAGATCTGGTTACCCAAGTGGTTCCACCCATAGTATAGGTAGAAGCCTTAGGCACCCAGATTTGCTTAATTTTAGTTTTTTCTTCCTTCCAGCAAGAGTCCGTAGTGTGACCAAATCTATTGCATTTGGCACATCTAATGTATTTAGAAGAGTATAACTTTTCTGGACTTTTACTGGATGAGGATGCAGTATTTGATAATTCATTAATTTTAAAATTTTTAAAAGTAATTTTTCTGAACTTTTCACTATCGCCGGCGACAGTGGTTGTAGCCGGGCGACAGCTTCCAGATGTGTATCCGAGCCCAAACCTTCCAGATCCATGGCATTGGTATCCTAAGATCATATCCAGTGATCTTCGGCCCATTCCAAAATTTTTCATGGCTAGTGTTAAGTCATGAATCTGGTTTCTCATTTTTGTATTTTCGGATACTAGATTTACGCATCTACGTTCAAAAGATTTCTTTCCCTCATGGACTTTGGAAATTGAAGATTTCAGATCTCTCTCTAAAATCTCATTCTTTTTAGTAAGTACTTTTATTGTAGAATGAGATTTGGAAAGAGATTCTTCAAGTTCACTAATTCTTCCCAAAAAGTGATCACACTCTTGGCAAGAAATATCTCTTTTTCCAATAGTCTTAATTTCATTTAACAATTTTTTTTTCTTTAAGTAAAATTCCATTTTCAGATTTAAGAAGATCATTATCTTTTAAACTTTTTTCAAAAAATTTGCAAGTCGTTAAAAATTCAGAATATAATTCATCATAGGTTGGAGGAGTTACCTCAGTGTCGCTTTGGACACTGCATTCGTCATCAGATATAACGATCTTTCCCATTAAGCATATGTTGGCCTCCTCTTCTTTACTTGAGTCTGAAATGCTTCCATCCTCAGAAGTAGTATCATCCCATGTTTCCGCCTTCAACACTTTCTTCGATCCTTTGTGCTTCTTTTCTTTAAGTTCTTTCAAGTACTTTGGACACTTGCTTTGGATGTGTCCTAACTTCTTGCAGTGATAGCACTCCGGTGGCAGTCTCTCTTCCTCCTCATCGCCTTCCTTTCCTTTTTTCTTCCTAAAGGTCTCCTTCTTAAAATACTTCTTAAACGAATTCCTTCTCTCCGGATTTTTCATAAATTTTCTAAACTTTTTAACAAATAAGCTCTCCTCATCTTCTTCATCCTCCTCAGAATCACTAGTTTCTTCCTTCTTAGATTTTAGAGCCAATCCCTTCTTCCTTGGCTCCATATACTCTTGTTGTTGAATTTTTAATTCAACTTCATGAGTCTTTAAGTTCCCAATGAGGCTCTCCAATTTTAAAGTCTTAAGATCATGTGACTCGGAAATAGCAGTCACTTTAGGATTGAACTTCGGGGGAAGTGATCTTAAGATTTTCCTTACCAAATCTCCATTTGAGAACACCTTTCCTAGCACCTTTGAGTCGTTCACGATTTTTGTGAATCGTGTGTACATCGTATCAATCTCTTCATCTACCTCCATTTTGAACCTTTCAAATTCAGACTCCAGTTGAAATAGCTTTGAATCTTTTACCTGCGAAGTACCTTCATGAGTGATTTCTAATAAATTCCAAATTTCAAATGCAGTATTACAAGCACAAACTCTATTAAATTCAGTGCGATCTAGTGCGCAAAATAAAGCATTCATGGCTTTTGCGTTGTTCTTGCATTTTAATTTATCGTTATCATCCCACTTGTCTTTGGGTTTATCCATGGTTACATCTCCTACAACAAATGTTGGAGAAGTGTAACTAGATTCTACCATATTCCAGAATTCTATATCTAGTGCGATTAGAAAACAACGCATACGTGTTTTCCAATAATTGTAGTCTGTGCCCGTAAAAAGTGGTGGCCTACTAATTCCTTGCCCCTCAACGAACGCGTGATCGTTGTGCGCCATTACTCCCGGTGGTAAAACCGTTTTGGAGTAACCTGCTCTGATACCACTTGTTGGATCGTATGACGCCCTTAGAGGGGGGGGGGGGGGTGAATAAGGGTGTGTCTAAAAATTAATTTTTGACTTAGTAATTTTTGAAAGAGAATTTACTTTACTAAAAAATTACTTATAAATACTTTCAAACCAATGCAATTTTAGTATTAAATCAAAACAAAAATTTCCAAGATAAAGATTAAGCCACAGAATATGTAATTAAAGAAAAAGACATAATTATATTAATCATGAAATTTGAGTACAATAAAAATGATCTTAACAATGCTTAAGATCAAGGCACAAATAAGTTAATAAGAAATTCTACAATTTTGGTTTACCAATCCTTCTCCCAAGGATCGGAAGGCTATCGCTAGTCTCTCCCAAGACCAAGCCCAAGCCTATCCTCTAAATCTTTCCAAGATCTAGACGTAGCACACAAGGCCACGATTTCCCACCAAGCCACGCAAGGACTTGGACGCTCCACACAAGGAAGCGATTTTCCCCTAAGCCACGCAAGGACTTAGACGCCGCACGCAAGACGACGATTTCTCTACCAACGATTACAAAATGAAAAGTGAATGAATGAAAATACAATAAGAAAAACCCCCTTTAGAATTTCTGGACCAAAACAGCGAAGAGCCCTTGAGAAAGTCTCCTTGGAATGCGTGTACAATCTTCGGCTTCGCTCTCTCTTTTCTTCTTCAAGGATGGGGATTTTCGTTCTCTGGAGCTCTCTGGACGATAATACTCAGGAAGGAGGCTTAGAAATCTGAAGAACTGAATTCCACGAAGTTTTGAGCCCTTTTAATAAAAAGGAGTTGTCGCCGTCCGATAGCTTCTGTCGCCGAAATCCGATAGCTCCAGAGGCTGCCACGTGTCCCACTAAAACGAAGTTTCTGCGTCGTGTTGAGGTCGTGGTTGAGACGTGGGCTGTCGGATATCCGATAGCACTGTCGGATATCCGATAGCCAAGGTAACCGCTGCACGTTCTGGCATTATCGGATGATCGTGGGCTGTCGCCATCCGATAGCGATATTGGAAATCCGATAGCTCCTAACCAATGTGTGATAACTGCTGTACGTCCTGGCGTTATTGGCAGATCATGGGCTGTTGGAAATCCGATAGCGATATCGGAAATCCGATAGCTCCAAGCCGTTGCGCAGGGATTAAATAAACGAGCTGTCGGAAATCCGAAAGCACTGTCGGAAATCCGATAGCACTGTCGGAAATCCGATAGCTCAAATTTCTGGAAAATGTCATTTTGCTCCAATTGAAATCATGTTATTCTAGCACCTGTTATCTGCACACCATTAATCAAAAATAGGATCAAATACATTCGGGATTTGTTATTCTCAAACCGGACGAGTGCGGAACGCATGCTCCAACACTGGCCGCATCTGAGTATTCTTCTTCGTATATCTCCTCTTCCTGAGCGGCCTCCCTTAAGGGAGCATGATTAGGGACCAAGGGAGGTGGGACGACCGGAGCGGCCGGTGGAGCAGGGGCTTCAAGGTTTCTGAGAAGAGCCAGCATTTCAGTTTGTTGTTCTTCCATCTAACGCATGCGTCCTTCTAGCGCGATGACAGGTGCCAAAGGGACTTCTTCGACGGGAGGTGCGTTGATGAGTGAATGAGATGGGGCGGGCTCAATGCGTCCTTCAGGAATGGAGCCATTAGCGGTGCGAGCACTTCTTCTGGCCATCGTTGTCGGTCACGAGTATTGCCGCGAGGCGAATATTGTCCTTAGAGAACTTTTGCAGAGTTTGGGGAACACTCTTCCCACAGACGGCGCCAAACTGTTGCGGCTTCTTCACGCCCTCGGTATACCAGTTTCGAATCGGTCCGTCTTAGCCCGGGCGGTCGAGCGCGCACACAGTCAGAATGTTGCAGAGAGTAAATGCTGAAAATTGTACACGCAGATCTTTAGCGTGGAAAACCCTCCAAAGGGTAAGAAACCATGTGGTCAGGGCGGTGCTGGCCGAAATCCACTATGTTAGGCTATTACAGTGCTTTCTTAGAGAATGCGAGGGCGACAGGCCGCGCCTCGTTACAATTGTGGGAGAGAGAGAGAAAGAACTCCGTGGGTGACAGGCCACCACTTAGGAGTTGAGCGCCTTGCTGCACGTCTGGTGCGGCGGCGCACTTGCTGGGTAGGCACTTCACGGAGCACCTCGACTTGGCTGTTCGGGTTCGGGACGCTCGCCTTGAATGGCGCAGCACTTCTTCTCAGGCGAGAGGCGTTCGCAGGAGGAACTTGTCAGTTAGTAAAAACGAAGTGGCGGAGTGGCGGAATGTAGAGAGAGAAGCTCTGAGGAGAGGAGGAAATGAAGAGAGAGAGAGAGTCAGGGAGAGAATGAGATCGGATCCAAATGAAGACCCTTGAAGGTCTATTTATAGGCTTGGCGAGGGGCGGTCCGGTAATTGCACCGAGTAACCACCGGCTCGACCAATAGGATCGCCCGGATCGAGGCACACGGATCACCACTTTCAAGATAACGCCGAATATGCCCCTGGGCCTAAATTGAACCTGACCCGCATGGAGCCGACCCGGAAGGTCTAGCGGGGGTGGTTACTCCCCGCAACTACCCCAACCTCCCACTAAGTGGGCGGTTTTGGGGGGCGTCCGGCCCCCGGAGGCGGCCGAAAAGGGGGAGGCCGGCCACCATTGTGAGGGGAGGCCGGCGGCGGCCAAGGGAGGAGGCCGGCCTCCCTTGCGAGGGGAGGCCGGCGGCGGCTGAAGGAGGAGGCCGACCTCCCTTGCGAGGGGAGGCCGGCGGCGGCCGAGGGAGAAGGCCGGCCTCCCTTGTGAGGGGAGGCCGGCGGCGGCCGAAGGAGGAGGCCGGCCTCCCTTGCGAGGGGAGGCCGGCGGAGGCCGAGGGAGAAGGCCAGCCTCCCTTGTGAGGGGAGGCCGGCGGCGGCCGAGGGAGGAGGTTGGCCTCCCTTGTGAGGGGAGGCCGGCGGCGGCCGAGGGAGAAGGCCGGCCTCCCTTGTGAGGGGAGGCCGGCGGCGGCCGAAGGAGGAGGCCGGCCTCCCTTGCGAGGGGAGGCCGGCGGAGGCCGAGGCAGAAGGCCGGCCTCCCTTGTGAGGGGAGGCCGGCGGCGGCCGAAGGAGGAGGCCGGCCTCCCTTGCGAGGGGAGGTCGGCGGAGGCCGACGGTGGAGACGGCCTCCCTTGCGAGGGGAGGCCGGCGACGGCCGAGGGAGGAGGCCGGCCTCCCTGGCGAGGGGAGGCCGGTGGAGGCCGGCCTCCCTTGCGAGGGGAGGCCGGCGGCGGCCGAGGGTGGAGGCCGGCCTCCCTTGTGAGGGGAGTCCGGCGGCGGCCGAAGGAGGAGGCCGGCCTCCCTTGCGAGGGGAGGCCGGCGGCGGCCGAGGGAGAAGGCCGGCCTCCCTTGCGAGGGGAGGCCGGCGGCCGAGGGAGGAGGCCGGCCTCCCTTGCGAGGGGAGGCCGGCGGCGGCCGAGGGAGGAGGTCGGCCTCCCTTGCGAGGGGAGGCCGGCGGCGGTCGGGAGCGGTTGCGATCCCGCGCGGGGCGGTTGGGATCGCGCGCGAGGTGGTTGCGGATCGTTGTGCGGCGGTTTGGATCCGCCGCGTGGTAGTGGGATCCGGTGTGGGGGAGTTGGATCCGGTGTGCGGTGGTTATGGTTTTTCCTATAAATAGAGGGGAACCCATCAACCCTCATGCTCACCTTGGCACCACCATCATCACCTCCAACCTCCGATCCCGAATTCGCTCCGGCCATCGCTCACGAATACAAGTCACAGAGGAAAAATCCTATCGCTCTCCGTGCGCTCCAAGCAAAGGATTTGGGGGGCAAATGATGGTTTCCCCTCTATTTATAGGAAAAACCATAACCACCGCACACCGGATCCAACTCCCCCACATCGGATCCCACTACCACACGGCGGATCCAAACCGCCGCACAACGATCCGCAACCACCTCGCGCGCGATCCCAACCGCCCCGCGCGGGATCGCAACCGCTCCCGACTGCCGCCGGCCTCCCCTCGCAAGGGAGGTCGGCCTTCTCCCTCGGCCGCCGCCGGCCTCCCCTCGCAAGAGAGGCCGGCCTCCTCCCTCGGCCGCCGCCGGCCTCCTCTCGCAAGGGAGGTCGGCCTTCTCCCACGGCCGCCGCCGGCCTCCCCTCACAAGGGAGGCCGGCCTCCTCCTTCGACCGCCGCCGGCCTCCCCTCACAAGGGAGGCCGGCCTCCACCCCCGGCCGCCGCCGGCCTCCCCTCGCAAGGGAGGCCGGCCTCCACCCTCGGCCTCCGCCGGCCTCCCCTCATAAGGGAGGCCGGCCTCCTCCTTCGGCCGCCGCCGGCCTCCCCTCGCAAGGGAGGCCGGCCTCCTCCCTTGGCCGCCGCCGGCCTCCCCTCACAAGGGAGGCTGGCCTCCCCCTTTCCGGCCGCCTCCGGGGGCCGGACGCCCCCCAAAACCGCCCACTTAGTGGGAGGTTGGGGTAGTTGCGGGGAGTAACCACCCCCGCTAGACCTTCCGGGTCGGCTCCATGCGGGTCAGGTTCAATTTAGGCCCAGGGGCATATTCGGCGTTATCTTGAAAGTGGTGATCCGTGTGCCTCGATCCGGGCGATCCTATTGGTCGAGCCGGTGGTTACTCGGTGCAATTACCGGACCGCCCCTCGCCAAGCCTATAAATAGACCTTCAAGGGTCTTCGTTTGGATCCGATCTCATTCTCTCCCTGACTCCCTCTCTCTTCATTTCCTCCTCTCCTCAAAGCTTCTCTCTATACATTCCGCCACTCCGCCACTTCGTTTTTACTAACTGACGGGTTCCTCCTGCGAACGCCTCTCGCCTGAGAAGAAGTGTTGCGCCATTCAAGGCGAGCGTCCCGAGCCCGAACAGCAAAGTCGAGGTGCTCCGTGAAGTGCCTACCCAGCAAGTGCGCAGCCGCACTAGACGCGCAGCAAGGCGCTCAACTCCTAAGTGGTGGCATGTCACCCACGGTGTTCTTTCTCTCTCTCTCCCACAATTGTAACGAGGCGCGGCCTGTCGCCCTCGCATTCTCTAAGAAAGCACTGTAATAGCCTAACATAGTGGATTTCGGCCAGCACCGCCCTGGCCACGTGGTTTTTTACCCTTTGGAGGGTTTTCCACGCTAAAGATCTGCGTGTACAATTTTCAACATTTACTCTCTGCAACATTCTGACTGTGTGCGCGCTCGACCGCCCGGGCTAAGACGGACCGATTCGAAACCGGTCTACCGAGGGCGTGAAGAAGCCGCAACAACTAGGTTATTTTGTAATTCCATGCAAAAATCAATACAAAGGAATTAAAAAAACCCAGAAAAATTCCCTCCCCTTTAAATCTACTGCTGCACGTCATCGCCTTTTCATGACCTGCCCCATGCCGAAATCCTGCCCCTATTCTTTCTACCTCCCGCCAGCGCAACCATCTTCTCTCGCGCCAACCCCCTCCTCTCTACCTCTGCCACCAGCTGATTTGTCTGCACCCCGCCGAAAGCACTGTGTCACCTCTCGATTGCTGCACCGTCGTAAGCCCATCTCCCGCCAAAAGCAGCCCATATACCTGCACCCGCCGATTTGATGCATCCTTTCTTCCACACTCCTTGATAGAGCCTCCGTCGAAGCCCTCCAGCAATCTGCACTGCTGAAGCCCTCTAGCATCCCGACGAAGCCCTCTGTTAACTCCTTCGTCTGCTGCACCGCCGAAGCCCTCCGTCTACTTACAGGTAATCTTCTTACACGAGCTGTATTTCAATTGCGAGGGATTTCAATTGCGACTGCGAAATGATCATTATCTGTATGGGATTGTGAGGGACTTTGAGATATTTTGGCTGAGAGGATTGTGAGATATTGTGAGGGATTGTGAGGGACTGTGAGATATTTTGGCCGAGAGGATTGTGAGGGACTGTGAGATATTTTGTGAGGGATTGCATGGGATTTCAATTGCGAAATGTTCAGAAGGGATTTTAATTTACCTTCTTTCTTACTCTACCAGCATATTAAGAACTCAAACCAAGTGCCCCGCCAGCTACTACCCATCACATCATGTATGATTTCTCTACCATTACTTTCATTTTCTGGATTTAAAATTAAGCTGCAATTTTCACCAGTTTTTCAGCTTGAGTTCTCTCTTGCCTTTTTTAATTTTAATTTATGTTTCTATGTTCAGATGGGATTTTAATTGCTCAAGTTCATTTAATCTTCTCCATGTTTTTCTGTTAATATGGTTCTTATAATTGCTGCATAAGTGATCATATTTAACATGCATAAGTGATCATATTTTAAGCTGCAGTTTTTCTTTAGGAAGAAGTTTTAACCGTAGAGAAGATCACTGGGAAGAAGATTTAACATGCACCACTCATTTTTCAATTGATTAGGCGTGCTTAGTTATTTTCAACGTGCTTTCATAGATCGTTCCATTTTGTGTATTTCTAATGTTGCAGCACTTGGTTACATATTTTTTTGGTTCTATTTTTTGTCTTATTTTCTAATCTTATCTTTCATTTATCCTTACATATATGCATGAAATCTCTATACATTTGGTAGGGGAGATCCATGTAATTTATTTCCATTTGGTAGGGGAGATTCATGTTTTCATGTTTGTAGGAGCCTAAACCAATAAGAGGTCTTAAATACTACCATAAAACTATAAGAAAATCTCCATTAGCATATCCACTCATAAGTAAATCCCTGAAACTACCATAAAACTGTTGGGTTTTCTATATACCATTCATAATGATATGAACACATCAAAATGTGCGCAGCGGAAGAAATAACTAGAACAACCCAAAGAGTAAGGATCTTGCGGATTTCATGAATCAAAAGATTAGGAAAGCAAAATGCGATATACCTTTGCGGGATTGAGTCAATACTCAACCAAGATACTCCAAGAAGAAATCCGGTAGACGAACTTCGAGTTTCAAGCACCGAAATGTATCGGCCCCTCTACAGAGATCTACACAAGGAAAGAGAACCCCAATGTCTTGTCGCACAAGGTATGGGTCGGAGAAAGAATGTCCTCTGCGTCCCCACGAACTGCTAGATCCGTTGAAGGGGAGGCGGCGACTGTCGGCGGCGAACAAGGTCGACGTACGGGGCGAGGTCTGCGGACGGGGACGACGGAACACTTCCGAGTCGCGAAAAGGATCGATCTCAGTGAGAAGACCTAATCCCGTTTCTTTTATACGCAAGGCATAAAACAGGTTATCCGCAGACCAGAGGAAAAACAGAACAATTCTGCCAGGATATAAATTCGTCGAATGCATAATAATTCGACTCAACGCTTTCGACGAATTATCATATTCGACTAAACACTTTCGACGAATTGTCTTAAATTCGACTAAACGCTTTAGACGAATTCAAACAGATAATTTTGCCTAAACACTTTAGACGAATTATCATATTCGACTAAACACTTTCGACGAATTGTCTTAAATTTGACTAAACGCTTTAGACGAATTCGAACAGATAATTTTGACTAAACACTTTAGATAAATTATCATATTCGACTAAAGACTTTCGACAAATTTTGCCAAGTCCTAATGAATTCGTCTAAACCATTTAGACGATTCATCATTAGTACTTGTTTCCCATTTGAGACATTCTCAATTCAATTCCGAACAGTCATTGGATTGGTCCTCCATTCATATCCAATATGAGTGAGGCCAACACAATCCTTTCTCCAACTTCTCCAAATGCTTTTATGTGCGACCCTATAGGCTCATATTGCGTTGACAGTAAGACTAATTGTTGATTACTTCGAGATCACCTCAGATACTCCAACAGTCTCCCACTTGATCACAAAGTATCAACAAAAGTCTCACAAACAATGAGCGGCATCTAACAATGCATCATTGCTACCCAAGCAATAAGAGTTCATAACTCAAGAAGCCTGTCTTAACCAATATATCAATGTTGTCTTGTTCCTTTGTCCCTTGCATCCAGATAGAACTAGAGGCATGGACCGTGTCACCCTCATCATTGTTCAATCCCTGTTTCCTGATCTAGAATAGACCTTAAGAGAGTGGTATGCTCAATATCGTATATTGGCTCAACCCAGCATAGCCATGCATTTCTCGATCTCATTCCATCAAGGGGCCCATGGATGTAACTCCTGTCATAAAGGAGGACAAATCCCATATCTGTCCACACACAAACACCCAAATGAATCGTAACATATCCAATAACCACCCTTATCATCAACCTTTCTCAAGGAAGACTTTAGATGGCATCAAAGTACGCTCTACCTCACTTGATGAATGTTGTGACTTCAGGTCAAAGAACTACAAACACCATTGTCAGTTGAGACCTACTTGTGACACGTTCATATAACAATCCACAAAGTAGTCTCAAGGTGGGTCTGTCTAGTACAACTTGTTCACTAATAAGTACCCATGTGATGACTTGATATCACAATATCATGACCTGTGAGAATCGGTCATCAGTCAACGCACATGCTAGTCTTAGTGTATCATCATTGCCCTTCAACTTCTAAGATGATACTCCGACTACGGACCATTCAAGAACGTAGCTTCTAGAAAACATAGGCCCTCACATTCAAGTCACGTACTTGAATTCCTATGGAAGCAAACATTCTAAGGGCATTTATTATGCTAATAAATCCATCAAATAGAAACTATTGACATAACAATAAGAACTTGCCATAATGTAAAAAGAAAAATACAGTATAAATTACAATTCATCAAATGAATAAACAACCAACAAACATACAATCCATAAGGCTCCCACTAAAGACGATCATTCAGGTATCTAATACCCATTGATCTAACATGACCATCATGCTTCTTTTGCGTAAGAGGCTTTGTTAGTGGATCTGCTATGTTTTCTTCAGTTGGTACTCTGCAAATGTTCGCATCTCCTCGATCGACAATCTTTCGAATAAGATGGAACCGCCGAAGTATGTGCTTGGAGTGCTGATGAGATCTAGGTTCCTTAGCTTGGGCTATTGCACCATTGTTGTCACATTAGAGAACTACGGGACAAATAATGCTAGGAACTACACCAAGCTCACTGATGAATTTCCTAATCCACACAGCCTCCTTCGCCGCATTTGCAGCAGTGATATACTCGGCCTCAGTCGTAGAATCGGCAACTGTCTCTTTTTTGGAACTTTTCCAACTAACAGCTCCTCCATTAAGGTAAAATACAGAACCTGATTGAGACTTTGAATCATCCCTATCAGTCTGAAAGCTTGCATCTGTGTCACCATTTACAACGAGCTCTTCCTCTCCACCATACACCAAGAATAGATCCTTCGTCCTTCTCAAGTACTTTAGGATATTCTTGACAGCAATCCAATGACCATCACCGGGATCAGACTGATATCTGCTCGTCATGCTTAAAGCATAAGAGACATCAGGTCGAGTACACAACATTGCATACATGATTGATCCAATTGCCGAAGCATATGGAATCAACTTCAGGCGGTCCTTATCTTCCAAATATTTAGGACACTGGTCTTTAGAGAGACTCACACCATGTGACATGGGTAAGAATCCTTTCTTGGACTCAAGCATGTTGAACTGCTTCAACACCTTCTCAATGTATGTACTCTGGGTCAAACCCAGCAACTTCTTCGATCTATCTCTATAGATCTTAATACCAAGTATGTAAGTCGCTTCACCCAAGTCTTTCATAGAAAAGCAGCTCCCTAGGTTGTTCTTAACAACTTGCAGGGTCGGAATGTCATTCCTGATCAACAGTATGTCATCCACATACAATATCAGGAAAATGACAATGCTCCCACTAATCCTCTTGTAAATATAAGGCTCATCCTCGTTCTTGATGATACCAAACTCTTTGATTTTCTCATCAAAATGAAGATTCCAACTTCGAGAAGCTTGTTTCAATCCATTAATGGATCGATTCAACTTGCATATTTTAGTGGCTTCACTTAGAGATATAAAACCCTCGGGTTGTGTCATATACACTTCCTCAAGGAGGTTTCCATTAAGGAAAGCCGTTTTGACATCCATTTGCCAGATCTCGTAGTCATAATACCCAGCAATAACAAGTAGAATCCTGATGGACTTGACCATGGCCACAGGGGAAAAGGTCTCATCATAGTCAACACCATGAATTTGCCTGAAACCTTTGGCCACCAGCTGCCTTTGAATGTCTGTACATTCCCATCCATGTCGGTCTTCTTCTTGAAGACCCACTTGCACCCTATGGGTCATACCCCTTCAGGTGGTTCCACCAAGGTCCAAACTTGGTTTCTATACATGGAGTCCATTTCAGATTTCATGGCCTCAAGCCACTTCTCGGAGTCTGGTCCATTCATAGCCCCTTGGTAGGTTGCAGGCTCATCATCATGATCCATAAGCAACATATTACCTATTTGAGACACGAGAAATCCATATCTCTCAGGCTCAAATCTCGGTCTACCAGATCTACGTAGGACTTGTGTTTCTTGAGCAGGCTCTCCAGCTACAACTTCTTGTAGTCCTTGCTCATGTTCCAATTCTGGTTCGTTGATTGTTTGTGGTTCTTGAACCTCTTCAAGTTCTACCTTTGCAGTCTTTCTGAATAAGAACTCTTTTTCCAAAAAGACACCAGTCCTTGCGACAAACACTTTGCCCTTAGACGGTAGGTAGAAGTAGTACCCTTTGGTCTCCCTAGGATACCCCACGAGATAACATTTGTCTGATTTGGGTTACAGCTTGTCAGGAATTTGACGTAGTACGTATGCCTCACAGCCCCAAATCTTAATGAACGATATACTAGGACGCTTCCTAGTCCACATCTCATATGGTGTCTTTTGAACCGTTTTGGTTGGAACTCGATTTAGTGTGAAAGCAGCAGTCTTTAGAGCAAAACCCCAAAAGGAAACGAGCAGATCTGCATGACTCATCATCAACCGCACCATGTCTAACAAAGCACGATTCCTCCTCTCAGAAACACCATTATTTTGAGGTGTTCCGGGCGGAGTGAGCTGTGATACAATACCACACTCTTTCAGATGATCACGAAACTCATGACTTAGATATTCGCCACCTCGATCAGATTGGAGTGCTTTTATCCTTTTTCCCAGTTGGTTCTCTACTTAATTCTTAAACACTTTGAACATTTCAAAGGTTTCAGATTTGTTCTTCATAGGAAACACGTATCCGTATCTACTGAAATCATCAGTAAATGTAACTAAGTAGTAGAATCCACCTCTAGCCATAGAACTCATTGGTCTGCATACATCACTATGTATTATACCCAAGAGATCATCAACCCTCTCACTACAACTAATGAAAGGAGCTTTCGTCATCTTGCCTAATAAACATGACTCGTATCTCTTAAATGATTCAAAATCAAATGAGTCAAGTAGTCCATCTCTATGGAGCTTGGATATGCGTTTCTCGTTTATATGGCCTAAACGACAATGCCAAAGGTATGGAGGGTTCGAGTCATTTGTTTTTAGTCTTTTAGTATTTTCTACATTATAGATCGGATGGTCTAAGTTCAAAACATATAAACCATTAAACAATTGGGCTACACCATAACAAACACCATTCATAAAAATCGAACAACAATTGTTCTTAATTATAAACGAAAAACATTTCATGTCAAGACATGAAATGGATATAATGTTTCTAGTTATGGCTGGAACATAATAACAGTTATCTAATTCTATTACAAGCTCAGTGGGCAAAGAAAGATAATAGACACCAATAGAAATGACAGCAACTCTTGCTCCATTTCCGACAAGCAGGTCTACCTCCCCTTTACCCAGCATTCTTCTCCTTCTCAGTTCCTGCACATTTGTACAAATATTGTAACCGCATCCGGCATCCAATACCCAAGATGAAGGAGTAGAAAGGTTTATCTCTATAACGTAAATACCTGAAGTAGAAGTCACACTTCCCTTCTTCTTTTGCATATCCTCGATATAGAGGGGACAGCTCCGCCTCCAATGCCCTGCCTTACCGCAGTGGTGGCACTTTCCTTTCTTCGCCAGACCTTTCCTTTTTAGTGCAGAAGATTTGGGATCAAGATGAGACTTAGATCCTATCTTCGTCTTCTTGGATCCCTTAGTCTTGCCCTTGCCTTTATGCACCATCAGTATGGGGATAGCAAGCTTGACCTTCTTCATGTTATTTTCAGAAGTTCTCAACATGCCTAGGAGCTCGGGCAGTGTCTTGTCTATTTCATTCATGTTATAGTTCAAGACGAACTGATCATAACTGTCCGGCAACGATTGTAGGATCAGATCTGTGGCCAACTCTTGGCCCAAGTGGAAACCTAGTCTTTCAAGGTTCTCTATATACCCAATCATTTTGAGTACGTGAGTCCCTACTGAGTCTCGAGCTCCCATCTTGCACTAAAATAATGCCTTCGATATGTCAAACCTCTCTTGCCGAGCTTGCCCCTCGGACATTTTCTTGATGTGCTCGATTATCTCATAACCACACATGCTCTCGTGTTGCTTCTGAAGCTCAGAGGACATGGTAGCAAGCATGAGGCATTCCACATCCAAGGTATCATCATGATACTTCTTGTAAGCATCTTTGTCTGCTCGCGGAGCATTCCCGGTCGGCTCTGTAGGGGCTTCCCCTTCCAAGACATAGAGCTTGCGCTCTTGCCTGAGAACAATTCTCAAGTTTTTGTACCAGTCAAAGAAGTTTGTCCCGTTGAGCTTGTCCTTCTCTTGGATAGCGCTCAGGGACAAGTTGGAGTGTGATCCACTTGCCATGGAAATTCTAAAATAAATTTGCAAAAATTTTAGTACTATATTTCAAAAATACATTTTATATTAATAAGGACTTTTATTAAAAGCTCCCACTATTTTAATCGAATCGACAACCCTTAATTTTGATTCGGAGAATTTATGTGAGCTACTCTCTTAGTGGATAAGATTCGTATTTCACCAACACAATGAGTCCGCTTTGGCGTTCCTCTCATAATGCGGTTATTTAGGTAGACAACACTTGTCAATTGCATCACTATGCAACTCTTGTATGGTTGGTGAATAACTCTTTATCCGCATCCATCATATGGATCATGCCAACCCTATGCCTCTAGGCACTCAACCTTTGAGGTCACCTAGTTAAGTTGGACCCGATGTCGACAGTGGGATATCACAATTATCCACTCGTATCCTTACCAAGATAGATTAATGTACATTGCTTTGGCAAGCCCACACTTCATCGATCGAGGCAGGAAGAGTGTCATCCATCCGAAGGCATCCGTATACTTAATATTGGATAAGGGATTTTATTATTCAATCGATGAACATTTCATCGTGAATAACATTTAATCACTTTGCACATTCACAAAATAGAAATACAATATTCGCAAACCAAATGCATCCTCAATGTGAACAAAAACAAATTATCAACACTTTGATAAGAGGGGCTAAATCTGAACATTTAGAACATTTCTAAATCTTCAGATTTACATGCATTGAACACAGGAACACCAACTCCACTTATACAGTAGACAAGATCGTCTCTCACTGTCAGATTCAAAATCCATAACATTTGGTTTCATAAACCATTTTGAGGGACGGTTACTGCAAAGGAGAAACAATCTCTGAAACAATGAAATTGCAACGCAATCACATGCGTTCCTGGTGGGGTTCCAAGGGGCCGCGCCCCTGGCGGGGTTTTAGGGGCAGAGCCCCTAACGGGGTTGAAGGGGCAGCGCAAGAAATAACTAGAACAACCCAAAGAGTAAGGATCTTGCAGATTTAATGAATCAAAAGATTAAGAAAGCAAAATGCGATATACCTTTGCGGGATTGAGTCAATACTCAACCAAGATGCTCCAAGAAGAAATCTGGTAGACGAACTTTGAGTTCCAAGCACCGAAATGTATCGTCCCCTCTATAGAGATCCACACAAGGAAGGAGAACCCCAATGCCTTGTCACACAAGGTATGGGTAAGAGAAAGAATGTATGTAAGTAATGGAACGTTCACCTAGAGGGGGGGTGTTAGGTGATCTGGGTTCTTTTCTAGTTATTTGCGCGAGTTTCAAATATTCAAGCACAACACAAAAATATCGCACAGATAAACACAGAAAAAACACACCAGACGACACAAGATCTAAAGAGGTTCCTCAAGACCGGGTGTCTTGAGTAGTCCTCTGTCCCTCTGCGCCTACCCAGCAATGTGCTAGGATCGGCAAACTCCGCCAAAAACTTTAGGCCCTCAAGCCTTACACCACAAACCCGCAAGTCCTACAGCCTAGGCCCGCAAGCCCCTACTGCACCCGAGCCTACAAGCTCGACACTCAGGCCCTCAAGCCCTACTCAACACAGACCCGCAAGTCCTGTGCCTACAACCTATGCCTGCAAGCCCCTACTGCGCCCGAGCCCTCAAGCTCGACAAGATCGGACCCGCAAGTCCACTGCCCTAGCCCTCAAGCCTCACAGCTCTCCAGCCCTCAAACTAGACGATGTCGGACCCGCAAGTCCACTGCCCTGGCCCTCAATCCTCACAGCTCTCCAGCCCTCAAGCTAGACGAATAAGCCCGCAAGCTTTACAAGAAATTACAGTAGAAATATTGTTTCTTCTGCCGGATGAAGATTGGCAACTTAGCCTGATGGGGATCGACTTCTTAAGGTTGAAGAAGATGTTTCTGATTCAAATCTTGAGCGCACAGTTCTTCTTCAATCTTTTCTTAGCCGGATGAGGATTGGCTTCTTATCAGTCGATGGAGATGAGTGCTTCTTTCTTTTCTCTTTCTTTCTTGCGCCGCTTTTACTGTTCTGTTCGTTGTATGCGCAAGTTCTTTTTGATTAATCGATCCCGTATTAGGGCAACCTCTTATCTATTTTATAAGACTGCGAGGCTCCCAACGGTCTTCTGAAAAAGTTCCTTAAGTGTCAAACACTCCTTTCCTTAAGAGCACGCACAGATTAGATAATCAAGCGGCGGCATTAAGTGCTGACAGCGCGCGTCTGCAGCTTTTGAATTTGTCTCGACGATATTTCCAGCTTCACGCTGATACTGATACCATCACGACAATATGAGTAATATCTCAACGACAGGACTTTGTCGATGCCTTACGCCTTGGTAGATCCTCAATTCTTCTTGTTTCTGCCTCTGATGCTGGTATCTCGACGATACGAGACATTTTGGCGTTTCTGCATATACGACAATATGCTATATCTGACTGTATCCTCGTGATCTTCTTTCTTGCAGATTGTCGTTGTAATCACGTTGTTCTCTCGACGACATGAGTGATAATATGTCGACAGATCATACTTTAGCAACTGCTTGTCTTCAGTTGTCCTTCTTCAGTCTTCTTGACGACATGCCTTCTTTACGACGATGTCCTACGCCATCAGTCATACTTAGCCTTTTCAGCGACAAGGCTTCTTCACGACGATGTATGTTCTTCTCGATGGCTTTCTTGACGATACAGTTCATTATCGATGATCTCTTCGACACCGATCTTCTCTTTGTCTTTTCAACGACAAGGCTTCTTCATCCTGCGTTCGACGATCTTCCTTCTGCGTTCGACGATTCGTCTTCTGTGTTCGACAAACAACATTCTGCATTTGATGATCTTCCTTCTGCATTCGACGAACCGCATTATTCGTTCGACGAACTCTATTCTTCGTTCGATGAACTCGCCAAGTCTCAGCGTTCAACGAACTCGCCAAATCTCAGCGTTCGACGAACTTCATTCTTCGTTCGACGAACTTCCTTCTGCGTTCGATGAACCGCATTCTTCGTTCGACGAACTCTATTCTTCGTTCGATGAACTCGCCAATTCTCAGCATTCAACGAACTCGCCAAATCTCAGCGTTCGACAAACTTCATTCTTCGTTCGACGAACTTTCTTCTGCTAACTTCCTGAGATTTATAAGCTAGAGAAGTGATCAAATACAAAGTGAAGTTTTCTTGACTTGATTACTTCTTCAAATCAGGAATCGTGTGGGCAAGATTCCCAACAACGTCCTCTGCGTCCCCACGAATTGCTAGATACGTTGAAGGGGAGGAGGCGACTGTCAGCGGCGAACAAGGTCGACGTACGGGGCGAGGTCTGCGGACAGGGACGACGGAACACTTCCGAGTCGCGAAAAGGATTGATCTCAGTGAGAAGACCTAATCTCGTTTCCTTTATAATCAAGGCATAAAACAGGTTATCCGCAGACCAGAGGAAAAACAGAACAATTCTGCCAGGATTTAAATTCGTCGAATGCATAATAATTCGACTAAACGCTTTCGACGAATTATCATATTCGACTAAACACTTTCGACGAATTGTCTTAAATTCGACTAAACGCTTTAGACGAATTCGAACAGATAATTTTGACTAAACACTTTAGACGAATTATCATATTCGACTAAACACTTTCGACGAATTGTCTTAAATTCGACTAAACGCTTTAGACGAATTCGAACAGATAATTTTGACTAAATGCTTTAGACGAATTATCATATTCGACTAAAGACTTTCGACGAATTTTGCCAAGTCCTAATGAATTCGTCTAAACCATTTAGACGATTCATCATTAGTACTTGTTTCCCATTTGAGACATTCTCAATTCAATTCCAAATAGTCATAGGATTGGTCCTCCACTCATATCCAATATGAGTGAGGCCAACATAATCCTTTCTCCAACTTCTCCAAATGCTTTTATGTGCAACCCTATAGACTCATATTGCATTAACAGTAAGACTAACTGTTGATTGCTTCGAGATCACCTCAGAAACTCCAACAAAAACTATAAATTTCAAGAAGCCTGATATCCCATAATGCTAAATACTACCATAAAACTATAAGAAAGTCTCCATTAGGGAAATAAATTTTGAGAAGCGTGATATTTGAATTCAGCAATGAAAGATAAAAAATAGAAGAGGCGAAGGATGGAGAAGCAACCCTTATTTAAGGATATTTATTTTAAATAAAATTGCTAATGCTTAGGTATTATAGACACTAATCACACTAATCATTTTAATAAAGTGCTAAATGAAATATTTAAGTATTTATGCAATAATTATGGTGCATGGTGTAATCTAATTTTATTTTTATGCATATCTCATCATTTTATATACCAATTATTGTCAGATTAGCCCAATATATACAATAGTTGTGGCATGGGAGTGGTTCAATGAACATAAGAGCTCATTTCTAATTGATTGCAAATGTATATTGAATGCAGTTTTTTGTTTAAATTTTCTTTTTACTATTTTGATTTTCCAACATGTAAAAGGTTTTCATAGCAGAATATGAAGTTGATGAGGTATAGCATGTAAAAGGGAATTGTTGTCGAAATGAGGAAATTGCTTCCATCCAGGAAATTGTTGTAAAAGGGAATGGTTGGACTCAAACTGAAGCTGAACTGAAAACTTTCAAACCGAAGCGACCCAAAAAATTTCGGTTTTCTTCGTAGTATGTTTGAAATTTGACGGATCGGTATCGATTTTTTGTATGCT
Source organism: Dactylorhiza incarnata (assembly GCA_033032865.1). Classification (NCBI taxonomy): domain Eukaryota; kingdom Viridiplantae; phylum Streptophyta; class Magnoliopsida; order Asparagales; family Orchidaceae; genus Dactylorhiza; species Dactylorhiza incarnata. The sequence goes on along the minus strand of JAWHQI010000205.1, from coordinate 2,511,380 downwards.
CTTTCATAATTGTACGGTTGAAAACCAATATAATTTGACTATAAAATATTTATGCATCTCCAACTAATATACGTTGCATATCAACCAATATAATTTGAATATAAAATATTTATGCATCTCCTGCTAAAATATTTTTAGCTGTGGTCAGGCATTCACGAACGAGGGCTCATGACCACGACGTCTCATGACCACGACGTTCACGACCGCCACCACTACGCCAAACGAAACCTAAATCTTATATAGAATTGATTTGTTGGTTTCATTTAAGAGACAAGATTTTTTTTAGGAGTTTGTTCAATTACAGGGACCAGCCATTTATACTTTAAATTTTCAAAATTGTCCCTTATATGTTTGCTCTGTTTATAGAATTTAGAATTTTGGGTGGAATGCGATATAATTAAGTTACTTATTGTTAAAGTTTTTTAGCACATCTTGATTTATGTGGGTAATAATTGATTCTTCTATGATTTGTATGGCTGGTAAACTTTCCATTATTTTCACCTGTTAACGCTTGGTTTATTATTTTTATATGATTTGTATGGTCGGTGAGACCCTGCTACACGAGCTTTATTTTTTGCACACATTGGTAAGGGATAATTGGTGCAAATCTTATGACTGTCGTAAGAGCTGCATCGACCCTAGATGGTGTTCCAATTTGTTATGGGCTCGATTTAGGAATCTTAGGTCCAATTTGTTATGGGCTTCCTATTGTTGAATTGTTTCTTAAGATTTTTCCAAATGGTATACTGCATCCTGTTTCTTATGTGATTCTGATCAAAGCTGCGGTTTTGAGGATAGTTTGTTTTTATCTGCTTGATGAACTTCTTCTCATTCGCGGGCAAGTCTGCTTCCTGGTCAGAGGACTGCACTTTCAAAGTTTAAAATACCAATCAAATTTGAAATAATGTCAACATGCAAATTTAATAAACAGTCAAATTTGCGAAATTTAATACAACAGGCAGGGGCAATTATTTGGGATGAGGCGCCAATGATTCATTGGAAGGCATTCAAAGCTGTAGATCGATCTTTCAAGGATGTGCTTGATGTGAATGAGTCATTCAGTGGCAAAGTTATGATCTTCGGTGGTGATTTTCGGCAACTAACGCCTGTTGTTGTGAATGGAACAAAGTCTCAAATTATTGGCGCAAGCATCGTTGAATCGTATCTTTGGACGAACGTCTGCATTCTTAGTTTAACTGTGAACATGCGAGCTCATGATGATCCACAATTCTCGGACTTCTTATTGCGTGTTGGTAATGGAGATGAACCAACTTTGCTAAATGATATGATTCAAATTCCAAACTCAATGGTCATTCCTTGGGAAGATGAACGCGCCATAAATATATTAATCGATGCGATATTTCCTAATCTAAGTTTACAAACTGATGTCAGATATATGGAAAGCAGGACAATAATAACACCTTTGAATGAGGATGTCAACAAAATAAATGAAAAATATCTTGAGATATTTTTGGGGGAATGCAAAACCTACTACTCTTTTGACTATGTTGTGGATGACGCCCATAATTTATATTTGCTAGAATTCCTAAATTCAATAAATCCTGGGAATCTTCCACCTCACGAGCTCAATCTCAAGAAAGGTTCACCGATAATGCTTCTTCAGAACATTGATCCAAAAATTGGGATGTACAACGGAATAATACTCACATGTGTATCTTTTTCAAGAAAGGTTATTGAAGCTGAAGTCTTGAGCGGGGAATTTAAAGGTCATTGAGTATTCTTACCACGAATTCCTTTGAAGAGTGCAGAAGATGTTAAAATGTCCTTCGAGCTCACAAGGAAACAATTCCCAATACGTTTGAGCTTTGCTCTAACGATCAACAAATCACTGGGCCAAACAATTTCAAATGTTGGGGTATATTTGCCTAATGATGTTTTCAGCCATGGTCAGTTGTACGTGGCATTATCAAGAAGGGTTTCCGCAAATAGCACCAAAGTGATGGTTAAAAATGGTAAATTGGAGGAGCAAGAAGGAGTATATACTAAAAATGTTGTATTCAAGAAAATCTTCACAAGATTGCATGCATCAAACTAGAATATATAGATTGACAAACTGTCATCTGCAGGTATATACAAACTGTAATATGTTTAATATTTTTGTGTTTCACTACTTTCTTTTATTTTCTATATTTTATGAATTTTCATGAATACTACGATGCGCCCACTATTTTATGTGTTTTAGTTTATTCCATTATGTTATGCACTTTTATGAATATCAATTGGATTCTCTAATTTGGATCCCTAATTCATCTCAAACACATGCAGATGACAGACCAAAATAAAAACTACAATACCACTGCCAACACCGACAATAATTATGACTACTACGATGAAGTTTCCACGGGAGGTACAGACAAGTGGTCTGATGGTCCACATACTAGAGTTGAAGGATTTGGGCTAATTATACCGACAGTGCCAAGAGGCCTGAGTGCGAAAGAAGAGTGGAATTTTGTTTTCACAATGATTAAAAGATAACACCTAACAAAAAATATATACGACGATTTGAATATTAATGTTTGATCGGGCATTACAAAGCTGTTATTTATTGATTTTTATCTTTACATTTTATATGAAACAGAATCTCCCAAGGACACTGAATGTTATCTATGACTGCATCAGAAGGGGACCCCGATATTTTGATATGGATTAAACTTCCAAATTATGTCAGATTTTTTTTGCGTGTTTGTAGATTTTAATTTTTTGAGGTAAATGTGGGCAGGTTTTAATTTTTGGAATGACTGTTTGTAATCTATGCTATTGTTATATATATCTTGTTTTGAATGGATTTTTTTAATGCGAAATGCTCCTCTGATATATTCTGATATGTATTGTCTTCTGAGATTTATTCATTATAAGTATGAACTTTATTATGATTTTTCATTGCAAGTATGAACTTCGCATGTATGTGTGTTACATGCAGATGTCGTCGCCCCGACCATGGTCGTCGCCCCGACCATGGTCGTCGCCCTGACCGTTGTCGCCGCCTCGACCAATGTCGCCGCCCCGACCATTGTCGCCCCCCGACCAATGTCTCCCCGAAGACCAATGTCGTCTCCCGACCAATGTCTAGTCGGAGACCAATATCGCCCCCGACGACCATTATCGCCCCGACGACCAATGTCGCCCCCACGACCAATGTCGCCCCCACGACCAATGTCGACCCCACAACCACTTTCTCCCAGATGACAAACGTCGCCTCGACGACCAATGTCGCCCCCATGACCAATGTCGCCCCGACGATCAATGTCGCCGCCACGATCAATGTCGCCCCCAAGACCAATGTCGCCCCTACGACCAATGTCGCCCCGACGACCAATGTCGCCCCAACGACAAATGTCGCCCCCACGACCAAAGTCGCCCCGACGAACAATGTCGCTCCGACGACCAATGTCGCCCCGAGGACCAATGTCGCCCCGACGACCAATGTTGCCCCGACGACCAATGTGGCCCCCACGACCAATGTCGCCCCCACGACCAATGTTGTCCCACGACCAATGTCGCCCCCACGACCAATGTAGCCCCCCCCCCCCCCCCCCCCGCGCACGGGGTCCCTCGTGCACGATTGCTCATATATATATATACACACACGGATACATGTATATACACTAAACACGTATATAAGAATATACCCGCTTTTTTTGAAATACGGGTTATACGTGCATTTTCATGAAAAGTGTTCAGCACGAAAGTTGTAGATCTTGTCGATATCTATAACTTTCATGTTGAACACTTTTCATGAAAATGTACGCACAATGCGTATTTTGGATATACATATATCTTAACTACTATAATAGAAATATAAATCAGTGGCTTCGAAATTATAATGGTCATTCGATCGAGGGTTCATAATTCTGCTGTCATCCGATCGAGCTCAATCAAACCACACCCTCTCTCCATATTTTACTAGGTCTCCTAAACCTACTACTAGGGTGTCCTAAACCAAAAAAATTACGATTTTACCCCTACTAGGGTGTCCTAAACAATATGTAAAATTATTTCGGGCTGCCCGCAATTGAAATTGCCCCTCAAGCCCATGGGCGGACCTATTATAGGCCGAGTGTGGGCAGCCGCCCACACTCGGTTTTTTTCCCGATAAGCTAGGGCTTTATTCTGCGCTCCCTTGTGCTCGGCGAAACAGCGTCGTTCTCCTTCGTGCTCGACGAAACAACGCCTCCTCCGAGTCTCCTCCTTCGTGCTCGACGTCTCTACGAACGCCAGGCGAAGCTGGATCTGGGATAAGCTTAAGAACGCCTCATTACTCATTAGTTTGAAACCCCTCTCGCCTCTCGGGCTTCGCTGTCGGCGAACGGCAATCAGCAAACCCACCATTCCGCGCTTCCGCGCCCGGCGCCTCCGCGGCTCCGCTTCTGGTTTTCTGGAGATCTGGTAAGATAGCCTTTAACCCTTTCTGCCATGCTTTCTGCTTTGCATAGAATTCTCCAAGCCCCAAACATTCCCTAAGATTAGCTCAAGCATACAACACCGATACAAGAATGTTTGGGGCTTGGAGGTAAGATAGCTCTGCATAGAATCCCTAAGATTAGCTCTGCATAGAATCCCTAAGATTAGCTCTGCATAGAATCCCTAAGATTAGCTCTGCATAGAATCCTCTTGCATTCAGTCATTCAGCTTGGAGGTAAGATAGCTCTGCATAGAATCCTCTTGTTAGTATTTTGTTATATTGTTATTTTCCCTAAGGTGATTTATGCTGCTGGTTTTATGTCTGCTAAGATCTGCTAAATAACTGACAAAATCACAATTTGGTAACTCTTGGTTTGGAAACAAAATCCCAATTTGAGTTGTTTTATGCAAATAACTGCTAAATAACTGCTAAGATCAGCTTCTGGTTTCCCAATTTTGTAAGGTTATTGTGATAAATGTCATTGAGATTGGTAGAATTTTGTTATTTTTCCTAAAATTATCAAGAACAGTAATTGAATTAGCTTTTTATCATGAGCAGAGCAGGTTATAAAGTAATTGACAAGGCGATAATTTAGCAAGTTAGCAGAGCAGGTTCTGTATCTTGATATTGGCAGAGCAGGTTATATTGCTCTTCTATTCAGGTAATTAAATACCAGTTGTTTTAGGCGATTATTTACAGGTTATATTGCTCTTCTATTCATGTAAAAATGTGTTCTTACTTCTTTGCACAATGATATAATGAAATATTTTCAGAACATTAAGCATTGAAGAGGAGTATTATAAGCAAGTAAGCAATCTTATTTTGCTAATTAAAATTGTTCTAATTTAGATATTTTTTTCAAAATTTGTACTCATTTTTTTCGTATGTATCTATTTCTTGTGTCATTATTTTATTGGACGCCCCCACTGAAAAATTCCGTTGGGTCCGCCTATGCTAGTCAAGCCGGCACGCCGTATACCAAAGCATCCATCCAGCTACCAGCCCGAGCCCAAACCTACAACACTTCCGGCCCGCTACGAGCAACACTCTTATTCACATCATTACTGCGTGAACAGCTTTATATATTTAAAAGTATAAATAAACTGGCAGTGTGAGACTAATTCAAACAATCGGGTGAATTAATTTTGCTCATAATTATGGCGTGATGTTAATTCTTATAGATTACGGCGTGATGTTAATTCTTATAGTTTAAAAGTATAAATAAACTGGCAGTGACATGTGAACAGTGCTCATAATCTATAAGAATTAACGCCACTGTTAATTATTTTGACAGCCTTTTTTTCTTTTTGTTTTTTCTTTTGCTCATAATCTATAAGAATTAACATCACGCCATTGTTAAATAATTTTTGCCACTGTTAATTATTTTAACTTTTTTTTGTTATTTGTTTTTGGATTTTCTTTTTTAAACAACGGAGCAGGCGGTGACTGTCGGGGGCGGCCGGAGCCCGCCGGGGCAGGCCGGGTACTGTCGTGCTTGGCTATAGAGGCGGGCGGGCACAACCCGCCGTGGGCTGGCGGAGCCCATCATCGTCGGGCGGGTACTGTAGCACGGGGCACGAGGGGCCCCCCGGAGCCCGCCGGGGCAGGCGGGTACTGTCGCGCTTGGCCATAGAGGCAGGCGGGTGAAGCCCGCCAGGCGCGGACCGGGTACTGTCGCGTGGGGCACGGGGGGCCCCCCGTGCACTGTGACTCGTATATATATACATATACATATATAGACACACACGGATAAATGTATATACACTAAACACGTATATAAGAATATACCCGCTTTTTTGAAATACTGGTTATATGTGCATTTTCATGAAAAGTGTTAAGCACGAAAGTTGTAGATCTCGTCGATATCTATAACTTTCATGTTGAACACTTTTCATAAAAATGTATGCACAATGCGTATTTTGGATATATATATACATATATAGACACACACGGATAAATGTATATACATATCCGTGGATGTTGAAGCCACGCTCCGGCGGTAGATGGTATGGAGACTCGCATAACTGGTTGCCTCCACCCTTAATCCCCCGTGGATCACTCTGATCCCTCCTCGAGTCCCCAAGTCGACCCTGTCCTCGCGCCTTTCTTCCTCCTCCTCCCGAGGCAGGACCTCCTCGATCCTTACTTGCTGCTGCTGACGCTGCGCCGGCACTCTGGCCCTCTTTGTTTCCAAAAACTCTGGGCAGGTTCCTCATCATGAAAGTCACAGTATGGCAACGCCACTTCTCCCCTCTCAGCCTTTGCCGCCCTATTCCCTCTTCTTCTTCCTCCTCCTGACTCTGCTCCTTCTCTCCTTCCTCTTCCTCCCCTTCCTCTTCTGATCGCCATAGCATGCTGAGGCGGGGGAGGCATCTGCCTCGGACCCTGCCTCCATCCCAGCTGAGGAGGTCTTCCCTGACCCCATGGAAGTTACCCCCTCCCGGGGCATAACCTCTTCTTTGACCCTGCATCCCCCCGCCATGCTGCCTCCATCCCCCCTCCGGGGCCCGGGACTCTTCCCTTCTCCGTACCTCTTGCTGTCTGGCCTCCGGCTCACTGAGCTTTGCTAGCCTCCTGGTAAGCTCTGGATTGGCCTCCTCGCTTTCGATTTCTTCTGCCACCCTCTCCATCAACTCCTCGTAGGAGACGGGGGCCTTTCTCTTCAAAGCCATCTTGAAGAAAGTATCCTTCAGATCAACCGTGAAGGCGAGTTGGAGGGCAAACCCAGGCATCTCTTGGGTGAGAAGCACCTCCTCCTGGAACCGATCCGCATAGCGAGCCAATGACTCCTTGGGCTCTTGCTTCACCTTGAAGAGGGACTCAGCGTCCTTATTCCTCTTCTTCGAAGTTGAAAACCGCAACAAGAAACTTATACGCAGGTCTTCAAATGCGTAGATCGACCCGACAGGGAGTTGGTGGAACCACTCCCTAGCCTTTTCCTTTAGGGTGACAGCGAAGAGCCGGCACTTAAAGGCGTCCGACATTGGCCTGATAGAAACCGAGTCTTCGAACGACTGTAGGTGCTGGACAGGGTCGCCCCTGTCGTGGTAGTAAACCCTGTCCCACTCTCTGAACCCTTCCGGAACGGGTGCAGAAAGCACCAGCTCGCAAAAGGGGCTTCCTCCACCTGCTGCCCTTTCCTGTTCCACTCGCCCCCGAGCTCCATTGCCAGGCTTGAGCTCGCTGGGGCCGTGCTCGCGAGAGCCACTATCGCCGGAGCCGCTTCTACGGGCGTCGCGCCTGTCAGGATCGCGCTCGCCTGCGCCGCACCCACCTGCGCCGCGATCGCCTGCGCCGCGCTCGCCTGCCCCGTGCCCACTGGCACCAAACTCACCGGGCTGGCGAACATCACTCGCCCCTCCAGGTCCTGCACTGACCCCCCCGCCCACCTCCTTTCCAGCCCTTCCTCCCGGGGCATTCTCGCGAGCCCTGCCGGAGTAGGGAACGCCTGAGCCGCTGGGGTCGCGAACTCGCTTCGCATGCCCGCGACTGTGAACCCGAGGGTGTCGAGGACTTCCCTCCTAAAGTCTGAGAACATCCTCGACGTCACCACCGGGGGTGACTCGCGAAACTCCTCGTCATGCCCTATCTCCTGTCATGTGATGCCGCACCACTTCCCCCACATGCGGATGACTTGGAGATGTTACAACACAAGGACTTTCGGCGCTCCGGAAATCAACATTATAACCTCCGCCCGCGCCGCGCAAAGGAGGCCTAAAGCCTTCGTATTATCTTACTTTAGTTTTATCTTTATTTCCGCAATTTAAAAACTTGTAATCTTTTAATTCCGGCATGTTTTTTATTTTGGTGTGCTAATAGACATTTTATGATGGGGTGCGTTTAACCATCCGGGTTGATGAGATTTCATCTCAATCTTGGATGGTTGGATGGTGTTTGTAATCTCCTATTTAAGGGAGCCTTTTATGAGAAATGAGGAGAAGATTTTTGAACCCTAAAAGAACTCCCCCTACGAGGAATTTCGGCCAAGGCTTGCTCCAAGCCGTCGACCCCCTTGCCTCCCCTCTTCTCCATTTTCGCCCCCCCCCCCCCCTCTTTGGGTGTTTCCGGCGTGGTCTCTTGGTGCGACTCCAAGGAAGAAGAAAGGCAGCCCCTCGGTGTGACTCCGAAGGATCCATACGGTGCGACGCCGATGGAATGCGTGGAGAGAGTGATTCTCCCACATTTATCTAGCGTGTTCTCATTTTCTGGGTTGGGTAATCTCTAAACCTTCAAGAGCTTCTTTCTTTAGTTTGTGGAGGAAGAACCATCGTGTTCTCCGCGATTTTGAATATCGATCGTTGACAATTTTCTGAACTTGAGATCGCTTTTCCTGCGTTCTTCGTGTCCGACCCGAGTGGGTCTCGTTTGCTTGAACGGATCTCGGCCTATAGCCCTGGTCTTGTTCTCAAAAAGAGTAGCAATCTTTGTGTTGATTTGGGAACTATGTCGACTCACTTTTGACCGCTGTTTTGGAGTCGATCGTTCTCCTTTTTATTTGATATTGTGATGCGAATGGCAACGTATGAGAGCGATAGAATGCTTGTGTTGGAAATTGTATTCACAATTACCTTGATTTGTGAGAAGTCACCCTTAAACTAAGATTGAATTGCATTTGTATTTGATATGCTTTTCCAGTATTGTCTTGCAGATTATTATTGCTAAGTGTAAATCAATGTCAGGTCACAATGGGTCTGCAAACACAGTTTCATACAATGTAATTCCTCATTATATGAAACATGGTGATGACTCATGTGTGGTCTCTCTATTGGGGTACACTTCATTTTCAAGACTATTGAAGACTTTGGAGTGCGGTTGCAGCAAGTGTTCAAGAGAAGAAAAGGAGTAAATGAATATAAATTTTCTAAGGATATGTCTCGAGAGATCAAGCATGTCTCGAGAGTTGAGGCATGTCTCGAGAAGCAAGTTCTGCTTATTTCTGTAATTCTGTTCTGAATGTCTCGAGAGATAAAGCATGTCTCGAGAAGTCCTTAAGACCGAAATTTCCGTCATGTTTCGAGAGATCCGTCAGTTCTCGATACTTTAGCCTTTTGTTCTTTCAACCTCAGTTCTCGAGAGATCCGTTAGTTCTCGAGAGATCCCTTATGTCTCGAGAATTCTGTCCGTTAATTTCTATTCTCTTTTCTCTGTTCTTGTCGTTTCGTAAACGCTCCTTCCCGATCCTAACGGCTATATTGAGTGTGTTTAAGGTCGATTTAGCCCTTAATCATTGCCCTTTATATATAGGATTGCTCTTGGGTTATTCACAAGAAGTTTTACAATCGTTCTAAACCCTAATTTCTCTCCCGATCAAAAAGAACGAGAAAAGCGCCGCCTCGCCGTCGCCTACGATTGGAGATCGATCTACTCATTGGAGTTGCCGATTTCTATCAAGAAGGATTCGATCGATCCGTGTTCTGATTCTACAATCTCTATTGGATCGTTTCGGATTGCCAAAGACAGATTTGAAGGATCGTTGTTCTTCCTCATCATTCTCTAAAGCCATTCAAGAAGAAGGAAGAAAACGCCTCTGTTATTCAGATCTGGTATCTTATTGTTCAAAACCTTTTATCATCTATTGTAGGAGTTGTTATCTCCGAGTTGTGGGAGAGGTTGTTCTCCGAGTTGTAGGAGAAGTTTTTCTCCGAGTTGTAAGGGAGATTCTCTCTGAGTTTGTAGGAGTTTGACTCCGAGACTGTAGGATCGTTCTTGATCCGAGATTTAGTGAGTAGTCAAGTCTAGCTGTGGTGCTAGATTGGCGAGGCCGGCAGTGGAGTACCCAAGTACGGGGAACCACTATAAATTCCTGGTGTTATCTGTGGCTGTGATTTATTTTGTGTGTTGTGCTTTACGTTTAATTTTTAATTCCGCAAAAGACGTAGAGATCACCTATTCACCCCCCTCTAGGTGATTTAGGTAGGCAACTAGATACTTCAATTGGTATCAGAGGGTCGCTGTTCGTTGCTAGGTTAACACCTTGAACAGGATCCATCCTTCTAGTTGCTAGCAAGCCATGGATAGAGTCAAGGAATCCTCTCTGAAATTGTCCATCTGCACTAAGGCTAACTTTCCTATGTGGAAGGAAAGAGTCCGTTTTTATATGGAAGCTGCAGATCCCAGAATCTTCCAAGTCGTGGAAGAAGGTCCTCATGTGCCAATGACTGTCTCGTCAACAAATCCCACCGTCCAGATACCTAAGAAAATGATGGATTTGAACAAGGATGAGATAGCTCTTGTTGCTCTTGACAAGAAGGCTAAAAACATAATTGCAAGTGCAGTGGACGATTCCATGTTGCAAAACTTAATCCACTGCAAATCAGCCAAAGAAATGTGGACATCCTTGATTGTTCTAATGGAAGGTACTGACGAAGTGAGAGAAGACAGAAGATCTCTACTCAATCAAGAGTATGAGGCTTTCAAGCAGAGTAAGAAGGAGTGCATTGCTGATGCGTACGAGCGATTCTTCAAAATAGTCAATGGTCTGAGGAACTACGACAGGGAGTTCACAAACGGTGAACTAAATGACAAATTCTTGTGTTCCCTAACGAAAGACTGGGATAGCAAAATTGTGGCCATTAGAGAGTTTGGAAAACTGCCAAGTCTAGAACCTCAGAATCTGTTCGGGAAGCTGCTATCTCATGAATTACAAATGAACATCCGAAAGTCTGAAGAGGATGTCAATCGAGCTTCAAGCAAAGAAAGAACCTTAGCTTTGAAGGCAGAGAGTTCAAAGAAGAGCAAAGCAGTGATACCGATCAGAGAAAAGGAATCTGATAATGAAGAAGAATCGGAAGCCAGCTCCTCCTGTTCCGAACTGTCTGATGGGGAGTTCTCTTTAATTTCCCGTCAGTTTAAGAAATTGCTAAACAAACGAAGGCACATGAACAACAAGCCATCTTCCTCGGATCATAAACATTCTCGCCGTGACGGCGACTATCACAGGAAGGGTTCCAGCAATAATGACAGGTACAAATCGAAACAGAACAAACATTTTTCTTCTGACATTATTTGCTACTGTTGTAATAAGCCAGGGCACATAATTGCTGAGTGTCCCTACAAGAAGAAAGAAGGTGGAAGAAAAGAAGACAAAAAATCCACTCACGGAAAGAAGAAATCAGATAGAAGTTTCGTCGCTAAGAAAGCCAAAACTCTGAGCGACAGTGACTCCGCTGAGTCGAGTGATGAAGAAGAAGCTTACTTCGGCCTGATGGCCATGTCTGATGATGAAGAAGCACCCCCCGTACACCGGAAAGGTAAATGATCACACTATTCTATCTGATTCTGATTATGCTTCGGCTGAACAAAAGGATAACTCCTCAGACGATGAATCTGAGCTCATGTCTCAATATACCAAAATGCTCCAAAGCTTTGACAAGTGCCGAAAGGTTGTCAAAACTCAGGGTAAGGAGATCATGGCTCTCAAGGAGGTGGAATCTAACTTGAGAAAAGAAGTTGAAGAACTTTCTTCTCTCAAAGAGGAAGTCCAAGCCTTGAAAGACAAGATCAAAAGCTCGGAAGAGACTCTTGCCCTGAGAGATCAATCGATAAATGTCTTGGAGGAACAGCTTGCGGCTGAGAAGAAGTTGGTTGAAGCATTCTCTCAACCTAAAACTGTTCTGCCAATTATCGGTACTTTTACCACTAAGGCAAAAGGAAGCGGTATAGGGCATGAAGCTAGTACTAGCAATTCTTCAAAAAACACAATTGCTAAGAAGAATGGTTTGTTTGCTAAGAAAGCTACCACCAAGGAAAAAGGGAAAGCTCATCAAGAGCCTGTAGCATTCAAGAGAGTTATATTCCCTACGAATGCTTATGATATGGAGAGTTCCTATGGTCATTTCACACGACCAATTCCTTTTGCCCCTGTGAATAATCATAAGGAATGGGCTCCTCCCCGAAACTTTGGTGATAGTGCTTTTCAAGCACCCTATCAAGAGATTAATCAGAAAGGGTACGGTCCATTTGTTCATGGCCCGAGTGCTAAGAAGGCACCAAAAGTGAAGGCTGTTGCACCAAAGCCGAAGAAGACAGTACCACCTTGTGTGTGTTGCCCCCATGAGGCATCCTCATCTAAAAGGACTGCTCCTGCAAGAGCTAACGTTCAAAAAGTTAAGCAGGAGAGTGTAAAAAGAAGGTACAACAGATTCGACTGTTGGTGCTGCGGCAAAATTGGTCACTTTGTCGTTGATTGTTGGTTCAATACAACGTATACTAGGAGACCACAAGTGAATGTTGCAAGGCAGACCACTCGCAATGTTAACATTCATCGTGGTGCTCAACTGACACGGGACCAAGGACCCAAATCTGTTTGGGCTCCTAAGGCGAAATGATCTGTGTTTGCAGGAATGTCCAAAGGCCAATAAAAATCCTATCTGGTACTTGGACAGTGGATGCTCTCGGCATATGACCGGGACAAGATGTCTTTTGCAAAACTACATTCCAGTTGCGAACGGTCCAAAAGTTATTTTTGGCGGTTCAGACAGAGGAATAACTAAAGGCTATGGTATGATTTCTAATGGTAATGTATCGTTTTCCGATGTAGCTTATGTGGAAGGATTACAACATAATCTGATAAGCATAAGTCAACTTTGTGATAAAGGATACATTGTTGATTTTCATAAAGATAAGTGTTTGATAAAGTCGGCTGAAAATCATGAAACGATTTTATCAGGCATTCGCTGTAGAAACATATTTTGTTTAAATTTTCTTTGTATATCATCTTCTACACCAGTATGTCTTTTGGCAAAAGATAGTGCATCTCTTGTTGACCAATGGCACAAGAGATTAGCACATATAAATCTCAAAACTATTAATAAATTGTTTTCTCAAAACTTAGTGCGCGATGCACCAGATGTTAAGTGCATTAAAGATAGACCTTGTCATGCATGTGTAAAAGGCAAGCAAACAAGAGCTACCTTTAAGAGCATTATTGGCAAAGATTCAACCAGGTGTTTATACCTGCTTCATATGGATTTGTTTGGTCCTTTGCAAATTAGGAGTTTAGGAGGAAAATCTTACACATTGGTTATTGTAGATGATTACTCTCGTTTTGCCTGGGTATTCTTTCTGAAACAAAAGTCAGATACCTTTGACACTTTCACTAGTTTTGTCAGGCAAGTCCAGAATGAATTTAACTGTTCGGTGGTCAAAATCAGAAGTGACCATGGTACAGAATTTGAATCTGGAGCCATGACAGAATTCTGTGAAAGCCTTGGCATCTTTCATGAGTTTTCCTCTCCTCGAACTCCACAACAAAATGGAGTAGCTGAGAGAAAGAATAGAACACTCATTGAGGCTTGCAGAACCATGTTGAGTGACTCTTCACTACCTGAATATTTCTGGGCTGAAGCTGTCAATACTGCATGCCATGTGCAAAACAGAGCGCTCATAAACAAAAACCATGAAAAGACTCCTTATGAACTTCTAAAGGGCAAGAAACCGACCATTTCTTATTTTCGAATCTTTGGTAGTAAATGCTTTGTGCTAAACAATGGAAAGCATTACAAAACTAAGTTTAGTGAAAAGAGCTTTGAAGGTATTTTTGTAGGTTATAGTAGCCATAGTAGGGCATATAGAGTTTTTAATAAGAAAACCATAGTGGTAGAAGAATCTATTAATGTTGTATTTGATGAGACGAGCATGCTACAAGGCAGCTCCTCTAGCATTTCTTCTGTAGACACAGGTTCAAAGCTGCAGGACTTAAGCTTGGATCAGCCAGTTGAAGAAAATTCTCAACACTTCGTCAAGATTCCCCCAATAACTACCTATGAAGAAGATCATCCTGATGAAGAGCCAATCCAAGTGGAGGAAGATACTCCAACAGTAGAAGAAACTCCTATTGGTCCAAATCATGCAAGGAACCTCGGACTACGACAAATGAGGGATCATCCAGTTGATCAGATCATAGGAGATCCTCATGAAGGAATAAGAACAAGACGAGGTACCATTAACGAGAATATGCATTTAAGTTTTCTTTCGCAGGTCGAACCAAAGAAATTCCAAGAGGCAAATGAAGATCCATCCTGGATAATTGCTATGGAAGAAGAATTAAATCAGTTCAAACGCTGTAAGGTATGGACACTTGTTCCAAAACCCAAAGACAAAAATGTCATTGGAACAAAGTGGGTGTATAGAAACAAGCTGGATGAAGAAGGAACAATCATAAAGAACAAAGCCAGACTTGTGGCTAAAGGATACAGACAAGAGGAAGGTATCGACTTCGATCAGACGTACGCTCCAGTAGCAAGGCTCGAAGCGATCAGACTCTTCCTTGCTTATGCTGCTTTCAAGGGTTTCACCGTATATCAAATGGATGTCAAGTCCGCTTTCCTAAACGGAGACATTAAAGAGGAAGTATACGTTGAACAACCCCCAGGTTTTGTTAATCCTGATCATCCCAATCATGTTTATTTATTACAAAAAGCTTTATATGGTTTGAAATAAGCTCCTCGAGCTTGGTATGAGACGCTGTCTAACTTTCTTCTTGAGAACAAGTTCACAAGAGGAAAGATAGATAAGACATTATTTCTTAGGGAAGTAAAAGGCAAGATTTTGCTAGTGCAAATCTATGTCGATGACATCATATTTGGCTCTATGGATAATAACCTCTGCAAAAAATTTTCTAAACTTATGCAAGGGAAATTTGAAATGAGCAGTATGGGTGAGCTGAAATATTTCTTAGGACTTCAAGTGAAACAGTCTGAAGATGGAATCTTCATTTCTCAGACAAAGTTCACTAAGGAGTTGATTAAGAAATTTGGAATGGAGAGTGCAACCTCTATGAGGAATCCAATGAGCTCAGCTACGTCTCTGGACAAGGATGAAAAAGGGAAACCTTTTGATGAAACCAAGTACAGAAGCATAATTGGCTCTTTGCTCTACCTTACTGCCAGTAGACCTGATATAATGTTCTCTACATGTGTATGTGCTAGATATCAGGTGAACTCTAAGGAATCCCACTATACTGCCGCAAAGCGGATTTTGAGATACCTTAAAGTCACACCAAATCTTGGCTTATGGTACCCAAGAAGTAATGATAGCGAACTAATTGGTTTTTCAGATGCAAACTTTGCAGGTAGCAAAGACGACAGGAAAAGCACTTCCGGGACGTGCCAATTCCTCGGAAGGAGACTTATTTCCTGGAGTAGCAAGAAGCAGAATTGTGTTGCAATATCAACCGCCGAGTCAGAATACATTTCTGCTGGCAGTTGTTGCGCACAACTTCTATGGATAAGAAATCAACTTCAAGACTACAACATGAAGATCAAGGATATTCCCATGTTTTGCGACTCTTCCAGTGCAATTGCTATCGCAAATAATCCAGTCTCTCACAGTCGGACAAAGCACATCGAGCTACGATATCACTTTATCCGGGAGCATGTGGAGATGGGTGACATAAATCTGCGTTATGTCCCCACGGATAAGCAAGTTGCAGACATATTCACGAAGCCACTGGATGAGACTAAGTTCTCTTTCTTCGAGACGGAACTTGGAATGCTCAACATGGAGTAATGATCAAATCAAGCAAAACCATGAAGACATGAAGATTACAAAAAAAATTCAGAACTTTTCCTGAAAACTTCAGGCATATGTCTCGAGAACTACATGTTGTCTCGGAAACTATCTGTTTTCTCGACAACTCAAGTCACTTTAAAATCTCGACATCATCCAAAGGACTTCAGGGAACTCTCGAGACAGGCTGGTTCTCTCGAGACAAGTTCAAGATCTCGAGATATGGTGATGTCTCGATATACGGATTGTCACTCGAGACATCAGTAAAGGAAAAACCGCGCAGAATCTTCTGAGTTCTCGAGACATAACCAATGTCTCGAGACATAGGTATTTTAAAGAATTCCAAAAATCAGGTACGCGCTGTTTACTTTTCTATTTTTCTTCAAAATGTCATCTAAATGTCAAATCAAAATTATATATATATATATACGAAACCGAAAACTTGATGTTCACGGAAATCATTTCCGAGACCTCCAAGACCTTTCGACTTCTTCTCGAGCGGCGACAGGTCGGTGCTTCCGTGGTTCTCGGTGCTTCATCGTTTACGTTCGTCACTTCTCCCTCTCTCTCGCATTAATGGCTCCTACTCCTCATCCAAAGATTGGCGTCGGCAATGAAGTCGTTCGCTCAGGTATCGCCGGTTTATCCGAAGACTTCAAAAATCTGTTTTGCTTGCTTGATGCCGCCGGTCTTGCTTTCGTTCTTGAGCATCCTTGCCGGGTGCTGTTTGATGAGGTTGAAGAGTTCTTTATCAATGTGAAGCCTATCAAGGAAGGGAGAATGTTGGTTTCATTCGTCAAAGGCATTAAGATAAAAATCTCACCTAAGACCCTCGTGAAGTACTTGCATTTATCTGAGCTTGATACTGAAGAAGTGCTAGATGACAATGACTGGTTGAGAACAGCAAGGTACTGTGGTCTGGATTCAGATTTTTCTGCAGTTAAGAGGCATAAGATGAATGATGCGGGGAAGCTCCTGGTGGACATTATCTTAAAGGTTCTTTTCTGCAAGACAGGCACACAAGGGCATGTGTCTGAAGAGACTTTTCTGTTGATGGTTGGAATTGTGTCAGGGAAAAAGAGAGATTGGGCCACAATCTTATTCTCCAATATCAAGGCTTGCATTAATTCCCCAAAATTTGCCCGGATCATCTCATTGTTCCTGAATCAGTTCAACCCAGCTATCTTTGACATGTCCAAAGGTGCAGTTATCCATCATCTCAAGAAGATCGATGTTATCTCCATGCAGAGATGGGACATTCGAATCAAGAAGCCGGGAGTGGCTAGTGCTACTTCTGAGGGGGTGACTCATCAATCTGCAGTTGCAAGTGAAGCAGAAATTCCAATTCCATCTTCTGAAGGTCAGGTACCCACAGTAACATCATCTCCTCCTCCTCCACAGATTCGCTCTAAAACTTCAGGTCGAGCCAAGCTGCCAATCCGTTCCAAAGCCAAAGGTCAGCCCTCGTCAGATCCATCAGATACTATCCCATCACCCTCTCATGTTCACATTCCAGATTCAGTTCCACCACCACCTCCTTCTCCATCAGTTATTGAAGCAGAAACTTCTTTGGCAAATGAGATGGTTTCAGCTGTTCTAAAGAATATTAAACAAGAAATATCTGAAGTGCACAGTCCCAGTGGCCAACAGGCAGGGTCTGGTGCTGATTTTGTTTTCGACAAAGAAGATGATGATGAGTCAGTTCATGAATTAACACCTCCCCTAGTACATGTTGAGGGGGAGTCAGAGTTAAATACAACCAAGAATGCTCCAGATGAGCTAGGTTGTGAAGAAGATAATATGGTTCATTCTCTTGAGATTGAAAAAATCCCTGATGATGTTCCTGTTGCTGCCCCTGCTGCTACTCTTCCTTCCTCTCATCCTTCCCCTCATCCTTCCCCTCCAATCCATGATGCAGATTCTCTTCTGGGAAAGATTGAAGCTATGCTCAAGAAGCAGAGTGAACAGTTTGAGAACTCTTTGACAACTGTTCACAGGAAGATTGCCTTAGTTGAAAGTGAATTTGGCAGGGAGTTAGCTAAAATCAAATCAAATTATGAAACTCTCTCTGAATTGATGTCCCTAGGAAGCAAAGCAATTGATCATGCAATTGAAGGTGTAGGCACAGTGTTGGAATAGACTGTAATAGTAACCAAACTTCAACAATCTATGAGTAATGATGCAGAAGCTAACACCTTCAGGATTGTTGATGAGGTGGGACATTTCAAAGACGATACTATCCAAACCCTATCTGTAGAAGTCAGAAAGGGGGAGGAAAATATAGTAGCTCAAATGACAGATTTGATTGAAAGCTCCGTATCTGCTATTCAAAGCTCATGGAAATCACAGTTTGATCAGCTCACTTCTAGTGTGCAGAAGCAAATTGCTGATGTTAATGCTTATTCCTTCAAAACTGCTACGTGGCTTCATAATCAGATATTTCCTGAATTGGAAATTGATCCAGATGTTCCTGTTCCTCAGTTTTCTCCAAGGCCAGAAGAACTACTTGGGAAGGCTCCTATAGTTGAAGATCAATCAGATAGGGCTGGGACCAAAAGAAAAAGAAAATTTGGTGAAGGTCCTTCTGCTAGTCGATCTGTTCCGAGTTCTAGCTCTGCAGGTCATTGCAAAGCTAAGGTTGAGGAGGTTCTTCCAGAACTCTGGAGCCCAGTCTCAAAAGACATAATTCTTGAAACCTATAAGTTAGTTCATGAAGGAAAAATGAACAGATCTGAATGCTACAGCTCACTTGAATGGGAAAAACATGAGACAGCTCAAAGGAAGAGAAGAATCCATTTCAGGGCATTTGGTTATAATAATGTTGATGCTCCGGCTCCACCTCTGTTTTACCATCCCATGCCTTATGCCTATTTCTCCAGACAAGAAGAAAAGAGGAAAAGGAGATCTTAAAGGATGTTGCTGATGCTGACAAGACATATTTTGGTTTGGTTCTGATTTTGTGAACATCAAGTCTTCTTAACAATTCAATTTAGACATATATATATAATTGTTGATTTGATGTTCTCTACTTGTTCATTCTCATATCATTGTGTAGTGTAGCATATTTATTCTATATTGCCGTAATTCAACTTAGTGTATAGGGTTCTGACTTCTACAAATAGGGGGAGATTGTTGGAAATTGTATTCACAATTATCTTGATTTGTGAGAAGTCACCCTTAAACTAAGATTGAATTGCATTTGTATTTGATATGCTTTTCCAGTATTGTCTTGCAGATTATTATTGCTAAGTGTAAATAAATGTCAGGTCACAATGGGTCTGCAAACACAGTTTCATACAATGTAATTCCTCATTATATGAAACATGGTGATGACTCATGTGTGATCTCTCTATTGGGGTACACTTCATTTTCAAGACTATTGAAGACTTTGGAGTGCGGTTGCAGCAAGTGTTCAAGAGAAGAAAAGGAGTAAATGAATATAAATTTTCTAAGGATATGTCTCGAGAGATCAAGCATGTCTCGAGAGTTGAGGCATGTCTCGAGAAGCAAGTTCTGCTTATTTCGGTAATTCTGTTCTGAATGTCTCGAGAGATAAAGCATGTCTCGAGAAGTCCTTAAGACCGAAATTTCCGTCATGTTTCGAGAGATCCGTCAGTTCTCGATACTTTAGCCTTTTGTTCTTTCAACCTCAGTTCTCGAGAGATCCGTTAGTTCTCGAGAGATCCCTTATGTCTCGAGAATTCTGTCCGTTAATTTCTATTCTCTTTTCTCTGTTCTTGTCGTTTCGTAAACGCTCCTTCCCGATCCTAACGGCTATATTGAGTGTGTTTAAGGTCGATTTAGCCCTTAATCATTGCCCTCTATATAAAGGATTGCTCTTGGGTTATTCACAAGAAGTTTTACAATCGTTCTAAACCCTAATTTCTCTCCCGATCAAAAAGAATGAGAAAAGCGCCGCCTCGCCATCGCCTACGATTGGAGATCGATCTACTCATTGGAGTTGCCGATTTCTATCAAGAAGGATTCGATTGATCCGTGTTCTGATTCTACAATCTCTATTGGATCGTTTCGGATTGCCAAAGACAGATTTGAAGGATCGTTGTTCTTCCTCATCATTCTCTAAAGCCATTCAAGAAGAAGGAAGAAAACGCCTCTGTTATTCAGATCTGGTATCTTATTGTTCAAAACCTTTTATCATCTATTGTAGGAGTTGTTATCTCCGAGTTGTAGGAGAGGTTGTTCTCCGAGTTGTAGGAGAAGTTTTTCTCTGAGTTGTAAGGGAGGTTCTCTCTGAGTTTGTAGGAGTTTGACTCCGAGACTGTAAGATCGTTCTTGATCCGAGATTTAGTGAGTAGTCAAGTCTAGCTGTGGTGCTAGATTGGCGAGGCCGGCAGTGGAGTACCCAAGTACGGGGAACCACTATAAATTCCTGGTGTTATCTGTGGCTGTGATTTATTTTGTGTGCTGTGCTTTACGTTTAATTTTTAATTCCGCAAAAGACGTAGAGATCACCTATTCACCCCCCCTCTAGGTGATTTAGGTAGGCAACTAGATACTTCAGCTTGTGTAGGTGCGTTAGTTCAACGTGTGTTCGTGGTGATTTGGAACATAACCCGTGTAGATCTCTAATAGGAAATACCCCTGCATCAATTTGGTATCAAAGCAGGTCGTTTCAACCCCCACGTTGCAAACATCCTCGCTGCGATCATTGTTGGTCGTTCTAATCAAAAGGAAAATCTGAAAATTTTCGGATTGGTCTGCGTTTAGTAAAAACTCAAAAAAAAATTTAACTTGTCAGAAAAATCTGAAATTTTTCCTGTAGCTTCCTGAAGGTATTTCCAGCAACATTAAAACTGAAACTTTTTCGATTCGACCTCGTTAGGCTGGCCTGAAAATTGGAACCGTCGTAATTCTGTCCATGTGGTGTGCGAATAGCGGTCTGAAATCTGAAATTTTGCCAAAATTCAACAAAAAAGTTTTTCTGTAGCTTCCTGATTTTATTTCCAGCAACTTTAAAACAAAAAAAAAAATTTCGTTTCGTTCTCGTTAGGTCCGTCAAAAAAAAAAACTTTTTCATTGTGTCTTCTAGTTGTTCAAATTTGCATGCGCACGAGACTAGGCACGGAATACGTCGTGGAGTTACCTTCCACCTTTAGGATGGCAGCGAACGAACAAGTAGATCCTAACACTGAGGCTATAGAGGAGCTACGTGGTGAGATGACGGAGATTAGGACCATGTTAGCCCAGATTCTTCTGAATCAAAGGGGAACACCACCCCCACCGGCTAATGATGAGCTGCCCAATCCGCAACAACAGGCTCATGATTCGGATTCGGATGAAGGCTATCCTCGAGCCCCTCCTCGTGGACGTCGTCCGGATCGTGGCACTGATATCACTATAGCCATTAAGATCGACGCCCCCACTTACGATGGTTTGGGAGACCCCCAAATTTTCCTTACTTGGGTAGTGGATATTGAATGTTATTTCGAATGACACCATCTTACGGATCCCCAAAAGGTCCGGGTTGCCAGGATGAAGCTAACGGGTCGAGCGAAAACATATTGGCTGAATGAAGAGCGTAGGCTAGGAGCCGGGCAGGAAGTCCCACTCATTGGATGGCTGGTGATGAAGAACTTACTCACTGACCAATACGTCCCCGCCTACCACCGAACCCAAATGTTCGATGAGCTAGCCACCCTTCGGCAAGGCTCAAACTCGGTGGCTGAATATATGGGCGAGCTGAAAAACCGTATGGTGCGTTGTGATCTTCGAGAGATCCCTGAGGTTACACTATCTCGGTTTCGTAAGGGGCTCCACCCTGACATTCAGAGGAAGCTCTTGAGATATGGTCACACAGATCTGAATACGACATTCAATTCCGCTCTTGACATTGAAAAGCATCTGGCTTCGAAGGCCCACTCTCGTTACTCCCGTACGAAGAGTTTGACCACGTTTGGGGCATCTTCATCTATCACCCACGATAAAGGAAAACCTAAGACCGCCGAGTCTAGATCGGTAGTGATCACTGCGAGAAACTCTAGGAATCCCACGAGTGAGCGTATCCCCATAGGAAAGGTTAGCAAGGCTAACACCACATGTTATGCTTGCGGGGTTCAGGGTCACTACGCCTTTGAGTGTCCTACAAAAACTCGAGCCATAGCCCTTTTGGATGCGGAGACCGACCCCGCCGACCTAGTTTATGAGGCTTTAGAGGAGGAGGACCCTGAGGGAGTCCCAAGTGATTTGGAGGACGAACGCTACCTAGGAGTGATGCGATGTATCTTGACCACCCCTCGTCCCTTAGATGATTGGAAGAGGACGAGCATCTTTTCCCTGATCTTTAGGAGTGGTGAGAAGTTGTGTAAGCTGATTATCGATAGTGGAAGTTGTGTAAACGTCATTTCTGAGAACGCCGTCACACGTATGGCCTTGACCACGGAGCCACACCCGACCCCGTATCAAGTAGCTTGGATTAACAAGGTCACTGTCCCAGTTACCAAGCGATGCCTAGTTCCCCTCTCGATCAAATCGTTCACGGATGAGATATGGTGTGACGTATTACCGATGGACGCATGCCACGTGTTATTAGGCCGCCCTTGGCTATATGACCGTGATGTGACACATTATGGCCGGGCCAACTCCTATGAGTTTAAATTTAAGGGTAAGACCATTACTTTGAGCCCGACCGTTCCGAAGGAACCAGTTGCGTTACCTAAGGACACCACTGTCCCGGTCGAGAGGAAGACGTTGAGTCTAGTCGGCAGGAAGGAGTTTGGGAGAGACCCATTTTTAGAGGGAGTGATGTATGCGTTAGTTCTTATGAGTACGAAGATTGATTCGGGCACGGTAGATGGGTTGCCTAGAGAGTTGCGGGCCTTGCTAGATGAGTATAGGGATGTTTACCCCGACGAGCTTCCGTCGACGTTACCCCCACTTAGGGATATACATCATGCTATAGATCTTATCCCTGGGTCATCCCTACCCAATCAGCCCCACTATAGACTTCCTCCCGCTGCCCACAAGGAGTTACAAGTCCAGATAGAGGACTTGCTGAAGAAGGGGTTCATTCGGGCTAGTTTGAGCCCATGTGCTGTTCCAGCCCTTCTTGCCCCCAAGAAGGATGGTTCGTGGAGGATGTGTGTTGATAGCCGTGCTATCAATAAAATCACCATCAAGTATAGATTTCCAATCCCACGGTTAGATGATCTCCTCGATGTCTTAGTGGGTGCCACCATCTTTTCAAAGCTAGATTTGCGGAGTGGTTACCACCAGATCCGGATCCGTGAGGGAGACGAGTGGAAGACAGCGTTTAAGTCCAAGGATGGGCTGTATGAGTGGCTTGTGATGCCTTTTGGGTTATCCAACGCCCCAAGCACGTTCTCCAGGATGATGACTCATGTCTTCCAGTCTTATATGGGGAAGTGCGTGGTTGTCTACTTTGACGACATCCTTATCTATAGTACCACCCCCGCCGATCACATCTCACATCTGCGTATAGTCCTTTCCACCCTTCGGAAGGAAACTCTTTATCTGAACCTTAAGAAATGCACTTTTCCAGTCTCCGAGGTAGAATTCTTAGGTTATATTGTTGGGTCCGAAGGTATACGAGTAGACCCCGGGAAGGTCCAGGTGATTAAGGATTGGCCAGAGCCGACTAGTATTCGAGAGGTGCGCAGTTTCCATGGGTTAGCTACATTCTATCGTCGTTTTATACGAGACTTTAGTAGCATCATGACACCTATTACTGATTGTATGAAAAAGGGAGAGTTTGCGTGGTCGAAGTCCGCTACTTTTGCCTTCCGTCGGATCAAGCAACTCATGACCGAAGCACCGGTGTTACGTCTCCCTGACTTCACCAAGGTCTTTGAGGTTACTTGTGATGCGTCTGGGGTAGGGATAGGAGGAGTCCTAAGTCAAGAGGGCCACCCTATTAGTTATTTTAGTGAAAAGTTGGCGGGCGCAAAGCTTAATTATTCTAACTACGACCGAGAGTTCTATGCGATTGTGAGGTGTTTGCATCATTGGAGGCACTATCTTCTGTCCAAGGAATTTGTGCTCCTTTCTGACCACGATGCGTTGAGATTCATAAACGGTAGTCATAAGATCAGCCCACGGCACGCGAAGTGGGTTGCGTTCCTTCAAGAATACACGTTTAACATTAAGCACCTTAAGGGTTCGGAGAATCGAGTTGCCGATGCGCTTAGCCGCCTCACCCTTTTACTTTCTACCATGAAGGTGCATGTTATTGGGTTCGAGCGCATAAAAGATGAGTACGCCACGTGCCCGGATTTCCAGGAGTTGTACCTCTCCGCATAGGACAACTCCCCCACCACTATCTCGGCCTTCTCTATTAGGGACGGTTATCTCTTTCGGCACGGGAAGCTATGCATCCCACAATCTTCCCTACGACTACACATTATTTGGGAGTTGCATAGCGGCGGTTTGAGTGGCCACTTCGGGCGTGACAAGACTATTGTGCTCGTAGAGGAGAAGTTTTATTGGCCAAAACTTAAGACCATGGTCGGACGAGTAGTAAGCAGTTGCCGAACGTGTCAAGTCTCCAAAGGTTCTAAGACCAATGTTGGCTTGTATACTCCATTACCTATTCCATCCAAACCTTGGGAAGACGTGAGCATGGATTTCGTTCTAGGTCTCCCCCCCCCCCCCCCCCCCCCCCCCACGTTTCACCGACACGACTCTATATTCGTTGTTGTAGATAGGTTCTCCAAGATGGCATATTTTATACCTTGTAGCAAGACCAACGATGCATCTCATATTGCCAAGCTGTATTTTCAAAATGTCGTTAGCCATCGTGGGGTGCCTAACACTATTGTGTCGGATAGGCACGTGAAATTTACAAGTTATTTTTGGAAGACGTTGTGGATTCTAATGGGCACTAAATTATTATTCTCTGCCGCCTACCACCCACAAACGGATGGGCAAACAGAGGTGGTCAATAGAAGCTTGGGAAATCTCCTTAGGTGCCTTGTAGGTGACCATAAAGGTACATGGGACTTACTTCTCCCCCACGCTCAGTTGGCTTATAATAATTCCAAGAATCGATCCACGGGTATGTCTCCAAATGAGGTTGTTCACGGGTATAATGCTTTGGTGCCCCTTGACTTGGTCCCACTACCACCTTCGTATAAGGCCAGTCAATTCGCACAATCTTTTGCCCAACACATTCATGATCTACACGCACATATTCGGGCGACCTTGACCTCTCAATATGACGCCTATCAAACACATGCAAACCAAAATAGGAGAGCGTCAAACTTTAAAGTCGGCGACCAAGTTTTAGTCCGCCTAGTTCCCGAACGAATGCCATCTGGCACCGTTAAGAAATTAGCACCGAGGCGAGCCGGCCCGTTCCGGATTCTGAAGAAAATAGGAGAGAATGCTTTTGTTCTGGATTTGCCTTCTGATTGGGGTGTCTCACCCATTTTCAACGTTTCGGATTTGACGATGTTTGTTCCGCCTCCACAAGAGTTGTCTTCTATGTCGTCTTCTCCTTCCACAAATAATTCTAATGGGTTGGGGAGTGGTAGATCGGATGATCTCTCTTCCATGCTTTCCACAGGTATACCGCCGGATGGTGAGTCACGTTTTATTCCTAATGCTGACATGTTTCCACGGTTTCCCAAAACCTTTTCTAGCCCTGACAGGATATTGGACATGGAGTCTGTTACTACTACTGATGGTGCTACTCGCCGCTTCCTCATTCGATGGCTGGATCGTCCACCTTCCGATGACTCTTGGGTGCTTGAGCCCGAGCTTCAAAGACTAGATGCCGCTCTTCTCCACCGTTTCCTCTTGGACCACGCATCGGGGATACGTGAAGTTGAGGGGGGAGGATTGATGTCGCACCACTTCCCCCACATGCGGATGACTTGGAGATGTTACAACACAAGGACTTTCGGCCCCCCCCCCCGGAAATCAACATTATAACCTCCGCCCGCGCCGCGCAAAGGAGGCCTAAAGCCTTCGTATTATCTTACTTTAGTTTTATCTTTATTTCCGCAATTTAAAAACTTGTAATCTTTTAATTCCGGCATGTTTTTTATTTTGGTGTGCTAATAGACATTTTATGATGGGGTGCGTTTAACCATCCGGGTTGATGAGATTTCATCTCAATCTTGGATGGTTGGATGGTGTTTGTAATCTCCTATTTAAGGGAGCCTTTTATGAGAAATGAGGAGAAGATTTTTGAACCCTAAAAGAACTCCCCCTAGGAGGAATTTCGGCCAAGGCTTGCTCCAAGCCGCCGCCCCCCCTTGCCTCCCCTCTTCTCCATTTTCGCCCCCCCCCCCCCCCCCTCTTTGGGTGTTTCCGGCGTGTCTCTTGGTGCGTCTCCAAGGAAGAAGAAAGGCAGCCCCTCGGTGTGACTCCGAAGGATCCATACGGTGCGACGCCGGTGGAATGCGTGGAGAGAGTGATTCTCCCACATTTATCTAGTGTGTTCTCATTTTCTGGGTTGGGTAATCTCTAAACCTTCAAGAGCTTCTTTCTTTAGTTTGTGGAGGAAGAACCATCGTGTTCTCCGCGATTTTGAATATCGATCGTTGACAATTTTCTGAACTTGAGATCGCTTTTCCTGCATTCTTCGTGTCCGGACCGAGTGGGTCTCGTTTGCTTGAACGGATCTCGGCCTATAGCCTTGGTCTTGTTCTCAAAACGAGTATCAATCTTTGTGTTGATTTGGGAACTATGTCGACTCTCTTTTGACCGCTGTTTTGGAGTCGATCGTTCTCCTTTTTATTTGATATTGTGATGCGAATGACAACGTATGAGAGCGATAGAATGCTTGTATAGGTGCGTTAGTTCAACGTGTGTTCGTGGCGATTTGGAACATAACCCGTGTAGATCTCTAATAGGAAATACCCCTGCATCATCATGTCCCTTCCTTGGAACTTTCTTGGACTAGCCACACTCCACGCTCACCGCACCAAAATGTTGAAACCGATTTCTCGGTCTCTTGTGAAGCTCGGGCCCTCAAGATGTTGAGGGGCAGCTGGCCCTTACTATTCCCTTGAAAGGAGCAGACTGGGGACTCGGAAATAGATTAAGACCTTAGTCCCACCGCAAACCCGGAAGATCGTTGAACGCTTCCCCTCCCAAGCCAAAGCTGAGACTTGGGCACCTTGGAAAGCTAGAGAGCTAAACCAAAGTAACCAAGGGAGGAAGAAGCTCAGAGAACTGAGATTGGAATCTTCTCCCATGGTGCCCTTTAAGGTCTATTTATAGTTTTTTGCTCGTGGTCTGTTAATAGCGGAAATCCGTCTTTTGGTTTTTACTAAACGCACCCCAATTTGGCCTGCTAACAGTCAAACTCCGTTGTTTGAAAGGGCTAACAACAGACCACCAGGGGCAAAGAGGTAATTTTGCCTCCTTAGTCTAAGGACAAATGACCTGCGAGAAGGCTACTCGCGAGAGCTCCTGCGAGTCGTCTCGTGTAATCCCTCTCAGGCGAGCGTTCTGCGAAGACCTCACTCGCGCCTCTTCTGGCGACAGCCATCGAGGCTAGGTCTTGCATACCTTCCTGCGAGCTCCCCTCGGCCTTGTGAGAGTGTTGAACTGGAAGGAAGATTGAGCTTGCCGAGCTGAGCTGCAGATGGAGGAAAACCGCTGAGACAACTATGTCCCAGCGGATCCGCCGAGACGGGATGGAAATAACCGCTGAGACGGCTGACCCTCTCAGCCCAATCGCTGAGGTAGATTCAAAGTTACCGTTCGTTGGACGCAGAAGGGAATTCGTCGAACGCTGAGCTGTGTTCGTTGATCTCAACTGAAGTTCAGCGTTCGTCAGACGCAGAAAGGAATTCGTCGAACGTTGAGCTGAATTCGTTGATCTCAGCTAAAGCTCAGCGTTCGTCGAACGCAGAACGAATTTTGTCTATGTCCATCTCCTGGCGAATATCGGGGCTGTACAGCTTAAATTTTCATTATATATATATAATAATATTTAAAATAATTCTTATTATATATAATATTAATACCTAAAGTTAACAGATATAAGAATTCATTTATGTATATATATATAAATTATAATAATTTATGATTATTGTTGCGTACCCGTAAAGGTCTTGGGGTGCGTCTAGTGAACCCCGCTAAAGAGAAGAGGGGGAACCAGTCGAACCCCGGATCGCGAAAGTAGAGGACCCGCCACGCAGGAACAACGCGCTAGAAACAGCGCCAGGTAAGCACAAAACCACACCCCACTTCCGGGGTGCGGTTAGCCCGCACCCCACCCGCGTAGGGTGGGCCCGAGTCGGCCAAGCCGCTTCCTCCCCCCTTAGGGGGGTGCGGCCAAGCCACACTCCACCATGGGGGAGCGGCCAAGCCGCACCCCCCATGGGGGGTGCGGCCAAGACGCACCTCCCATAGGGGGGTGCGGCCAAACCGCACCCCCCCATGGGGGGTGCGGCCAAGGCCAAGCCGCACCCCCCCATGGGAGGTGCGGCCAAGCCGCACCCCCCCATGGGGGGTGCGTCCGAGCCGCACCCCCCCATGGGAGGTGCGGCCAAGCCCCACCCCCCATAGGGGGGTGCGGCCAAGCCGCACCCCCCCCCCCTTTTGGGGGTGCGGCCCAACCGCACCCCCCCATGGGGGGTGCGGCCAAACCGCACCCCCCATGGGGGGTGCGGCCAAACCGCACCCCCCCCCCCCATGGGGGGTGCGGCCAAACCGCACCCCCCATAGGGGGTGCGACCTTAGGAGGGTGCGGTCAAACCGCGCCCTCCCGTGCGAGGTACGGACGAGTCCCCCTCCGCGGAGGACGCGGCCGAAACAGCATCCCCGCGTCGGAAAGGGTCGAAGCCCGCTTTTTCTGGCTTCGCTCACTTTTCCGCCCCGCCTTGCTCACATTTCGACCTCGCTCACTTTTCCGCCTCGGCTTACTCACTTTTTGTCTTTTCAGTTTCTCACTTTTCAGGAACGGCTTGTCGCCTTTCCCCAAAGGGCAAGATGGTCATATATGAAAAATGGTGATCCGAGTGCCCCAAATCGAGAAATATGATTCGTCCGCCAAGGTGGTTATGGTGGTTACGACGGCAAAATTACCGGGCTACCCCCGGCCAAAACTATAAAAAGGCCCCCAAGGCTTCATTTAAAGGACCCCGGACTGGGAGACCAGAGAGTGCTCCTTGAAGATTTCCACGAATTTCTCCTTCGGCGCTTGAAGATCATCTTCGAGGACTTAGAGAAATCCTTATTCGCGAAAGTGGACAAGGTTCTCGCTTTCGTTCCCAAGAAAGCGGACAAGGCTCCCGCTTTCGTTCTCGAAAGCGGACAAGGTTCTCGCTTTCGTTCCAAGAAAGCGGACAAGGCTCCCGTTTTGGTTCTCAGGAAAGCGGGCAGGACAGTCTCACTTCTGTCATCTCGAAAGCAGACAGAGCTGTCTCACTCCTGTCCTCTGGAAAGCAGGCACGGCCTTCTCACTTTGGTTCACTGCCGTACTCATAGGAAAAGTACTTATTTTTTCCGAGAGGTGGTCTGTCACCCTCGGAGTGCTCTCTCTCTTTCTCTCTCTATTGTAACGAGCAGCGGCCTGTCGCACTCGATCTCCTAGCATCTAATTGTAACCTCTCTGGAGATAGTGAAATTTGGTCGGCACAACTCCGACCACGTGGTTTTTCACCCTTTCCGGGTTTTCCACGCTAAAAAGTCCTTGTGTACTCAGCAATCTCAAATTGACTGTTTGCGCGCTTAGACCGCTCACGAGCTAAGGCGGTTCAATTTAAACCGGTCTACCAAGAGCCCTAAGCGACCCGCAACAGTTTGGCGCCGTCTGTGGGAACATTCCCAAAACTCTCTGAAGGCCAACTGCAATGGCAAGAAAGAGTGCTCGCACAACTGAAGGATCAACGCCGGAAGGACGCGTCGACCCAGCTCCCTCCCACTCGCTTATCAATGCACCTCCCGTGGAGGAGGCAGTGCCTGCGCCCGCGGCAGGGCTGGAAGTACGCATGCAGCAAATTGAAGAACACCAAGCCGAGATGTTGGCTCTCGTAAGCAATCTCGGGGCGCCTCAAGTCCCGATCCAACCACCGGCACTGAACGCACCGCCACCCCCAGTTCCGATTCGCGCCCCAAACGAAGAGGTCGTTCGGGAGGATGAAGCCTCGGAAGGATACTCCAACGCAGCAAGTTCTGCTCACCTCGCCCCGCCAGCTGGGGGCCCAGAAGCCGACCACCATCGCAATCGCCCTAGAAGAGATGCCCCTGATCAGGCAACGGGAAGAACCACGCGAGAAGAAATACGCGACATGATAGAAGAGGAGTACGTCCGAGCAGGGCGACGCGCAGTTCTCGCCCGTCGTCCCGCGCACCACGGCTCCCCACTGTCGCCACAAGTCCTGGCCCATCCAATCCCGAACGGCTTCAAGCTCCCCAGCATCGAGACATTTGACGGAACGGATGATCCGTTAGAGCATGTCAATCACTTTACCACCGTCATGAGGATTTATAGCGCCCCTGATCAGCTCCTCTGTCAAGTATTTCCGGCAACCCTGAAGGGACAAGCACGCACTTGGTTCCACTCCCTACCGAATGGGGCCATTAGCAACTTCACGGAGCTGACGCAGCAGTTCGCAGACCAATTCATCGCAAACCGCAGAATTGTCCGAGATCCCTCCCACCTCTCGGGGATCCGCCAAAATGACGGTGAAACACTCAAAGATTTCTTCAGACGCTTCACTACGGAGGCTCGTCAAATCCCAGGGGTGGACCCTGAGCTCCTGCGGGGAGTCTTTCTTGGAGGACTCCGCCCAAGCGGCTTCTACTCAGCTCTCATGAGAGAAACCGTGCCAAGTTACCCCGACCTCGTTCGCCGAGTTGAGGCTCAGATAGCCGCGGACGAGGCCATCGAGGCCCATCGCCGGCAGTTTGAAGGTAATCAAGGAAGGAAGAGAGGATCCGATCAAGCCCCCCGCGAGCGAGAAGAGCGGCGCGGCGAGGAGCGTCGCGGTGGCGAACGCCGTCGTAATCCCCAAAGGGGTCAGGAACCGTTACCGCCCCGAATCTATACCCCATTGAACACCACTAGAACGAATGTACTCTACGCCATCCAGAACAACACAGAGCTCCGCATGCCCCGGGCGCAACCCCCAAATCCGAGAGGTGACCAATCCAAGTACTGCAAATTCCATCGAGGGACCGGGCATACCACTGAGGAATGCACCAGACTTAAAGACGAGATCGAGCGCCTCATCCGCCAGGGACTCCTGGGCAGATTCTTGCAAGGCCAGATCCCTAATCAGCACCAGCAGCCTAGGGAAGCAAGGGAGGAACCTCCCGCTCCCCGAGGCGCAGGAGGAGGAAGACCGATGGTAGGAGAGATCGAGACGATCGCCGGACCATCCGTCTCAGCGTCACAAATCCTCTCAATTGCCCAGTCTGGGAGGGACCACGAAGACAAGAAGCTCAAGCAGGACGTCACGATCGCTTTCGGAGAAGAAGATCTGCAGGGATTACGGCTCCCACACCAAGATCCGCTCGTAATAAGCGCAGGGATAGGAGATCCTTGCTTCAAGGTGAAGAGAATACTGGTCGACAATGGAAGCTCAGTGGACGTTCTGTTCCTCTCCACTCTGCAAAATATGAGGCTCACAAAAGATCATCTCAGCCCTGCGGCCGGGCCCGTCTACGGCTTCGATAACAGACCTGTCCCGGTGCTAGGGATGATCACTCTCCCCGTCACGTTAGGCGAGTTCCCAAGGCAGTCCACATATAGCATCCAGTTCGTGGTGGTGGAGTCTACCTCCGCCTATAATGCCATCTTCGGGAGGCCGCTCCAATCAATCTTCGGAGCAGTCCCATCCATTCCGCATCTGGCTATGAAGTTCCCAACTGCCGCCGGCATAGGAATCGTAAGAGGAGATCAAGAAGCGGCCCGGACCTGCTACTTAAAGCAGGCTCAGCCGGTAAAGGCGACCGCTCTGAACATCAATAACTTCGACCTCCGGGACGAGGCCACTTTACAGCGCGGAGCACCTGTTGAAGGGCTAATAGAAGTACCACTCTCCCAGTAAGACCCGGCTCGAACTGTTCAAGTCGGGTCACTCTTATCGAAAGAAGAACGAGAGGAGCTTACGACCTTCTTACAAAAAAATGGGGACATCTTCGCCTGGAGCCCGGAAGACATGCCAGGAGTAGATCCGGACGTCATCTACCACTCTTTAAACATCAACCCCGCCTGCCGACCTGTGATTCAAAAGAAGAGAAACTTTGCCCCAGAACGGTTGAAGGCGATCGAGGAGGAGGTAGCCAAACTTCTGGAAGCAGGATTCATACGAGAAGCAGAATACCCCACGTGGCTGGCTAACGTAGTCATGGTAAAGAAGGCCTCGGGAAAGTGGCGAATGTGCGTCGACTATAGCAACCTGAACCAGGCATGCCCAAAAGACAGCTTCCCCCTCCCTAGGATCGACCAACTCGTCGACGCGACAGCCGGCCACGAGCTACTTAGTTTCATGGACGCTTACTCAGGTTACAACAAGATAAAGATGAACCCAGCGGACGAAGAGCATACCGCCTTCCGCACCGACAGAGGAGTCTATTGCTACAAGGTAATGCCCTTCGGCCTTAAAAACGCTGGAGCCACCTATCAAAGGCTAATGAACAAGGTCTTCAAGAGCCTCATCGGAGAGACGATGGAGGTTTACGTGGATGATATTTTGGTGAAGAGCGTCCACCGTAGCGACCACTTAGAAGACCTGGGAAAGTGCTTTCAGCTTCTCCGTCGCTTCCAAATGCGGCTCAATCCCAGCAAGTGCGCATTCGGTGTGACGGCCGGAAAATTCTTGGGTTTCATGGTAACCCATCGAGGGATTGAAGCTAACCCCGAAAAGATCAAGGCATTAGAAGATATGTCACCACCTCGTTCGATTAAGGAAGTGCAACGTCTAAACGGGAGGATCGCTGCGTTATCCCGTTTCCTATCGCGGACAGGAGACAAATACCTCCCTTTCTTCAAAATCCTCCGGGGAGCACGCCACTCCGGTTTCCAATGGACTGACGAATGCCAGGTGGCCTTCGAACTTCTCAAGCAATATCTGGCCTCGCCGCCGCTCTTGTCAAAACCTACTCCGGGAGAGACCCTGTTCTTGTACCTAGCGATATCCCCTACAGCCCTCAACTCGGTACTCGTAAAGGATAAAGGGGGGGGGGGGTGCAGCGACCGATTTACTACATCAGCAAAGTCCTTACCGACACCGAAACCAGATACCCCGCGGCAGACAAGACGGCCTTAGCTCTTGTCTTCTCAGCCAGAAAGCTTCGGCCCTACTTCCAGGCTCATACCGTAAAAGTGTTGACGCAACTCCCGCTCCGGGCGATCCTTCAGAAACCAGAAGTCTCGGGGAGGCTAGTAAAGTGGGCCGTCGAGCTCGGCGAGTTTGACATTAAATTCCTACCACGACCTGACATCAAGTCGCAAGTACTCGCCGACTTTGTTGTGGAATACACCATTCCATCGGAAACGAACCTAGCCAAAGACGCCCCTAGCCCCCGGTGGACTCTCTATGTCGACGGTGCCTCAGGAACAGAAGGGGCAGGAGTAGGAGTACTCCTCGTAAGCCCCGACAAAATCACCTTGGATTACGGGCTCCGGTTAAAGTTCCCCGCAACGAACAACGTTGCCGAATACGAGGCGCTGATCGCCGGTATCCGGCTCGCCATCGATTGCAAGGCGGAAAACCTGACGGTCTACGCCGACTCCCAACTCGTAGTCTCGCAAATCGAAGGAGACTATGAGGCCAAAAGCGACCAGATGGCAAAATACCTCGCGCTCGCAAAATTGCTCCTTCAGAAAATCTCGACGCATCAAATCTTGCACATCCCCCGTGAGCAGAACTCCAGGGCAGATGCCCTGTCCAAGCTCGCCACTTCACCATCCAGCTACCAGTCTCGAAGACGCCGGATTGAAGAGATCGTGGTCCCAAGCATCCAGGGACCATGGGAGATCGCAGCCATCCACCAAGAAGAGTTATCCTGGATGACTCCATTGCGAGCTTACCTTGAGCACGGACACCTCCCTGAAGATAGCTTAGAGGCGCGAAGGTTACGGATGCGGGCGGCATCATTCACCATAATAGACGGAGAACTTTACAAGCGGGCATTTTCGGGCCCATATCTAAAGTGCATACCGACAGACGAGGCAGACTACGCCCTCCGAGAAGTACACGCGGGAGTCTGTGGAGAACACCTAGGCGGGAAGGCGTTGGCGCGGAAGGTACTACGCCAAGGTTTCTATTGGCCGACAATGAAAAGGGACGCAATCGAACTAGTTCAAAAATGCAGGAGCTGTCAACTGCACGCCAACGTACCCCATCAGCCCCCGGTCTCACTTTCCGCACTCCAAAGTGCGTGGCCATTCGCACAATGGGGAATCGACCTTCTCGGCCCACTGCCTCTAGCATCGGGGCAATGGAAGTTCATCATCCTGGCCATCGATTACTTCACCAAGTGGGTAGAGGAGGAGCCCCTGGCCAAAATCACGGAAGAAAAAGCTAAACAATTCGTTTGGAAGAACATCGTCTGCCGCTTCGGCATCCCAGCAACAATCATTGCCGATAACGACACCCAGTTCACCAGGAAATCCTTCACCAAAATGTGCGAAAACCTGAAGATCAACCTCCGTCATACCGCAGTAGCACATCCACAAACCAACGGACAAGTAGAAGTCACGAACCGCACCATCCTCAAAGGATTGAAGACACGTTTAGAGGAAGCTGGGGGACAATGGGTGGATGCACTCCCGAATGTGCTATGGGCGTACCGCACAACGGAGTGGACTCCCACGGGAGAAACACCTTACATTCTCTGTTACGGTACCGAAGCTATCATCCCCGTCGACGTCGGCGTTCCAAGCGCTCGAGTACTAACCTTCGACCCCAGCAAAAATGACGGGCTGCTCCGGGAAAACCTCGACCTAATTCCCGAGGTTCGGGATAGCGCTGCCCAGCGCGCCGCATCCTTCCAGAGGCGCATAGCCCGAGGCTACGACAGGAGGGTGAAACCCAGGCAAATCAGCGTAGGAGATCTCGTCCTACGCAGCATCGAAGCAGCCGGCAAAGGCCCCCAAGGAGATAAGCTCTCACCAACCTGGGAAGGCCCATACGTCGTCACTACTGTAACACCCCAAAAATCGTAGTTCAGCGAGGTAGGCGGAGTGGTAGTGCTGCGCTCGGGATAGGCTAGGAATTCCATAGCAGTTCTCTGCGCACGACCATTTCTCCTCTTCGCGCACGACCAGTGATCGTGCGCCAATGATCGTGCGTTAGTCGCAAGGATTCGGAGTTCTGTCCCGAACAGTGCGCACGACCAGTGGCCTCTTCGCGCATGACCAGTGACCGTGCGCATGTGATCGTGCGTTAATTCGCAAGGATTTGGAGTTCTATCTCGAACAGCGCGCACGACTAGTGTCCTCTTCGCGCACGACCAGTGACCGTGCACATGTGATCGTGCGCCCTGTTTATTCTGCTCCGCGATTTTGAGCGGAGAAGGAGATCGGTCCGTCCAAATCTATTGGAATTTGATCCAACGGCTGCGATGGATGGCTGGGGGGTTTTAGGGCTTGGTAGAGGAGTTAAACCCTCATTATTTCCAAGGCTTTCTCTCTCTTAGGTTGGAGAAAGGAGGAGGAGGCAAGGAGGAAGAAGAAGGGGAATCCGCCATTGCCGGAGCTTCGGAGCTCCGTTCGCCGATCCGAGACCGGCAGTGCGTAGAGGGCATCAAGGCGCTTCTTCTCCACCGTGTGGTTGCAAGCTTCTCATGGCTAGGAGGAGATCTCAAAAGGTAACGACATTTCTCCTCCCGGTCTATAGGATGCGTGTTTGGCATCCCTTCTTTTTCTGCATTTTGGCACCGGATCCGTCGAGTGAGAGGGATCCGGGTCGCCTTGGTTCAAGAGAAACCACCGGGTTGATTGTGTCCATCCCCGGCATGTTTTGCACTAGAGATCCGCTCCGTTAGCGGATTAGGCATTGTGGGTGAAGCCGGATTTGTGGTCGTTGGTCCGATCCGGTGATGTTGATTTACGCACATTTTAGGGGTTTTGTTAGAAATCCGATTACGGCGAACTCGTCGTTGTGATGCCCTTGTAGCTTCGTGTGGTAACGAATGTTGGGTTTAGGGCGGAGAAATAATGTGCGGATTATGGGGCTTGTGATGCCTAGTGTTGTACGAAGGCGCGATTGGTCTTTGTGGTCGGCTGGCTATCCCGTGAAGACTGAGATTCACGTGTGGAGAGTGTCCCGGCAAGATTAGTCCCTTCGATTGTTGACTGACGAGAATGGCTGTGCTACGGTTGAGTCCGTTGACGGTCGCCAGGCGAGGCAATCGGTGGACGTTGTCCCGAAAGTAAGCCCAGGGCCTTGGGATGTTTTGGTTGGCCAGAATTCTTAGAATCGGTCTTGGTGCGTTGTTGGCAGCCCGAGCATGTGAGCTGTTAGACAAGCCCGATGGCATGGTGGGCCAGGCGAGGTGGGTCTCAGCGAGAGCGCTTGGCCTTGGGTTTTGATGCCCTTGTGGGGAAGTAATGAGTACCCTTGTGTTGGTGATGTTTGATGATGTGTTAGATTCATACGCTTTAGGGCGCCTTGGGTGAAACCCGGGCTTGCACTCATTTTGCATTGTTAGGCCCCTTTTATTACCTGCTCAACATAGAAACGTGGATGATGCTTGTGACACTCATGCCAGTATTTATGTTGCTTTCCTTTATGTACATTTGCATACGAAGTGCTGACTTGCAGGGTGAAGTAGTTCCCCGGGGTCCGCTAGGACGGCCGGGAGGAGGGATGTTGTTACACCGCTTGTGGTCAGCCCTAGCTGACCCTCGTTTACCGCTCTTTGTGATTTGGTTGCAGGGCAAGAATCGCAGGCTGGACCCAGCGCGCCGGCCAAAAAGGCCTAAAGCCTCACGAAGTGCTTAGTTGATTTCCTGCATTACTTTCTTCGTACTTTGTTATATCCGGCTTGCATGCCGAGGTAGTTTAGGGAAAAACTATCTTTCCCCTTTTGTTGGGATGTCTTTTATTATGGAATGTTTGATGTTTTGGACATTGTTTTGTAAGGCCTTAAGGCCAGTTGGACTCCTTTGTAGTATGGACAATCTCTGTGGCTTAGTTTGTTTCCGCTGTGTTGTCTGAGTTATGAGATTGGGTAGTTAATATCATCTTTTAATACTGAAGCTGTGGCGGTTATATGCTGTGGGGTCCCGGCCGGACCCATATTATATGGTCATTACAGGGGAGGTGTTACAATTTGGTATCAGAGCTAGGTTTAGTATTTCTTGCGAGGTCTAGTGTATTTGGATCGCGTAAGAGATTGTCCACATAGGAGTATTGTGCAGGATTATGAGTATCCCTGTGTTCGAGTCTTGCGAATAGAGACTGATGAGTCTTTTTCCTTGCTTATGCTAGGATGTTGGCGATGATGCGGGGACGTCGAGGAGGCAAGAGGAGCCTTCGGGGAGTAGTGCTACTGCTCCAGGCCTCATGAATGTGGGCATGTCCCCGGCTGATTTCTGTCGCATGCTAGCGGAGGCAATGGTAGCGGCTCAAGCTGGAGCGATGCCACGGGTTCCTACGCCGGTGGTGCAAGTTGCGACCCCTGTCACTCCGGCGGCTATGCCGGATACACCGGATGTCGAAGTAAGGCAAGCAGAGCCTCTAGCGGAGAGAGCTATTCCGATGGGTGATCGATTCATGAAGTATTTCTTGAGTTTCCACCCTCCGACATTCAAGGGAGTGGGCACTCCAACGGATGCCGAGGATTGGCTTTCGAGGATCCAGGAGCTCTTGAAGGCAGCTGAGACCCCAGCTGAGAGGCAGTCTCACTTTGCGAGCTTCATGTTAGAGGGCGATGCGAAGTTGTGGTGGGTGAACCATAACGGTCGACATTTTGTTGGGCGTGTTCCGTCCATGGAGGAGTTCGGAAACGCTTTCCTAAAGCGTTACATTCCGGCTTCAACAAGGTTAGCACTGCAGCGGCAGTTTCTGCATTTGGTGCAGCGGGAGAAGACGGTGGATGAATATCTGCAAGAGTTCACTCGGTTGGGTCGGTATGCGGGCACGACAATGGCAGATGATGAAGAGAGAGATAACCTCTTTTATCAAGGGTTGAGGGAAAATTTAAGGCAACCACTCATAGCCTTGAAGAATACGGGATTCAATGTGTTGGTCGAAGCCGCTCGCACGCTGGAGAGCGACTTGGAGCGAACTCAACGGCGAAAGGGTGTTGCGGCAAGGCAGGGAGAAGGAAAGCCTTTTCAGTCTCAGTCCCAGTGGAAGTCCGAGGGCAGCCGATGGAAGAAGAATCCCCGTCCTAATAGGCCTGGGGAGAGAAGTGGCGCACCTTCGGGAGACTTCCGTTCCAAAGGTCCGGTTACTTGTTACCAGTGTGGCAAGGTGGGTCACATTAGTCATTTTTGTACCGAGGGCGGAGCTGGGCCAGAGCCGAGACAAGAACAATCAGTGCGTTCGGGTCCCAGTGTTGCAGAGAAGGGGAAAGCGGCGGAGTCGAGTGCTTCGCGGTTCCCTCCAGTGCAGCCTAGGGCCTATAATCTTGGGCAACAGGAAGCGATACGTCAACCCTATGTGGTGACATGTACGAAAGGTTTAAGTTTCGTTTGTTACTATAATGTAGTTTGCGGCCTTTCATGTTTGTTTTGCACGTGGTTAGATTTCGTGCTAGTTTCGGGCTACCCGTCTCGAGTGTTGTTCGACACGGGGGCGTCACACTCTTTTCTTGCGGAAAGTT
The DNA here is from genome assembly GCA_033032865.1 of Dactylorhiza incarnata. Classification (NCBI taxonomy): domain Eukaryota; kingdom Viridiplantae; phylum Streptophyta; class Magnoliopsida; order Asparagales; family Orchidaceae; genus Dactylorhiza; species Dactylorhiza incarnata. The sequence continues at coordinate 2,472,730 of JAWHQI010000205.1, read as the reverse complement.
TTATCCGGAAGATTGGTGCTGAGCCCGTAGTGGCAGGAGTGGAGCTGAGTGTGCGTATGCCGAATGGGTCTTTCATGACTACCATGAGGAAGGGACGCATTGTGATGCAAATTGGCAATTATGATTTCGTGTTGGTAGCAGCGATTCTGCCACTAGCCGAATTCGACGTTATCTTGGGGATGGACTGGCTTGCAGAGCAGCGAGCTAGTATCGACTGTCAGTTGAAGGTGGTAACCCTGAGAGCTGAAGGTAGAGCAGAGGTCAAGTTTGAAGGCCTAAGCGGAGTGGCTTGCTCCCTGATTTCCGCTATGCAAATGAGGCGTGCGGTGAATCAAGGAGGCGAGGCGTTTTTAGCTTTGTTGGAGGCTCACTCCACAAAGTTGGCTATTAGAGAAGTTCCGGTGGTGGAAGAATTTGAGGATGTATTCCCCGAGGAGCTTCCGGGAGCACCTCCCCAGCGTGAAATCGATTTCTCGATAGAGTTGGTACCGGGTGCGAGGCCGGTGTCGCGTCCTCCGTTTAGGATGGCACCGAAGGAACTGGCCGAGCTAAAGGTTCAGTTGCAAGAGTTGTTAGAGCAAGGGTACATTAGGCCCAGCTCTTCGCCGTGGAGCGCACCGGTTTTGTTTGTGAAGAAAAAGGACGGAAGTATGCGGTTGTGCATTGATTACCGTGAGCTAAATAAGTTGACCGTCAAGAATAAATATCCGATTCCCCGAATCGATGATTTGTTCGACCAGTTAGTGGGGTCGGTGGTGTACTCCAAGTTGGATTTGAAATCGGGGTACTACCAGTTGAAGATTCGAGAAGAGGACGTTGCCAAGACAGCGTTTGGGACTCGTTATGGACACTACGAGTTTTCGGTGATGCCGTTCGGACTGACGAACGCGCCATCTGTGTTCATGGATTTGATGAACAGGGTTTTTCGCCCGTTCTTAGATTCGTTCGTGGTGGTGTTTATTGATGATATTTTGGTGTATTCAAAATCGGAGGCAGAGCATGAGTCTCACTTGAGGCAAGTATTACAGACTCTAAGGGGGAATCAACTTTATGCTAAGTTCTCAAAATGCGAGTTTTGGATCGAGAAGGTGGCCTTCTTAGGTCACGTAATTAGTGGAGATGGGGTGGCGGTAGATCCAGCGAAGATTGAAGCCATTAAAGGTTGGCCTGTATTGAGAACCGTGGCGGAAGTCCGGAGCTTCCTTGGACTAGCCGGTTATTACAGAAGATTCGTGGAGAACTTTTCGCGGATGGCGTTGCCCCTCACCACACTCACTCGCAAGGACCAGAGGTTTGTTTGGACACCGGAGTGTGCCCGGGCATTCGAGAATTTGAAGGAAAGATTGATGTCTGCCCCAATCCTTAGTCTTCCTAGTGGGACGGAAGGATTTCAGATCTTTAGCGACGCGTCAGGTTGCGGGTTGGGTTGCGTGCTGGTGCAGCACGACAAGGTGATAGCGTATGGGTCAAGGCAGTTAAAGACTCATGAGAGGAACTATCCCGTCCATGATCTGGAGTTGGCGGCGGTAATCTTTGCGCTAAAACTGTGGAGACACTATATTTATGGTGCGAAGGTGGAGATCTTCACGGATCACAAAAGCCTGAGGTATCTCCTAGACCAGAAGGATCTGAATATGCGGCAGCGTAGGTGGGTCGAGTTCCTTGGGGACTACGACGTGGAGATTCAGTATACGCCGGGTAAAGCCAACGTGGTGGCGGATGCTTTGAGTAGGAAGTACTCCGGGCAAGGTAATTGGATGGAGGCGCATAGCGAGCGTTTGATTCGAGACTTGGAGTCTCTTGACATTTCTTGTGTGGCTAGAGGTGAGTCTAGCATAGCTCGTTTGAACTGGATTGAAATGCAGTGTGATATAACGGATCGAATCCGAGAGGCGACCAGTGCGGACGAGGAGTGCCAACAGTTGGTGTTGGAGGCTCAGCAAAGCGAAGGCACTGCTTTGGAGATGGTTGGTGGAATTCTGAGGAGAGACGGAAGGATCTGTGTTCCGCGCTTCGGCAAGCTTCGCGAGGAGTTGATGTTTGAAGCTCACTTTACGAAGTACTCCGTTCATCCAGGAAGTACAAAGATGTACGCGGATTTGAAGAAATCTTTTTGGTGGCCTGGGATGAAGCGGGATGTAGCCGAGTACGTGAGCCGATGTCAGACTTGTGCCTTGGTGAAGGCTGAGTGCCAAAGGCCCGGCGGGTTCTTGAAGCCTCTTCCCATCCCCGAATGGAAATTTGATGACATCTCTATGGATTTTGTGCATGGTTTGCCTCGATCGCAGCAGGGTAACGATGCGATTTGGGTGATAGTGGATCGCCTGACGAAGGTGGCCCACTTCATTCCGAATCAGAAGAGCGATGGCGTGGAGAAGCTCGTGGAGCTTTATGTTCGAAACATTGTGCGGTTGCACGGGATTCCGAAGAGCATCGTTAGTGATCGCGATGGGCGATTCACATCGAAGGACTGGAGATTAGTGCAGAAAAGTCTAGGCACGAAGCTCAAGTTTAGTACCGCGTTCCATCCGCAGACCGATGGTCAGACGGAGCGAACGAACCGTACGTTGGAAGACATATTGAGGATGTGTGCTCTCGACTTTGGCAAAAGTTGGGAGGACCACCTTTTCATGGTGGAGTTCGCCTATAATAATAGCTTCCAGGCGAGTATCAAGATGGCGCCATACGAAGCTTTGTATGGAAGGAAGTGTCGTACGCCGATGTTTTGGGAAGAGGTGGGAGACACTAAGATTTTGGGAAAGCAAGTGGTGGAAGATGCTTACGAGATTGTGCGGACGATTCAGGAGCGCATGAAGGTTGCTCAGGATCGACAAGCGAAGTATTTTAATGCGCGCCACAGAAATGTGGAGTTTGCAGTGGGCGACATGGTCTACTTGAAGATCAAGCCGTTCAAGGGTGTTTCGCGGGTGCGGCGACTCAAGAAGTTGAGTCCGAGATTTTTGGGTCCGTTCGAGGTTACGGAGCGTATAGGCGAAGCAGCCTATCGTTTGGCGTTGTCCGCAGAGCTGAGTGGATTACATGACGTTTTCCATGTCTCCATGCTGAGGAAAGCTTTGGTAGAGCCGAGTGTCGTGGTCGAAGCGGCGGCGGTGCCGGTGATGGAGAACTTGGGTGCGAGGGTTCTCCCGGTGTGCGTGGAGGATTCAGAAGTCCGGCAGTTGCGTAACAAGCAAGTCAAACTTGTAAAGGTGCGATGGGACAACTGCGGGCGAGACGAATTCTCTTGGGAGCGTGAGCAAGCGATGCGGGAGGATTTCCCGGAACTTTTCACTCCAGGTATGCGTTATGAATTTCCTGTTTAAATTCTGAAATTTCGAGGACGAAATTCTTTTAAGGGGGGTGGAGTTGTAACACCCCAAAAATCGTAGTTCAGCGAGGTAGGCGGAGTGGTAGTGCTGCGCTCGGGATAGGCTAGGAATTCCATAGCAGTTCTCTGCGCACGACCATTTCTCCTCTTCGCGCACGACCAGTGATCGTGCGCCAATGATCGTGCGTTAGTCGCAAGGATTCGGAGTTCTGTCCCGAACAGTGCGCACGACCAGTGGCCTCTTCGCGCACGACCAGTGACCGTGCGCATGTGATCGTGCGTTAATTCGCAAGGATTCGGAGTTCTGTCTCGAACAGCGCGCACGACCAGTGTCCTCTTCGCGCACGACCAGTGACCGTGCGCATGTGATCGTGCGCCCTGTTTATTCTGCTCCGCGATTTTGAGCGGAGAAGGAGATCGGTCCGTCCAAATCTATTGGAATTTGATCCAACGGCTGCGATGGATGGCTGGGGGGTTTTAGGGCTTGGTAGAGGAGTTAAACCCTCATTATTTCCAAGGCTTTCTCTCTCTTAGGTTGGAGAAAGGAGGAGGAGGCAAGGAGGAAGAAGAAGGGGAATCCGCCATTGCCGGAGCTTCGGAGCTCCGTTCGCCGATCCGAGACCGGCAGTGCGTAGAGGGCATCAAGGCGCTTCTTCTCCACCGTGTGGTTGCAAGCTTCTCATGGCTAGGAGGAGATCTCAAAAGGTAATGACATTTCTCCTCCCGGTCTATAGGATGCGTGTTTGGCATCCCTTCTTTTTCTGCATTTTGGCACCGGATCCGTCGAGTGAGAGGGATCCGGGTCGCCTTGGTTCAAGAGAAACCACCGGGTTGATTGTGTCCGTCCCCGGCATGTTTTGCACTAGAGATTCGCTCCGTTAGCGGATTAGGCATTGTGGGTGAAGCCGGATTTGTGGCCGTTGGTCCGATCCGGTGATGTTGATTTACGCACATTTTAGGGGTTTTGTTAGAAATCCGATTACGGCGAACTCGTCGTTGTGATGCCCTTGTAGCTTCGTGTGGTAATGAATGTTGGGTTTAGGGCGGAGAAATAATGTGCGGATTATGGGGCTTGTGATGCCTAGTGTTGTACGAAGGCGCGATTGGTCTTTGTGGTCGGCTGGCTATCCCGTGAAGACTGAGATTCACGTGTGGAGAGTGTCCCGGCAAGATTAGTCCCTTCGATTGTTGACTGACGAGAATGTCTGTGCTACGGTTGAGTCCGTTGACGGTCGCCAGGCGAGGCAATCGGTGGACGTTGTCCCGAAAGTAAGCCCAGGGCCTTGGGACGTTTTGGTTGGCCAGAATTCTTAGAATCGGTCTTGGTGCGTTGTTGGCGGCCCGAGCGTGTGAGCTGTCAGACAAGCCCGATGGCATGGTGGGCCAGGCGAGGTGGGTCTCAGCGAGAGCGCTTGGCCTTGGGTTTTGATGCCCTTATGGGGAAGTAATGAGTACCCTTGTGTTGGTGATGTTTGATGATGTGTTAGATTCATACGCTTTAGGGCGCCTTGGGTGAAACCCGGGCTTGCACTCATTTTGCATTGTTAGGCCCCTTTTATTACCTGCTCAACATAGAAACGTGGATGATGCTTGTGACACTCATGCCAGTATTTATGTTGCTTTCCTTTATGTACATTTGCATACGAAGTGCTGACTTGCAGGGTGAAGTAGTTCCCCGGGGTCCGCTAGGACGGCCGGGAGGAGGGATGTTGTTACACCGCTTGTGGTCAGCCCTAGCTGACCCTCGTTTACCGCTCTTTGTGATTTGGTTGCAGGGCAAGAATCGCAGGCTGGACCCAGCGCGCCGGCCAAAAAGGCCTAAAGCCTCACGAAGTGCTTAGTTGATTTCCTGCATTACTTTCTTCGTACTTTGTTATATCCGGCTTGCATGCCGAGGTAGTTTAGGGAAAAACTATCTTTCCCCTTTTGTTGGGATGTCTTTTATTATGGAATGTTTGATGTTTTGGACATTGTTTTGTAAGGCCTTAAGGCCAGTTGGACTCCTTTGTAGTATGGACAATCTCTGTGGCTTAGTTTGTTTCCGCTGTGTTGTCTGAGTTATGAGATTGGGTAGTTAATATCATCTTTTAATACTGAAGCTGTGGCGGTTATATGCTGTGGGGTCCCGGCCGGACCCATATTATATGGTCATTACAGGGGAGGTGTTACAATTTGGTATCAGAGCTAGGTTTAGTATTTCTTGCGAGGTCTAGTGTATTTGGATCGCGTAAGAGATTGTCCACATAGGAGTATTGTTCGGGATTATGAGTATCCCTGTGTTCGAGTCTTGCGAATAGAGACTGATGAATTTTTTTTCTTGCTTATGCTAGGATGTTGGCGATGATGCGGGGACGTCGAGGAGGCAAGAGGAGCCTTCGGGGAGTAGTGCTACTGCTCCAGGCCTCATGAATGTGGGCATGTCCCCGGCTGATTTCTGTTGCATGCTAGCGGAGGCAATGGTAGCGGCTCAAGCTGGAGCGATGCCACAGGTTCCTACGCCGGTGGTGCAAGTTGCGACCCCTGTCACTCCGGCGGCTACGCCGGATACACCGGATGTCGAAGTAAGGCAAACAGAGCCTCTAGCGGAGAGAGCTATTCCGATGGGTGATTGATTCATGAAGTATTTCTTGAGTTTCCACCCTCCGACATTCAAGGGAGTGGGCACTCCAACGGATGCCGAGGATTGGCTTTCGAGGATCCAGGAGCTCTTGAAGGCAGCTGAGACCCCAGCTGAGAGGCAGTCTCACTTTGCGAGCTTCATGTTAGAGGGCGATGCGAAGTTGTGGTGGGTGAACCATAAAGATCGACATTTTGTTGGGCGTGTTCCGTCCATGGAGGAGTTCGGAAACGCTTTCCTAAAGCATTACATTTCGGCTTCAACAAGGTTAGCACTGCAGCGGCAGTTTCTGCATTTGGTGCAGCGGGAGAAGACGGTGGATGAATATCTGCAAGAGTTCACTCGGTTGGGTCGGTATGCGGGCACGACAATGGCAGATGATGAAGAGAGAGATAACCTCTTTTATTAAGGGTTGAGGGAAAATTTAAGGCAACCACTCATAGCCTTGAAGAATGCGAGATTCAATGTGTTGGTCGAAGCCGCTCGCACGCTGGAGAGCGACTTGGAGCGAACTCAACGGCGAAAGGGTGTTGCGGCAAGGCAGGGAGAAGGAAAGCCTTCTCAGTCTCAGTCCCAGTGGAAGTCCGAGGGCAGCCGATGGAAGAAGAATCCCCGTCCTAATAGGCCTGGGGAGAGAAGTGGCGCACCTTCGGGAGACTTCCGTTCCAAAGGTCCGGTTACTTGTTACCAGTGTGGCAAGGTGGGTCACATTAGTCGTTTTTGTACCGAGGGCGGAGCTGGGCCAGAGCCGAGACAAGAACAATCAGTGCGTTCGGGTCCCAGTGTTGCAGAGAAGGGGAAAGCGGCGGAGTCGAGTGCTTCGCGGTTCCCTCCAGTGCAGCCTAGGGCCTATAATCTTGGGCAACAGGAAGCGATACGTCAACCCGATGTGGTGACATGTACGAAAGGTTTAAGTTTCGTTTGTTACTATAATGTAGTTTGCGGCCTTTCATGTTTGTTTTGCACGTGGTTAGGTTTCGTGCTAGTTTCGGGCTACCCGTCTCGAGTGTTGTTCGACACGGGGGCGTCACACTCTTTTCTTGCGGAAAGTTTTATCCGGAAGATTGGTGCTGAGCCCGTAGTGGCAGGAGTGGAGCTGAGTGTGCGTATGCCGAATGGGTCTTTCATGACTACCATGAGGAAGGGACGCATTGTGATGCAAATTGGCGATTATGATTTCGTGTTGGTAGCAGCGATTCTGCCACTAGCCGAATTCGACGTTATCTTGGGGATGGACTGGCTTGCAGAGCAGCGAGCTAGTATCGACTGTCAGTTGAAGGTGGTAACCCTGAGAGCTGAAGGTAGAGCAGAGGTCAAGTTTGAAGGCCTAAGCGGAGTGGCTTGCTCCCTGATTTCCGCTATGCAAATGAGGCGTGCGGTGAATCAAGGAGGCGAGGCATTTTTAGCTTTGTTGGAGGCTCACTCCACAAAGTTGGCTATTAGAGAAGTTCCGGTGGTGGAAGAATTTGAGGATGTATTCCCCGAGGAGCTTCCGGGAGCACCTCCCCAGCGTGAAATCGATTTCTCGATAGAGTTGGTACCGGGTGCGAGGCCGGTGTCGCGTCCTCCGTTTAGGATGGCACCGAAGGAACTGGCCGAGCTAAAGGTTCAGTTGCAAGAGTTGTTAGAGCAAGGGTACATTAGGCCCAGCTCTTCGCCGTGGAGCGCACCGGTTTTGTTTGTGAAGAAAAAGGACGGAAGTATGCGGTTGTGCATTGATTACCGTGAGCTAAATAAGTTGACCGTCAAGAATAAATATCCGATTCCCCGAATCGATGATTTGTTCGACCAGTTAGTGGGGTCGGTGGTGTACTCCAAGTTGGATTTGAAATCGGGGTACTACCAGTTGAAGATTCGAGAAGAGGACGTTGCCAAGACAGCGTTTGGGACTCGTTATGGACACTACGAGTTTTCGGTGATGCCGTTCGGACTGAAGAACGCGCCATCTGTGTTCATGGATTTGATGAACAGGGTTTTTCGCCCGTTCTTAGATTCGTTCGTGGTGGTGTTTATTGATGATATTTTGGTGTATTCAAAATCGGAGGCAGAGCATGAGTCTCACTTGAGGCAAGTATTACAGACTCTAAGGGGGAATCAACTTTATGCTAAGTTCTCAAAATGCGAGTTTTGGATCGAGAAGGTGGCCTTCTTAGGTCACGTAATTAGTGGAGATGGGGTGGCGGTAGATCCAGCGAAGATTGAAGCCATTAAAGGTTGGCCTGTATTGAGAACCGTGGCGGAAGTCCGGAGCTTCCTTGGACTAGCCGGTTATTACAGAAGATTCGTGGAGAACTTTTCGCGGATGGCGTTGCCCCTCACCACACTCACTCGCAAGGACCAGAGGTTTGTTTGGACACCGGAGTGTGCCCGGGCATTCGAGAATTTGAAGGAAAGATTGATGTCTGCCCCAATCCTTAGTCTTCCTAGTGGGACGGAAGGATTTCAGATCTTTAGCGACGCGTCAGGTTGTGGGTTGGGTTGCGTGCTGGTGCAGCACGGCAAGGTGATAGCGTATGGGTCAAGGCAGTTAAAGACTCATGAGAGGAACTATCCCGTCCATGATCTGGAGTTGGCGGCGGTAATCTTTGCGCTAAAACTGTGGAGACACTATATTTATGGTGCGAAGGTGGAGATCTTCACAGATCACAAAAGCCTGAGGTATCTCCTAGACCAGAAGGATCTGAATATGCGGCAGCGTAGGTGGGTCGAGTTCCTTGGGGACTACGACGTGGAGATTCAGTATACGCCGGGTAAAGCCAACGTGGTGGCGGATGCTTTGAGTAGGAAGTACTCCGGTCAAGGTAATTGGATGGAGGCGCATAGCGAGCGTTTGATTCGAGACTTGGAGTCTCTTGACATTTCTTGTGTGGCTAGAGGTGAGTCTAGCATAGCTCGTTTGAACTGGATTGAAATGCAGTGTGATATAACGGATCGAATCCGAGAGGCGACCAGTGCGGACGAGGAGTGCCAACAGTTGGTGTTGGAGGCTCAGCAAAGCGAAGGCACTGCTTTGGAGATGGTTGGTGGAATTCTGAGGAGAGACGGAAGGATCTGTGTTCCGCGCTTCGGCAAGCTTCGCGAGGAGTTGATGTTTGAAGCTCACTTTACGAAGTACTCCGTTCATCCAGGAAGTACAAAGATGTACGCGGATTTGAAGAAATCTTTTTGGTGGCCTGGGATGAAGCGGGATGTAGCCGAGTACGTGAGCCGATGTCAGACTTGTGCCTTGGTGAAGGCTGAGTGCCAAAGGCCCGGCGGGTTCTTGAAGCCTCTTCCCATCCCCGAATGGAAATTTGATGACATCTCTATGGATTTTGTGCATGGTTTGCCTCGATCGCAGCAGGGTAACGATGCGATTTGGGTGATAATGGATCGCCTGACGAAGGTGGCCCACTTCATTCCGAATCAGAAGAGCGATGGCGTGGAGAAGCTCATGGAGCTTTATGTTCGAAACATTGTGCGGTTGCACGGGATTCCGAAGAGCATCGTTAGTGATCGCGATGGGCGATTCACATCGAAGGACTAGAGATTAGTGCAGAAAAGTCTAGGCACGAAGCTCAAGTTTAGTACCGCGTTCCATCCGCAGACCGATGGTCAGACGGAGCGAATGAACCGTACGTTGGAAGACATGTTGAGGATGTGTGCTCTCGACTTTGGCAAAAGTTGGGAGGACCACCTTTTCATGGTGGAGTTCGCCTATAATAATAGCTTCCAGGCGAGTATCAAGATGGCGCCATACGAAGCTTTGTATGGAAGGAAGTGTCGAACGCCGATGTCTTGGGCAGAGGTGGGAGACACTAAGATTTTGGGAAAGCAAGTGGTGGAAGATGCTTACGAGATTGTGCGGACGATTCAGGAGCGCATAAAGGTTGCTCAGGATCGACAAGCGAAGTATTTTAATGCGCGCCACAGAAATGTGGAGTTTGCAGTGGGCGACATGGTCTACTTGAAGATCAAGCCGTTCAAGGGTGTTTCGCGGGTGCGGCGACTCAAGAAGTTGAGTCCGAGATTTTTGGGTCCGTTCGAGGTTACGGAGCGTATAGGCGAAGCAGCCTATCGTTTGACGTTGTCCGCAGAGCTGAGTGGATTACATGACGTTTTCCATGTCTCCGTGCTGAGGAAAGCTTTGGTAGAGCCGAGTGTCGTGGCCGAAGCGGCGGCGGTGCCGGTGATGGAGAACTTGGGGGCGAGGGTTCGCCCGGTGTGCGTGGAGGATTCAGAAGTCTGGCAGTTGCGTAACAAGCAAGTCAAACTTGTAAAGGTGCGATGGGACAACTGCGGGCGAGACGAATTCTCTTGGGAGCGTGAGCAAGAGATGCGGGAGGATTTCTCGGAACATTTCGCTCCAGGTATGCGTTATGAATTTCCTGTTTAAATTCTGAAATTTCGAGGACGAAATTCTTTTAAGGGGGGTGGAGTTGTAACACCCCAAAAATCGTAGTTCAGCGAGGTAGGCGGAGTGGTAGTGCTGCGCTCGGGATAGGCTAGGAATTCCATAGCAGTTCTCTGCGCACGACCATTTCTCCTCTTCGCGCACGACCAGTGATCGTGTGCCAATGATCGTGCGTTAGTCGTAAGGATTCGGAGTTCTGTCCCGAACAGTGCGCACGACCAGTGGCCTCTTCGCGCACGACCAGTGACCGTGCGCATGTGATAGTGCGTTAATTCGCAAGGATTCGGAGTTCTGTCTCGAACAGCGCGCACGACCAGTGTCCTCTTCGCGCACGACCAGTGACCGTGCGCATGTGATCGTGCGCCCTGTTTATTCTGCTTCGCGATTTTGAGCGGAGAAGGAGATCGGTCCGTCCAAATCTATTGGAATTTGATCCAACGGCTGCGATGGATGGCTGGGGGGTTTTAGGGCTTGGTAGAGGAGTTAAACCCTCATTATTTCCAAGGCTTTCTCTCTCTTAGGTTGGAGAAAGGAGGAGGAGGTAAGGAGGAAGAAGAAGGGGAATCCGCCATTGCCGGAGCTTCGGAGCTCCGTTCGCCGATCCGAGACCGGCAGTGCGTAGAGGGCATCAAGGCGCTTCTTCTCCACCGTGTGGTTGCAAGCTTCTCATGGCTAGGAGGAGATCTCAAAAGGTAACGACATTTCTCCTCCCGGTCTATAGGATGCGTGTTTGGCATCCCTTCTTTTTCTGCATTTTGGCACCGGATCCGTCGAGTGAGAGGGATCCGGGTCGCCTTGGTTCAAGAGAAACCACCGGGTTGATTGTGTCCGTCCCCGGCATGTTTTGCACTAGAGATCCGCTCCGTTAGCGGATTAGGCATTGTGGGTGAAGCCGGATTTGTGGCCGTTGGTCCGATCCGGTGATGTTGATTTACGCACATTTTAGGGGTTTTGTTAGAAATCCGATTACGGCGAACTCGTCGTTGTGATGCCCTTGTAGCTTCGTGTGGTAACGAATGTTGGGTTTAGGGCGGAGAAATAATGTGCGGATTATGGGGCTTGTGATGCCTAGTGTTGTACGAAGGCGCGATTGGTCTTTGTGGTCGGCTGGCTATCCCGTGAAGACTGAGATTCACGTGTGGAGAGTGTCCCGGCAAGATTAGTCCCTTCGATTGTTGACTGACGAGAATGTCTGTGCTACGGTTGAGTCCGTTGACGGTCGCCAGGCGAGGCAATCGGTGGACGTTGTCCCGAAAGTAAGCCCAGGGCCTTGGGACGTTTTGGTTGGCCAGAATTCTTAGAATCGGTCTTGGTGCGTTGTTGGCGGCCCGAGCGTGTGAGCTGTCAGACAAGCCCGAGGGTATGGTGGGCCAGGCGAGGTGGGTCTCAGCGAGAGCGCTTGGCTTGGGTTTTGATGCCCTTGTGGGGAAGTAATGAGTACCCTTGTGTTGGTGATGTTTGATGATGTGTTAGATTCATACGCTTTAGGGCGCCTTGGGTGAAACCCGGGCTTGCACTCATTTTGCATTGTTAGGCCCCTTTTATTACCTGCTCAACATAGAAACGTGGATGATGCTTGTGACACTCATGCCAGTATTTATGTTGCTTTCCTTTATGTACATTTGCATACGAAGTGCTGACTTGCAGGGTGAAGTAGTTCCCCGGGGTCCGCTAGGACGGCCGGGAGGAGGGATGTTGTTACACCGCTTGTGGTAAGCCCTAGCTGACCCTCGTTTACCGCTCTTTGTGATTTGGTTGCAGGGCAAGAATCGCAGGCTGGACCCAGCGCGCCGGCCAAAAAGGCCTAAAGCCTCACGAAGTGCTTAGTTGATTTCCTGCATTACTTTCTTCGTACTTTATTATATCCGGCTTGCATGCCGAGGTAGTTTAGGGAAAAACTATCTTTCCCCTTTTGTTGGGATGTCTTTTATTATGGAATGTTTGATGTTTTGGACATTGTTTTGTAAGGCCTTAAGGCCAGTTGGACTCCTTTGTAGTATGGACAATCTCTGTGGCTTAGTTTGTTTCCGCTGTGTTGTCTGAGTTATGATATTGGGTAGTTAATATCATCTTTTAATACTGAAGCTGTGGCGGTTATATGCTGTGGGGTCCCGGCCGGACCCATATTATATGGTCATTACAGGGGAGGTGTTACAACTACGGTCGTGAAGCCCGGAACGTACAGGCTCAGAACGGCAGAAGGAAAGACTCTACCACGGACCTGGAACGCCCAGAACCTGCGCCGCTTTTACCAGTAACATAGTCGTCTACCATCAACTAAGCCACGAGCCCCGACTCGTGCAAACTTATCTTTCAGTTCATTATGTAAAAGCCGCGAGTTCAGGCTCGTGCACCTATCTTATGTTATGTACTAAGTCGCGAGCTCAGACTCGTGCAAACTGGTCTTATGTTAAAAAAGCTATGTTAAAAAAGACTTCTTACTGTAAAAATAGGCGCATACCTCGTCACCTATATTTAATAAACTAAAAATCTTTAGTTTGGGGCCCAGCCTCAGGGACTTTGCACCGCCGTCGATTGAAGGTTCGCCCTTCTCCTCCGCCGTCAAGTCCTAGCGTTGTAGGGGCCTGCCCCCCTTACGTTCGCCCCCGGTTTGAATACACCCGCTATTTACCGGCCACTTCGGGGCCCTGCCTCGGGGACTCTGCACCGCCGTCGATTGAAGGCCCGCCCTTCTCCTCCGCCGTCAAGTCCCGGTGTCGTAGGGGCCTGCCCCCCTTACGTTCACCCTCGGTTTGAATACAAACGCTATTCACCGGCCAAACCGCGAGCCAGACTCGTGCAAAAAAGCCGCAAGCCCGGACTTGTGCAAACTAACCTCCTATTATATAAAAGTCGCGGGCTCAGAACCGTGCAAAGTTTTGCAGGAAACCCTTAAGCTATTCAGATATAAAAGCCGCCGCACGAAAATCAAAACTTCCGAACTCCTCGCAACGAGATTCGGACTCCGGAAGTTTGTGGGGCTTATGTTGCGTACCCGTAAAGGCCTTGGGGTGCGTCTAGTGAACCCCGCTAAAGAGAAGAGGGGGAACCAGTCGAACCCCGGATCGCGAAAGTAGAGGACCCGCCACACAGGAACAACGCGCTAGAAACAGCGCCAGGTAAGCACAAAACCACACCCCACTTCCGGGGTGCGGTTAGCCCGCACCCCACCCGCGTAGGGTGGGCCCGAGTCGGCCAAGCCGCTTCCTCCCCCGTTAGGGGGGTGCGGCCAAGCCACACTCCACCATGGGGGAGCGGCCAAGCCGCACCCCCCCCCCCCCCTTTTGGGGGTGCGGCCAAACCGCACCCCTCCTTGGGGGGTGCGGCCAAACCGCACCCCCCATAGGGGGTGCGGCCTTAGGAGGGTGCGGTCAAACCGCGCCCTCCCGTGCGAGGTACGGACGAGTCCCCCTCCGCGGAGGATGCGGCCGAAACCGCATCCCCGCGTCGGAAAGGGTCGAAGCCCGCTTTTTCTGGCTTCGCTCACTTTTCCGCCCCGCCTTGCTCACATTTCGACCTCGCTCACTTTTCCGCCTCGGCTTGCTCACTTTTTGTATTTTCAGTTTCTCACTTTTCAGGAACGGCTTGCCGCCTTTCCCCAAAGGGCAAGATGGTCATATATGAAAAATGGTGATCCGAGTGCCCCAAATCGAGAAATATGATTCGTCCGCCAAGGTGGTTATGGTGGTTACGACGGCAAAATTACCGGGCTACCCCCGGCCAAAACTATAAAAAGGCCCCCAAGGCTTCATTTAAAGGACCCCGGACTGGGAGACCAGAGAGAGCTCCTTGAAGATTTCCACGGATTTCTCCTTCGGCGCTTGAAGATCATCTTCGAGGACTTAGAGAAATCCTTATTCGCGAAAGCGGACAAGGTTCTCGCTTTCGTTCCCAAGAAAGCGGACAAGGCTCCCGCTTTCGTTCTCGAAAGCGGACAAGGTTCTCGCTTTCGTTCCAAGAAAGCGGACAAGGCTCCCGTTTTGGTTCTCAGGAAAGTGGGCAGGACAGTCTCACTTCTGTCATCTCGAAAGCAGACAGAGCTGTCTCACTCCTGTCCTCTGGAAAGCAGGCACGACCTTCTCACTTTGGTTCACTGCCGTACTCATAGGAAAAGTACTTAGTTTTTCCGAGAGGTGGTCTGTCACCCTCAGAGTGCTCTCTCTCTTTCTCTCTCTATTGTAACGAGCAGCGGCCTGTCGCACTCGATCTCCTAGCATCTAATTGTAACCTCTCTAGAGATAGTGAAATTTGGTCGGCACAACTCCGACCACGTGGTTTTTCACCCTTTCCGGGTTTTCCACGCTAAAAAGTCCCTGTGTACTCAGCAATCTCAAATTGACTGTTTGCGCGCTTAGACCGCTCATGAGCTAAGGCGGTTTAATTTAAACCGGTCTACCAAGAGCCCTAAGCGACCCGCAACAATTATATTAAATTAGGGCTCTTATATACACATGGTTCTGTTATATATATTTTAGATTATCTTATTATTTTATATACTTATACATATAGCACTTTTTATATAAAATCTTTTGGACAAATCACAAGTATTTAAGTGTTTTATATTATCTTAACATTTTAATCGTTATGATTAATCAAAATAATGAGACTATATAGAAAAAAAGAATAGTAGCATTCTTTTCTAACTATTTTATCATGTATAAACATATTTCATCTACATAATATGATATATATATATCTTATTATTATTTTTTTCATCCATTTGTTTTGGTTCTCGCTCTTTATTAATTATTCATACGCATCCAAAATGGTAAAGCCCTCACACCGCCATTTCAAAGATAATTATATTTAAAATAATTAGCGAAAACCCGGGGCATTACAGGGGCCTTCTAAGAGCCGTTGAAGATGGGAGGAGTATAAAAGAACATGATAGGGCATCTCAGAAGGGGATGGTTGTTGTTGCTGCTATATTGCTAAGTGCTGAAAAGTGTGAGAGTCATCTACTGTTCCATTGACAACTTTCAAGAGCTCTCTCCTTCTGCTTACTGAACCAACAAGAAGATACAAAGAAAGAAAATAACTCTTCTATCCAGAAGAGCAAGGTGATCTTTTCTCCTCTACTGAAGAGAAGGATCGGATAGGAGCAGGTCTGAAGATTTCATTCAGCCCAGCTTCAAGGTTGCACCAGCTGTGCATAAACAACAAAAGACAATATCACTGTTGTCAATAATTGTAAGCTATACTTATAACCTTTGTAGGAACTGTATTGTTCTGAGCTTGTATGGCACTGTGCCTGAGATTGTAGGGTTATTGAACCTGAGATTGTTGGGTTGTTGAGTCTGAGATTTGTAAGGCTGTTGAGCCTGAGCTGTAAGGAATATTGCTTGAGAAGTGGGGCTTCTTGATAGGCCCGAGGTAGGAGATGAAGGTGTTCTCTGAGCAATAGGAGTGGAGGCACTCTGAGTTCGTAGAGCTGGTTAGCCTGAGGTAGGGTTTGGAGCAAACCTGAGAGATCCTGAGGGATCTGTGTTGTAAGCTTTTGGAGCTGAGATTGGAGGAGTTTACCTTGTCTAACACTCTGTTAGGAAGGTGTAGAGGAAAAGTGGACTACATATAGACACACTGTCTTGGAGATCCACTATAACGAACTGTGTGCTTTCTGCGTTTGCTTGAGTTTTGGTTTACTACTCACTAACTGCTAGCAACTATTAAGTAAAATTCAAAGAGTCCCAATCACCCCCTCTAAGTGAATTAGACTACAAATCTATAAACTATCATAAACACATTGAACTTGATTGTCATCTTGTTCGTGAAAAACCAGAAGCAAACATCGTTGCTCCAACCTATCTTCCGACCATGCAACAACTCGCCGTCATATTTACCAAGGTCATTAACAGAACGACTTTACTCAGTTTCCTTGCCAAGTTGGGCATTTGTCATTGGATCCAAATACCAACTTGACGGGGGATGTTAAAATGTTATTCTTTGTTCAGTTTCTATTTGTTCAGTTATCTGTTTTTTTTTTTCATTTATTCTATTAGTCTATTTACTGTTTCACCATTATATATATATAGCCGTGTAATGTTTGTTTTCAGTTTAATGAGAAATAAAAAGGAATTCATAGTTTTTTTCTCTTGTTCATCTTTCCCTCTCTTCCTTTTGTCTTTCCCATTTTAAGATCTTAACAAGGGAATGTTAAGATCTACTCTAGCATGCAATGCGTTTATTGGCACCGGTTGGACCCGTGATCTAATATATATTGTCTCACATGGGAATGCAACTACCGCTGCCTACTTAGGAATAATTCTAAATTATTAGACTTGGAGTTTTTTTAGGCGATTGATATTAGCACACTTTAATTAGATTTACACAATCCATTGATATACGCAACCCTTAAATCAATATTTATACACCATATTAATATTCATAGTCCAAAAAAATCACATTCTTCATGATTGCCCCTAAACCTAATTGCTTTCTCCTGCTTTTGAATGAATGTTTATGCAAGTCTAGCTTGTCTCATTGCCTATACTACTCATCTAGATGTTTTCAATATCAGCAAAACCATGATGAACTTCATGGAGCATCTTATCACAATCGAGAGATAAGACATTACATAGCTCATTTCTGCAGCTTGAGAAGATGACATTTCAACTCTCCCACCCCACTTTATAGGTTGTAGATCCGACCTCTTCAAATCCTACATCAAGTAAGTTCCTGCCACGTATTGCTCATGAGTCTTCTTCAAATGAGTATTCCCTTGATTTCCTGCACTGGCCAACTCATCCTTGCTTTCATTCTAAAGAGTTCTGGAGTCAATATATGCTGATATCGGCATATTTTCTATGCTTGCTTGGTGTCAAGCTAAGAGAACAACTGTCTTTGACCTTTGGCTCTTTCAAGCTGAGCACCGATGTTTATGCATTGCCTGTTAACTCCTCTGGTTTAGAGCAAAGGCGGGTTTGACTATTCCAATATTTAGCGTCAAGTCTAGTTCATCAACTTGAGGGCATGCAAAACCACTAGAAAAGAGTGCTTCCTGATAACTCTGTATATATTTAAAAAATCTGAGACTGAAACTCAAAAATTCCTTAACCCTTTCCTCTCTCTTCCTCCTTAGATCCTTCAACATGGGATCTGACTTTGGAGTTCTCACGAAAAACCCTAGGATTACACAACATTCATTTTTCCATGCAGAATCATGTTTCTCCGACGATCCGACGACGACGCAGAGAACAAGCTCAGGCGAGGTCCACAGGCTCTAGGGAGGTCCACGGGCTCTGGCGAGGTCCACAGGCTCTAGGGAGGTCCACGGGCTCTGGCGAGGTCCATCGGCTCCGATGAGGAGAGGTCGGTAGTTGAGAAGTACCGCGAGGGGGGGGGGGGGGGGGGGCACGAGATCGAGAAAAGGGGAGCCACACTTATGAAGATGTAGGGTTCTCTCATTTTAATTTTAAAACTTAATTTATGGCGTGAAAATAGCCAATTTGGGTGTGCTTATATCAACCACCTTTTTATGGGAGTTGATATTAGCAGTCCGGAATTGGATATTCGCTGTCCATTGCTATTCGTAGTTCATAAATTTTATTTTTAGTCCACAATTATATTTGCACCCCACTCCCATCCAGAATAAGTGAAGCATTTTGCTGATTTATTAAGCACTAGAAGCCTAGAGAAACATCTTAAACACTCTACAACAATTTAAAAATCAAAAAGGAAAACAAGTTAAATGACATGCATATAGGAATCAACTCTAAAACAAGTTAAATGACATGCAAACCTTCCTCTAACCAAAAAACGGACTACTTTTTTGGGATTTTCACTTGATAATTTTCTTTTTTTTGAAGGTGAATCTAAGAGGGGGAAAGACGACGCTACCGATAGAACTACGGATAAGATTTAGGCAACGGGAGGAGAGAGATGGAGAGAAGATTATTCGATGAGATGCAATTAGCGAGAATTAGACTGCGAATATAATTATTTATAATTTTTGAGGTGCGAATAGCGAGAATTAGACTACTAATATCAACTCTCTTTTTTATTTGCTAGCTCACATTTCACAAGAGAATAAGCTACCGAAATTCATTTTTCTTTTAACTCAATTATTCCATTTCCTATATTCATCATGTTGATCAACACCTCTTCCGGCTAATGCGGGTAGTGCTGAGTCGACATCATAAACAGTGAAATCTAATAAAATCAAGCTCAAGTGGGCATAAAGTTGAGACCAACATTATTTTTGCGATCCAATTCCTACCTGATTAAGCTTCAAACTGACCCATCTTTGTTTCAAACTGACCCATCTTTGTTCCAAACTCGACCACTTTGATCGAGCCTAGCTGCCTCTACTCGTAAACCCTCTCTCTCTCTCTCTCTCTCCTCTCTCTCTCTCTCTCTCTTGCTCTCCCACGGCACCTTAACATGGCGCTCCTTCCCTCCTCCGCCGGCGCCAAGCTTACCTCCAATGCCCTGACCTTGACCCTATTCCGTAACCCCGCCGTCCTTTTCCTCCATGGTTTCTCGTCCTCCACCTCCTCCGACCCCCCTCCTGCCGCCGATCCTTCACTGGATTCCTCTACCCGCCGTCCGCTCCGCGGTGAGGATGGGAAGGCGCCGGCGTCTCTCGACGAGACTATCTGCAAAATGATGTTCAAGCGGCCATGGACCACCCGCCTCCAGAACTCGATCCGCTTCCTTGTCCCCGCCTTCGAGCAGCCACTCGTCCACGCAGTCCTCCGCCGCGCCGGTGACCGCGACGCCAACCGCGCCCTCCGCTTCTTCCGCTGGGTGGATAAAATGGGCTTCCGCCACGACCCTCAAACCTACGCCGAGATTATTTCCGTCCTCACTCAAGCTTCCATGCTCAACCATGCCCGCTGCATCCTTCTCGACGACATGCCCAAGCGTCTCGTCCTCCGAGACGAGAACATGTTCGTCGCCCTCATTAGCGCCTACGGCCGCGCAGGCATCCCCCAGGAGGCCGTCAAGCTCTTCCGCCGGCTTCCGGAGTTCGGCGTTGATTGCACGGTCCTCTCCTATGACGCTCTCTTGAAGGCAATCCTCCGGCGCGGTCGTGTTCTCATGGCCAAGCGTGTCTTCAACTCTATGATTCGTGAGGGAGTGCCCCCGGCTATCTCCACGTACAACATTCTCATCTGGGGCTTTTGCCTCTCCATCAAGATGGAGACCGCAAAACGCTTCTTCTCTGAGATGAAAGAGAAGGGCTTCTCACATGACGTCGTGACCTACAACACCCTGCTTAACGGCTGGGTGCGGGCAAAAAAGATGGATGAGGCCCAGAAGGTGTTTGACGAAATGCTCTCCACTGGTCTTGTTCCCAACTCCGTTACCTACAACCTCATGATTAAGTGCCACGTGTCATGCGGAAATGTAGATGATGGAATCCAGTTGTTTGAGGACATGAGAGCCAAAGAGCTGAGGGCCACCGAACGGACCTACGCAGCTCTGATGCCCGGCCTCTGTGATGACACAGGAAGAGCAGGAGCCGCCCTTAAGGTGTTTGAAGAAATGGCTGAGAGAAGAATGACTCCGAAAGACAAGTCCATATTTGTTAGACTGATCAGAAGCCTGTGCGAGGCCGGCGAACTGGACGGCGCGTTGAAAGTGCACCGATCCATGCACAGATTTCGCGTTCCCTTAGATTCGAAGCATTACGGCCTACTGCTCGAAAGTCTGTGCAATGGTGGAAAGTTCGAGCTGGCCATGGAGATACTCGACGAGCTCCTCGAGAAGGGAATCTTGCAGGGCCTCGAAAGTGTTCCCATAGAAGCTTCTGCAAACAATCCCGTCATCGAGTACTTATGCTGCCATGGTCAAACATCAAAGGCGGAGACTTTCTTCAGGCAGCTGATGAAAAGAGGAGTCGATGATAAAACCGCATTCAACCATTTGATTTGCGGCCATGCCAAAGAGGGGAAACCGGAGCCCGCATTCGAAATCCTCAAGATTATGAAACGCCGCGGAGTTGAATCGTGTGCAGATGCTTACCAACTTCTCGTAGAGAGTTTCTTGAAGAAGGGAGAACCCACCGATGCTAAGACTGTTCTCGACAGCATGGTTGAGGAGGGGCATTTGCCGAGTTCAGCGCTATTCCGGTCGGTGATGGCGGCGTTATTTGACGACGGACGAGTCCAGACGGCGAGTCGTGTGATGAAGATGATGATAGAGAAGGGCATGATGGAAGAGAATATAGACATGGGGCAGAAGATCTTGGAAGCTCTCCTCATGAGAGGACACATCGGAGAAGCCATTGGACGAATCAATCTGATGATTATGAATGGTTTAAGTCCTGATCTGGATAGTTTGGTGGCTTCCCTGTGCAAAAATGAACAGCCGGTTGCTGCTCTCAAGCTTGTGGATTTCACATTGGAGAGAGACTATGATATCAGTTTCTCAAGCTATGACAGGTTACTGGATGCGCTTTATGTTGCAGATAAGGTGCTGCCGGCATATTCGATTCTTTGCAAGATCAAAGCGAAAGGTGGGGTTGTGAATGACGAGGGATGCCAGAAGGTCATCAAGAATCTGACCTGCGAAGGGCACACGAAGCAGGCAAATATTCTCTCGAGAATCATCTCGGGAAGCAGGTCTGCGGAGCAGAAGAGGGGAAAGAGGATGTCGGTTTAGTTTGAGTTGAAATCCTTCCTTTATTTTTGTGTCGAATTCGTGCTTTTCTTTTGGCCACAAGGACTTGAAGGTTGCCTGCTGCTACCACCATGATTGAAGGTGTGTACCATGGGTTCTTAGTGATTTTTTAAATTGATCTTTCATATTTTCACATGTTGGTAAGATGATTTGTGGCTAAATTTGTCTTGAGTGACTTGCATGACACAAAATATGGATTCTGTATTAAAATTTTCCACATAAAATAGTAAGTGTAAACATAATCACAAGCACAAATGTCCTTCGAAAATAATGAGTACGAAAGCAAAGAATAAGACATGGGATCTGTATTTCCCGTAGCTTGTTATCACACCATCTTTACTAAGGGAAGTGCCCTACTTTCTAGATTCAAGTTCTAGATGTAATCATATTACCAATGGAGTCACTACTGGGAAACTAATTTTTAGCCACACATTTTTTTTGCCAGGGTTCAAAAACTGTGGCTAATACATTAGTATTAGCCACGATGGCAAAAATCTTGGCTAAAAATTAAGTTTTAGCCAGGGTTAAAAAAAGCGTGCCTAATACTTAGCCACGACACAAAAAAATACGTGGCTAATACATAAGTATTAGCCATGGAAAATAAAAAGTGTGGCTATTCCTTTGTATTAGCCACGGGAACATCTATATTTTCTATTCCCATCGCGATGCCCTCCCGTGCCCTACCCCTGCGCCGCATACCTCCCCAAACCTCCATCCTCACTGCGATTTCTACCTCGCGCGAACTCCGCTCCCGCTGCCACATTTCCACAACATCGCTAGGGAATTGCCTCGAAGGCTTCTACCTCCTCCACACGGCAACGCACCTTCGCGATTCCTCCTTCCCCCACCAATTTCAACTGCACCGACCTCCTTCCTCGCGCCAGACGGCGATGCAGAGGACTGATCTAGGTAATTTCCTCTTTTTTGGGGTTCTCATTTCTTCTTCCCAGCATCTTTCTGCACAGGGCCCTTCTAATTTTACACCCTCTAACCGAGTCTATTCAGGATGCTCACCAGGTGTTTTTATAAATTTTGTCTTATAAATACCGTTTGGTTTTCGGCTTAACCTTCTTTCAGACACTATTTTTTTCTGTCCTCTTTTTCCCCACAAAATGATATGTCATGTATATCAAATCCATTAGTTAGTTTCCATGATTTTGGATTAATCACATCAATGCAATTATTATAATTGTTTTTGCTGATTCATAATTAAGCTTTGTTCACCTCTAAGCCACTTGCCATTTGAATTGCAGCTTACCATTTCTGCATCTCTATGCCGCTAACCAAATGATTTTCATCTCTTTGCCCTGAATTATAACTCTATTTTTATGTAATCAGTTTCAGAATAATGCTTAGAAAAGATATCCAAAGCGAGGTTCATTGGTTTATGCTTTTCACTAGCGATATATTTTTAATTGGTGAGATATTTATTGAGTTAAATGAAAAAAAACAGAACAATAGCAATATTATTTAGAAGATAGAAGATAAATAGATACATAGAAGATAAATAGATACATATATGGTGGTTGAATATCGATATCTATCTGTTGTTTTCTCTCCTCTTTTTGAGAGTTCTATCATGGCTATGGTGGTTGAAGGTGGGTTTCCTATGCATTGTATTGGCAGCAGCTGCGTTAGCACTCATCATCTTTTGCGGCACTTTGGTCATAAGAAAGGTATGCTCATTTTTTGGGTATTTGCATCAATAGAAGCTGGCTAATGTAAAATTTGATTTACATCAAAATAGGATTTTTAGAAGTAGTTAATCAACACGTCCTGCAACAAAACTGTGGCGTTATTCTATAGCAGTTTCTGACTGGTTTTGACAATGAAAACAATAGCATATAAAAAGCATGGAACTTTTTTCATGTGTAGTGTCTCTAAAGAAGGGTTTCTCTTACAGCTGCTGTTTGATCCTATTGCTTTTATCTACTTTGTGATCCAAGTTTAGTGATAGTTTTATCATGTAGTATAAATATTTAGGTGTAGGAAAATAAATACATGATAGGTTAGGAAGGCTATGGATGTGAAAGTTATACAAAAAGATAAGAGAAACCTTTTTTGTGTAACTTTTTGTGTTTTGAATGGTTCATGGGGACCGAGCAAGAACCCAATCACAATACACACACACACATATATATATATCTTTATTATATAAGTAAATATACATATCTACCAAGCACACCAATCTTTTCATTTGGACCACACGATCAAACTGCTAAAACGATTCTAACCCATCGGATTTAGGAAACCAGCGAAATATCCAACCCTAACATGTCTTCATTCACCCGCCGTCAACCCCTACGCGATAAATATGCATTACCTCTCGCTAAAAGCATTACCTCCCGCTCCCTCCTTCAACCCTCCCCGCCCCTGCAAACGACTCCAGAACCCCCTCCCTCCTTCAACCCTCTCTGCCATCGCCGCAATTATTTAGAGGGACCTTTGCGCATCTACTCCTGGCACCATATACCGCGACTCCATAACCCGCAAATCCCGCTACATCTCTGCCATTGTTGCCATCATCGGTGAGGAACTTCTCCACAACCATCGCGCATCTTTTTGTTGTTTCTCTTCCCTTCAATTCAACTCTTCATCTGCTAATTACATCAGAAACGGAGGTGAAACATTTCCGCATTTCCGTATTTGCTTTTCGTCTAAGTTCTTCTCATTCTTTACGTCCTCACTTCAATGGTAACTCCGCATCTCTTTAACTTTCCCCAACTGAAGCACGATCTTCAACACCTAAAATAAATATATTTTATTTCATTTGATTTCATATCTTGCTGCAGGTCGGTAGGGAAAACATCACACAAATCCTGAAGCATATAGTTCATTTACCATTGGTAAGGAACTTCTCGCAACTCCTCCATAAAGTTCTTTCTCCCTCAAATTGTTTCTGGTTGTCATTCTTTTAGCTTTGTACATATCATTTTATAATTTTTTTTTTAATTTCTCTTACCTTCAGTGAACTTTTCTGATGTTAATTAGATCGGAAATGGAGGTCTGAAGCACGATCTTCAAGACCTAAAATAAATATATTTGATTTCATATCTTGCTGCAGGTCGGTAAGGAAAACATCTCACAAATCCTGAAGCATATAGTTAATTTACCATCGGTAAGGAACTTCTCGCAGCTCCTCCATAAAATTCTTTCTCCCTAAAATTGTTTCTGGCTGTCATTCTTTTAGCTTTGTGCATATCATTTTATAATTCTTTCTCCCTAAAATTGTTTCTGGCTGTCATTCTTCAAAACCAAAATTTCGTGGGTTTTGGAAATGGGCCAAAAAACCAAAAAATTGTTCGTTTGGAGAGGTTTTGAGATGAAAAGAATTCAAAATTGGATCGCTGTTCATCTTCTCCCGTACTTCATCTACTGTTCATCTCCTCCTGCAACACGAATCGCCTCCCATTTGTATCGCTTCCCCGGCTATTATAATATCATCACACACACACACGAAAAGTCGAACTACAACGATCCAAAGCTTCACTGTCCATGTCGGAGAACAAAGAGCGATCCAATTCTTCACTGTCCAAGTCGACCTAATCCCACTCAGGAACAAAGAGCGGCCTAATTCTTCACTGTCCATGTTTGGACAGATAACGACATCGACAGTGAAGAAGAACGAGCATTCAAGCTACGAACGAGCATTCAAGCTAAGTTTTGGGGAAGAAGAACCCGCATTGAAAACCTATGAGAACGACATGGACAATGAAGAAGATGATCACATGATTCATTTTTGATCGCATACCCACGAAACGATCGCAAAATCCATCTATTTAGGTAAGTTTTGGGGATAGGCTTATTTTTGAAGACTCAAAACCTATGGGTTTTGTGCGAAAGCCATTCCCCTCCATAAAAAGCCCAAACGAACACCGGCATTAGTTTTCAGCCCAAAATCTTCCTCCCAAAACCGATGGGATCAATTCCATCCTCCAACAACACGAAACAAACACAAAAATTTGTTTTGAAGTACCAAAACCAATTCCCTCCAACTAAAACCCACCAAACGAACACACCCTTACCTTCAGTGAACTTTTCTGATGTTAATTAGATCAGAAATGGAGGTGAAACATTTCTGCATTTGCCTTTTGTCTAAGTTCTTCTCATTGTTTACGGCCTCACTGGAATAACAACTCCGCATATCTTCAATTTTTTCCCAACTTAAGCACGATCTTCAAGCCCTAAAAAATTAATTTTGTAGCTGGAAGAATTTCTCATCGTGCGTACCCTCTTTAGCCTTGAGATATGCGTACCCTGTTTACCCCTGAGATTAATAAGGGCAAAAATTGATTTTGTTTCTGGATGAGCCTGCAAATTATATTAAACAAGATAACTACTGCTTAAATAATTTTGTTTCTGGATGAGCCTGCAGATGCATGGTAAATCTCTGAATGAGCCTGCAAATTATATTAAGCATGATAAGTACTGCTTAAATAATGAGTATATATAAGAAAGTGCAGGAATTAGGTAAAGTGTTCATCATATCGTCTAAGTTCTACTTATTATGCATAATTATTTTTCATTAATTTGCAGGCTCATTCAGAGATTTTTCATTATATAAAATATAATTTTGTTTCTCTCATGCATCTGCCCCCTCTCATGAGTTTTATCTTATCTCCCAAATTATGTCTCCATCTTGTGGAACAATTAATTTAGGCATCGCTACTTTACATGACGCAAACAAATGCCTTATTCAAATGTACTTAATTTTAATCACATGAGGATTAAACGAGAACAAGGGCTCTTAAAATTTTTTACATTTAAAATCTTCATAATTTGAGAAATATTTAGAAAATACATTTATGCTTAGTTAAGTGTGAGAAATAATGAACCGCGCCCAGGCTTATTATATCTTCGACTGCTCCCGCATCTTCGACTGCTCTCGGCGTTCTATCGCTCCCCATCTGCCCTCGCCTGTGTCATCGTACTCGCCAGAAGTCATCGCACAGTGGAAGCAGACATCTTCCTATAGGTCTTTCTTTTATTCTTCAAATAGGTCTTTCTTTTATCCTTCAAGCAGGTACACATCCTTCAGCTAATACTCTGCTCACTTGGACTCAGCAAACCAGATTTCATAACTTTCTATTCTATAATTTATATAATCATGAAAGCATTGAGAAGTCGATCTTTTATGGTTTCAAATCCTGTTCTAAAATTTATTGCAGGTTTTAAATGCACTTTGGTTTTAAAATTGATTGTATGTTTTAAAATATTAAAATCTCTGAATGAGCCGCAAGTTCTGGATGAGACCTTTGCTGAATGATTTTGGCTCTTGGTTGAATGATTTTGGTTCTAAAATTTATTGCATGTTATAAATGGACTTCGGTTTTATGTTTCATTTCTGCTCTACACATGAATATCATTTCCTCCGTTTGATTTTAGTTCCTTTTACTTTCTTTTTCTGTTCTTTTTTTTGGGTTTATTGATCCAGTTTCCCCTTACACTCCTCAACTTGGCTGACATCTGCATAAAAGATCCCAATGCAGGTGGGTGTAATGTAACACCATTCAAGTATTTTTTGCAGAATAGAAGGTCATGACCGGTGTTGGTTGTGAAATGATTTTCAATGCGGCTGTAATCTTGGGATATAATACAATTTATTTTTCGGTCTCAAACCTGTTATCATCGTATTAATGTTTTTTTGTGTGATTCGTAGAATTCTTAATGTACTATAAGAAGCCACACAACATACATACACGTATGCCTGAAAACAATCAGCTTCGCCTAATATCGCCGCCACGCAGAATATGCTTGCGGGCGCAGACTATTTATTTGCGGGCAAAGGCCGCTTGAATGCCGAGCGGGCGAAGCCTGCTTGGTTGCGGGCGAAGCCCGCAGCGCCACATTGAGAACAGGCGAAGCCCGTCGAGGGGGCGGGCGAAGCCCGTTTCATTGCCAAGTGGGCGAAGCCCGCTTGGTTACGGGCGAAGCCCGCAGTGACGCATCGAGAATGGGCTACGATGCTAGTATATATATATACATACATGCTTATAATTTGCTAATTATTATTACTTTGAATTTTACAAATATTAAGTATGATCTTTTGCATTAACTTGAATACTCTAAGCCTAAATTATGAACACATGTGTATGAATTAAGAAATCATATTCTATTGATTGCCCATAAAATACTGGTGATTGTACTCAACACGAAGTTTATTATTGAACTTTTGGCATTTAAAGTTTTGCATGGCAAAAGACTAAAGCTCTTTCAACTTGTTATATCTTGTGTGCTATGTTACTTTAATAGGTGGTGTTGATACTTATGTGCATGTGTGTAGAGTTTACTGGCGGTTGAACATAGTAATCCATCAGGAACAATTCACTGTTTAATAAATAGGTGTTTATAACTTATACCTAGGGAATATTATTAGATAGATTGAAGATAGAAATTGCCATATCTGTTTGTTTTGGGAGGGAGTCCTGCTGTACATGAATTGGTTTGGATTAAACCAATCATTAGTATCTTACATTCAATACAGTTTAAATTTCAATATGAAATCTTTGTTATTGTTGGTAAGATATGTTTGAGTTTGTTTAAATATGGTTTGGGAAGAGGTGTCGCCCTCTGACTCCTCACAAAAACGTATAATATCATTAATGACTTGAACATTATTCTTTTCACTCAAGCTGTAGTGTTCTGCAAAAAATTTATCTCGTTTAATCTATATTAAATAATCTGGTTTTAGTTGGCGATCTGCACGGTGACCTTTCACAGACAAGATCTGCGTTACAAAATTGCAGGGGTTATAAGCTCGGATGGTCAAGATTCACGGATTGGTGGATATTGTTTAACAACTTGCTCGTCTTCATTTGTATGTTTATTTATTTTCTGCATCCTTCCATTTAATTTGAACTTGTTTGGTTTGTTCCATATTGAATTTTAGGAAACCGTGAGTAGAAAATTGTGAGTTGTATTACATTCTATGTAGCGTTGGCTCCAGATAGCAGTTCTATGCAACAGTTGTTCCTGTGATGGGAAAAAAGTTCTTCCTGCTAGTGGTCTTGTGAGCTTCCTGTATAAGTCTGTTGTTGCTATCTGAATAATAATATGCTTTTTACCTGCAACTAAAGCTTCCATAGTGCATAAACTATTGAATTTGTTTTTCTTTTTTTGAACTTCTATGGCAGGTCCGGATGAATGTAGACTTCCCGGAGCTGCATTTCTGGCCCCTATGATAAAGTACCAGTGGTCGGGGTTTCCGGGGAACCTGTCGGCGGAGGTTTACAGGAAACAGGAAGTATGAGACCAATGTGCTCATAGGGTATCATACTACACTCCATGGCTGATACACTGGTGGATTAGCCATCCGTGGCTTCCCACCTCCACCGTCGTCAAGGCTACAACCCACCTCCACAACCAACTCGATGTGCAAATCCAAGATTGGGCCGTCTCCAGCCAAATCCTCAAAAAGGTGAGTTCTACTAACTTTCCTTTCATCTACTTCAAAAGTGAGAGTCATATTAACATAAATTTGAGGTTAAATAGTAAGAGGAAGATTATAGAATATGCACTACTTTGCTCGTTTTTAAGCAATTATTGATTGAACGATATTTTTTCATGGCTACATGAAGGTTGAAAAAAACTCTATATCTTTCTTATATTGGTTATGTATGTCCATCTATCATGAAATAAATCATTTTTATTTTTTGTATGATGAGGGTCTTGCCTCGTCTGATGATAACACTTGGTTCAGTCTTGATTTAAGCTTTACACAATTTGATTTAACACAAACATCTACTTTTGATTCCAAATAGCTTAAATTATTTGGAGTCTTTCTCTTATTTTATTTTAGCTTATTGGATTATTTCTCAATGTAATTTTTTGTACTAATATAGTTCCTAATACATAATCTTCAAATTGCTAGAACATCAGAGCTGGTTAAATTCTAGTGTTCTCGTTTAAGTTGCGGTGAGTATATAATATGATGTCAAAGCTTCCTAAAGAGCAGTTGGATAGGGGTGTTATTTGTTCCTCAGCTGAAAATCATGCCCATGGAGTTGCACTGGCTACTAAGAAACTAGGATGTGATGTTGTTATTGACATGCCTGTTACAACTCCAGAAATCATGATTTCATGAGTCTAAGTTGGAAGTTGTCTTTATTCATGCCCATGCAAATATTAATAGCAATTTTGATTTGGCAAACTCATGTGCTAAACAGTTAGGCAGCTTTAGAATGAGTAAAAACATCGGAGTTTGTTTTAATTTGAAGTTCTGATGTAACTATGTTTCTGTCTGCAGTGGAAATCAGTTCAGCATTTAGGTGCCACAGTGGAATTTTACAAGTTAATGCAGCCTTTTTTCTTAATCTTTTGTTGTTTATTCCTCCCTGTTAACATAGTTATTTGATTATTTAGAAATCAGCCTTGATATTTTTGTAATGTACCTTTTAGCAGATCTCAACTTAAAGAAGATGCCTGAGCATGCATCATCCATGCTTGCCTGTGCATTTATATATATATATATATATATCTATACTATAAAGGCAATAGTCATATTCTGCTAACACCATGGAATCATTCCCCACCGCACGATCCGTTCAGCGACCGACGGCCGCGATCCTCTCCGCCAGGTATAACCTCATCCCTTTCTCCCCGCGCCCGCTGCTGCCGCCGCGTGGCTCGCCTCCCGCAGCCCCTCGCTCGCCGCGTGCCCCAGGTTCCGCCGCTTCAGCTCTATCGATGGATCAAAACCCCGACGCCCTCGCTGCTTGCAGGTTACCCCTGCTTGCCCCCAACCTTTCCTCCCGCTCTTCCAGTGGATAATACCTTCGCCCCAAAGCTTCGCTTCTCCTCCCTCGCTGCTCTCTTCTTGCTCGCCTGCGCCCCCCTCCGTGGCCGCTCCTCAGTCCCCCTGCTTTCAGAACGCAGCCGTCTCTCTTCTGTGCGTCCGGTTAACTTCAGCTTTTCGATTTCGTTTTTGTTTTAGATTTCAGTTTTTGATTTCGTTTCTGTTTTCGATTTCAGTTTTTGATTTCGTTTTTGTTTTCGATTTCCTGGTTGTTGTACATTTCATAAGTTGTTTTCTGTATTGGTTTCAATTCCGGTTTCAGTTTTTGATTTTTGTTTTCAGATTTGATTTAAATTTTGATTTTAGTTTTTGATATTACATTCGATTTACGTTTATGCTTTCAATATTTGATTTCACTTTCGATTTAAGTTTCGATTTCAGTATTTCAGCTTTATGTTTTCGATCTCAGTATTTGTGTTTTATTTCAGCTCTCACTTTCAGTATTTGTTCTCAGAATTTGTTCTCTTCTACTCACTGTAAATCACTGTACATGTAAATGCGATTGTGATCTACTCCATATGTAAATCCATACGTAATTGCGGTTGTGATCTAATCCATGTCAATCCATATGTAAATTCATATTAGATGTGGGCATTGCTTTTAGGTGAAAATGTTGCTATGCCATTTTATATATTTGTTTTGCTATGCCATTTTGTATATGCCATTTTCTATATGCCATTTTTTATAAACTTTACGTAAAAATGCTATAAAATTTATGTAAGCTGCTATAAAGTTTATGCAAAAATGCTATATAGAAGTATGGACATCAAGTTTATACTACTTGCCAGGAATTACATGGAGTTTATGGCTATCTTTATAGTATTTGCGAAGAAGAATGCAGATCGAGTTTATAGTAGTTGCCAGGAATTACATGGAGTTTATGACAATGTTTATAATATTTGCGAAATACTATAAACATGGAGTTCCCTAAAGTTTATGTACATGGAGTTTCATAGTCAATTCAACTGTCATTCCTGTAAATGAGAGGACTTTCTGAAATATAGTAACTCTGAAATACCATCAATTATGTGAATCTAATCATCATGCAACATCATACACCATCAAATACATAGATATTTCATTATGTGAACCTCAACTATTTCTGGAATTCTGCCATCATCATTCATCTATGCTTTCCTCCTGCTAAATTGGTTAGCAATTTTAGCATAGTGACCAGCCTTTATTTCACGCAAAATTATCTAATTATCTTAACAGGCATTGTGGTTAGTACTGTTTTTTCCAGATATTTTGGTTTCTTTTTCCTACTGTAGGGGAGGCTGATGATTAATTTTACGTCTTCAGGGGACATGCAGGTAAGTTGCCATTGAATTTTATATTCTTGGGAATTTGGGCTGTCAATTTCAATCATGATAATTATGATTTCTATACAATTTTTCATGAACTGATTGAGAGCATAAACTAACAGATGTTGTAGTTTCTTTTCTTAAAGATATACTGTTAGTTTTTTTGGTCCCCAACAAATTGTATCTTTTCAAACACAATAATTGTTTAGGCACCATAATATCTCACCTTATGGTTTTGTTTTTGTTTCCAAAACTTCCTGCGAAATGGTTATGATTTCGGACTTCTTGGACATGCAGGATTAACAATGATTTCAGCAACGAGCTTCCGGTTGCATTCGTGGTGCTATCAGATAGTTGGAGATCATAGAGGATGAGATCAAACAATATGTCTCAAAGCAGGTAGTGATTGATTCTTATGAATGACTCTGCTTTTTGTATAAATTTACTCACATGCAGTCAAATGAATACCTAAATATCCTTAAAATTCGGCCTACTAATATGTAGTAGAACCAAAATATGAAGCTCAAATTCAATTTTGATTATAAATGAAGTACGGATCTAAATGTTGTTCCTGCTGACATTTTATAAGATTGACCGGGTCATCCTTTGCCACCTGTACCTGATCCAGGATAGCACAACGATTATGGAAATTGACAAGCAAGCCTGATAGTTGATGTTGCTGCTGAAGAGATGGCATGGTTGCCGTTGGTGCTGCCGTTGTTGCCATCTGTGTTGCCGTTGGTGTTGTCGTTGCTCTGTGTGGCGTAGGCGTGTTCCCTATCTTCCAACTGCTGCTGCTTCACACTACCACTTGCAGCGGAAGCCTCAAGGTTTATAAGAAGAGGGTGATGGTTGCGACGCCGGCTTCTAGAGAAGGCGACACGGCTTCTGCCGAGGACGACAACTGCTTGGCCTGAGGTGGTGATTTAACATTTGCCTTTCCTTCTTCTTAGTAATGATCTCATTGTTGATTGTGTACATAATTATAATCGGCACGCCATTTTTATTTGTTCATTTAGATCAAATATACACCCTAGCTACGAGGCATTATTACTATCAGGTAACTAATGGTCAACTCAGGCTATCCATTTGGTTATTCCACATTCAGCTCGAGGCTACCTCTAATTACGCTCAAAATTTGATTTTCTATAGCTCGCGGTGTTATAAATTGTTGTGCCAAATATTTATTTTACATCGGTGAACCTTCTATTGAAATGCCCAACAACAAAAATGTTGCGCCAAAATGTAACAATGAGAGTTTTTCTTTTGTTCACTCGAATTGGATTCTGAGAGAGGATGAATGTCGAGGCAGTTATGTACTTTTGTGATTTTTTTAATTTTCTCCAGCACTTCATCATTACCTTTCCCATTTTTTTGTACCTTGCATCATTTCAATATATTGCTCAGATAAAAAAAAAACTTTCACCATTAATTTACACTTCCTCCGCAATAGAACCTCTCCGGCAACTTCGAGAAGGTTCTACTTTGGTGGATCTGTGTTTCGATGTTGTCTTCGACAGCTTCTCACGCCAACTTCGAAGTTTTAGCACATCTCTTACCTCTTCCTTTCAATGAGGGTGCGCCAGAGAAGATGTTCTCACTTTCAGCGCGTAAGGGAAAGGTCGCTGCTAGGATTGAAACCAATGGTCAAAAATCCAGTTACATGGCATGGTGACAAATCCATTTCTATCTCCAGTTACATGGCATGGTTAATGTTTTGATTTTAATAGTGAATTTAATTGGGTGCAACTGTTGATAGTTGTAGATATAGAGGAATATATGTCAGTACATATTTAAGATGAGGATTTAATTGAGAGATGCCTGTGAATATCTCTTCCATATTACTAATTTAGGTATATAATTTTATAATTTCATTCACTGTTAAATGCAGAGCATGCTTGATTATTTCCCTCTCCAATCAGCTAGGGCATTATATTTTGCTTTCACTATGTACCACCGAAATACATGCCTTTTGCCTTCGATTTCTAGGTCGCCCGATCTCCCGCTGGAACCTCGCACCTTTCAATCAACAGCGAATACCGGCGAGACTCGGGCGAATACCTGCGAGGGGCGGGCGAAGCCCGCCGATGCCAAGGGGGCGGGCGAAGCCCGCCTTGAATGCCAAGCGGGCGAAGCCCGCTTGGTTGCGGGCGAAGCCCACATTGATGCTGCCGAAGGCCGCCCGAGAGCATCGAGCACGGGCGTAGCCCGTGCGAAGATGCTCGTATATATATATATTTGAACTGCTTTCTTGTGCATGCATCATCCATGCTTGTGATGTTCCAACAAGACAAACATGGCTTGAAACCATGACTAATAGTTTTTAAAAAATATCGAACTTACTATTAGCCAGGGTTTCAAACCGTGGCTAATAGTCTATTTTAATTGTATTAAGAAGTTTTTGCCGGGGTATGAAACCGTGGCTAAAATTTAAGTTATTAGCCACGACAATATTTGTTTGTGGCTAATACTTTTTGCCACGGCCAATCCGTGACTAAAAACTTTTCTCCACGCGACCTTTAGCCACGAATTTTTCCCGTGGCTAGACCGTGGCAAAAGTTCTTTAGCCACGGTTTTGGATTTTTTGCCAGCGCAATTTGCCCTGGCCAAAAGTCTGTTTTCTTTGTTTATATGTAAGCAAGCACAAGACCTCCAATGGCTATGTAAGGACAAAAGCTAATGGATAATAGATTGAGGGTTGAGATGATTCCGACAACCATGTTTTTAGTGGATGAGATGAGTTGCGATTATCAAGATTTGATGGTGAAATCCTAATGGCTAGGAGACAATAATGTCAGCTGTTGTAGATGTGGTAGAATCCTAATGACTATAAAGAAGAGATCAACCATTTGTGGGATCTGACTATTATGAAGGTTTTAGATGGTGATCAAGGGCTAGTTATGTTATTTATAATCTAACAATTAGATGGTGATCAAGGCTATGCAAATGATTAAGGCTCTGTTTGGTTGAGGTGTTGCTAATGGAATGCTGCTGATAGAAAATAGAGTTTGGGATGAGTGTTGTTTCTGGATAACAAAGTTTTGTAAAAAAATTGTTTGGGTTAAATGGAGTTTGCAAAACAGATTTTTGAAAAAATTGTTCAAGAACAAAATGGAGTTTTTGGTGACGTACATAATAAAATTACAAGTTTTTGTTATTATTAACAACATTCACATAGGCAGTTCCTGTAACACCCCCAAAATCGTAGGTCAGTGAGGTAGGCGGAGTGGTAGTGCTGCGCTCGGGATAGGCTAAAAATTCCATAGCAGTTCTTCGCGCACGTTCATAGGCCTCTTCGCGCACGACCAGTGGTCGTGCGCCAATGATCGTGCGTTAATTCGCAAGAAAATCAGAGTTCTGTCTCGGGCAGTGCGCACGATCAGGGGAAGTTCTTCGCGCACGACCACTGACCGTGCGCCGCTGCTCGTGCGCCCTGTTTATTCTGCTCCGCGAAAACGTGCGGAGAAGATGATCCGACCATTCAAAAACTTTGGGATTTGATCCAACGACTGTGATGGTTCGCTGGGGGGCTTTACGGCTTTGGAGAGGGGATAATCCCTCATATTTTTCAAGGGTTTTCTCTCTCTTAGGTTGGAGAAAGGAGAAGGGGGCTAGGAGGAAGAAGAAGGAGATTCCGCCATTGTTGGAGCTTCGGAGCTCCGTTCGCCGATCCGAGACCGGCAACGCGTAGGGGGCGTCGAGGCGCTTCTTCTCCTCCGTTTGTTTGCAAGTTTCTCATGGCTAGGAGGAGATCTCAAAAGGTAACGACATTTCTCCTCCCGGTCTTTAGGATGCGTGCATGGCATCCCTTTATTTTCTGCAATTTTGGCACCGGATCCGTCGAGTGAGAGGGATCCGAGTCGCCTTGGTTCAAAAGGAACCATCGGGTTGATTGAGTCCGTCCCCGACATGTTTTGCACTAGAGATCCGCTCTGTTAGCGGATTAGGCATTGTGGGTGAAGCCGGATTTGCGACCGTTGGTCCGATTCGGTGATGTTGATTGACGCGCATTTTAGGGGTTTTGCTAGAAATCCGATTACGACGAACTCGTCGTTGTGATGCCCTTGTAGCTTCGTGTGGTAACGAATGTCGGGTTTTGGGCGGGGAAATGATGTGCGGAATATGGGGCTTGTGATGCCTAGGATTGTGCGAAGGCGCGATTGGTCTTTGTGGTCGGCTGGCTATCCCGTGAAGACTGAGATTCACGTGTGGAGAGTGTCCCGGCAAGATTAGTCCCTTCGGTGTTGACTGACGAGAATGTCTGTGCTACGGATGAGTCCGGTAACGGTCGCCAGGCGAGGCAGTCGGTGGACGTTGTCCCGAGTGTAAGTCCAGGGCCTTGGGACGTTTTGCTGAAGCCAGAATTCTTAGCATCAATTTTGTGTGTTGTTAGCGGCCTCAGCATGTGAGCTGTTAGACAAGCCCGATGGCATGGTGAGCCAGGCGAGGTGGGTCTCAGCGAGAGCTCTTGGCCTTGGGCTACGATGCCCTCGTGGGGAAATGATGAGTACCCTTGTGTTTGTGATGTGATGATGATGTATGATGATGTGTTAGATTCATACGCCTTATGGTGCCTTGGGTGAAACCCGGGTTTGCATTCACTTTGCATTGGTAGACCCCTTTTATTACCTGCTCAACATAGAAATGTGAATGATATTTGTGACACTCATGCCTGTATTTATGTTGCTTTTCTTTATGTACATTTGCATACGAAGTGCTGACTTGCAGGGTGAACTAGTTCCCCGGGGTCCGCTAGGACGGCCGGGAGGAGGGATGTTGTTACACCGTTTGTGGTCAGCCATAGCTGACCCTCGTTTACCGCTCTTTGTGATTTGGATGCAGGGCAAGGATCGCAGGCTGGACCCAGCTCGCCGGCCAAAAAGGCCTAAAGCCTAATGAAGTGTTTACCTTATTTTCATGCACTTCTACTTTATTATTTTGTTGTAACCGGCTTGCATGCCGAGGTAGTTTGGGGAAAACTATTATTCCCACTTTTGTTGGGATCTCTCTTTGTGTTGAATGTTGGGTGTTTTGGACTTTGGTTTTGTAAGGCCTTAAGGCCAGTTGGACTCCTATGTACTGTGGACAATCTCTGTGGTTTTAGTTTGTTTCTGTTGTGTTATCTGAGTTTTGAGATTGGGTAGTTAATATCATCTTTAAATACTAAAGCTGTGGCGATTATATGCTTTGGGGTCCCGGCCGGACCCATATTATATGGTCGTTACAGGGGAGGTGTTACAATTTGGTATCAAAGCGAGGTTTGAGTATTCTTGCGAGGTCTAGTGTATTTGGATCGCGTAAGAGATTGTCCACATAGGAGCATTGTGCGGGATCACGAGTATCCCTGTGTTTGAGTCTTGCGAATAGAGCTTGATGAGTCTTTTTCCTTGCTTATGCTAGGATATTGGCGACGATGCGGGGACGTCGAGGAGGCAAGAGCAGCCTTCGGGAAGCAGTGCTACTGCTCCGGGCCTCATGAATGTGGGCATGTCCCCGGCTGATTTCTGTCGTATGCTAGCGGAAGCAATGGTAGCGGCTCAAGCTGGAGCGATGCCACGAGTTCCTACGCCGGTGGTGCAAGTTGCGACTCCTGTTACTCCGGCGGCTACGCCGGCTACACCGGATGTCGAAGTGAGGCAGGCAGAGCCTTTAGCGGAGAGAGCTATTCCGATGGGTGATCGATTCATGAAGTACT
This sequence comes from Dactylorhiza incarnata, assembly GCA_033032865.1. Taxonomy (NCBI): domain Eukaryota; kingdom Viridiplantae; phylum Streptophyta; class Magnoliopsida; order Asparagales; family Orchidaceae; genus Dactylorhiza; species Dactylorhiza incarnata. Next base: position 2,435,976 of record JAWHQI010000205.1, on the reverse strand, counting down.
TCTTGAGTTTCCACCCTCCGACATTCAAGGGAGTTGGCACTCCCACGGATGCCGAAGATTGGCTTTCGAGGATCCAGGAACTCTTGAAGGCAGCTGAGACCCTAGAGGAGAGGCAGTCTCACTATGCGAGTTTCATGTTAGAGGGCGATGCGAAGTTGTGGTGGGCGAACCATAACGGTCGCCATTTTGTTGGGCGTGCTCCGTCCATGGAGGAGTTCGGGAACGCTTTCCTCAAGCGTTATATTCTGGCCCCGACAAGGTTAGCACTGCAGCGACAGTTTTTGCATTTGGTGCAACGTGAGAAGACAGTGGATGAATATCTGCAAGAGTTCACTCGGTTGGGTCGTTATGCGGGGACGACTATGGCAAATGTTGAAGAGAGGGATAATCTCTTCTATCAAGGGTTGAGGGAAAATTTAAGGCATCCACTCATAGCCTTGAAGAATGCGGGATTTAATGAATTGGTCGAAGCCGCTCGCACACTGGAGAGCGACATGGAGCGAACCCAACGGCGAAAGGGTTTTGCGGCAAAGCAGGGAGAAGGAAAGCCTTCTCAGTCTCAGTCTCAGTGGAAGTCCGAGGGCAACCGATGGAAGAAGAAGCCCCGTCCTAGTAGGCCTGGGGAGAGAAGTGGCGCACCTTCGGGAGATTTTCGCTCCAAAGGTCCGTTGACTTGTTACAAGTGTGGCAAGGTGGGTCACATAAGTCGGTTTTGTACCAAGGGCGGAGCTGAGCCAGAGCCGAGGCAGGAACAATCGGTGCGTTCCGGTCCCAGTGTTGCAGAGAGGGGGAAAGCGACGGAGTCGAGTGCTTCGCGGTTCCCTCCAGTGCAGCCTAGAGCATATAATCTTGGGTAACAGGAAGCGATACGTCAACCCGACGTGGTGACAGGTACGAAAAGTTTAAGTTTTCGTTTGTTACTATAATGTAGGTTGCGGCCTTTCATGTTTGTTTTGCACGTAGTTAGGTTTCGTGCTAGTTTTGGGCTACCCCTCTCGAGTGTTGTTCGACACGGGAGCGTTACACTCTTTTCTTGCGGAAAGTTTTATCCGGAAGATTGGTGCTGAGTCCGTAGAGGCAGAGGTGGAGCTGAGCGTGCGTATGCCGAATGGGTCTTTCATGACTACCATGAGGAAAGGACGCATTGTGTTGCAAATTGGTAATTGTGATTTCGTGTTGGTAGCAGCGATTCTGCCACTAGCCGAATTCGACGTTATCTTGGGGATGGACTGGCTTGCAGCGCAGCGAGCTAGTATCGACTGCCAGTTGAATGTGGTAACCCTGAGAGGAAAAGGTAGAGCAGAGGTCAAGTTCGAAGGCCTAAGCGGAGTGGCTTGCTCCCTGATTTCCGCTATGCAGATGAGGCGTGCGGTAGACCAAGGAGGCGAGGCATTTTAGCTTTGTTTGAGACTCACTCCACAAGGTTGGCTATTGGAGAAGTTCCGGTGGTGGAAGAATTTGAGGATGTATTCCCCGAGGAGCTTCCGGGAGCACCTCCTCAGCGTGAGATCGATTTTTCGATCGAATTGGTACCGGGTGCGAGGCCGGTGTCGCGTCCTCCATTTAGGATGGCACCGAAGGAACTGGCCGAGCTAAAGGTTTAGTTGCAAGAGTTGTCAGAGCAAGGGTACATTAGGTCCAGCTCTTCGCCGTGGAGCGCGCCGGTATTGTTTGTGAAGAAAAAGGACGGAAGTATGCGGCTGTGCATTGCCTACCGTGAGCTAAATAAGTTGACCGTCAAGAATAAATATCCGATTCCCCGAATCGATGATTTGTTCGACCAGTTAGTGGGGTCGGTGGTGTACTCCAAGTTGGATTTGGCCATATAAGTATACTTATGTACTCCAAGTTGGATCGAGAAGGTGGCATTCTTGGGTCACGTGATCAGTGGAGATGGGGTGGCGGTAGATCCAGCAAAGATTGAAGCCATTAGGGATTGGCCTGTATTGAGAACCGTGGCGGAAGTCCGGAGCTTCCTTGGACTAGCCGGTTATTACAGAAGGTTCGTGGAGAATTTTTTGCGGATGGCGTTGCCCCTCACCACTCTCACTCGCAAGGACCAAAGGTTCGTATGGACACCGGAGTGTGCCTGTGCATTTGAGAATTTGAAGGAAAGGTTGATGTCTGCTCCAATCCTTAGTCTTCCTACTGGGACGGAAGGATTTCAGATTTTCAGCGATGCGTCAGGTTGTGGGTTGGGTTGCGTGCTGGTGCAGCACGGCAAGGTGATCGCTTATGGGTCAAGGCAGTTAAAGACTCATGAGAGGAATTATCCCGTCCATGATCTGGAGTTGGCGGCGGTAATCTTTGCTCTAAAATTGTGGCGGCACTACGTTTATGGTGCGAAGGTGGAGATCTTCACGGATCACAAAAGCCTGAGGTATCTCCTAGACCAAAAGGATCTGAATATGCGGCAGCGTAGGTGGGTCGAGTTCCTTGGGGACTACGACGTTGAGATTCAATATACGCCGGATAAAGCCAACGTGGTGGCGGATGCCTTGAGTAGGAAGTACTCCGGGCAAGGTAATTGGATGGAGGCGCATGACGAGCGTTTGATTCGAGACTTGGAGTCTCTTGACATTTCTTGTGTGGCTAGATGTGAGTCTGGCTTGGCTCGTTTGAACTGGATTGAAATGCAGTGTGATATAACGGATCGAATCCTAGAGGCGACCAGTGCAGACGAGGAGTGCCAGCAGTTGGTGTTGGAGGCTCAGCAAAGCGAAGGCACTGCTTTGGAGATGGTTGGTGGGATTTTGAAAAGAGACGGAAGGGTTTGTGTTCCGCGCTTTGGCAAGCTTCACGAGGAGTTGATGTTTGAGTCTCACTTTACGAAGTACTCCGTTCATCCAGGAAGTACAAAGATGTACGCGGATATGAAGAAATCTTTTTGGTGGCCTGGGATGAAGCGGGATGTAGCTGAGTACGTAAGTCGATGTCAGACATGTGCCTTGGTGAAGGCTGAGTGCCAAAGGCCCGGTGGGTTCTTGAAGCCTCTTCCCATCCCCGAATGGAAATTCGATGACATCTCTATGGATTTTGTTCATGGTTTGCCTCGATCGCAGCAGGGTAACGATGCGATTTGGGTGATAATGGATTGCCTGACCAAGGTGGCTCACTTCATTCCGAATCAGAAGGGCGATGGCGTGGAGAAGCTCGTGGAGCTTTATGTTCGAAACATAGTGCGGTTGCACGGGATTCCGAAGAGCATCGTTAGTGCAGAAAAGTTTAGGCACAAAGCTCAAGTTTAGTACCGCGTTCCATCCGCAGACCGATGGTCAGACGGAGCGAACGAACCGTACATTGGAGGACATGTTGAGGTTGTGTGCTCTCGACTTTGGTAAAGGTTGGGAAGACCACCTTTTCATGGTGGAGTTCGCCTATAATAATAGCTTCCAGGTGAGCATCAAGATGGCGCCATACGAAGCTTTGTATGGAAGGAAGTGTCGAACGCCGATGTCTTGGGTAGAGGTGGGAGACACTAAGCTTTTGGGAAAGCTAGTGGTGGAAGATGCTTGCGAGATTGTGCAGACGATTCAGGAGCACATGAAGGTTGCTCAGGATCGACAAGCGAAGTATTTTAATGCGCGCCACAGAAATGTGGAGTTTGCAGTGGGCGACATGGTCTACTTGAAGATCAAGCCGTTCAAGGGTGTTTCGCGGGTGCGGCGACTCAAGAAGTTGAGTCCGAGATATTTGGGTCCGTTCGAGGTTACGAAACGTATAGGCGAAGCAGCCTATCATTTGGCGTTGTCCGCAGAGATGAGTGGATTACATGATGTTTTCCATGTCTCTGTGCTGAGGAAAGCTTTGGTGGAGCCGAGCGTCGTGGTCGAAGCGGCGGCGGTGCCGGTGATGGAGGATTTGGGGACGAGGGTTTGTCCGGTTTGCGTGGAGGATTCGGAAGTCCGACAGTTGCGTAACAAGGAAGTCAAGCTTGTAAAGGTGCAATGGGACAACTGCAGGCGAGACGAATTCTCTTGGGAGCGTGAGCAAGCGATGCAGGAGGATTTCCCAGAACTTTTTGCACCAGGTATGCATTATGAATTTCATGTTTCAATTCTGAAATTTCGAGGACGAAATTCTTCTAAGGGGGGTGGAGTTGTAACACCCCAAAAATCGTAGGTCAGTGAGGTAGGCGGAGTGGTAGTGCTGCGCTCGGGATAGGCTAAAAATTCCATAGCAGTTCTTCGCGCACGTTCATAGGGATGCGGAAAATCATTTTCCAACAATCTACCCTTTTTGATAATAACAAATCCAATATAGATAAATCAGATTCATATATAAGAGATGTGTTTTTAGAAAGATATATGACACTAAGTAATCATAGAGATAAGTATATAAGACATGTGTTTTTAGCAATTATAGTTCGTTAAATTGTGCCCCCCTTAAACTAGTGAATCCTACTCCTTTAATCATTATGATTTATCATTTTATTCTCCCCCTTTTATTATTAGCAAAAGGGGGTAAAGTGAAACAAAACTAGAATAAAGAAGACAAAAGTTGGGACAAACTAAGAGAGGATAAGAGTTTTGTTTAAGCATAAAGTAAGGCATGATCGAGCTAAGATAGTGAGTAGCACAGCGGAAAAAGAATATGATAAGCATGAGTAATAACATCCCTAGTACCTTATCAACCCATTCTTCAACTTGTTAGAAAATAATGAACAAAAAAGTTTGAAAGATAACACTTGATGAAAAAGTGAACAAGTGTTCGAAAAACACAAGTGAAGAAGAGACCTTAAAAATAAGCATGAAAAAGCATGGTAAAAAACATAATCAAATTAGTAATGTGGAAAGACAAAACAAAGTTACTAAGATTAGCATTTTTGTAAAAACTATTTTTGTTTTGGTTTGACTCTTCCAACAATATGTCTAGACTCTTCACATTTGAGCATTAACTTTGAAAATTTTCCATAACTAATAGGCAAACATGATTTGACATATTCAAAAGGATTAAGATCTACAATGTAACTAATTCATAATTCAAGTAAAGGAAACATTGTAGAAATTATGCATTGCAGTCTTGTGCATTTGCTTAAATTTTTAGAGAATCATGTAAATATGCATTAGGATTCAATTCTCATGAGTAGAAGCTTTATGAAAAACAATGATGTGTGCATTAAAGTGTTTTGATAAAAGTATACATGTGATATAATCAAAACACATGACATATGTAAGAGAATAGTAAAAACAATATTAAGATTGTAATCGTAGAGTTACTTTCATACATCAATTCTAGAATAAAATTTCAAAGCACAATAAAATAGTACAACTACCAAGGTGCTTCGCCCACACAATGCTCATTAAGACTTATCAGAGAGCGAAGTATTGCTTGGGGGATCACATAAGCATTTTTTATAAATTTCTATTTTAAGTGATCCGGTGTACAAATAGAAGTGATAAAGAAGATGTGTTTACACAAGACACTTTACAATTCTTTCCAAGGTGCTCAACCTCACAATGCTCTTAAAGACTTATCAGGATGGTGAGTAGTGTTTGGTAGAGTTATCTTTGTCATTGATATTTATATATATATTTTTTTAATTTTTGGACAAAGGTTTCTGAATTCACTTGTTTTTGTAAACACTAAAAATATTGAAATAACACTTCTATATGTGCAAGAATTATTTTGTTTGAAAGATGGTGTAGGTAATATAGACACACAACTTAATAAGTTAAAGCTATTACACTACACAATCATGCAAGAATAAGATTATAAGCACATGTATATTACCAAACAAATAGTGAGTGAATGAATCATTGTTTAACATAAAACATTATTCATACTTAGAAGCATGCTAGATAATCATACACAATTTCTACATACTATTTCATTGCACATAATCAGATTAAAGTTAAGGCATGATAAGATAAAATAATGTTTAGAAACTTGAAATGAAAATTAGACATTGATGTAAATCTGTAAGTGTATGTCTAATCAATTTTTTACCATTTGTAATGAAAATATTAAGATGTTTTGCTCATGTGAAATGTTATAATCAAACCATATTTAAACCATATTTTTGTAAATATTGAGAAATAAAAAAAAACATAACATTTTTTTCAACATTTTTGGATTATTTAATTTTTTTTGTATTTTTAAAATAAGACAAATAAAAAACAATACAAATCTGAGAAAACAAACAGAGAAAATGCAAAAAATACCAGAAATAATTTAGAAAAAAACAGAATGAAACTTGGGCCAAAGAAGCTAACGCCTGACATTGACTTCTTAACGCCCAAACAGACTACTATTTTCTTATGTTTTTGAATTTTTTTTCTTTGTATTAGAGTTTATGTATATGGACCTTCTTAGTGTCGAAATTTCAGAGAATTTGGAGATGATTAGAGGACTATTTAAGCATATTTTTGGAGATCTCGTGATTACTAAGTTGAAGGTTCTTCCAGGTTCAATTTTCAGCCAAGTGTTTTTCATCGAGACATCAAGAAGAATTCGTCTAGTCATTAAGGTCAATTCGTCGAGTAGTCTAGGGACTTCATGAGCACTCGACGAATGGACTTAAGAAGGTTTTCTTTTTTAAAGTGTTGACGGCTTACCTCTAGGGTTCCTGCCATGTACAGTACACGTGGAGGTGTGTCCTGAGGTTTCGTTTTTAGCTGTTAGAGAAGGATCTCTATAAATAGACAAAGGTTAATTTCATTAACCCTAATCGTGTATAGAAATAGAAAATCGCAAATCGCTATTCTGTTTGTCGGCATTCTTATTCTCGAAAAGGAACATTCTTGGAGCCGACAACTTTTTCTTACGATTCTTCTCAAAGAAAAGAGCCGACTAGATCTCTGTTTTCAAATTCTTCCATGTTCATTCAAGATCCAGTTGATTCTTAAGATTTCAGATCCAGTGCTCAAAAGCTAAAGTTTCTGTTCTTCCTCTTTCAAGTTCAAAGCTTTCAACTCAAGCAAGGAAGAAGAAGACTTTATTTCAGATATGAAGGAAAATCTCTTTGAGATTTCAGAAGATTGTTTACAATCTATTTGTGTTGTAAAAATCCTTTACATTTTGTAGGAAGTGTTTACTTCTGAGTTTGTAGATCCTTGTTGGAAGGATCGAGTGTAGGAGACGTTGAGCTCCAAGTTTGTAGGAGTGGGAGACTCCGAGTTGTACAATTTGGTTAAATCTGAGTTTTAGTGAAGTAGCTGAGTCTAGCCCGAAGTGCTAGATAAGCGAGGCGGGAAAGTGGACGTACACATTCCGGGGAACCACTATAAATTTTTGTGTTTGTGTTGTGTGCTCTTTTTCTGTGTGTTTTTGTTCATAAGTTTTTAATTCCGCTTAAAGTCATAGAATTCACCTATTCACCCCTCTAGGTGATTTAGGTAGCAACTAGATACTTTCAGTATGAAGAAAAAAGAAATAGAGAGAAAAAAGAGCGGAGGAAAGAGGGAAGAGAGAACGGGAGAGAGGAGGAAAGAGGGAAGAGTGGGAGGGTGTAATCTAATTGTTATTTTATTAAAAAATAAATATAGCTGTAACCGGCGAGCACAAGTTTCATGCGGGCGAAGCCCGCCTAGATGCGGGCGGAGCCCGCCCTAGTGCATCAAGCACGTGCGAAGCCCACTCAAATGCGGGCGCATCCCGCTCGAGAGCGAGCGCAGCCCGCTAAGAGTCAGCGAACATGGGCGAAGCCTGTGTGGAGCTGCTCATGTGTGTGTGTGTATATATATATATAATAGCCCCTCTTTAAACTATATTAGTAAGTTAGGTGAGTTGGTTAAACATGGTGGGTTGTGTACAGTAGGTTTGTTGTTCGAATCTCTTTGGTCACCATTAAGTTCATATATTTTTTATTATCTATAAAAATTATTTTAATTTTACAGAACAATTAAATAAAATACTAAACACTAACAATAAAATTAGAATTCTTTGCTAATTTAAAAAGGATAAACTACCTTGGTAAAAAATCTTTAAAAAATAGAAAGGAATAATTTCTTTGCTAAAATTAGCCAGACTCATATTAGCTAGTAGGATTTTTTTTGTCTAAATTCCTTGTTAACTAAAATTAGCAAGGAATTTAGCCAAATAACAAGGAATTTAGCTCCTTGTTAATCAAAGTTTTCTTGTAGTGTTTGCTTGGGTATGGAGAAAAGAGTCGCGGGTCGTTAGTCCAGCTTTTCCCTCAATCCTTGGACGTGCCTGAAGTAGAGGAGTTGTTGTCACCAAACTCCCACTTTACCTGTCTTCTGTCTAAGTCCTCCCGCCTCCATGTTTTTGCCGCTATACTCTCTAGCGGCTCTATAAATTCTTAGGATCCTCTCCGTGAAGCTCTGGAAGTTCTAGCACGGATTGAGGAAGAAGGGAAGAGGGAAGATGTTAACCTCAAAAATGAACATATTTATAATCCCAGTTATTTGGTTGCACACGGTTAGGACGCACGGTCGTGCGCCCAATCATGACAGTCATTAGGTGATTTGGCAGGAAAGTTAGTGACATTGAAACTGAAGAGGGCTGGTTGTCAGAGGATAATGCTTGGTCGTGCCTCAGTAAAGGCACGATCGTGCCACTATTCGCACACCAACCTTACCCTCAGAATTATTGCATGCAACCGACCCGTGTGTCTGTGAGTGGTTATGCGCTTGTGAGCGGTCGTGTGCAGAGGAGGCGCAGTGGCAAATTCCTGAACTTATGAATTCTGCTTGAATTTTATTTTGTTCAGGCACGGTCGTGTTGAATCTCAGGGAATGTACATGCATCTGCCCATGTGCAAGCGCATGGTCGTGCAAGAAGGATGCACACTGGAAAATTCCAGAACTTTGATTTTTGGGCCAATTATTTGAGTTACTCACGCACAAAGGCGGATCCACGCACGGACACGCTCGGGCACATGCCCGAGCATGTAAAAACTTGAAACCCTCCTAGCGTCTTCTTGCCGCATTCGCTCCTCACTAAATTGCCTGGATCGATGCTCTGGTTCCCCTTCCAGCTTTCTACTTTCATTGTCAGTGACTCACTCAACGTATCTCCAGGTTAGAGCTGAGCCGACGAGTAGCAGAGCATTCGAGCAACCCTCCTTGGTGTTCCCATTCACCACTGCCAAACAAGTTTTCTCCTTTCTGAATACTTGAGCAGGCTTTCTCCATTCTGATACTAGAGCAGGCTAGCAACCCTCCACCGCCATTCATCTCTCGCTTCTTTCTATTTTCTCAATCTAGTTTTTCTTCACTTACCTGATTGGGGGAGAGTGTCGATCTATTTACGGAGAGTTCTAAGGTTCTCGTTACCTGATTTCCAAAGGTTCTTTATTGATACCTAATTACCTGATTGTCAGCGTTATTTCTTAGTTTTTTATTTTGTTCAAGTCTCTTATTCGGTTTAACTTCATTGCAAAACCTTCAAATTTTTTCAATTTTTTTTGTGTGGCTCTTTTTGTGTGTTTTTCTTTCGATATTCCAAATTTCCCAATTCTAAAGTCCACACTATTTTAATGTTTGACTCTTTTAATATTCCTAATTTTCTGTAATCTAAACTTGTCGCCTCCGACGCTGTTCTTCCATCTCGAGGAGAACACGATTCTTCTTCCTACCCGATTAGGGATTCCCGAGCATCGAACACAACAAGCAAAAAGCAGATGTTGGAGCTGTTCTTCCATCCCAAACAGAGCTGGCATAGGTAGTCAAGTTAGTTGTTCTGCTAACATATCTTTATAGTTCTGCAAACATAGCTTTATAGTTCTGCATGCAGTCCAGCCAATTTTATGAATAATTCTAATTCATAGATGACTATGTTCAGACAATTTCAGTTCCATTCATATCAGTTATCAATATTATCAATGAATTGGAAATTTGGGAAGTGTTATGATTTATAATGCGAAATTGACATGTGACAATCTGATACTATTTATTTTAAGAATTCATGTTTATTTTTTAAATTGTGCCCGTGCTGGGAAAAAATCTTAGTTCCGCCCCTGCTCACTCATGACAATTTGGTTGCACATGGTCAGGGCACGGTCGTTCACCCGATCGTGACGGTCATTAGGTGACTTGGCGGGAAAGTTAGCGACACCGAAGCTGAAAATGGAGGGTTGTCAGAGGATAATGCATGGTCGTGCCCCAGTAGAGGCACGATCATGCCACTATTCGCACACCGACCCTACCCTCAGAATTATTATATGCAGTTGGCCAGTGTGTTTGTAAGCGGTCATGCGCCTGTGAGAGGTCGTGCGCAGAGGAGGCGCACGGGTAAATTCCAGAACTCATGAATTCTGCCTGAAAATATTATTTTGTTCAGGCATGGTCGTGCTTAACAAAGCACAATCGTGCCGAATCTCAGGGAATGTACATGCATCTCCCCATGCGCTAGTGCACAGACGTTCAAGAAGGGTGCGCACGGGAAAATTCCAGAACTTTCATTTTGGGGTCAATTATTTGAGTTGCTCATGCATGGCCGTGCTTCATAATATACCACGGATCCGTAGAGAGTCCTCCAGGTCGTCAATCCGCATCCTACCTCAGATCTGTAGAGAGCCCACTAGGTCGTCAATCCGCATCCAAATGTTGTCCTTGGGTGTGTCCGGGGTAGAAGAGCCGCTGTCACTGATCTCTCAATTTACCCATTTTCTCTCCAAGTGTTCTCGCTTTCACGTCTTCTTCTCTACAACCTTCTAGCTTCCTAGTGCCCTTCAGATGCTCCTCCTTGAATCTTTGGTTTTGGTGGAAGAAAGCTCTCTCTGCCTAGAGGAAGAAGAAATGAGAGTGAAAAGCCCCTTTTCAGCTTCAAAAAATCCTTTATTTACTCCCAGTAAATTGGTCGCGCACGGTCTGGGCGCACGGCCGTGTGCCCGATCGTGTGCGGTCATTTGGTGTCTTGGCGGGAAAGTCAGCGATGTCGAAAGTAAAGGCGTCGGCCTGTCAGAGGATAAGACACATCCGGTTCGCTATTCGCACACCAACCTGACCCGGGAAAATATTATATGCCCCCTGCCCTTGTGCAAATGCACGGTCGTGCGCGAAGGAGACACACAGGTGAATTCCAGAACTCTCGATTTCTGCCTGAATTTTATTTTGTTCAGGCACAGTTGAGCACAACAAAGAGCATGGTCGTGTCGAATCTCAGGGAGTGTACATGAATCTCTGCCCGTGCGTTGCGCCAACGCGTGCGTTGCGCCAACGCGTGCGTTGCGCCAACGCGTGCGTTGCGCCAACGCGTGCGTTGCGCCAACGCGTGCGTTGCGCCAACGCGTGCGTTGCGCCAACGCACGATCGTGCTATTTGATAAGTGTAACTTTTATAGATATTTTGTACTGATATTTGCTTATTTTTATCATCTATTACCCCTAAATTTTGTTAAATATAAAAGTTTATTATATATATCTTCAAATCATGATACTGTGATACATGGAGTCTATGGAAGCAAACAATTGGTTTATGGGCTTTTTGGAAGAGATAAAGACACGTTTAAAGTTTCTACAAAAAAGGCAGACCCTGTGCTTGGTTGGGCATGATCGTTCCCTATTATTGTGTTTCCTGCTCCTCTAGATTTATTCTTTACTGTGTTGCCAGTCAATGCATGTCAGTTGCGCATGCGTCGACTGAGTAGGCACACGACCATGCGTGAGCAACTTAAAAAATTGCTGATGATTTGATTCAGATTTTTTCTTTCTTTTTAATTTGGTTTGCGCAATCTTTATATGACGAGATTAGAATTAGGCTGGTGTTTTCAAGAGTTTCGCAAGTACTCCTACCTTGAGAAATTAACCGTTATCCTATCGAAAGATAGAAGTAACAGTCTTTTTCTGCTTTCGAAGTATTGACGTTTACACCTTGACTACAATGCCGAATTCTATTGATTTTTAAAATAGCAAAGGAGAGTTTTGCAAGTTTCGGATTTGAAAAGTGTTTGTTTAAATTTTAATCCAAATTAATCATATAATAAAGGCAAGTATATCTTATCGTGAGTAATACAAGATATTTTGTTTTAGAAAATATCGAGGTCGTATATTTCCGCGGATCGTGTTGATTATACTACTTTGAGGAACGAACTATTATTTTATCGGAATAAGTTTTTAGTGTGAGTTTTTAAAAGCGAACGATAATAAGCGTATAACTAGAGTTCTAAACGATGATAATAATAGCGCCCGATGTCGAATTACCTTGAGACGAAAATAGTCTTTTTTAGAAATAAAAGTGATGACTTTTCAAAACGTTAAAACGGCTTGGCCGTGGAGGTTCCATAATTATGAACGCTTCTCTCTCGAGGGTACACCCACCTGAAATTATGAATATTCGACCGAACTCTCGTTCTATAATCGAATCTTCTTAATACTCGCTTTATGTTGTGAACCCCGCTATTGAGTTTTTACTTCCAATTCGGGAGACTTACCTCATCCTCTCTCGAGGGTAGAGCGCACTTCTCTTTACCCGTGAGCGATCAGTCCGTAAGCATGAGCCTCTCGGTTAACTAGTGTACGAAGACGGAAATGAAAACCACACATCGATTATGTGGCTCCACTCAACGTTATTCTCGGGTAAACCTTAAGCTCGTTAATTATTTTAGAAAGTGATGTTTTATTTTTAGAAAAACTATTTTTGTGTCCCAATGCTCTTCGACATCGTGCGCTGAAGGAAATCATCCACGCATCGGAATGGAGACGACATTAATAGTTGGAAAATACATGTTTAATTATTTAAGCGGATAAAAAGCGAAATAAAATGACTTATATAAAAACAGTAATAGTATCCATCCCAACCGTCTTAAACAAGCGCTAAAAAGTTCTTAGCCTCTTATCCAGGACGGGAGTGGTATAGAAATAAAATACTTATAAAGGTGCAGAAATAATATCCGTCCCAACCGACTTAAACAAGTGCTAAAGGACCTCTTATTCAAGATGGGGGTGGTATAAACAGTTATATAAGGACTGAAAATAAAGCTAAGTTACAAAAAAGAAAAACACTATCTCATATACGCACGCACTCTACTTGTAATAAAAAGACTAAATCGAAAGAAAGCGTTTAAATGAAAGCGATAAATAAAGCGTTAAAGAAAGCGATAAAATATTTTTATAAAGCAATAAAATAAGTTATGAAAGCAATAAACTAACGCTTTTATGAAGCCGTTTGACAAGTAGTCTCCGGCTGCATTGGTCCGAATTTTGGAGCCTAGGATTTTCCTGGCTTCAACACTTTGGTGCGGTGAGCGTGGATCGTAGCCAGGGAAAGAAAGCTTAGTGGAAAGAAAAGATGGTGGTAGTCGGCGACTCGGCCGGTGGTGGCGGGTTCGTGACGTTGGCAGTCTTTGAAGATTTCACGCGGCGAATTGAAGGAACCCTTCGAGAAGTTCTTCAAACTCGCACAAAGGGGACGGCGACTTCACCCCATCATCCAGTTATGATCGAAGAAGGTGCTCCCTCCCGGCGAGCAGGGAAGGAGCATGTGGAAGAACCCGAGCGACCAAGGAAGTCGCAATTTTGCCCGCAAGCCTCGCAAGGGGCTGGCGGGATCCGGTTTCGAGAAGAGGAGGAGCAGGCGAGGTACTACAGTACTCGCCCCTTTAGCAAGTATGGGGGCGATACTCGCCAAGCAGAGGATCGTCGCCAAGTGGGAGGAAAGACCCCTTTTTGTGAGGAGATCGTTGATGTACCAGTGCCGGAGGGGTTCAGGGATCCCGCGATGAATTACTACTCGGGGGGATGACCCAATCCGGCACATCCAGTGGTTCGAGGATGTATTCTCCATCAGGACCATGTCGGATGCCTTCAAATGCCGGCTCTTTGCCATCTCCCTCCGAGGGAAGGCTAGGGACTGGTTCCACCAGTTGCCCGCAGGTTCGATCTACTGCTTTGAAGACCTTTGCCGGAGGCTAATGATGCGGTTCGCCACGACCAAGAAGTTGAAGAAGGAGGCAACGACCCTCTTCCACCTGGTACAAGGGGCCAAGGAGACGTTGGGAGATTATATCGACCGCTTCCAGGAGGAGGTGTTGGACATCCATGAGGTGGATGGTCACACATTGCAGCTGGACCTGACATTCGACTTCGTGAAGGCCTCTTTAAGTTGGAGATCGGTAGGATCCCTCCAAACTCCTACGACAATCTCATCGAGAGGGCCAATCAGTTTGTCCAGGGAGAGGCTTCCAACTGCGGCTTCCTAACCAGGCTCACCCGAGTGACCAAGGAGGATTAGGAGGAGGAAGAAGAGAAGACACCCGAGAAGAGGGAGAAGGAAGAGCCCAGGAGGGCAGAGAAACGGAAGCCAGAGGAAAGGAGCAGGGAAGAGAGAAGGAGAAAAGAGCCCAAAAAGGAGGATCCAAGAAGAAACGATGAGAGGAGGCTCGTCGTAGCCCCCGAGCATCGGGAGGAGGAGAGGCGCTACCAAGTCCCCGACAACCGACCTCCTTGGAGGCTGGCTAGGGGACCTCAGCGTCGGGATCGGGAGAGATCCCCGGAGAGAAGACGTCGCGATCAACCGGAAAGGCGTCAGGAAAGAAGGAGGGAAGAAGTGATGGCGGTTACCAGGCGTGGCAACCGGCAGGGAAAGAAGAATTGGAGGAAGATGCGGTAGGAAGAGGAGATCCCCCTCTTTTGTGACCTGCATCAGGTGGCAGGTCATGGGATGATGGCTTGCCCTGAATTTTGGGACGCCCGTCGAAGGTTGACAGCAGAGGAAAAAGGAGGGGAGCTTCCGAGGATTGAAGCCCCTGTCGAGCTGCCGACAGTTCAAGATGTCGGTCGAAGGAGGAACGAGGATCGAGTTGACCATGGAGGTCGAGGAGATGTGGCCCAGGGAGGTAGAGGAGTGGGGGTGATCCACGGGGGTGCAGGGCTGGGAGCTTCCCGCAAGGGAAGTCTCCATCAGATCTATCGGTGGAGTGTCGCCTCGACCTCGCAGGCACCGCCCCCATTGGAGGAGATAGCCTTCTCTGAAGAGGACATGCTAGGGAATGAGAACCCCATCCATGATGCCCTCGTAGTCCAAGCAGTAGTGGAAGACTTAACCGTGGATCGAATCCTCATCGATAACGGTAGCTCCGTGAACTTCATCTTTAAGGAGACGTTCGACGGACTGGGAGTCAGAGCAGAAAGAGTTCGAGCATCGGATGGTCCCCTCTTTGGCTTCTCCGGAGAGAAGGAGGTGGAGGGAGGAGTAGATCTCCTCGTAACGCTCGGCGGAACTCCCCTTACCTGACGCTTCGTCATTGTATATGCCCCGAGCTGTTACAAGGCCATCTTCGGAAGGCCGCTTCTCAACACCTTAAAAGCCGTTCCATCCTCCTACCATCAGCGCTTGAAGTACTGGCAGGGAGACATTCAGGTGAGGATCAGGAGCGATCCAAGAGCCGCCCGCGAGTGATACCTCAGCGCTGTAAGCACTATCAGCTGGATGGCCGAGGCAGAGGAGTTCGAGAAGATGCTGGGGAGCACGGCCAGTCTGGAGGCATCCAAGGAGATAGAAGAAATCGAGGTACTCTCCAAGGCAGGAGTACCTGGGTTGCTGAAGATTGGAGGATCGCCGCAGGTCAGCGAGAAGATGAAGGTAGCGGCGTGCCTACAGGAGAACGTCGACATCTTCACTTGGAGCACTGCCGAGATGCCAGGGATCGATCCAGTGGTTGTCTGCCATCATCTCAACCTGGACTCGACAGCTATGCCCATCCACCAGAAGAAGAGGTCCAGTGCCACCATGTTGGCCGGACCTATCCGCGAAGAAGTAAAGAAACTGCTAGATGCAGGTTTTGTATCCGAGATCCAGTATCCAGGCTGGGTCTCAAATGTTGTAATGGTTAAGAAGAGTGGAGGGGGCTGGAGAATGTGTGTAGACTTTTTATTGATGAATAAAAGCTGCCCGAAGGATTGTTATCCCTTGCCTCGGATCGACGCGCTGGTTGATTCAGCCGTCGGTTTTTCTGTAATGAGCTTTCTTGATGCATTTTCAGGATACCACCAGATCCGGATGCATCCCCCCGATTGTCGCGATGTGTCCTTCATCACGGGTGAGGGTTGCTACAGCTATAATATGATGCCTTTCGGCTTGAAGAATGCTGGAGCCACCTACCAGCGGATGATGGACCACGTGTTCGAAGGGCAAAATGGGAGGAATCTGGAGGTGTATGTGGACGACCTCTTGGTTAAAAGCAAGAGCGCCCGAGAGCATGTGGTTGATCTGGTGGAGACCTTCGAGACGCTCAGAAAGTTCAAGATGAGGCTCAATCCAGCAAAGTGCGTGTTCGGGGCTGGAAGGGGAAAGTTCCAGGGGCATCTCATCACCCCGAAGGGAGTTGAGCCGAACCCTGACAAGGTTAAGGCAATTCTGGAGATGACCTCGCCAAAGACCATGAAAGAAGTCCAAAGGATTACAGGAAGGTTGGCAGGTCTTAGCTTCTTTCTGTCCAAGGCAGGAGAGAAGTGCTCTCCCTTTTTCAAGACGCTCCATAAGAGCGAGAACTTCACATGGTCCGACGAATGCAAGAAGGCGTTCGGTAGGCTAAAGGAGCAGTTGACTCAGACACCTCTCCTTCAGAGCCCAAATGAAGGCGAAGACCTACTCATCTACTTGGGAGTAGGGATGGAAGCAGTAAGTTTCGTACTGGTCTGGGAAGAAGGAAGGAAGCAGCTCCCCATTTATTATGTTAGCCAGGTGCTCAAAAAGGCAGAGCTGAAGTATCCGATCTTTGAAAAGCTCGCCTTCGCCTTGGTAGTGTCGGCGCGGAAGCTCCGGCCTTATTTTCAGGCTCACTCCATCCAAGTCGTGACCGATCATCCTCTCCGAGGTATTTTAGAAGGAGTGGAGCACTCAGGAAGGCCGGCGAAATGGTCGGTGGAACTCAGTGAGTTTGACATTTCTTTCTTGCCTCGGGTTGCGATCAAAGAGCAGGCGGTAGCTGATTTCTTGGCTGACTTCTCGGTAGAAGCGGAACCAGGGGAAGAAGTTTTCACTCCCATTCCTTGGAGGATGTTCGTGGACAGAGCTTCGGGCAAAAGCTCTGTGGGAGTAGGCATCGTGCTGGTCAGCCCACAGGGGACTAGGATCGAGCAGGCAGTCAAGATCCTCTTCCCCGTCACGAACAATCAAGCCGAGTACGAAGCCATAGTGGCATGCTTGCGTCTCACAAGAGAGTTGGGGATTCAGTACATTAGGGCCTTCACAGATTCAATGGTGGTCGCATCGCAGATTCGGGGAGAGTTCGAAGTACGCGACACCATCCTGCAGAAGTATCTGGTCAAGGTGAAGGGATTGGTAGGAAGCTTCCAGTCCTTCTTCATTGAGCATGTCCTAAGAGAGAAGAACTCAGCAGCTGATCTCCTAGCCAAGTACGGGCCAAGGGCTGGAGGGACGATCATAGAGTTATTTCGACAATCCATCGAAGAAGGGGAAACGATGGGGATCGATCGGCGTCCTTCGTGGATGGATCCATTCATTTCCTTCCTGAGTTCCGAACAGCTCCCAGCGGAGGGTGACCAAAGGAAGTTTCGATACAAGGCGGCGTACTATTTATTTCAAGATGGGGAGCTATATCGCAAGACCATCTCGGGCCCTCTGGCTAGATGTGTCTCTGAAGACGAAGTACCTCGAGTGTTGGAGGAGATCCACTCGGGAGAGTGCGGAAGCCATTCTGGGACTCGCACTTTGGAGCAAAGGATCTTAAGGCATGGCTACTTCTGGCCCACTATCCGGAAGGATGCGGAGATCTTCTCGAAGAGGTGTCAGAAGTGCCAACTGTTTTCCCCCCTTCAATTACAGCCAGCCCAACAACTTCGCTCGATCACCTCCCCGTGGCCGTTCGCTATCTGGGGGATGGATCTTATAGGTCCCTTTCCCTCAGCTAGTGGCCAGAGGAAGTTCATCCTCGTCATGTCGACTACTTATCCAAGTGCATCGAGGCCAAAGCTCTGGCCAAGACCACCTCTCAAGTCGTGAAGAACTTCATATGGGGAGAGATCGTCTGCAGATTCGGAATCCCCCTCGCCATCATCACCGACAATGGTCCCCAATTCGCCAGCTTGGAGCTGGAAGATTTCTGCAAGCAACTCAGGACTGATCTCCGTTTCGCCTCTGTCCACCATCCCCGGAGTAATGGGCAAGTAGAAGTCACCAACAAGCTAATCATCAACCTCTTGAAGAAGAAGGTCGAGAACCTACGAGGTAATTGGGCGGAGCAGCTCCCCTCGGTTTTGTGGGCTTTGAGAACCACTCCTAGCTCAGCCACAGGGGAAACCCCGTTCAAACTCTCTCACGGGTCCGAGGCTCTCATCTCGGTGGAGTTCGAAGTCAGAAGTCCCAGGGTGGTTGCGGCCCAGGATGGAGACAAAGAATGGCGGTTGGAGAATAACGAAGTACAGGAGTTGTCACTCGACTACATTGAGGAACTCCGAGACTTGGCATCTGCCAGGCAGGAGGAGATCAAGCGCCGAATGGTAAAGCACTTCGACAAACATGTCCGCCTCAGACACTTCCTAATAGGGGATCTAGTCATGAAAAAAGTGGACGCGACAGGAAGATCAACAGCCGTAGGAAAGCTCAACCCAAATTGGGAAGGGCCCTTCATCGTCCACGAAGCGCTCATGATGGGAGGATATCGTCTACAGAACCAAGAAGGAGAGCTATTGGGGAATACTTAGAACGGCGACGACCTGAAGAGGTTTTATCCCTGAGCAGGGAAGGTGTATTCTCCCCCTCTTTTATAATTCCCTATGATGAATATAAATTCCTCGCCCCCCCCCGAAAAACGGGCTGCGAGAGTTTCTTTTCTTCTCTTCTCCTAAAAAGCAATTGTCTAAAGGCAGGTGAAGTCGATCTCCACGATGGGTTGGGAAACTGGCCTCTGACTTAATTCTTATAAAACCCAGAATGGGTGATGGGACGGTGCCTCGGTAGTGCGTTCTCATAAGACCAAGCCTCTGCACTGACGGTCGAGATCAACTCCTCCCTTGCACGTTGGCTGCAGGAACCCTCCGACCGCACCTCTCATCCGGCTGGTAAGATTATCAGGAAGAAGTCTGGACGCTGACCTCCCAATTCGACGAAGAGATGATCCACTTAACCTCGCAGGGGATCCTTGAATAAAGGTGTCATAAACCCTCGAGAGCCAAAGGATCGCTGCAAAGCATTTCGCTCCCATTTACTTCTTTCGATCATTTGAGTAGGTGTGTTTAAATCCTCTCTGGTTGTCAAGTATGGCAGGAAAGTATCGATCTCTTCAACAGCATCAACAAGAGCAGTAGGATGGAGACCTTGGGATGGTGTGTTCCCTTGGAAGGTCTTCCTTTGGAACCTCCCTGACAGTCATTCCCTACTGTGACGATCTCTTCAACAGCATCAACAAGAGCAGTAGGATGGAGACCTTGGGATGGTGTGTTCCCTTGGAAGGTGTTCCTTTGAAACCTCCCCGACAGTCATTCCCTACTATGACGATCTCTTCAACAGCATCAACAAGAGCAGTAGGATGGAGACCTTGGGATGGTGTGTTCCCTTGGAAGGTGTTCCTTTGGAACCTCCCCGACAGTCATTCCCTACTGTGACGATCTCTTCAACAGCATCAGCAAGAGCAGTAGGATGGAGACCTTGGGATGGTGTGTTCCCTTGGAAGGTGTTCCTTTGGAACCTCCCTGACAGTCATTCCCTACTGTGTCGATCTCTTCAACAACATCAACGAGAGCAGTAGGATGGAGACCTTGGGATGGTGTGTTCCCTTGGAAGGTGTTCCTTTGGAACCTCCCCGACAGTCATTCCCTACTGTGCCAATCTCTTCATCAACATCAAACACAGGGACACCAGATGAAGTCTTAGAAGTGCATATCTCTAAGATCCTTCTTCATATGCAGGTGCGAGTATGCAGGTGCGAGTATATAGGGGCGGGTATTAAGTAGGCGAGTAACTAATAAGCGAGCACGGTAAGATCGTCGTCCACAGCATCCTATCTCGCATATGCCCTAATCACCTCACGAGTACTCAGTCTCGCCTCGAACCTAGGAGCCTACTCAACGCAGCCACAAAATAAGAAAGCAAAAGGCGACTATAAAAGGCGAGCAAAAATCGCGTTCATTTCTTTTTCATAAATACAAGCACAAAGAATGTTATACAACTATCAACAAAAGATCGGCGACTAGGCATCATCATCATCCTCTCCATCTACGTCGACATCTTCTCCATCATCACCCTCGCCCTCAGAATCGTCATCATCGGAATCGGTGGATGAGGATGGAAGATCTCGCATAGTGGAGTTGGACTCTTCGGCGAGCAGCGCCGGGATGAGGTCCAACACGGTCAAATTCATCGCCTCCGGCTTCAGAAGATCTTGAGATTTTAACCTGCTTAGGATGACTTTCCCGGTCGCCCTCGTGATCTCCCGGCGAATATACGACATATCGTCACCATGTATCCTTATCTGCTTCCCGACCATGGAAGGGCCCGCCGTCGGGGGCTGTTGCTCGCCAGGCCGAGTTTCCAGCTCGGCGATTCGAATTTGGGCGGCCTCCAAGGTCTGCCGAGTATCCTCCAGCTCCTTCTCCAGCTGGGACACCTTCTTTGCAATTTCCACCTCGGCGGCCTGTACAGGTAAAAGGTAGCGGTTAAACAAAAACTCATCGGCACAAAAGGCGACTATCCCAGGAACCAGAAGATGCGACGAGCGAGTACCTCATGATCTTTCCACTTGGCGGCCTCCAGCCCCATGGTGATGAGCTTCTTACCCTGCACCTTGATCATCTGCTCATACTCAAGCAGCTTCCTGGACGTCGCATGTCCAAGCTCGACAGCCCGCAGGTAAGCTCGCGAGCTCTGGTGCGCCAGATACTCGGCTGGTACGTCCTGCAGGGACTCGGCATCTGTGCGACCATAAAGGGCGAACATCACGTCGAACGCCTCACCATAATCCTCCCAATCCTCTGACCAGGCGGGGAGGTTGGTGCTCAAAGTTACTTCATGGGCTTGCTCAGCCCAGGACAGCAGAGGGCGACCATAGGTGTCCTCGCTGCCCATACCTTCGCCAAAGTTCGGATGGTCGCTGGGCTCGCCAGCCTCCGAAGGATTTGCCTTCGCCTTCAGGTCCCTCTTGGCGACCTCCTTCTTTCTCGCAGGCTCGGCAGACCTCCTCTTAGCCTTTCGCTTCTTTGAAGGCTCGGCGTTATCACCGGCGACCTCCTTCTCATCGCCACCTGGCGACGAGTCGATCAGAGTAGGAGCCCCCGCCTTCGGCGCCAAAGGAAGAAACTTGCTCGGTAAGGAGCGAGTAGCTGCATCAAGACGTAAAGCAAAGACATTAGTTACCAGCTGGAGACAAAGAGGCAAGTATAACCAATACTCGCCAGTGGCGCCGAAGTCGATCTTCTGTTCTTGCAGGAAGCAAAGAAAGCCCACGATCATCGCCACTCCGTTTGGGTTAATCTGGGCCGGGACTATCCCATGATAGCGGAGTATCTGGCAGACCTCCGACCACAAGGGTAGTCGTAGGCCGACTTCGAAGTGGCGAATGGGAAATATCAGCTCGGTCGCCGAGAATGAGTTTAGGCGCTCATCCTCGCGAGGAAGCCTGGCGACATACCCCTGTGACAAGTACTTAGCAGAGAACTCCTTCAAATCGCTCGGCCGAGTAATCGAGTTCTTGAAAGAAGTCGCCTCGAAGTTCTTCGCGTGACTCGCACGCCGAATAGCTGCCTCGTCGACCATTCTGAAAGAAAGAAAATGGAGAAGCGAGTATCAAAGAGGCGAGGAGTGGAACAATCAGTAGATACTCGCTGGAAAGAAAGGATATCGCCAAAAAGCGTAATAAATACGTACCCACCCCCTATTTATAGTACTCGATGATACTTGGCTTGTCGCGTACGCCGCCGCGAGCACGAGTAAGGGGTGGCGAGTATCGAGGAAAGTCGCAAAAATCAACGGCGCACGTCAAATCACCAACACTAAGTGAGCGAGTACCTGCATCAGATTACTGGGATGCTCGCCAAATCGGCGCAACATTCAACAAATACTCGCAAAGCAAAAGGGAAAAAAGATAGACAAAATCAAGGGCATCACAACAGGCAAACAATCAATAATTAAAGGGCGAGATTAGAATACTCGCCAAAAAGAACATAGCGTAAATGGATTGTCCATATTACAAGCATTCGCCGAGCGGCGACCTAGCGACTAGAAGATAAAATAAAAGCAGCTTCAAAAAGGAGGATCCTAAGGGTTCGCCTGAGGGTCGGGGAGTTGTGGTTGTCGCCCAACCCAACCCATGCTGCGAGCACGCTTGTAATGCTCGAAGGCCACCGACATCGCGTCCTCGCCTTGTCGCAGCAGCTCCTCTATCCTCGCCAGGCGACCAACCGAGCCCATGCTCGCGCGCTGTCACAACCCGTATTTTCTCCGAATTTAGGAATATCAGAGTAAGAGAAAATACGCGTCATGATGCCACGTCATGCAGGAGACAACTGCAGACGCTCAGGCGGGAACCTAATACTTAATTAATCAAAACATGTTTACATGATAGATCATCATTTGCAATCATTTATTTGAGTTTGAGGAAGAACTGTGTCTCTCAGTTCGTGGATCAACTAGTCCACCGAGAATATATATATGATTGCAGCGGAAAAATACCTGATTTAGTTCACTAAAGGTCCTAGATGCACGCGATGACAGGACATAAAGTAAATGATATGCACATATCTAAGTGTAGTATAATTATAGAAAATATCGTTTAGGCGACTTTAAAGATAAGGATTTGTGTTAAAAAGAATTCAATGAGGATGAAATAAAAGCCATTTTTATTACTATAATGCACCTAGACATAAATCATTCCCAGAGAGCAAGATACCCAAGATCTAAAAAGTAGTAGCAATTAACTGGCAAGTAAGCTATAAAGTATCAAAAGGGCACAACGGGCGTCAACAACCTGACACTAACCCGTTGGCTCCCAACTAGCATGTCTGAACACAAGAAGGAAACTAACCACAACTACCTCGCAGCAGTGGGGTAAAACAGCAACTACAACTCCCGGGGACTCCGGGCTACACCACTAGTAGCTAAGGCTCTGAACCTGAGGCATTCAATAAAACAAAGAACGCCTCAGCAAGGAATTACAAGTGGCAGAAGAAAACTAAGCAGAAAGTAAATAAGGCATAAGGGGTACCAACCCAGGCCAGATTTACCGAAAGAGAAGCTCCAAACAAAGAACTAAGTAAAGCATCAAGTGCACCCAAAATGCCACAACGAGGAACAAACAGAGTTCATTTATCTTGTTAAATTTAATTAAAGAGACTGATCAGCTCAAATTAAACGGGAGCGATTACCTACCTCCGCCACCCAAAGCCCAAAACCGAGTGGGGGTGTCACTAGACCCAACCACCCAAACACGACTACCGTGCAAGGCTATAACATTTCCCCCACTGTCCCTCAAACACGACTACCGTGCAAGGATAATGACAATGGTTCTTATTAATTAAATCTTTATTTAAAACACGGGGCGTAGACCGAGAAATAATCACCAGGATACCCTAAGGATATGGTCACACATGGAGTAAACACTGCATAAGAGAAGACATAAATTATATAAATTACAAAGGTTTCTAGAGAGGTCAATAACAGAGTGTGAAATTTTCCGTAAATCTAGGAGTGAGCAGGAATTGTATAACTAAAAGTTCAAGCCAAACAACCAGAAGTACATGAAGCAAACACAATCTTTATTGATAAGCAAAATTCTTCTTTACAGGGCGAGGTATACATGGCGAGACATGATTTCGCCAGTACACAAAAAACAGGAGAAGAAAAACAACTGAAAGATAACCAGCGGTCTGACTTCCCGAGACCGCCTGACCGCTCGACCTGACAGTCCGCCCGGCTAGAAAACAAGACCGCCCGAACTGCCTGCCTGCGCCTTGAATAACACCAACTGAGAACCACGCGAACTCCCGGACTCCACTGATCCTCCAGAACTCCAGCAACCCGCACTGCAAGCCGCGAGACCGCCCAAACACCTTCAGAAGAGGAGGTGACCGCCGCTACCCGCACAATCCGCAGAAGCTGCACAAAACAAGTTTGATCAGCTAACCGATCGGTCACAAAAAGAGACCGCAAGAACAGGACGCGAGCTCAGCTTACACTTGGTGCGATATTTTTGCTGCTACAGTGACTCCTATTTATAGGCGTGAGACCTGATCCAGTCACCACCCTAGGAGATAGAGTCACCGCCACTTGACCGCGCGACCAGACCGGTCAACCCGCGCAACCAGCAAAAGATCATCCTTCTTAGTGAGCTCTTCGACTTCAACAGAAGCCGCGCGATCATGACAACTCGCCCGGTCATGACGCTCACCACCTGTGTTCTCCACCCGACCTCCTCCAGAGACCGCGAACACACCAGACCGACTAGGGCAACAGCCCGCCAAGTCGACCAAACACCTGTGACCGCATATACCAGCTGATCGTAGAAGGACCAGCCATGCGAACACAAACCGGAGACCGCGCGACTTAGAAGATCTTAGTCCACACGCACCACAAAGAACCCGGACAGCCTCCAGACTAGGCTGCCCGCACACCATGCGGTCATGCAACCAGACCGCGCACTGCCCTTACCAGGCAGAAGCCTGCTCCGCCACGCGGTCACACGACCAGACCGCGCGGCCACACCTCGACACCCTTGGATAGAAGAACAGCGGTCACGCCGAATAGCCGCGGCCAGACCAGAGAGGTCAGACCGCCAGAGGAGACCGCAAGACCGAGCGGTCAGACCAGGCCGCGCGGTCTCCCCCCCAGACCGCCAACTTTACAAACTTCCACATCAACATTTTCAACACTCCCCTTAAAGTGGGAAGTTGAAAACAACCCAAGTAAACTCCTTAGCCGAGTAAATGGACCCTTCGCCAGCGCCTTTGTGAAGATGTCAGCAATGTTGTCCTGACTCCGAACATGCTCGATCGAAAGAGACCCCTCTAGCACCTTCTCACGAATGAAATGATGCTCGATCTCGATATGTTTGGTCCTCGCATGACAAACTAGATTAGTAACCAGTTTGAGAGCACTCTCATTGTCACCGCGAAGCAGAGTCGGACCCGGAACCTCCTTATGGACGTCTCCCACCAACCTCCTAAGCCAGATGGCTTCTTGAGCTGCCAAGGCCGAAGCCTCGTATTCCGCTTCCGTGGTTGAGACAGACACGGAATCCTGCTTCTTGCTGCACCATGATCTAGCCGTGGGGCCCGCCATGAATACGTATCCAAACGTCGACTTCCGATCATCCGAATCTCCCCCGTAATCAGCATCCATGTACCCATGCACCTCGAAGCCCGCATCTCTCCTGTAAAGGAGACCCATATCCGAAGTTGCCTTGACATACTTCAGTATATTCTTGGCCACTAGAAGATGAGGCATCCGTGGTTCCGCCATATAACGGCTCAACCTGCCAACTGCATACGCAATATCCGGCCTGGTAATCATCAGATAGATCAAGCTCCCAACCAGAGCCAGGAACACCAGCGGATCTTCCAAAATCCTCCCCTCATCCTTGCGAAGTTTCATGGCCTTCTCTAGAGGTGTGGAAATTCACTTCCCTTCCTTCATGCCGAACCGCTCCACGATTCGCTCTGCATATCCATCCTGGGACACCAGCACTCCACTTCCCTTCCTCTGTACTTCGAGTCCAAGGAAATGGTGAAGTTCACCTAGTCCTTCATCTCGAACCTGATGGATAGATCAGCCTGAAGCCTTGCTACTTCCTCCTTCGAATTCCCCGTCATGATCTTATCGTCGACGGAAAGCAGCACGATGACTTGATGCTCCCCGCTCTTCTTGACGAACAAGCTTGAGTCTGAGTCTGAAGCACCAAACCCGCAGAATAAGAGATATTCTGCAATCTTTCCATACCACGCCCTCGTCGCTTGCTTCAACCCATACATGGCCTTCTTCAACTTGCAAACATAGTCCGGAAAATCTTCAGATACGAAGCCTGGCAGCTGGACCATGAAGATGTTCTTGTCAATCTCGCCGTACAAGAACACATTCTTTACGTCGAGCTGCCAAATCTCCCACCCCCAACAAGCCTCCAAGGCAATCACAACCCGAACTGAAGTCATTTTTGCCATCGGACTGAATGTCTCTTCATAATCTTCACCGTATTGCTGCGAGAACCCCCGAGCCACAAGGCGAGCCTTGTATCGCTCGATACTGCCGTCAGCCTTCTTCTTAAGCTTGTAGACCCACTTGCATGTCACAGGGGTGATACCCTTGGGCTTGGGTACTAGAGACCAAGTCTCATTCTTCTCAAGAGCACTCATCTCTTCCTGCATAGCTGAATCCCACTGTTCCATGCCTTTGGCCTTTTCAAAGCTCGACGGCTCCCTCTCATCCAAGGGACCAGCAAAGAAACACGAGACAAAGCTCACCATGTTTCCTCCTATATAGCGATCAGGGGCAATGATTGTTCGCTTCGATCTCCGCAATGCCTTCCCATGACTCGCAGTATCTTCAGCTGCTTCTTCCCTAGCTCCCCTTCAAGACATACTCGGAGCATCGCTCCCCCTGCTTCCTGATCCAGAAGCCACCGCCTCAGAACTAGATATTGATGGACCACCTGGTGACACAGGCAGCTCTACTTGAAGATTTTCCACAGCTTTCTCCGGCTCCTCCACCCTGCTTTCTGGTAGCTCAACACCAGAGCTTCCCTTGTAAGACGTCACCTCGTCGAACACGACGTCGTGAGATACAACAAATCTTCGTGTCTCCGGGTCCATGCACTTCCAGCCCTTCTTCTGATCATCATAACCCACGAAGACTAGCTTCCTTGCTTTCGCATCTAGCTTCGTCCGAAGCGCATCTGGAACGTGCACATAGCAGGTGGAACCAAACCCCCGAAATTGCGCCACGCTTGGTTTTTCCTTGAACATCAATTCATGCGGGGTCTTCATTTGATGGGACTAAGAGGCATCTTGTTGATGATGTAGGCAGCACAAGACATTCCCTCCGCCCAGAAGGACTTTGGGATACTCTTGGCATGCAACCAACACTTGCAGGTCTCCGTTAGATGACGGATCTTCCGCTCTGCAACTCTATTTTGTTGTGGAGTATGTGCACAAGTAAGCTCCCTCTGGATGCCTGCCTTCCTGCAAAAAGTAGAGAACTCACCAGAGGTGAACTCCCCTCCGTTGTCAGTCCTCAGCTTCTTAACCCGCAGGCCAAGCCGACCCTCCACGAGCTCCTTGAACTCCACAAACTTGGCAAACGCCTCCGCCTTATCCTTTAAGAAATATACCCAGACATATCTGGTGTAATCATCGATCAGCACCAGCATATACCTACTGCCTCCGAGGATTGGAGTAGCAGTTGGTCCCATTAAGTCACCGTGGATGCACTCCAACAGCACACTACTCCTTGTCTGCGACTTGTCAAACGGCAGTCGATGAGACTTGCCGAATTGACATCCCGCGCACACATGACCATCTCCGTAGGAAGATAGACTAGGCAGGGCCCTGACCAGACCTTTCACCGCCATAGCCTTCAGCTTATCCATCCCTACATGCCCCAACCTCTCGTGCCATATGACAGCACTATCATTCGTCCGCATCTTGTCAACATAAGAAATTGTCGATAAAACGAACAAGTCTTTAGCTCTCCTCCCCACATGAACGACCTCCGCCTTCACCGCTTCAACATTCTGAAGAAACCTCACTTCTGTTGGGCCAAACAGAACGTGATGTCCATCGTCTACAGCATTGGTCACGGAGAAGAGGTTTTTCCTCATTCCAGGCATATGATAGACACTCTTCAACGTAAGCAGCCCTCTATCACTTCCCAAGGAAACAACCCCCACCTTCTCGGTAGCATGCACGGTATTATCAGCAGTAATAATGACATCATTACCTGAAAAAGGCTGCGCTGAAGAAAGCTTCGACTTGTCCCCGGTGAGGTGATGACCACACCCCGAGTCCATGATCCAGTCCTCCTGATAGTTGATAGGAGCCGCAGCTCCAACAGAAGCCGAGAAGGATCCCCCCATCCTCCATCAATCTACCTGGCTTTAGCTTCCTCCTTTCCTGCAGCAGCATACCCCGGCTGAAGATTCACTCGGCAATCCTTCTTGATGTGACCAACCTTCCCGCATCTGAAGCACTTGGGTCCTTCTCCCTTCTTCTTCCCTTCAGCCTTAGGAGCATAGCCCCTCTCCTGTTGTCCAAAAGTTGAAGGCCCATTGCCTCCTCCAACGGTCTTCTTCTTATCCCACTTCTTCTTCTTCCATGTGAAGAGAACTTCGCCATCTCCCCTAGATACTGACACCCCCGCCATCTGCCTTGCCAGACTCTCCTGCGATGTAAACAGATTTTCCAGCTCTAGCAGAGACGGCTGATTTGCCCAACCCTGCACCGACGTCACAAAGGAAACATATTCCTTCCGCAAGGCACGGATGATGTGCCTCTTCAACTTCGCCTCAAAAATTGGCTCATCAGGATCCAGCGCTGAAATCTCGGCGCACAAGTTCTTCATCTTCAAGAAGAACGTAGAGATAGAAAGATCACCTTGAGCCGATCTGGCCAGCTCATTCTCCAGGAATTGAAGTCTTGCCACATCCTTCTTATTAAACAGCCCATCCAGGGCTCTCCAGATCTCTGTAGCTGATCCACACCCCAAGATGTGATCAAACAGGTCAGGTGTTATTGCCCTCTTCAGGGCGAACTCCGCTTTGGCATTAATCCGCCTCCAGTTCGTCACCTCGTGACCATTGTCTCCAATCAGGATAACTTCCTCCGTGCTCTCTCCTCCAACCACCTCCCAGAGGTCCTCACCCAGAAGATAACTTTGCATACACGACTTCCACTTCTTAAAGTTCGTCGATGTAAGCATCTCAATTCCAAGACCCCTTGCTTCCATGGCTCTACCACTAATTCCTTCGTCACAAAGGCGATGGCAACTTTTACTTATTCACTGCTCTATCCACTCCAACCTGGCTCTGATACCATGTGAAATTTTCCGTAGATCTAGGAGTGAGCAGGAATTGTATCACTAAAAGTTCAAGCCAAACAACCAGAAGCACATGAAGCAAACACAATCTTTATTGACAAGCAAAATTATTCTTTACAGGGCGAGGTATACATGGCGAGACATGATTTCGCCAGTACACAAAAAACAGGAGAAGAAAAACAACTGAAAGATAACCAACGGTCTGACATCCTGAGACCGCCTGACCGCTCGACCTGACAGTCCGCCCGGCTAGAAAACAAGACCGCCCGAACTGCCTGCCTGCGCCTTGAACAACACCAACTGAGAACCACGCGAACTCCCGGACTCCACTGATCCTCCCGAACTCCAGCAACCCGCACTGCAAGCTGCGAGACCGCCCGAACACCTTCAGAAGAGGAGGTGACCGCTGCTACCCACACAATTTGCAGAAGCTGCACAAAACAAGTTCGATCAGCTAACTGGTCGGTCACAAAAAAGAAACCGCAAGAACAGGACACGAGCTCAGCTTACACTTGGTGCGATATTTTTGCTGCTACAGTGACTCCTATTTGTAGGCGTGAGACCTAATCCAGTCACCACCCTATGAGAGAGTCACCGCCACTTGACCGCGCGACCAGAACGGTCAACCCGCGCAACCAGCAAAAGATCCTCCCGCTTAGTGAGCTCGCCGACTTCAACAGAAGCCGCGCGCTCATGACAACTCGCCCGGTCATGACGCTCACCACCTGTGTTCGCCACCCGACCTCCTCCAGAGACCGCGAACACACCATACCGACTAGGGCAACAGCCCGCCAAGTCGACCAAACACCTATGACTGCATATACCAGCTGATCGCCGAAGGACCAGCCATGCGAACACAAACCGAAGACCGCGCGACTAAGAAGATTTTAGTCCATGTGCACCACAAAGAACCCGGACAGCCTCCAGACCGAGCTGCCCGCACACCACGCGGTCATGCAACCAGACCGCGCACCACCCTTATCAGGCAGAAGCCTGCTCCGCCACGCGGTCACACGACCAGACCGCGCGGGGACACCTCGGCACCCTTGGACAGAAGATCGACGGTCACGTCGAATAGCCCGCGGCCAGACCAGAGAGGTCAGACCGCCAGAGGAGACCGCAAGACCGAGCGGTCAGACCAGACCGCGCTGTCTCCCCCCAGACCGCCAACTTCACAAACTTCCACTTCAACATTTTCAACACAGAGGACAAGAGGCTCTAGAGAAGTCCAATGGCAATTAACATTTCTCGAGAAAAGAAAGGCAGGAGCCATCAGGTTCTCGAGACTTAAAGGGCAGGAGTCAACTGGCTCTCGAGAAATTAATGGGCAGGAGTCAACTGGCTCTCGAGAAATTAAAGGACATGAGTCAACTGGCTCTCGAGAAATTAAAAGGCAGGAGTCAACTAGCTCTCGAGAAATTAAAGGTAGGACAAGGCAGGCTCTCGAGAAATTTAAGGGCAGGAGTCAACTAGCTCTCGAGAAATTAAAGGTAGGGCAAGGCAGGCTCTCGAGAAATTAAAGGGCAGGAGTCAACTGGCTCTCGAGAAATTAAAGGCAGGGGAAGGAAAGCTGCTCTCGAGAAATGAAGGGCAGAGAACTAGAAGTTCTCGAGAAATCCAAAACAGGGAACATGATTTTCTCGAGAAAACAAGGACAGAGAACATGAGGTTCTCGAGAAATCCAAGGCTAGGAATGCACATTTCTCGAGAACTCCACAAACATCAGAAAAGAAAATATTGCAGGCCAACACGGTTCCTCCAGGGAAAACATCAGATATAAAGGGGAGAATAAAGACAGAAGAGGGAGTTGTTAACTATCAAGTAACACTCAAAACATATGCCAAAAGCACAACAAGAATCCATAAACCAGGAAAGACAGTGTTTCATAAAATAAGAAAGGAGGAGAAAGCCACTTGCCTTAAACCTTGCAAGCTCAAAGTTCTCGGCTCCAAAAGCTATGGATTGGCTAAGAACTCACTCAAACTCAACAACTTGAAACTTTACGGATCAAAAGGAGGAGTTAGGTCACAACCATAACTCCAAAAATTCCAAGAACGGGTAAAGCTTACCTCTAAAGCGAAGATCTCGCCGAGAGCTTTCCAAATCTTCATTCCGACTACCACAGCCCTAGAAATCGCCAGAAACTACACGACTGGCCGCTCTCGCTTTCTCGCCCGCAAGAACCCTAGGTCGGCCGACAGGGAAAGGAGATGAAAGAAATAAACCTAAACTTAAAGTATATATACTAAGATTCCAGGAATTCGTCGAACCCAGACAAAAACAAATTCGTCGAACGCAGATAAAACAAATTCGTCGAACGCAGACTACCTGCAGTTCGTTGAACGTAGACTGTCAAATGCAGGCTGCCTGACATTCGTCGAATGCAGGCTGCCTGACATTCGTTGAACGCAGGCTGCCTGACGTTCGTCGAACGCAGGCCGCCCGACGTTCGTCGAACGCAGACAGGGAAACACAAAAGCAACCTCCTCTTCTATTTAAACTACGACGGTGACTGAATCACCTCGTACTTCTACGAAATCTCACGCGCTCGATCTAAATTACATACTTTAACTAAGCTAAGGCTCAAAACTAAACCGGACGAGCTGACGTAACGCCCTTATGCCAAAAATTACGCCACAGCGGCTACGTAAATAATTAACGAAAATCAGGGACGTTACAGTCACTCCCCCTAAAAGAAGTTTCGACCCGAAACTTGAAATCACAAAGATCAAGAAAGATTCAGAATCAAATCCAAAGGTTTCCAGACAGAAGGTTTACCCGAAATCTAAGAGAAGAGGCTAGGATGAGTCTCTCTCATGGCAGACTCCAGCTCCCAAGTTGCGCTTTCGACACACTGATTCTTCCAAAGAACCGTAACCATCGGGATCGTCTTCCTCCACAACACACACTCCTAAGTCTCCAAGATTTGGACATGCTCTTCAACATACGAAAGATTAGGCTGCAATACGGGCACTGAATCAAGAACAATCCGATTACTACGCAGGCACTTCCTCAGCTGACTCACATGAAACACATTGCGAACATTTGTGAAGGAAGCAGGTAAATCCAATCTATAAGCTGACGCTCCGATGCGCTCAACAATCTGGAAAGGTCCCACATACCGGGGGTCCAACTTATGGTTCCTTACAAATTTCTTAACGCCTGGCATTGGAGAAACTTTCAAGAACACTAAGTTACCAACAACAAACTCAAGATCCAACCTCGGCCCAAAACAAGGGAGTTCGGCAATGCCTCCCATACAGGGCCACAAAGGGGGACATTTGCAAACTCTCCTGATAACTATTATTGTAGGCAAATTCCATCAATCCAAGACGCTTATCCCACACTCCACCATGATCTAAAATATAGAACCTTATCATATCTTCCAAAATTTGATTTACTCTTTCTGTCTGACCAGCAAACGATCTGCTTCATGTCTTTGTACAATTTTGTGGAGCCAGGATGATAGGAAACACTTGAGTCATGCACTTCACTACAGATCCTTGCCCGAAAATCATCCAACGCGAGGATACAATATCTACCTCGGTACTTCAAAGTATATTTATCATCGATCGAAAAATCTGGTAATTCTCCCTTCTCCGTCCTATTCCGGAGATGCTGCAAGTCAGGATCTTCCTTCTGGTGCAATTTCGTAAGGGTAATCCAAGAAGGCTCTTTAGCCTCTAAGCTCGAAGGCACGGTACAACTACCGATTGAAATATCCATCAACATAAACTCCTCTACCAAGGACTGCACTGAAAGGTTGAAGACATGCGCGGTCTTTCTGCTCAGGGAATCGACCACCACATTAGCCTTACCCGGATGGTAGAGGATATCAACCTCATAATCCGCAACATACTCCAACCACCTCCGCTGGCGCAAATTCAGCTCTTTCTGGGTGAAGACATACTTCAGACTCTTGTGATCCGTATAAATCTTGAATGACACTCCATATAATAGATGTCTCCAAAGCTTTAAAGCATAAATCACTGCAGCAAATTCTAAGTCATGCGTAGGGTAATTCCTTTCATGAACTTTCAATTGTCTAGACCCATAAGCAATCACCTTTCCTTCTTGCATCAAAACACAACCTAAACCAATGTGAGATGTGTCCACATACACAGCGTACTCTATTCCTTCGATCGGCTAGGACAACACAGGAGCACTGCACAAACGCCTCATTAATTCCTGAAAGGCTTCTTCGCACTTCTCGCTCCAAACAAAAGCGGTATTCTTCTGGGTAAGCTTAGTTAAAGGTGCCGACAGCACTGAGAATCCTTGAACAAATCTCCTGTAGTACCCAGCCAAACCTAAGAAACTCCTTATCTCCTTAGGCGTTGAAGGCATCTTCCAATCCAACACATCAAAAATCTTAGCGGGGTCTACAGTAATTCCTTCCTTGTTCACCACATGACCCAGAAAGGACACCTGAGAAAGCCAGAACTCGCACTTACTCAGCTTCTCATACAACTTGTGCGCTCTAAGAGTAGAAAATGCTAAGCGCAAATGTGTAGCATGCTCCTCAGCACTTCTAGAAAAAACCAGCACATCATCGATGAACACCACAACGAAATGATCTAGAAAATCCTTGAACACGCGGTTCATCATGTCCATAAACGCAAAGGGTGCATTTGTCAAACCAAAAGACATAACCAGAAACTCAAAATGGCCATAACAAGAACGAAAGGCAGTCCGGGGAATGTCCGACTCACGGATCCTCAACTGATGGTAGCCTGATCGAAGATCAATCTTCGAAAACACCGTGCTACCACGCAACTGATCAAACAGATCATCTATCCTCGGCAACGGATACCTGTTCTTGATGGTCACTTTGTTTAATTCTCTATAATCTATGCACAACCTCATAGAACCGTCCTTCTTTTTCACGAACAAAACTGGAGCACCCCAGGGAGAAGAACTTGGCCTAATGAAACCACACTGCAACAACTCATCTAACTGAGTTCGCAACTCTTCTAACTCGCGCGGGGACATACAGTACGGTGCCTTAGCAATTGGATGAGTACCCAGCTCAAGATCAATAACGAACTCCACATCTCTATCAGGCGGGAGTCCAGGAAGACTGACAGGAAAGACATCAGGAAACTCTCGCACCACAGGAACATCCTCAAGACACGGCGATCCAGTAACAGTTTCTACTACAGAAACAAGGTAAGCTAAACAGCTGGAAATTAACAGTTTCCGAGCACATACCGCAGAAATTATCGGGGAACAATGGTACGGAGAACCAAAAACGCTCATGGGATGACTGTTGTCCATCACGAAGTCTAGACGCTTTTCCTTGCATCGGATGACCGCATCATAACTGGACAACCAGTCCATACCCAAAATCACGTCAAAGTCTTCTAAGTCCAACACTTTGAGATCAGCAACAGCCAAGAAATCTCCTAAGGGAATGGGGCAACTTCGGACGCACTGGTTCGAGGACACCAAAACACCAGAAGGGAACTTAACGAGGAACGAATCGTTGCCCAGCTCAGGGGTCAAACGATGACGCTCGACGAAAGCCCTTGCTACAAATGAATGGGTAGCACCCGAATCGAACATAACGCGCGCCCAACGATTCTTTACCTTAAATCTCCCTATAAGCGCGAAAAGGAAACTAGTCTAATACAGTGAAAAAAAGAATATCAATACTAAATAGTTGTCTTAAAGTCTAACCTGCGATCACTTGGGTCGAAGACTGCGCTTGCTCCTGGGTTAACACGTTCAGCCTTCCCCTTCCTTTATCCTGATGCTGCGGCGGCGGCAAGGTTCAAAGCGGAACTGGCTGCAACGGGGGTTGAACTAGCGGGCATTGGAACTTCATGTGCCCTTTCTGCTTGCACTGGAAGCAGACCTTCTCCTTAGTCCAACACTGGGCCGCATCGTGCCCCTTCTGCTTGCACAACTGGAGGAGCACCTCACCCTTCAGAGCACCCTGGATTGCCAGCACTCGTTGCTGCTTCTTAACTCCCTTCCTCTTGAAACACATTTCAAACGCATGGCAAGAGCGGTCACAGAAACTGCAGACCTCACCACCTTCCTTCTTCAAGACCAAGGCG
Organism: Dactylorhiza incarnata; assembly: GCA_033032865.1. Lineage (NCBI taxonomy): Eukaryota > Viridiplantae > Streptophyta > Magnoliopsida > Asparagales > Orchidaceae > Dactylorhiza > Dactylorhiza incarnata. The sequence goes on along the minus strand of JAWHQI010000205.1, from coordinate 2,401,037 downwards.
GGCGCACCAGAATTTCCTTCTTCTCCAGCCTTTCTCTTTCCCTTCCTCATCAATGATCCTCGGTTCTTGGCATTATCGATTGCCTCCACCTTCAGGGCCGCCTCTACTACCTCGGCGTACTTCTCTGACCTGTACGCACTGGCCAGTTGCTGGATATCACTGCGGAGACCAACCAGAAATCTCTTTACTCTTCCTTCTTCCGAGGCTACCAGGGCCAGAGCAAACCTGCTCAACTTGCAAAATTCAATCTCATACTCGCTCACCGTGATCTGTCTCTGCTTCAGATGCAGGAATTCATTCATCAACCGGTCTTTCTCTACCAATGGCAGAAACTTTCTTAGCAGCATTCCTTTGAAGGTTTCCCATGAACATCCTTCGGAAAGGTCTTCCTTCTCCCTCAACCACCAACTCTTTGCGAGACCCTTAAGCTGGTACGCGACAATCATCACCTTCTGATCCGCGGTGATTCCTGAATAAGAGAACATCTTTTCAATGGCTATAAGCCAATCGTCCAAGGCCACAAAATCAGCTCGTCCGTCATACGAAGGAGGACCCAACCTTTGAAAATGCGAAATGAAATTCATTTCTGGAGGTATCGCTACTGGGGTACCAAGGGAGCAGGAGGAGTAGGTACTGTCTATCCTACTACGGGGGCCTGCACTACGGGTTGCTGCCTAGCACCGGAAGACAACAACGCCTCAACTTGCGATTGCATCGCAACCATCTGCCTAGTCAGAGCCTCATTGCTCTGGCGCAGACTCTCGATCAAATCTTCACTCTGCGCTCCGGATGACTCGCCCTCCGACTGGGGAGTCGACCTAGTTGCGACTCGCTTGCGTGCCATCTCTGCTAAAACGCATAAACCTATAATTAAAACTTAACCTTACACTAGAACTACACTGCTTGGTTCAGAACATACGTGTACAGATACTTGCCATACTACCACCTTGCTCTGGGATTTTCATGATGCTATGCTAAATTCGGGAACGATACTACATCTTCCCTCTTGACTCATGTGCAAAGGGCATGAATGCATGAATTTTCTGTTCATTTTGAAATCATGGGTGTACGTGTGTCATCATATAAGTCTTTAGCTTTGCACGTGTGCTTATGAAATGCTATGTAATGTATGTTGTGCTATGCATTCTAATAAAGGCCTTAATGCATGTTATGAGCGGCGTACACATGAAATATTATGCATCCCATACTACATAATATTACATGTAACGAAAGAGAAAACGTGCTAATGGGCATCCATGTGATGATGGTTATGCATCCCATACTACATAACCGTCACATGTTGCCACCTATGGTGGATCCATATACAAACACATATTATGCATCCCATACTACATAATATGCCCCGTATACTTCTTATCATGCTATGAGTGTGGTGTTCATGCTTCGGCCAAGACGTACTGATGACACATCGGTGTGTGTATGCAATGAAACCAAAACAACTACTACATCAGAATTTGTTGCCCGACCAACTTGTCGAACAACCTCCCTCTGATACCAACTATCACAACCCGTATTTTCTCCGAATTTAGGAATATCAGAGTAAGGGAAAATACGTGTCATGATGTCACGTCATGCATGAGACAATTACAGACGCTCAGGCGGGAACCTAATACTTAATTAATCAAAACATGTTTACATGATAGATCATCATTTGAAATCATTTATTTGAGTTTGGGGAAGAACTGTGTCTCTAAGTTCGTGGATCAACTAGTCCACTGAGAAAATATATATGATTGCAGCGAAAAAATACTTGATTTAGTTCACTTAAGGTCCTAGATGCACGCGATAACATGACATAAAGTAAATGATATGCACATATCTAGGTGTAGTATAAGTATAGAAAATATCTTTTAGGCGACTTTAAAAATAAGGATTTGTGTTAAAAAGAATTCAATGAGGATGAAAGAAAAGCCATTTTTATAACTATAATGCACCTAGACATAAATCATTCCCAGAGAGCAAGATACCCAAGATCTAAAAAGTAGTAGCAATTAACTGGCAAGTAAGCTATAAAGTATCCAAAGGGCACAACGGGCGTCAACAACCTGACACTAACCTGTTGGCTCCTAACTAGCATGTCTGAACACAAGAAGGAAACTAACCACAACTACCTCGCAGCAGCGGGGTAAAACAACAACTACAACTCCCGGGGACTCCGGGCTACACCACTAGCAACTAAGGCTCTGAACACGAGGCATTCAATAAAACAAAGAACGCCTCAGCAAGGAATTACAAGTGGCAGAAGAAAACTAAGCAGAAAGTAAATAAGGCATAAGGGGTACCAACCCAGGCTAGATTTACCGAAAGAGAAGCTCCAAACAAAGAACTAAGTAAAGCATCAAGTGCACCCAAAATGCCACAACGAGGAACAAACAGAGTTCATTTATCTTGTTAAATTTAATTAAAGAGACTGATCAACTCAAATTAAATAGGAGCGGTTACCTACTTCCGCCACCCAAAGCCCAAAACCGGGTGGGGGTGTCACTAGACCCAACCACCCAAACACGACTACCGTGCAAGGCTATAACATTTCCCACACTGTCCCCCAAACACGACTACCGTGCAAGGCTAAAGACAACGGTTCTTATTAATTAAATCTTTTTTTACAACACGGGGCGTAGCCCGAGAAATAATCACCAGGATACCCTAAGGATAGGGTCACACATGGAGTAAACACTGCATAAGACGATGCATAAGAGAAGACATAAATTATCTAAATTACAAAGGTTTTTAGAGAGGTCAAGAACAGAGGACAAGAGGCTCTAGAGAAGTCCAATGGCAATTAACATTTCTCGAGAAAAGAAAGGCAGGAGACATCAGGTTCTCGAGAATTAAAGGGCAGGAGTCATCAGGCTATTGAGAAATTAATGGGCAGGAGTCAACTGGCTCTCGAGAAATTAAAGTACAGGAGTCAACTGGCACTCGAGAAATTAAAGGGCAGGAGTCAACTAGCTCTCGAGAAATTAAAGGTATGGCAAGGCAGGCTCTTGAGAAATTAAAGGGCAGGAGTCAACTAGCTCTCGAGAAATTAAAGGTAGGGCAAGGCAGGCTCTCGAGAAAATAAAGGGCAGGAGTCAACTGGCTCTCGAGAAATTAAAGGCAGGGGAAGGAAAGCTGCTCTCGAGAAATGAAGGGCAGAGAACTAGAAGTTCTCGAGAAATCCAAAACAGGGAACATGATTTTCTCGAGAAATCAAGGACAGAGAACATGAGGTTCTCGAGAAATCCAAGGCTAGGAATGCACATTTCTCGAGAACTCCACAAACATCAGAAAAGAAAATATTGCAGGCCAACACGGTTCCTCCAGGGAAAACATCAGATATAAAGCGGAGAATAAAGACAGAAGAGGGAGTTGTTAACTATCAAGTAACACTCAAAACATATGCCATAAGCACAGCAAGAATCCATAAACCAGGAAAGACAGTGTTTCATGAAATAAGAAAGGAGGAGAAAGCCACTTGCCTTAAACCTTGCAAGCTCGAAGTTCTCCGCTCCAAAATCTATGGATCGGCTAAGAACTCACTCAAACTCAACAACCTGAAACTTTAAGGATCAAAAGGAGGAGTTAGGTCACAACCATAACTCCAAAAATTCCAAGAACGGGTAAAGCATACCTCTAAAGCGAAGATCTCGCCGAGAGCTTTCCAAATCTTCTATCCAAACGCGATTCCGACTACCACAGCCCTAGAAATCGCCAGAAACTACACGACTGGCCGCTCTCGCTTTCTCGCCCGTAAGAACCCTAGGTCGGCCGACAAGGAAAGGAGATGAAAGAAATAAACCTAAACTTAAAGAATATATACTAAGATTCCAGGAATTCGTCGAACCCAGACAAAAACATATTCGTCGAACGCAGACAAAACAAATTCGTCGAACGCAGACTGCCTGCAGTTCGTCGAAGGCAGGCTGCCTGCAGTTCGTCGAATGCAGGCTGCCTGCAGTTCGTCGAAGGCAGGCTGCCTGCAGTTCGTCGAACGCAGGCTGCCTGCAGTTCGTCGAACGCAGGCTGCCTGACGTTCGTCGAACGCAGGCTGCCTGACGTTCGTCGAACGCAGGCTGCCTGACGTTCGTCAAACGCAAGCCGCCCGACGTTCGTCGAACGCAGATAGGGAAACACAAAAGCAACCTCCTCTTCTATTTAAACTACGACGGCGACTAAATTACCTCAGACTTCTACAAAATCTCGCGCGCTCGATCTAAATTACATACTTTAACTAAGCTAAGGCTCAAAACTAAACCGGACGAGCTGACGTAACGCCCTTACGCCAAAAATTACGCCACAGCGGTCGCGTAAATAATTAACGAAAATCAGGGACATTACACGCGCATTCCCACCACCTCGTTATGGTGCAACTGCTGGCGATGCTCCATCCTACCAACCTGGCGCTCCAGATCACCGACAGATTGAAGGCGATATTCTGCTCCCACCAGCCGAGTATCGAACTCTTCTAGCCGGGATACTCGCACCTCCAGCTCGGTCAGGCGACGCTAAGAGTCAGCGGCCGCCAAGCGCTCAACTCGCGCGTCCACAGCCGTCTGGCGACGATGAGACTCGTTGATCACCAGACGCTCCAACTTCGCCTCCAAGTGCAGGATGGCACGAGTAGCCCTCTCCTAGTACTCGCGGGAGGGAAGCCCAACCCTATCAATCAGAGCCCCAATAAGGGTGTGAGCGCGAGCTGCAGAAGAAGACAAAAAGCAAAGCCTTAGTGGCGAGTAGCGACAAGACCTTTTTTCAAGATATTCGGCAAAGCAGCGACTCCATTTACCAGGCCGATGAGTATCATTCCGCAAGTCATGGCGAGGACTCCGAGATTGTCGGCGAGGAGAGCCCCTTCCCCGATGCGGAGATAGACTGCGATGGCCGCCATCTCGCTGGCTAGAGTGCGATCCGCCGATGTGCTCCCTATTGGAATGCACATCACCCCGACCGCGACCATCCGCTGGTCGCCCTCCCACTCTGGGAGAGAAGAAGGGAGAAGACCTCGCCACCCCACCTCGACGCGAGCACTCACCCAGCTGGGTGGTGGGAGCCGAGGAAGCTAGAGGGCGATGATCATCTTGTTAAAATTGTTGATTTGAATCGTTTAGGAGTAAGTAGGAGTTGCATCAACTGAGTTAAAGCCAAACAACCACAATGCCACACAGCAACACAAGAAACTTTATTGAAACACAAGCTTCATTTATAGTGCGAGGTATACATGGCGAGACATGATTCATCAGAATCACTAAGGCGAGAAGAACAAAACACACCAAAACAAAACTGGCGGCTAGACAAGCTGAGACCGCACAGACCGCTCGACTCCAGATGTCCCCCGGCTTGTCCTGAGACCGCGCGAACAGAAAATAGACAAGTCGCCTGTACTGCAAGACCGCACCTCAGACCGCACGAACTGGAGCTTTATTGGAACGAAGAACTGAAGCTGTCGTCAGTGTAACAGTCCTGGCCCAAGCCTCACCGGTTCAGCCTGACCACAACTGGTCAACAACAAGCCTGCAGGTTGTACACCCCAACGCCTCTCTGGCCCTGTTTCAGGCACAGCGCGTTGTTGGAGTGGGGGGGGGGGGGGGGTCTCGAACCCACAACCTCCCTTGATTAGAACCTCTTCAAATCAGCTCAGTTGGTGATGAGACCTGTTTGAAGAGGTTCTTATCAAGGGAGGTTGTGGGTTCGAGACCCCCCTCCAACAACGCGCTGCGCCTGAGAAACAGGGCCAGAGAGGCGTTGGGGTGTACGGCCTGCAGGCTTGTTGTTGACCAGTTGTGGTCAGGCTGAACCGGTGGGGCGCCTGTGTCCTAGGACGGGGCCAGTGACCCGGGATGGGCTTGGTCAGGCCGATCCAAGAATGGGCCTGGGCCGCCGGTGCCGGCAGTTCCTGGGGCGGCAAGACCCGGTGAGGCTTGGGCCAGGACTGTTACAAAAAGTGCAACAGGTCTCATCACCAACTGAGCTGCACTTTTTGTAACAGTCCTGGCCCAAGCCTCACCGGGTCTTGCCGCCCCAGGAACTGCCGGCACCGGCGGCCCAGGCCCATTCTGGGATCGGCCTGACCAAGCCCATCCCGGGTCACTGGCCCCGTCCTAGGACACTGGCGCCCCACCGATTCAGCCTGACCACAACTGGTCAACAACAAGCATGCAGGCCGTACACCCCAACGCCTCTCTGGCCCTGTTTCTCAGGCGCAGCGCGTTGTTGGAGGGGGGTCTCGAACCCACAACCTCCCTTGATAAGAACCTCTTCAAACAGGTCTCATCACCAACTGAGCTGGCTTGGTCTGGCCGATCCCAGAATGGGCCTGGGCCGCCGGTGCCTGCAATTCCTGGGGCGGCAAGACCCGGTGAGGCTTGGGCCAGGACTATTACAGTCAGACCGCAACTCAGACCGCCTAACCGCTGAAGGTCGCCTGAGCACTGAGCTCACTGCGAACAATATAAGAACGAACATAAACCAGTTCGCAGACGGACTGCTGCCGAACTGTTTATTCAAGCTGCTGGGAATCACCAAGGAAGGAGGCCGCAACCTGCTGACCGCAAACCTGCGAACACAACAAACAGTCAACTCGCTTCCAAACCGCCCGACCTCAAAGTGAGACAGCACGAATTAACCCAGGCTCAGTTCTTACAGTTCTCGTTATGAATGACGGGCCATGCACCCTTATTTATAGGTGGGTGGACAGATGTCGTCACCGCACAAACCGGGATACAGTCACCACCCGGCAGATCGCCAGCGGTCTCATAAGACAGACCGCGCGATCAGACCACTTGGACAACCTCCCGTCCAAAACTGCAGATCAGCAGACAGATCACGCACAAGCCGTGCGAACACGAGACCGCGCACAAACCGCGCGGGCACAAGATTGCTCCTTCCTTAGATCGACAGAAGCAAAACAAGAACCATCTGGCCGACTTTGATCAAGTCTCCAGATTACCTAGAACAAGCCGCCCGAATAGGCGGTAACACCAGAACAGATCGCTCGGTCTTCCAACAAGGAAGACGGGCCAACCAAGCAGAGCAACTCGGGAACAGACCGGTCAACCAGCAGACCGCCAGAACCAGACCGCCAGAATAGACCGCCAGAGCACCAGCGTAGACCGCGCGGTCTCTGCAGTCTCCCAACTTCAGACCGCCCAGTTACCTTTCACTCCACTTCAACAATTTCAACACTCCCCCTTGAAGTGGGAAGTGAAAACTAGCCCGAGTAGACTCCGCAACCGAGTAAACGGTCCCTTCGCCAGCGGCTTTGTGAAGATGTCTGCGACATTGTCCGCACTCCAAACATGCTCGACCATAAGAGATCCTCCCAACACCTTTTCACGAATGAAATAGTGCTCAATCTCAATATGCTTGGTCCTCGCGTGACAAACTGGATTATTAACCAGCTTGAGAGCACTCTCATTGTCCCCGCGTAGCATTGTGGGACCTCGAACCTCCTCATGAACCTCCTCCACCAACCTCCTGAGCCAAATGGCTTCCTGAGCTGCCAAGGACGAAGCCTTGTATTCCGCTTCTGTGGTAGATACGGACACCGAGTCCTGTTTTTTGCTGCACCAAGAGATAGCTGTGGGGCCCATCATAAAGACAAAACTAGACGTTGATCTTCGATCATCCACGTCTCCCCCGTAATCAACATGCATGTATCCAAGCAACTCCAAGCTAGACCCTCTCCTATATAGGAGAACCAAATCAGAGGTCGACTTCACATATTTCAAAATTCCTTTTGCCGCCAAAAGATGAGGCTTCCGTGGCTCTGCCATGTACCGACTCACTTTGCCAACTGCATAAGCAACATCAGGCCTCGTGATGGTCAAGTAAATCAAGCTCCCAACTAGAGTTCGGAACACCAACGGATCAGACAGAACTCTTCCCTCATCCTTCCGAAGTTTATGATGTTGTTCCAGAGGTATAGAGCTGCTCTTCCCTTCCTCCATGCCAAATCGTTGAACGATCCGCTCCGCATATCCGGCCTGAGAATCGAGCACTCCGCTCTCCTGCCTCTGAACCTCAAGTCCAAGGAAATGGTGAAGCTCACCCAGATCCTTCATCTCAAACCTGATGGCAAGCTCGGCTCTCAGCCTTGCTACTGCCTCCTTCGAGTTCCCGGTGACAATCATGTCATCCACATATAGCAGCACAATAACCCGAAGCACTCCCTCCTTCTTGACGAACAAGCTAGAATCAGAGTCTGAAGCAAAGAACCCGTAGAATAAAAGATACTTCGCGATCTTCCCATACCACGCCCGAGGCGCTTGCTTCAACCCATATAGAGCCTTCTTTAGTTTGCAGACGTAGTCCGGACACTCCTCCGAAATGAAACCTGGCGGTTGGATCATAAAGATATCCTTGTCGATCTTGCCGTATAAGAAGGCATTCTTAACGTCGAGCTGCCAAATCTTCCATCCACTTGAAGCCGCCAAAGCAATAACAAATCGGACCGAAGTCATTTTTGCCACTGGACTAAACGTCTCATCACAATCTTCACCATACTGCTGTGAGAACCCGCGAGCTACAAGGCGAGCCTTGTATCGCTCGATCGTGCCGTCAGCTTTCTTCTTGAGTTTATAGACCCACTTGCATGTCACAGGGGTAATGCCCTTGGGCCTGGGCACTAGAGACCAAGTCTCATTCTTCTTGAGAGCATCCATCTCTTCTTGCATAGCAATGTCCCACTGCTTCACGCCTTTGGCCTTCTCAAAGCTCGACGGCTCCCTTTCATCCAAGGGACCAGCAAAGAAACATGAGACGAAGCTCATCATGTTTCCTCCTGTATATCGATCTGGTGGCTTGATAGTCCTCTTCGACCTCCTAAGAGGTTGCTCCTGACTAACCACCTCCTCAGCTGCTTCTTCTGTGCAAGCTCCTCTTCCAGACGAACTTGGAGCATCGCTCCCCCTGCTTCCAGAACCTGAAGCCTCCATCTCAGAGCTTGACATAGCTGGAGCTCCTGGTGAAACAGGCAACTCCACTTGAAGAATTCCCGCAGCTTTCCCTGCTTCATCAACCCTGCTTTCTGGTAGTTCAACTCCTGAACTCCCCTTGTAGGAAGTCACTTCATCGAACACCACATCCCGAGATACCACAGATCTCCACGTCTCAGGATGCATGCATCTGCATCCTTTCTTCCGCTCATCATACCCAACAAAGACTAGCTTCCTTGCTTTCACATCTAGCTTTGTCCGAAGAGCATCAGGAATATGCACATAACAGGTTGACCCGAACACCCAAAGGTGAGCAACACTCGGCTTCTTGATGGCGCAAATCTCGCACACCGCTATAGGCAGTAGCTTGACTGCGGCACGAAACGGCAGTGTACCGATCGTTCAAGTAATATAAAATGGGAATGAAACCCCAAGTATCGATCTCAAAGGAACACAGTAAGGTGGAGTTTATTATCGAGGAAGGACTTGAGATTGAAGTCCTTTATGTCGGATGGGTTGCGGAAATGGGGGATTTGGTTTGCGAATAATAAAATAAAATATTACAACTACTCCTATGCAATGCCGCTATGCAATGCTTCGCTTGGCGGAATGGAGACTAGGCAGGCCTTGAGCGCGCTGCGTCGCAAGGGCGGATGGACGAGTAGGCAGACGGAATCGAGCTATGCAGGCCTTGAGCGCGCTGCTTCGTAGGGCGAGTGGATTACACGGGCCGCTATGCCATGCTTCGCTAGGCGGATGGACGAGTAGGCTAACGGAATGAGGGTCGCAAGCACCTCTTCGACAAGCACGCCACTAGCAATTGCTAGTGCGGCACCGAACACGATGGTGGAATGGAGGATGGAATGGGGCGCTCCTCAAATCACATAAACCACAAAAGTATTTCACAAAGAAATGAAATATATAGAAATACAAGCAAGTTTATGTGTTATTTCATCTTAATACATAGATCTAACTACATACACACATCAATAAGAGAAGAATAAGGTAAGAAATCGACCGAATCCGAAGTCTCGTTGTAGATTCACGGTTGGAATCGCCGGGTTGTCAATCCGCATCCAAGCTCGGTCCGCAACTACGTCCGGGGTAGAGAGAGCTGTCACTACTCTCCAATGAGCCCGTCTTCTTCGTGTCACGATCTGGTAGAGGTTGCAAACTTCCTCTTGCTTGATGATGATGGCGGCTAGGTCTTCCCTTGGGGTGCTAGGATGAAGGAGGAGGCCAAGAGGAAGCTCTGGCTCAAGATTGGCGTGAAGAACAAGCCCGGAGCACCTCCATATGGTGGGCGGCGATGGAGGGGCGAAAAACCTGCGGAAGGGGTGAAAACGGCGGAGCTGGGCGGAAGAAAATGCGGGATCCCAACCTAAATCGCGAGCAGGACAATTTATAGGCGCTGGAATAAACAGTGCGCACGGTCATTGGCGCAAGACCAGTGGTCGTGCGCACTAGCATCCTGTGATCGTGCGCCTGCCTGGACGGAGCCTGCTGATGCGCAAATCCTGCACACCGCTATAGGCGGTAGCGAGACTGCGATCCGAACGGCAGTGAACCGGTCGTTGTCAAGTAATAAAATGAGGAAGTAAATCCCCAAGTATCGAATCTCTCAAGGAACACAGTAAGGTGGAGTTAACGTTCGAGGAAGGACTTGAGATCGAAGTCCATTGGGTCGGATGAATTGCGGACACGGGGGTTGATTTGGTTTGTGGAAGATAAAAAGAAAAAGCTACAACTACTCCTATGCAATGCCGCTATGCAATGCTTCGCTTGGCGGAATGGAAACTACGTAGGCCTTGAGCGCACTACTTCGCTAGGCGGATGGATGAGTAGGCAAGCGGAATGAGGGTCGCAAGCACCTCTTCGACAAGCACACCACTAGCAATTGCTAGTGCGGCACCGGACATGGTGGTGGAGCGGAAAATTAATCGGGACGCACCTCATTGACACAAATGAACAAATTGATTTCATAAACATGAAATAAACAATACTAAACATGATTCATAGTGTTCATCATCTAGATAAAGAGAATACTACAAATATAACCACACAAGTAGAAGAAAAAGGCAAGAAATACGACCGAATCCGGAGTCTCGTCGTAGATTCACGGTAGGAAGCACCGGGTTGTCAATCCGCGTCCTAGCTCGGTCCCAACTTCGTCCGGGGTAGAGGAGGGATGTCACACCTCCCAATGGACCCGTCTTCTCCATCGCTTTACCATCCGTCCACGTCTAATGCGAAGAACTCCTTGCTTGGCGATGAAAATGCGTGGAATCTCCTCCTTGAAGCTCGTGGATGATGGAGGAGGCCTAGGGGGGGCGGAGAACCAGCGGAAATAGGCGGAACGGCGGAGTCGGGCGGAAGAACGGCGAAAAGATTCGACCTAAATCGCGAGCAGGGCTATTTATAAGCGCTGGAATAAATAGTGCGCACGGTCATTGGCGCACGACCAGTGGTCGTGCGCATTAGCATCCTGTGATCGTGCGCCTGTCTGGACGGAGCCTGCAAGGTAAGAAAATTATAAAATACAATGTTCGCACGACCAGTGGCGCACGACCGGTGGTCGTGCGCACTATCGTCGGTGGTCGTGCGCATTGGTCGAGACAGAACTCATAAAATTAATGATAAGTGCGCACGAACAGTGGCGCACGACCGGTGGTCGTGCGCACTATCGTAGGTGGTCGTGCGCACTGCACCAAACAGAACTCATGAAAAAGGGTTAAGTGCACACGATCAGTGGCGCACGACCAGTGGTCGTGCGCAATAGAACCGGTGATCGTGTGCAGTGTTCCTGTACAGATTTGTACCGGGAACACCTGCACGACTCCTGTTCCAGCATAACCATGAATCCTGCCACTGAAAGTGGCACTTAACGATGCATGAAAACTACTAGAGATGAATTGCAAGAAACAACACCAAAAACGGGCCTAGAGGTGCACTTAGCAAGGAGTATCAAATATGAGTGAAAACATGTCTAAAGTGAAGTGCATAGACTAGAAAACCGGCCCAGATGAGTCCATAAATGTGTATATGATCAGGACTCATCACACCCCCAGACTTACCTGTTTGCGCGTCCCGAGCAAACGAATTCGGCGGAGTGTGAAAATGGTAGTTAGCAAAGAAAATTACACAAGGAGTACATTGCGAAGTAACAAAAGCATGCAAATAGAAATTTAGTAGAAAGAGATTCTAACTATGCTAACTAATTTACGGAAGTACTAGAGCGTAAATAAAGATTTATCAATACTCAGTTGGTGAATTGTGAAGAATTTGACGATCATGCCCGGTGTGAAAGTAACAAGCCACTAAGGAGGGTGTTGCACAAGATCGGGGTTCAGGAATAACTCCGCTGAAATCCATCAACGTCGGGAACCATACGCTTGCCCGGTCACACTCTCTCCACGGCGCTAGCAAACTCGCGAGATAAATCAATAGGACTTCTAGGATTAAGATGGGGCTTAGGTTGCGGTATGATAATCAAGGGTAAAAACGAAGGCTACGCAACCAACATGAGTCACCGGGACGCTGCACCAAGCAAAACCAAAAACAAAGCTCGTGTGCCACACCCCCAGACTTATTATGAAAGCTAGGTGTGCACACGGCCTACTCCACAAATACCAACAGATTTTCTAATACGCTCGGGAGGATAACTTTTCAATATTCTTTTTTTCAGATTTTTACTTCGATACCAAATTTTTCTTTTTCTTTTGCTTATTCTCCGGTTGGTTCAAAATCAGCAAATAGAGTTTATTTCTCCTTCACAACACAACGATTCCAAACATCACACCAAATCTGGAACATGAGTGCATATAACATATACTTGGCTGCGACAGTGGGATAAGCTTTAGGCCTTGGTGAATGGAGGAGGAGCTGAACAAAGGGAGTGGTAGGCACAAGTGTTGGGTAGCAAAGGTGAGCGAATAGGATATGGAAAGCAAAGGCTCAAACTAGCCAAAAGGTGGCCTATATCACATTTATCTCAACGAATCGCCCGCACCCATGCTTCAAGAGTCGCTTGGGGAAAGTTCTTAGCCCACGAGAAAGGTAAACCTTCCTCCCGACTCGAGCAACACACGACTAGCACTCGTACACACAAAACACCAGGTTATCGCCAATTTCAATCACATTCACCACTTGAGTAGAATGAATCTAAAACTACGCAAAAATACTAGTCATAAATTAAATGCATAGAAATAATCTAGTTTTACTCAAATGCTATTGTAGCATGTGGATGCGACTAGAACACTGCTCGAGTCAACATCGCACTCCAAATAGTAATTCCTAAGTTATCATCCCAATTCGCATTCCTAACCAAAATAGTTTATTCGGAACTAAACAAATAGATAAGCGCGCACTCAAGTGGGTGAAGTGGTGTGTGAAGAATGCAACAATGATAATGATAAGGATAAATAAAAAGCAACCTTCTAGTATGCAGTGCAACTCGTGCACAGTGGATAACAACAACCGCTCCCCCAGACTTAAGCTAAACAATATATCTAGAAATTTGAAGCAAAAGGAGGGTTTGAAAGTGTTACCCAATGCTCAGAATTGAGCATACCAGACGATTGGCGTTTACGATCAAAAGCAGTCCGCAGCATCCGCCATCACAAGGAACGAAGACCCACCTGAAAGTGACACACTAGAAACAGCAAAAATAGTAAAAACTGAACTAGACATGCGAGAGCACTAAAAACTAAGAAATCTGGGTTATCACCCATGAAAGTGAACCTGTTCCTGCAATTAAAATTAAGCACTCGCACACAAGATAAAGGAAACAAAAAAAATATGCTGAATTCATAAAACTATGCCCGGAGGAGCATCCAAAAGCAAAATGTTATTATTACAATTAACAAAAGAGAAGGAGTTCAAGCGACTCAACAAAAGACCGAAAAAAAAACAGCAAGAAAAAGAAGAAAACAAGGCTTCGAATAGCTCGCACAAAGGGAGAAAGATCACTCGTCGTCGCTGTCGCTATCTATAACCACAACGGACGGCGACCGTCTGGAAGATGATGCGGCCCGACCAGGAGGTGGGGGAATATTTAATCCTCCCCGCAATGCTTGCTGATAGACAAAATCCGTTAGCCAGTACTGGTTTGCTTCCAGATCGGAGAGGCAACGACGCCAAAAACTTGATGCGCAACTCCTGCACACCGCTATAGGCGGTAGCGAGACTGCGATCCGAACGGCAGTGAACCGGTCGCTGTCAAGTAATAATATGAGGAAGTAAATCCCCAAGTATCGAATCTCTCAAGGAACACAGTAAGGTGGAGTTTACTATTGAGGCAGGACTTGAGATTGAAGTCCTTTAGTCGGATGGAATGCGAAGGGGGGTTGTTTTGATTTGCGGAAAACAAAATAAAACAACTAAATCACTACTCCTATGCAGGCCGCTATGCGCTGCTTCGCCGGGCGGATGGAAACTATGCAGGCCGCGATGCACTGCTTCGGTAGGCGGATGGGCGAGTAGGCAAGCGGATGAGGTGGTTCGCACTAGCGGAAATGAAGTGGATTACACGGGCCGTTAGCACCGCTTAGCTTGGCGAATGGAAGAGTAGGCTCACGTAGTGGAAGAGAAGTTAAGCGGAATGGAATGGAGGGTAATGGAGGATGGAAGATGAATGACAATAGCGCACCTCATACACTTGAATAAATCAAAAGTAATTTCATAAACATGAAATAAAAGTTACATATATGGATTTATCAAGCTCTTCATCCAAAAAATAGAGAGTTTAGCATACAAACATCATTTCAAAAGAATAAAGAGTAAGAGATTCGACCGACTCCGAAGCCTTGCTGGGATTCACGGTTGGAATCGCTGGGTTGTCAATCCGCGTCCAAGCTCGGTCCTCAACTGCGTCCGGGGTAAAGGAGGGCTGTCACTTCCTCCCAATGGCCCGTCTTCTTCATGTCACGACCCGACGATGTTCAAATGCTCTTTAAACCTTCCTTGATGATGAAAGTAAGATCCAATCTCTTCCTTGAAGTCCCTAGATGAATAGAGGAGGCTTAGAACGAAAAAACGCAAAAAACGGCGCTCAAAAAGACCTAGAAACGAAGAGGTTACGACTGTTTTCGCGGAGCAGCTATTTATAGACAGGTGCAGGTTTTCAATGCGCACGATCAGTGGCGCACGACCAGTGGTCGTGCGCACTATGTCCAGTGGTCGTGCGTATTGCCAGTCAGGCCACTTTTTAGGTGGGAATTAATGCACGATCACTAGCGCACGACCAGTGGTCGTGCGCACTATGTCCAATAGTCGTGCGCACTGTTCCTGTGCAGTTTTTGCGCCCCGGAACACTCGCACAACCCCCGTATCAACATGAAAGATCGTCAGGCCACGGAAATGGGCATTCCACACATTCTCAAATATAGAAATTGAATTGCAACATAATGCATGAGTAAGATAAACAAGAAAATACATCGAAACGGGCATAAAAGTGCACTTAGCATGGAATAACAGATAGAGAACAAATATGAGTGATTATTGATCTAAAATGTAGTGCATTTACTCAAATACTGGCCCAGATGAGTCCATAAATGTGTATATAAATAGGACTCATCACACCCCCAGACTTACCTGTTTGCGCGTCCCGAGCAAATCATCTCTTACGCGGACAAGAAAAACATAAGTTGGAATAGAAATTATCAAGCGGAGTACCATGCGAAGTCGCATGCTCATGCGCGCAGAAATATAGTAGACAAATTTCCTAATTATACATATTCATTTATAGTTTTCTAGGAGCGTATTTATATATTACATTTACTCAAAAATGGAATCACGGTGAATCATAAGGTCGTACATAGGAAGAAAGTAAACTGAACGATGAAGCGAGCATTACCAAAGATCGGGGCTTGGGACAACTCCATTGAAATCCATCAATGTCGGTGACCATAAGCTTGCCCGTTCGCACTCTCTCCATGGCACTGGTTTGACTCAAATGCGTGAATCAATAGGACTTTCGGTTTTAGATGGGGTTTGGGTTTAGGTGAGGTATACAATGATAAAAACGACGGCTCAAGCACTAAACCCAAATGAGCTTGCAAATAATACTATCCTTATTTGCCACAGAAACACGCGGGTACACTACACCCCCAGACTTGAACTTAACAACATGGGTGCGTGCACCGCCTACTCCCAAACATATATCTATACACAGATTTTTCAATAAGGCTCATCTCCTTTTTCTTTTCTTTTTACTTCTTTTCTTTTTCTCATTTTTTTTTCTTTTCTTTTCTTTTCAAAACATTTTCATTAAATTTATCAATGATGCACATCCACATTTTTACAAAAGTCTCACAACATCAACACCCCAATCATGAAAGTAATATACTAGAGCTCAAATTTGGGTGTGCGACTAGGATTGGCTCTTGGGCATTGGTGAAAAAAAAGTGGGGCTGAATCAAAGAAAGGGTAGGCACAACTGGGCTAACGAGGATATGTGATGGGCATGATACAAAAGCTCAACCGGGCCAAAATGATGGCCTATATCACATTCACGCAATTGACTAACCGTATACCCAAGCTTCAAGAGTCGCTTGGGGCAAGTTCTTAGCCACCGAGAAAGATAATCCTTCCTCTCGACTCGGGCAATACGAGGCTAACAAACGTCTACACACATTCCTATTCTACCGTTTGATTCACACCGGATTCACCAATTTTTGAGTAACGTAAACAATATTTACGCTAATATAAAATTATAAACTAAAAACATAAAAAGAAATTGAAACTACACGGATTTCTATGCGAAACATGAGCACTCGACTAGGAGCACTACATGAGTCAACATTTTACTCCACCTTATAATCCTAAGCCAGCACAATGATTTTCCAAATCACACAAAAAGATAAATTTGCCTCGCAACGTGCCAACGGCTAAGTGCGCGCTCGTGTGTGTGCTGTGGTGTGCAATGAAAATAAACAAAACATTTTAAATGAAATCCTCTAGCATGCAATGCAATAGTGCACGTGAGCGGGCAAACAAAACTACTCTCCCCCAGACTTAAACTAAACAATCCGCATAATATATGACAGGAATATCAAAATAGGGCTAGGGGAAGAGAGTACCCAATGCTCAGCAAGTGAGCATACCAGAAGATTGGCGTTTAACTCTAGACCAAGCTGCAACACCCAACCAGAAGAATACCTGCAGGGGTCAGCTCCGCAAAAACAAAAGAAAATAGACAAACTAAAATGAATACAACTAACTAAACTAAACAAGATGAAATGAGAAATGCAGGAAAAGGTAAGATAACTACTGGGGTTATTGTCATCCCAACACGACTTATTCTAAAACTAAAGGTTCTAGCTTATAGGCCTATGAAAAGAAAAGTGCACCGGTAGCTGTTCCATTATCCGGTTCGGTAGCGGGTACCGATACGGTGACAGAACAGTTACCCCTCTACCTAAATATAGATACCTGCTCCTCACAGGTAGAGGGTAGAGAATGTAAGAAAAGGAGGAGGCCTGGTCCTCACTCATCTCACAAAAAAAAATCCTTGCCGAGCAAGGTATCGTCCACAGCAGGTCCGCAGGAGGAGAAGACAATGAATGAGGCTTCCTTAATGGAGGAGGGATCAACCTCCTCGCATATAAGGACGCAATCTTCATTGACTTGAGCAAGAAGCTCCAAGTCCTCCTAGGGAACCTGTAAAGACTCCACCTGCAAAAGCTCGGATGAAGAAGGGGGGTCAAGAAGGAAATGAGACGAAGAACATAAATAATCAAAAATCAGGGGAGTGGTCCCGGTCTCACTCCCGGCAGGATCCAAGGATAGATCGCTATCATCATCGTAAGTATCATGGCGAGGGGAACCAAAGAACTCAAGGGCCTCGGTGGTGAGTTGGACCTCCTCGTCACATGAGGAAGTGCAAACCTCCTCATCAGAAAGAGTATCCTCCTCAGCCCACCGAGTTGCACCCTCCGAGTCAGAGGCATCACTCCACTCCTTCACTTCGATAGGATCATAAAAAATGTGGGTAGAAAAATCTTGCAAAGAAACTGGAGGAACACAAAGATTTGGTTCCTCCGCAAAAAGATCTGCTAAAGCCTCCCCGATGGAAAGAATACTTTCCGCATCATACTCAGGTGCATCTAGGAGCTCCCATTCCTCTCCTTGTTGGCCAATGGATGAGTGATCATCATCACTAGGAGTGAAGACATACACAGGGAGTGAGGAGTCCATGCACGAAATAAGATCGGGGGTAGAGGGCACAATTGCCTCCATGGGTAAAGAATGGGTGATAGGGACAATGTTGTCATGAGTGGAGGAGCGGCGGTCAGGCTTGAAAAGACTAGGACAGTCCTTCAATTCATGACCCTCTCCTCGACACAACAAGCAAACAATGTTCCTACACTGCCTAGCATTAACTTCATTCATTTGGTCTATATAATAGTCCATCATGTCGTAAGTGCCAGGAGAAATATCCCATGAAGACATTTTCAATAATAAAAGCAGGTATAATGAAACTGAAATTCTTTGCAAGGAAATCTACACAAACTAATAAAACTCCTTGGATTAAACTTGCTTAAAACTTTAAAATAGGAGAGAAGAAATAATAACAAGCAATATAAATTTAAAAAGCAAACAAAAAATAAAAAGGCGGCTATATACACTTGAAGAACTACTATCTCTCGGCTCCCCCTCTCAAGAAAACTCACATGACTGTGTTCCCCGGCAACGGCGCCAAAAACTTGATGCGCAAATCCTGCACACCGCTATAGGCGGTAGCGAGACTGCGATCCGAACGGCAGTGAACCGGTCGTTGTCAAGTAATAAAATGAGAAAGTAAATCCCCAAGTATCGAATCTCTCAAGGAACACAGTAAGGTGGAGTTAACGTTCGAGGAAGGACTTGAGATCGAAGTCCATTGGGTCGGATGAATTGCGGACACGGGGGTTGATTTGGTATGTGGAAGATAAAAAGAAAAAGCTACAACTACTCCTATGCAATGCCGCTATGCAATGCTTCGCTTGGCGGAATGGAAACTACGTAGGCCTTGAGCGCACTACTTCGCTAGGCGGATGGATGAGTAGGCAAGCGGAATGAGGGTCGCAAGCACCTCTTCGACAAGCACACCACTAGCAATTGCTAGTGCGGCACCGGACATGGTGGTGGAGCGGAAAATTAATGGGGGCGCACCTCATTGACACAAATGAACAAATTGATTTCATAAACATGAAATAAACAATACTAAACATGATTCATAGTGTTCATCATCTAGATAAAGAGAATACTACAAATATAACCACACAAGTAGAAGAAAAAGGCAAGAAATACGACCGAATCCGGAGTCTCGTCGTAGATTCACGGTAGGAAGCACCGGGTTGTCAATCCGCGTCCTAGCTCGGTCCCAACTGCGTCTGGGGTAGAGGAGGGCTGTCACACCTCCCAATGGACCCGTCTTCTCCAGCGCTTTACCATCCGGCCACGTCTAATGCGAAGAACTCCTTGCTTGGCGATGAAAATGCGTGGAATCTCCTCCTTGAAGCTCGTGGATGATGGAGGAGGCCTAGGGGGGCGGAGAACCAGCGGAAATAGGCGGAACGGCGGAGTCGGGCGGAAGAACGGCGAAAAGATTCGACCTAAATCGCGAGCAGGGCTATTTATAAGCGCTAGAATAAACAGTGCACACGGTCATTGGCGCACGACCAGTGGTCGTGCGCATTAGCATCCTGTGATCGTGCGCCTGCCTGGACGGAGCCTGCAAGGTAAGAAAATTATAAAATACAATGTTCGCACGACTAGTGGCGCACGACCGGTGGTCGTGCGCACTATCGTCGGTGGTCGTGCGCATTGGTCGAGACAGAACTCATAAAATTAATGATAAGTGCGCACGAACAGTGGCGCACGACCGGTGGTCGTGCGCACTATCGTAGGTGGTCGTGCGCACTGCACCAAACAGAACTCATGAAAAAGGGTTAAGTGCACACGATCAGTGGCGCACGACCAGTGGTCGTGCGCAATAGAACCAGTGATCGTGTGCAGTGTTCCTGTACAGATTTGTACCGGGAACACCTGCACGACTCCTGTTCCAGCATAACCATGAATCCTGCTACTGAAAGTGGCACTTAACGATGCATGAAAACTACTAGAGATGAATAGCAAGAAACAACACCAAAAACGGGCCTAGAGGTGCACTTAGCAAGGAGTATCAAATATGAGTGAAAACATGTCTAAAGTGAAGTGCATAGACTAGAAAACCGGCCCAGATGAGTCCATAAATGTGTATATGATCAGGACTCATCACCTGCAAGGTAAGAAAATTATAAAATACAATGTTCGCACGACCAGTGGCGCACGACCGGTGGTCGTGCGCACTATCGTAGGTGGTCGTGCGCACTGTCCGAGACAGAACTCAGAAAAAAAGGTTAAGTGCACACGATCAGCGGCGCACGACCAGTGGTCGTGCGCAATAGAACCAGTGATCGTGCGCAGTGTTCCTGTACAGATTTGTACCGGGAACACCTGCACGACTCCTGCTCCAGCATACAACACTAATCAAACCACTGAAAGTGACACTTAATCATGCATGAAAACTAATAATGAAGATAAACAAGAAATAACACCAAAATGGGCCTAGAAGTGCACATAGCATGGAATAACAAATATGAGCGAAAACATGCCTAAAGTGTAGTGCATAGACTAGAAAATTGGCCCAGATGAGTCCATAAATGTGTATATAATTGGGACTCATCACACCCCCAGACTTACCTGTTTGCGCGTCCCGAGCAAACAAATTCTAAGCGAACGAGGAAAGAAAAGTAGATGGCTTAAAATTACAATACAGAGTACCATGCGAAGTCGCATGCTCACGTGCATAAGAAAAATAGTAGAGAAGATTTCTCATTATACACAAACAGTTTATATATTTCTAAAAGAGTAAAAGCATATTACAACCACTCAAAATGGTGAGCTACGGTGAATCGTCCGGTCATGCATATGGAGAAAGTAAACTAAGCGCTGAGATGAGCATTGCTCAAGATCGGGATGCGGGACAAACTCCACTGAAATCCATCAGTGTCGGTGACCATAAGCTTGCCCGGTCACATTCTCTCCACGACATTAGATTGGTTCATAGCGTGAGTCGGTAGGACTTTAGGCTAGAGATGGGGCTTGGGTTACGGTGAGGTAAACAAAGATAAACCTGGAGGCTACGCACACCTAACCCAACATGAGCACAAGATAGAGCTACCCGCACAATGATAATAAACAAATGCACCACACCCACAGACTTGGACTTTTACAACATAGCTGTGTGCACCGCCCACTCCCAATACCAAAATTTCAAAATTTTCAATTCAACTTTTTCATAACAATCCCCCTTTTTTTTCTTTTCTTTCTCTTCTTCATTCTTCTTTTTCTTTTTTTTCTTTTTTCAGCAAAAATATCAATGAATACACCCACAATTTCCACTATAAAAATTACCACATCAACACCCCCCAAAATGTAAACATAACTATAATTTAAAGCTCAGATTTGGGTGTGCGACTAGGTTAGGCTTTTAAGCTTTTGGTGCGATAAAAGTGGGGCTGAATCAAGAGGAAGGGGTAGGCACAAAGGGGCTAGCAAGGGTAGATGATAGGCATGAAATAAAAAGCTCAACCGGGCCAAAATAATGGCCTACGTCATTCTCACGCACTAGAACTATCCTATGCCAATGCTTCAAGAATCGCTTGGGGCAAGTTCTAGCCACCGAGAAAGATTCTCCTTTCTCCCGACTCAAGCAATACGAGTCTAGCGATCGTTTACACACATCCCTATGCTGCCGTTTGATTCCACCAGATTCACCATTTGAGTAAAACAAACAACATTTACACTAATAGAAAAAAATATAAAACCATAAGTATAAAAAGAGGTCTAATCTACACAAATTCCTAAGCAACCGAGCACTCGACTAGGAGCACTACTGGAGTCAACATTTTACTCTGCTACATAGTCCTAAGCCATCACCTAGACTTTCCCACATAAGCAGAAGAATTAAATTCACTACAGAGCATGCATACAGACGAGTACGCGCTCAAGTGGGTGCAGTGGTGTGCAATGAAGATGAACAATACTAAATAAATGAAATTGAAATACTTCTAGCATGCAATGCAATAATGCACGTGAGTGGGCACACAGAACTACTCTCCCCCAGACTTAAACTAGACAATACACACAATATATATCTATGATATTCAGAAAAGAGCTAGGGGAAGAGAGTACCCAATGCTCAGAAATGAGCATACCAGAAGATTGGCGTGTAAGCTAAAATGAAGCTACAGCATCCGCCATCCAGAAGAAGGACCTGCAAGGGTGAGCTCCGCAGAAACAAAAGAAAATAGAAAACTGAAAAAGAAATGCTACTAACTAAACATGATTAGGTGAAATGAAAATGCAGAAAAGAAAGATAACTACTGGGGTTATTGTCCTCCCAGCACGACTTATTCAAAAACTAAAGGTTCTAGCTAATGGGCGTATGAAAAAGGAAATGAACAGGTAACTGTTCTAATACGCGTGTCGGTAGCGGGTACCGATACGGCGACAGAACAGTTACTCCTCTACCCAAATAATAATACCTACATAACGCAGACAGAGGAAACAGAAAGTAAGAAGAGGAGGAGATATCCTCACTCAACTCACCAAACACATCCTTGCCTAGCAAGGTGTCGTCAACAGGGAGGCAGCAGGAGGAGAAGACAATGAGTGGAGCTTCCTCTACGGAGGGGGGATCAATCTCCTCACATGAGAGGATGCTCTCATCATTGACTTGAGCAAAAAGCTCCAAGTCCTCCTGAAGTACCTGTGAAGATTCAACCTGCACAGACTCAGATGAAGGAAGGGGATCAAGAAATAAAGAAGACGAAGAACATAAATAAACATCAATCGGGGGAGTGGTCCCGGTCTCACTCCCATTAAGTTGGGGAAGTAAAATAATGTTTGCATTGCCATCAATGCTACAAGATTCGGCGGGATCAACGGTGGTCAGGCTTAGGATTTGGACTTCCTCCACCAGTGCTGAGGAAAACTCCTCTTCACCTTGAAGGTTGTCCTCCTTCATAGGAATAGACACAACACTCAGATCACCCACCTCATCCTGCGACACATCATCAACAATGTCGTCGGAGACGAGTATAGTATGCACAACAGGGGGAGGAGTAGTGCTCGGATAAAAGTCGAGCACCGATTCCTCACAAAGAATCGAATCCACTAGAGGTGGTGGGTGCACATGGAGAATAGGCTCAGCAATGTCGGTGCATAGATCAGCCGCACATCCGGTGACCGTATCCATGCCATTCCCTTCAAGATGTGAAGGTGACAAAGACACATAACCAGATGTTGAAGGTGTGCCGCCAGAGTTAGGAGTTGGGACGATCCGGATATCCGGCTCGTCATCCTCGTCCAATTGGTGAAGATACTCGGCACAGTCCTTCAAGACATGATCAGTGCTCCGACAAAACCGGCACTGCCTTGCGGGCTTCTTTGGCACAGCGGGGGCTGAAGCCGAAAAGAAGTATGACGGTAAAGGCTCAGCAGAGTAGCCATAAGACTTACGCGCACCATATGGAGTACCAGACGAAGTCGGTGCTCCATATGCTGGGCTATAAGAATTATGCCTACTATTCTCCGTAGGGCATTCATCACTAGAGTGGGAGGTATCTCTACACCAACGATAACGGATATTGAGATGTGCCCACATAGTGTGAAGATGATACGATTCAAAAAGAAGAACACTGTTGTGTGAAATACCACACCTAAAAAAAATTACTAAAGCAACCTAATTAAAACAGGAAAATGAAATAAAAAGAAATAAAACAAGGAAATGCAATTTACAAATGGAAGGGCTTCTCTCTCAGGTTCTCCCTCTCCAGAAAACTCACACGACTGTGTTCCCCGGCAACGGCGCCAAAAACTTGATGGCGCAAATCTCGCACACCGCTATAGGCGGTAGCTCGACTGCGGCACGAAACGGCAGTGTATCGATCGTTCAAGTAATATAAAATGGGAATGAATCCCCAAGTATCGATCTCAAAGGAACACAGTAAGGTGGAGTTTATTATCGAGGAAGGACTTGAGATTGAAGTCCTTTATGTCGGATGGGTTGCGGAAATGGGGGATTTGGTTTGCGAATAATAAAATAAAATATTACAACTACTCCTATGCAATGCCGCTATGCAATGCTTCGCTTGGCAGAATGGAGACTAGGCAGGCCTTGAGCGCGCTGCGTCGCAAGGGCGGATGGACGAGTAGGCAGACGGAATCGAGCTATGCAGGCCTTGAGCGCACTGCTTCGTAGGGCGAGTGGATTACACGGGCCGCTATGCCACGCTTCGCTAGGCGGATGGACGTGTAGGCTAACAGAATGAGGGTCGCAAGCACCTCTTCGACAAGCACGCCACTAGCAATTGCTAGTGCGGCGCCGAACACGATGGTGGAATGGAGGATGGAATGGGGCGCTCCTCAAATCACATAAACCACAAAAGTATTTCACAAAGAAATGAAATATATAGAAATATAAGCAAGTTTAAGTGCTAATTCATCTTAATACATAGATCTAACTACATACACACATCAATAAGAGAAGAATAAGGTAAGAAATCGACCGAATCCGAAGTCTCGTTGTAGATTCACGGTTGGAATCGCCGGGTTGTCAATCCGCGTCCAAGCTCGGTCCGCAACTACGTCCGGGGTAGAGAGAGCTGTCACTACTCTCCAATGAGCCCGTCTTCTTCGTGTCACGATCTGGTAGAGGTTGCAAACTTCCTCTTGCTTGATGATGATGGCGGCTAGGTCTTCCCTTGGGGCGCTAGGATGAAGGAGGAGGCCAAGAGGAAGCTCCGGCTCAAGATTGGCGTGAAGAACAAGCCCGGAGCACCTCCATATGGTGGGCGGCGATGGAGGGGCGAAAAACCTGCGGAAGGGGCGAAAACGGCGGAGCTGGGCCGAAGAAAATGCGGGATCCCAACCTAAATCGCGAGCAGGACAATTTATAGGCGCTGGAATAAACAGTGTGCACGGTCATTGGCGCACGACCAGTGGTCGTGCGCACTAGCATCCTGTGATCGTGCGCCTGCCTGGATGGAGCCTGCAAGGTAAGAAAATTATAAAATACAATGTTCGCACGACCAGTGGCGCACGACCGGTGGTCGTGCGCACTATCGTAGGTGGTCGTGCGCACTGTCAGAGACAAAACTCAGAAAAAAGGGTTAAGTGCACACGATCAGCGGCGCACGACCAGTGGTCGTGCGCAATAGAACCAGTGATCGTGCGCAGTGTTCCTGTACAGATTTGTACCGGGAACACCTGCACGACTCCTGCTCCAGCATACAACACTAATCAAACCACTGAAAGTGACACTTAATCATGCATGAAAACTAATAATGAAGATAAACAAGAAATAACACCAAAACGGGCCTAGAAGTGCACATAGCATGGAATAACAAATATGAGCGAAAACATGCCTAAAGTGTAGTGCATAGACTAGAAAATCGGCCCAGATGAGTCCATAAATGTGTATATAATTGGGACTCATCACTTCTCCTTGAACATCAGTTCGTGAGGAGTCTTCATGTTGATAGGACTTAGAGGCATCCTGTTGATGACATAAGTTGCACAAGACATTCCCTCCGCCCAGAAGGACTTTGGGATACTCTTGGCATGAAGCCAGCATTTGCAGGTTTCGGTCAGATGACAGATCTTCCTTTCCGCAACGCCATTTTGCTGTGGAGTATGGGCACAAGTGAGCTCTCTCCGAATGCCGTGTTTCCTGCAAAAACTTGAGAACTCACCAGAGGTGAACTCCCCACCATTGTCAGTTCTCAATTTTTTCACCCGCAGGCCTAACCGACCTTCCACCAGCTCCTTGAACTCTACAAACTTCGCAAAGGCTTCCGACTTCTCTTTCAGAAAATACACCCAGACATATCTGGTGTAATCGTCAATCAACACCAACATATATATGTTGCCTCCAAGGCTTGGGGTGGCAGTCGGTCCCATCAAATCACCGTGAATGCACTCCAACGACGCTTTGCATCTTGTTTGCGATTTATCAAATGGAAGTCGATGAGACTTACCAAACTGACATCCAGCACAAACATGACCGTCTCTATAAGAGGACAAGCTAGGCAAGCCCTTGACAAGGCCCCTTACCGCCATAGCCTTCAATTTGTCTATGCCAACATGCCCCAACCTTTCATGCCAGATAGCCGCGCTATCGTTGGTATTCATCTTATCAACATAGGTACTTGTCGATAACATGAACAAGTCCTTCACCCACTTTCCCACATGCATAACATCTCCCCTTATCTCCGGTTGAGTTTTAAGAAACTTCACTTCTGTTGGGCCAAACAGAACGTGATAACCGGCATCAACCGCATTGGTCACAGAGAAGAGATTCTTCCTCATACCAGGCACGTGATAAACACTCCTCAATGTGAGTGGACCCTTATCACTGCTCAGGGAGACAACTCCTTCTTGTTCGACATCATGAACAGAATTATCAGCCGTAATGATAGCATCGTTACCTGAGTAAGGCGCCAAAGAAGTGAACTTTGATTCGTCCCCGATGAGATGATGTCCACACCCTGAATCAACAATCCAATCCTCTTCGAAGTTGATGGCAGCCAAGGCCTTAACGGGCATTGCCGTTATATTAGCCGCAAAGGCTCCTCCCCATCCAGCTTCAACAGACTTTGGTTTCTCCTTCTCTGCTATATGTCCTGACTGAAGATTAACCCGACAATCCTTCTTGAAGTGGCCGGTCTTATTGCACCTGAAGCACCTTGGTCCATCTCCCTTCTTCTTCCCATCAGACTTAGTAGCATAACCCCTATCCTGCTGACCTGAAGTAGAGGGTCCATCATAACCCGACTTCTTCTTCTCCCATTTCTTCTTCTTCTTCCCAGAGAACAACACATCACTATCTCCCCCAGAGATAGAAGTCCCCGCCATCTGTCTTGCCAAACTTTCTTGCGAAGCAAGCAAGTTCTCCAGCTCCAACAGAGATGGTTGATTTGCCCAACCTTGAACTGAAGTCACAAAGGCAAGATATTCCTTTCACAATCCGCGGATGATACGCCTCTTCAGTTTTGCCTCCGAGATGGGCTCATCAGGGTCCAATGCAGAAATCTCTGTTGTGAGGTTCTTCATCTTAAAAAAGAAGGTAGAAATAGAAAGATCGCCTTGAGAGGCCTTCGCCAATTCATTTTCAAGAAATTGTAGGCGAGCTACATTCTTCTTATTAAACAGCCCGTGCAAAGACGTCCAAATCTCAGCAGCAGATTTACATCCAATGATGTGATCAAACAGATCTGGTGAGATAGCCCTCTTGAGTGTGAACTCTGCCTTAGCATTAGTCCTCCTCCAAAGTCTCACCTCTGCCATATTATCTCCTGCTAGAAACACCTCTTGTGTGTCTTCTCCTCCAACTATCTCCCAAAGATCCTCGCTAAGTAAAAAACTCTCCATACATGACCTCCATTTTTTATAGTTAGTCGATGTGAGGAGTTCAATACCAAGCCCTCTTGCGTATCCACCTTCCATGGCAAACCATGTGGTTTCTTGTTCACAAAGACGATGGCAACTCAAGTTGATCACTGCTTATCCACTCCAACAACCTCGGTTTGATACCATGTTAAAATTGTTGATTTGAATCGTTTAGGAGTAAGCAGGAGTTGCATCAACTGAGTTAAAGCCAAACAACCATAATGCCACGCAGCAACACAAGAAACTTTATTGAAACACAAGCTTCATTTACAGTGCGAGGTATACATGGCGAGACATGATTCATCAGAATCACTAAGGCGAGAAGAACAAAACACACCAAAACAAAATTGGCGGCTAGACAAGCTGAGACCGCACAGACCGCTCGACTCCATAAGTCGCCCGGCTTGTCCTGAGACAGCGCGAACAGAAAACAGACAAGTCGCCTGTACTATAAGACCGCACCTCAGACCGCACGAACTGGAGCTTTATTGGAACGAAGAACTGAAGCTGTCGTCAGACCGCAACTCAGACCGCCTAACCGCTGAAGGTCGACTGATCACTGAGCTCACTGTGAACAACACAAGAACGAACATAAACCAGTTCGCAGACGGACCGCTGCCGAACTTTTTATTCAAGCCACTGGGAATCACCAAGGAAGGAGAGCGCAACCTGCTGACCGCAAACCTGAGAACACAACAAACAGTCAACTCGCTTCCAAACCGCCCGACCTCAAAGTGAGACCGCACGAATTAACCCAGACTTAGTTCTTACAGTTCTCGTTATGAATGACGGGCTATGCACCCCTATTTATAGGCGGGTGGATGGATGTCGTCACCGCATAAACTGAGAAACAGTCACCACCCGATAGATCGCCAGCGGTCTCATAAGACAGACCGCGCGATCAGACCACTTGGACAACCTCCCATCCAAAACTGTAGATCAGCAGACAGATCGCGCACAAGCCGTGCGAACATGACACCGCGCACAAACCGTGCGGGCACAAGATCGCTCCTTCCTTAGATTGACAGAAGCAAAACAAGAACCATCTGGCCGACTTCGATCAAGTCGCCAGATTACCTAGAACAAGCCGCCTGAACAGGCGGTAACACCAGAACAGACCGCCCGGTCTTCCAACAAGGAAGACGAGCCAACCAAGCAGAGCAACTCGGGAACAGACCGGTCAACCAGCAGACCGCTAGAACTAGACCGGCAAAATAGACCGCCAGAGCACCAGCTCAGACCGCGCGGTCTCTGCGGTCTCCCAACTTCAGACCGCCCAGTCACCTTTCACTCCACTTCAACAATTTCAACACATCTTGCATGTCGGCAGGCGGTGGAAAAGGAGGGGGTGGAGGAAGGTCGTCCGCGGGTAGCTGCGTGCTACTCGCTACCTCTGGTTGCTGCAAAAGCGGTGGCGGCGGAAGATTGTTACTCGCTGAAGGAGCCCTCTGCTCGCTCATTGGCCTCTTGTCCACTGAAGAGCTGTGAAGGATCCGCACCGATCCACCCCGGAGAGTTCCTCCCCCATTCCCGGGCGAGATCATAGGCGATGATCGCAGAGGAATGGCGATCAAAGGCTCCTCCTGAGTAGCAGTAAGCGGCAGATCTGCGAGATAGTGTAGAAAGCATCAGAAACTCGCCAGCAAATTAGGCGACTCAAACCAGAAAAGTGGCGAGTAGGTAGCCCTCACTTTGTAAAGAAGGGAATTCAGTTTGAACTTGGGCTGAGATTCTAGCAGTATTCACCTCCGGGGCGACGTTCGACGCGGGAAGGTTAGGAACAGGTGAGTCACCCGGGTGGCCGAGACCCAAGTCGTCGAGCACCTGCTGGGTACTGCCGACCAGAGAATCGGCGACATTCTCAAAAGCGGCGGCACTCTTCTTCTTATTCTTCTTCTTCTTATTCTTATCAAGGCACTTCCTCTTCTTAGAGGAGAGGAAGTCTTCAAGGTCGGCATCTACATGAGGAGGGAGCGAATGAGCATCAAACATACTCACAAGGCCGACCATGGCAGCAGCAGCTTCCTCGGCATAACTGCGCGACATCTTGAGCGAGATCAGAAAAGTCGTGCCCTTAGAGACCCCTCCCCCTCTATATATAGAGCCAGAGAATTAAGCAGCGAGATGCCGACTATCAATCAATACTCGCTAGAAGGCCTGATCGTCGAATGATGGTTGGATGATTCTTTCCGAGAAACTACGTTACTCGCAAAGAGCGGGGATTGTGTACAACCCTCATTCTCCAAGGGTGGGCTCATTCAAAGCCACGTAGGCAGAAGTCAAGGTCAAAGGTCAACGCAGAAGCCAGCAGTACAAGACAAAGTCAGCCTAGAGGAGTTCGTCGATCGCAGCCTAGAGGAGTTCGTCGAACGCAGCCTAGAGGAGTTCGTCGAGCGTAGCCCTTCATAGAATTCATCGAGCGCTGGAGCAATAGTAGACCTGGGCGAGTATTGGACCGGCATGTGCGAGAAGCACCCAATACTCGCCAGATGGGCGACTATGGCTTAATGCTTGCCGAGCATCCCATAGTCGCCAGGCAGGGGCTGGGCTATAAAAACCCCATACCCCTTGGTTTTCCTATAAATAGGACCCCAGCGGTACTTGGATTGGCACTTGGACTTGAGCTTTTGAAACCCTGCTCTTGCATTCTGGAACCCGTCGCACTTGGCTGCTACTCCCAGTACTAGTCAAGTCGGTGCCTTCCTCGTACCCTTCTCGATCATTTTTGGTTGTGGAGGGGAAGTCTCTTCAGAGCTTCTGGGTACGTGGTGGGACCTCCCTGCCGTGGCACCTGGGGTCCTGTTTGTTGCTCTTATAGCTTCTTCATAGTTGCCAGTCAAGCCGTCTCTTCGAGCCACTTGGCAAGTAGTCTCCGGCTGCATTGGTCCAAATTTTGGAGCCTAGGATTTTCCTGGCTTCAACAGCACGGGAAGATTCCTGTACATTTCTTGAGATTAGACATGACCGTGCTCTTTGTTGAGCACGATTGTGCTTGAATAAAATAAAATTTAGGCAGAAATTGAGAGTTCTGGAATTTACCCGTGCGCCTCCTTCTTACACGACCGTGCATTGGCGCTTGAGTGGGGTGCATATAACATTCTCTTAGGCCTGGTTGATGTGTGAATAGCGGCACGGTCACGCCTCTATGATGGAACGATCGTGCTTTATCCTCTGACAATCCGCCTTTACTTTCGGAACCGTTGACTTTCCCGCCAAGACACTGAATGATCACGCACGATCTTGCGCACGACCGTGCTCCCAAACTGTGCGCGACCAAATTGCTGAGAATATAAATAGGATTTTTTTAGCCTAAAAGGGACTTTTCATTATCCTTTCTTCTTCCTCCAGGTAGAGAACTTCCAGGTCGGGGAAGTGCTTTCTTTTGACCCCAAACCAGAGCTTCAAGGAGGAGAGTCCGAAGGGCACAAGGAAGCTATAAGGTTGTAGCGATGAAGACGTGGAGGCGAGAGAACACATGGAGTGAAGACGACTAAATTGGGATATCAATGACAACCGCTCTTCAACCCTGAACGCACTCAAGGACTGCAAGAATATGCGGATTGACGACCCGATAGACTCTCAACAGATTCAAAGCATAGTCTCCCCTCTCTCTCCTTATCTTCATCATCTCCCTTCAGCGTTAGACTATAGCAATTTATGGATCACAAATATATTGTCTGAAAACACCCTTCATGAGTTGGATTTGGATGAGCCGGTGCTGGAGCTTACCACTCAGAGTAGTTGGGGGCATTGCTTACATCTCAGATAGTGCATTCTGAGCTCTCTCTAGAATTCCTGTCTACAGTAGCTATGGGCAAGGTTGTCATGAACCACCCTCAACACTTACACATTGATTTCTATATCATGGGGACCTCCTATAGTCTGACGCTCGGGGAATACTCTAGATTGATGGGATTATGTTCAGATAACTTTGTGCGCTCTGCTTACTTCACAAACCTTGCAACGGAATTCCTTATCACCTTGCCGACAATGCTTATTGGAGGAGGATTCCCAATGGAACCTTTGGATATGTGGCCCACAAAGCCTAAGACACTTCCATTCTTCGCCCCGAGCTTCGTTGCGTCCAACACTTCTTATTCATACACTTACTGTGTGCTCTATGAGCAACAATATGGTAGGTGTTGGAGTTTCTTTGGTGATCCGAAAGGAATCAACAATTAGTCTTACTGCCAACGCGATACGAGCCTATAGGGTCGCACATAAGAGTATTAGAGAAGTTGGAGATTGGTTGGTGTTGGTCTTGCTCATATTGGATATGGGTGGAAAACCAAACCTATGGCTACATGGAATACAGTTAGTACGGGAAGACTACTCCTAGATATTCTGAATATTGTATGGTGCATGTCTTGAAGTTTTCGAGTTAATATTGTGAATATCGACTCGTAAACAATGTCGTCGAGATTGTCTCGATTACATGCGTTGACAGGAACTTGTCGAATTGAGCCTTGGAGATTTCGTCAAAATTGTTTCGACGAATTCGTCATAAGGTTGTCGAAGAATCCATCGATATTATATCGACGAATTCGTCGAATATTGATTCGACGGAAAGACTGGTCGAGCCGCTGAGACCGTCTCGCGGGCTGACTGGGGTCGTCGATACTGACTCGACGAATTCATCAGAATTGTTTCGACGAATCCGTCGAATAGTTATTGACGAATTCTGTTTCGACGAAAACCTGTAGCTTCTGTTTTAATCTGTTTTGCGGATAGCCGACACCGTGGTTTAGAAGTGGTTCGACAGATCTTCTTTTTGGAGAAAACCCAAGCGAAGAACGGAAGCTGATGACAATCGGCGACTTGCGATTTCCGACGGCGTGCCCTTACCCATGCGTGAAATCTCTCACCGACCGGTAGATCAAGAGGAATCGTTCCTTTGGGATCTATTCGTTGCTTCTGGAGATCGAAGGGAATCGTTCCCGCAAGATCGTGTCGCTACTTTAGATCGACGGGAAGCGTTCTCATTCGGTTCTAGCCGCAATCGTTGAAGTCAACTCCTCTCCTTTAACAGATCTAGTAATCTGTGAGACGTAGAGGACATTCCTTCTCTGACCTAGCTCTTGTTTGACAAGAGGCTAAGGGTTCTCCATTCTCGTGTGGACTTCTATAGAGGTGTGGACACAATTCTACACTAACTCCTCCGACGAGCAGTTCGACATTGACAGAGCCGAATAAGCGCAAAGCAAGGACTTGGAATAGGATTCCGAATCCTAGAAGACTTTTCTTGGAGCTTTTGATTGAGTATCGACTCAATCCTATAAGGTAATTTTATTGTTGCCGCAATTTCTTGATTCATGGTTTTAGCACGATCCAAATGTCTCTTTGGGTTGTTCTTGATATATTCCGCTGCGCACATCTGATGTGTATACTTTTAAGGAAAACCCAATAGTAGGGATGCAAGATCTTCTTTACCTTTATAGCATGGCAGAGCAAGTCCCCATCACCCCAAGCCTCATTGTGTCTCAGTTTCTCTTGCAACGGGCAGATGATATCCGTGTAGCGAGGATTTGCGGTTTACACTATATTACAAAATTGGTTAGGGGAATGGGCCCCTGTGATGATATTCCAGCCATACAGTCTGGTTTCTAACGGTGGCCCAATCTCGTTTGCCACACTCTTCTATCCACCTCATTCGAAGGAACCCGACAGGTAATGCCCTGGAGTATATTTTGGTGGAGCCTCAGCGTGCGGCAGGTCAGTACGTCATTAGGGAGGATGCTGCGGCGAAGGAGTAGGAGGCTCGGGAAGCGGCCAGGCAGGAGCATGAGCAGGCCAGCTGAGGATGCAACAAGGGAAGTGAGGGGGAAATGTTCATTTGTTCACATTCGGCCGAGCAGATTTATCATCTTGGATCTCATTGGGGAGTAGATCCATCCCAACCCCCTGGCAAGTTGTTTGAGCCTAGGCGTCAGGATGGGATCCTCCTACCAATCCATTTTGAGGGCTTCTTTTCTTTTCTTTTCTTTTCGTCCCTTCTATTGTTTATGCCTTTTGGATGCGTGGGTGGATGGATATTGTGGTATATGGACTATTTAAATGTAGTTTTGTGTTATGGAACTATCTTGTTTTGGGGTTACCTGTTCTGGATGATTTTTATTCTATATAAATTCTGCTTTAATACAAGTATTTGGTTCAGCTCAAAGATGTTAAACATCACATAACTATACTTAGGCCATGTTTGGGTTGGTGATGGCGTTAGTGAACGTTGCAGTTGTAAACTGTAGTTTGTGAACGTTGTAGTTGTAATCTGTAGTTTGTGAATGAAGTGGTCATGAACGGTGGTTGTGAACGAAGATCTGTTTGGCAAAATTTAAAATTTTCTACAGTCATGAACATAAAATCAGTTTTGAATGTTTGATAATACATGAGTACTGTGGCGTGTTTAAACAACTTACGAAAATAAATTATTTTTAATTGATTTTATTATTAATGAAACAAAAAAACCTGATTCTGATTGTACTGTTTTCAATTCCAAATATTTTATACTTCAGTCCCAAATATTTTAATAAATAATCAAATTGCAATCAAGGCGAGCAGTGGTATGATGCATATCAACTCTCCTTTCTATACAATATGCCCCCATCAATAGACCTGTATTTCTCTATTAGCCACAAATTTGAGCAAATAATTTACTTTGAATCCAACTTTTTATATGAACAAAACCTTGGAAGTTGATTCAGAAGCAAAACCCCGGCTAATGGCAAATAAACGACATTCATTCGTTCCAGCAAAGAAAGCATCAATTGTCAGGCGGCAATTCTTATAATAAATTGAAAACATTAGACTTTGTATATCCTAGCAGGGCCCTGATCAACCTAGATCACAGATGGTGGGGAAAAGGATGGGAGATAAAAGAACAAATGCAGTAATGGAAATGGCCAAAGAATCTACACTTTGATCTCCAATGTTTCGGTTGAATCGCGATGTTCTATTCATTGCAAGAGGGAAAGAGAAAATGGTACAAAACTATAAGAGGTTGTGTCCACGACAAGCCCGATGAGTTCGACGACAACAGAAGCCCCAAGGACTCTAGGATGAAATGGTTGAGTCCACTGCAAGCCCGACGAGGTCGACGTCTTTGTTTCCCGATTTTTCCAAGCTAATGAAAATGAGTGGGGGCCAATTCTTTTAATATGAATAATTGGAATAGGAAAGGTATTTCAATAGATGCTTTAATAAGTATTATAATTCAAGTGGTTACAAATCATGGAAAAATTTGAGACTCTCAATAAAGTTATTCTAAAAATTTGTCATGAGCAAAAAATAGGAGCTGCGGAGATGAGAATGGTGGATGTGTGGACACACGACAACAAACAACAACACTCAAGCCTCTATCCCGCTATAGTGGGGTCGTCTATATGGATCCTTTGTCGCCATTGTGCCCTATCTTTAATCATAGCCTCACTAATGCCTAAGTACATCATATCTTTCCTTATAGTTTCATTCCAAGTCTTATTTGGTCCACCCCTCCCCCGTTTAACATCTCTAGTGACTAAACTATCACAACGCCTAACAACTACCTCTAATGGTCTCCTATGTACATGTCTGAACCATCTTAATCGAGCTTCTCGCATCTTCTCTACAATTGGTGTCACTCATTTCTTATCGCTGATACATTCATTCCTAATTTTATCTTGTCTCGTGTGACCACACATCCACCTAAGCATTCTCATCTCCGCAACTCCCATTTTTTGCTCATGTACACCATTCACTGCCCAACACTCAGAATCGTAGAGCATTGTTGGCCTAATTGCAGTACGATAAAACTTGCCTTTAATTATTAATGGTACTTTATGAAAGTGCACAGTTAACCTCACTAGAATTCTCTAGAGGGGGGGGGGGGGGGGGTGAATAGAGATTTAAAATATTTTTGTGCAAAGTTAATAATTATATATATATGGGTGTAGTGATCACAGATTAGAGCTTCCCACACACCAACAAGAATTAAACAAGTAAAGAAAAATAAATGCAAGAAAAGAAGTCACAGCACAACACAAGGAAATATAGTGGTTCCCCAAACTTTGGGTAGTCCACTCTTCTACCCCCTTAGTAGGAAATTCACTATCTTGCACCGAGTCTTTTGATAAGGAGACTCTTAGAACCACCCTGAGTCTTTTGACAAGGAGACTCTTAGAACCAACTGAGTCTTTTGAAAAGGAGACTCTTAGAACCAGTACAACTGAATTTTTTGAAGAGTGATTCTAAAAACTCTTTTACAATATGTGAGAATGAAAATAAGAAAAAGGAAAAGAAGTATTTAAGACAAGAATGAATCTTCTTTCTAGCAAGAAGATTGGAAGCACAAGAAGTAGTGAATTAAATCTCCCTTCTATAGTGAGAAGGAGATTGTATGCTTTTCAGAATTTTACAGCAGTATGGCTTTAGAAGCAGAAGAAGAAGAATGCTTGATGCTTGCTGCAGGGATCTTTCTCAACTCTCTTTCTTTTTACTTGGGAGCTTTTCCTCTATTTCAATGTGTATATGGTGGATCACTTCTTATTGCTCTCTATCGACCACCTTGTTATTTATAGCTCTGTTCATTAAAATAACACTATAGGAGAGTAATCAATTAGCAGGCAGAGTATTAGAAAGAAAGGGAAATTTCCATAACAGTTATATCCATAGAAGGAAAGTATTCAATCTGATTTCATATAATGTCCATAAAGGATTTAATCAATTTAGCCAAGAATCTATTAGAGGAAAGAATGATTCAGAACGACTATAAAGAATAAATTGATTCCATATAAATCAGATCTATGAAAGAAGGAAAGAGATCTGACGATTTTTGAATTAATCATAGAAATCGACGTGCGTCGATTACTATTCAACGTAGGCGTCGAATTCGTCCTGGCAGAACGTCGAGAGGAGGATAAGGAAGGTGCGTTGACTAGGGTGCGTCGACTTCTCAAGATATGTCGACTAGAAGTCAGAGCTACGTCGACATAGGATACATCGAATTCTGCTTGGAGCTACTTCGACTCATTCGGAAAGAAACGTCGATACAACTTCGACGTTGCGTCGAATACTATTCGACGCATATTTACTTACCTTGATTTTCCTTTCTTGGAATTCATATTTAACTCATTTTCAGGGGTTAAGAGAAATCATTTTCCCAACAATCTCCCCCTATTTGTCTTAACCCTATAGGAGAGAAAGCATATAATTAATACTTCACAGCATTTGTAAAGATAAGAAATATATTAAATAATCAGAAGAGAAATTGGAATAAGAAAGCATATGACAAGCATTTGTCTTTCACAAGAATTAAACCAGAAACTTATTTCTTTACATGAAGTTGACTAAAGCAGAATAAAGTTTCCTAGATAAGTTTTCAATAGCATGAAAAATGTAGCCCCTGGCTCTATCAGGTCGTTCCTGGACATTCCTGATGATTGTATGCAGTTTTTCCAAGAGTTTATCACCATCAGGGATAGTGTCATTTATGGAGTAGCCTTTGCTGATGATGATTGTTGCCTTTTCATCAATCATCTCAATTGTAATGTTTTGAATTTTCTTTTCAGTAGGCTTGATCTCAGGTGGTCCCTTGCTATCAACCTTGGGCCTATCTTTTGTTTTCTTTTCTGATTGCTGCTTCTCAGGAATCTCAGCCATTTTTCCTTTCCCTTTCCAGGGTGAGGCATGCCACTTGTCTAATTTTACAGGTCTGTTGGGCTTCTTGTAGGGAATGTAAGTATCTTCTGTACACCCTACACCCCTCTTGTGCTTTTGGCCTTTCTCTAGGATGACCCCTGCCTGAGGGTTTTTCTTTTGATAAGCTTCAATATCAAACAACTTCTTTGGAATTTTTACAGTAGATTCAACAAGAATTTGTTCCTTGGTCATTCCCCTGTTGATCTTTTCTATCCAGGCATTCCTTTTATCTTCCACTTCTTTCCTAGCTGCTTCATATTCATACAGTTCTCTTATCTCTTATCTCTTCATGCCTCTTTTCCATGTCAGGGTCATGGTACTCCTTCACAGGGCTGTTAGGAGTGATAATAGGCATCTTTTCAAATCTTTTTATTTCCTCACATGCTTTTCTATACTTCTTTTCTTTTGCATACTCTTTCCTTTCTTCTTTGGAGAAGTTTTGCCAGTAGGGAATGACTTCTCTTTTCCTTTTCATTTGTCCTTCTGGACTTTTCCTAGGTAGAATCTGCTTAGTGAGTTTTGCTATTGGAGGAGGTAAAGGTAGCAGTGGAGGTAGATAAGAAGGTTGAGGTGGAGGTAGAGGTAGAGGTGGAGATGAAGGTAGAGAAGGAAGTTGAGGTGGAGGTAGAGGTAGAGAAGGAGAGGGAGAGAAGGAAGTTGAGATGAAGGTAGAGAAGGAAGTTTTGTCTCTCCCAGGCTCTTCTGAAGGGATGTCCTCAAGTAGAGGTGTCTTCAATTTGATGTAACTGGCAGAGAAGCCAGGAGAGTGATGCTGAAATTCTTCTTCACATAGGGGTGCATCAGTCCGCATCTGTCCCTTCCAGTCATCAGAGGTGGCTGCTTCTTCCTCCCCCTGAACTCCTGAGTTCTTTACCACAGGAAGCTCCCCCTGAGTATATGGGGCATCAGTTCTAAATGCTGAATCCACAGCATGATCTCCTTCAGTGTGATAAGAGGAGGTCTCCCCAAAGTATTTGTTGAATGTGTAGTCAGAGTGATTGGAGAGGATTGGAGCCTATTATAAGAGAAGAGGTTGGTGTAACTCTTTAGAGATAATGTTTAGAGTTGAAAAGGAAATTAATCCTGAGCTTTTAAGAGAGATAGAGAATCTGACAGGGTGGGTTTCTGGAGCCATTCTCCCCCTGGTTTATATCCTGCAAAAAGGATTTAAACCTTTCTGGCGACAGAGGCCGTTCTTGAATGAGAGCATTAAGCTCAGGAAGAGAAGAAGAGAGGGTTGCCAGTTTGGCTGCACAAGTGTTGATCATGGCAGCACATTCGTCAGCGAAGTGATTCAGGCGATTCTGGAAATCACTTACTCGGTGTTCGAGAGCATCGTTCATCGTTTTGATGAGGGCCGATTGATCAGGAGTTGGTGCCATTGTTGCAGAGAGAGAGAGAGAGAGGTAGAAGACGAAGTTTTGGCAGGTTTTAGGAGAGTATATGTTATGAAATAAGAGGTATTATTTAAAGGAGGTGAAACGTCGAGAAAAGAAACAGAAATCAAGGTATATCAGGTAATCCAATCGTCAAAAGAGGAAGTAAGGATTTGATTCTAATTGTAACCAGATGTCGACGTTACGTCGAATTGATGTCGACATATGCGTCGATATGGAGTCGACGCTCCGTGGAGATTTGTTCACTTACTGTTCTGTCGACGTGTTCATAGCCCTGCGTCGATATAAGTTCGACGGTGCGTCGATACGTTATCAACGTAACTTTGCCCGGAAGAAATCAACGCCAGCGTTGAGTTCGTTTCGACGATGCGTCGATATGTATTCGACGCATCTTCAAATACTGTCTTAGATTTCCTGATTTCACAACAATGGTGGTTACAGACTACCATCAAACATTCCTAAGGTGTTAATGAAATAATTATGCTTAGTTTCATCTAAGGGTTTTGTGAAGATGTCTGCTCTTTGATTGTCTGTGGGAATATATTCTAAGATTATCTTACCCTTCTCAACATTGTCTCTAAAGAAGTGATGTCTGATCTCTATATGTTTGGTCCTACTATGAAGGAATGGGTTGAATGCAATGGATATAGCACTAGAGCTATCATTAGAATTCTCTAGAGCGATCACATAAGATCCCAGACGCGCATCTCCACTTCAACCAACCTGCTTGGATTCTATGTATCACATCTTTATCTACACCTCCATCTTTTTGAATTATCGATCCCAGATATTTAAAGCACTCACTGCGGGAAATATCTTGGTTACCCAATTTAATGACGGAGTCATCCGACCTTCTTGCACTACTAAATTTAAGTTCTATATATTCCATCTTTGTCCTGCTCAACCTAAAACCCTTCTTTTCTAAAGTGTCTCGCCAAGATTCAAGTTATCCGTTTACACCCTCGCGCGTCTCATCAACCAAAACAATATCATCTGCAAATAATAAACACCAAGGTATTGCTTGTTGGATATGTCCGGTGAGCTCATCTAAGATAAGGGTAAAGAGATATGGGCTTAAAGCCAACCCTTGATGTAAGCCAACAACGATAGGCAATTCCTGGATAAGACAGGAGTGTGGACACACAAGACTGCATAAAATTAGGAATGAATGTATCATGGATAAGACAGGAGTGGCACAAATTGCAGAGAAGATGAGAGAAGCTCGACAAAGATGATTTGGACACGTACAAAGGAGACCATTAGAGGCACATGTTAGGCGTTGTGAGAGTTTAGTCACTAGGCTTGTTAAACGGGGGAGGGGTAGACCAATAAAGACTTGGAATGAAACTATAAGGAAAGACATGATGTGCGTAGACATTAATGAGATTATGACTAAAGATAGGGAACAATTGCGACAAAGGATCCATATAGCCGACCCCACTATAGTGGGATAAAGGCTTGCGTGTTGTTGTATTTTATAGTTAATTTGAATTACAAAATTGTCTGCCTTAATTAACATGTTTCCTAATTTGACGGATCTTTTTATTCATGGAGTTATTGGACGATCACATCATGAAGCCGTAAAAACAAGCGCGAACGATGTGTGCGATACAAAAACAGTACACGCGTGACACAAAATAAACATGCGCTAAATAAACTTGTGCTTAAATAAAGATGCACGATACATGTGCGGGTAAAAAAACAATGTGATGATGCGACATATGCTGCATCATTTTTTCACTAGAGAGCTATCAAACACCTTACTGGGTTCAAGGATTTAATGGCAAGACTTATGTAAACCAAGGTTAGGGATTGTAAAAATAAGATACGTTTGATTTTAACTTGGTATTTATTGTTTGCGGATGTTATCGTTTTGGTCGATGAGACGTGCGAGGGTGTAAACTCAAAACTTGAATCTTGGCGAGACACTTTAGAAAAGAAGGGTTTTAGGTTGAGCGGGGCAAGATAAAGTATATGGAGCATATTTCTGATAAATAGAATACAACCTCCAAACCTTCAAAACACATCTCCTTATCAGCGCCTCCACAACCAAATCTCATCGTACTCATTCTTGAAAGTGTTTGGGTGCACTTTCTTTGCTCAACTTCCAATAATAGAATGCACAAATTATTGCCCCGTTCTATAACATGTGTCTTCTTCAGATACAGGTCTCAACATAATGGCAATCAATGTAATGATCTTGTTGTTGGACGCATGTGTATGTCATGTCACGTCATATTTCTCGAGAATCTTCCTACAACGCTCTACCTAATCCAATGGTACCTCTACCATCATCTACTCCTTAGGACCTAATATTTCTTGATTTTTTACCTCAATTAGATCCTCCTTAGGCATCTATTTCAACTCCATCCCCACCTTACTTAGACGAACGGAGATGCCCCCTAGTGACTCAGATTCATCGACCACATATGTTCTACAATCCGATGTTATCAAACCACCTTTTGAATCTACTGTTTCTCTTTGTTGCTCCACTCGATCCCATAAGCCTCTTGATCGTCTCTGTCTTTTCTCCTCTCTCACTCCAGCTCTTCAAATTTTTCTCTCTGCTACTTCTAGTCATCAAAAGCCTAGACATACCAAGAGGATGCATATATACCTGTCTGACAAAGAGCAATGGAAGAAGAATTACATGCCTTGAAGAATACCAGATTTTGGGATATTGTGTCACTACCTAAGGGTTTTATTCTCATCATTTGAAAATGGGTCTACAAAATTAAAACATTAGTTGATGGTACCATTGACATATATTAGGCCCGCTTAGTTGCTCGAGGATTTCAATAATAGTACAACATCGACTATGATGGAACTTTCACTCTAGTCGCCAAAATGACCATTATAAGCACCATGATTGTCTTTGCTTCCATCCACTCCTGAGACATTTCTCAGATGAACGTCAAGGATGCCTTTCTTCATGGAGATCTCTTTGAAGATGTCTATATGACACGACCATCCGAGGACCCACACTCAGCCGTGCAAGTTTGTTATATCTCCGCAAGGCTCTTTATGGACTCAAACAAGCCCCACGAGCAGAGTTCTCTAGGATTACTACTGCCGTTTGGCGGCAGGATTTTCTGCAAGTTCCTTGGACCTTGCATTGTTCACACACACACACCTCGGGCACTCTCTAATTTTTATTTGTTGATGACATGATTATCACGGGCGACAACTCAAGGCATATCCAACATGCGATGCATCATCTCCAACATCAATTTGAAATGAAATCTCTCCGACTTCTTCGTTACTTCCTCGATCGTGAAATAGATCATTCCCCCAGAGGATATACCTTATCTTAATTAAAGTTCATTCGCGGGATTATTGATATAACCGAAATGACTAACGAACGCACTGATGCCACTCCTCTTGAATTAAACCTCAAGCTTCGTTCTCAAGGAGAAACTCTATTAGATCCCTCCAGATACCCACAACTTGTAGGGATGCTAGTTTATCTCACAATCAGTCGCCCAGATATCTCACATGATGTACATATCATCAGTCAATTTGTCTCAGAACCCCAAAGCAATCACTATAGATCTCTCAAACTCATATATGTCTCTTCATGCCAACACTGGCACAGATTGGGTTGGTGATGTGTCTGACGACAAATCCACAACTGGATACAATATCTTTCTTTGAGACTCCCCGATCTCTTGGAAATCCAAGAAATAGATGCGATATAGATGCGATATCTCGCTCCAATGCAAAAGCTAAGTATCGTGCAATGGCTACCACTGTCACTGAAGTGACTTGGCTGCGATGAATTTTGCAGGAATTTCATATTCCAGGTTCAAGTGCCACACTGCTCTTCTATGACAACAACAATGTCATACAGATAGCTTCCAATCCTGATTTTCATGAACGCACAAAGTATATTGAGATTGACTACCACTA
Organism: Dactylorhiza incarnata; assembly: GCA_033032865.1. Taxonomy (NCBI): domain Eukaryota; kingdom Viridiplantae; phylum Streptophyta; class Magnoliopsida; order Asparagales; family Orchidaceae; genus Dactylorhiza; species Dactylorhiza incarnata. The sequence goes on along the minus strand of JAWHQI010000205.1, from coordinate 2,358,649 downwards.
TGTCTATCAACAATTCATAAGCAAGATCATATCGCTTCCTCATGTCTCTTCCGCTCTTCAGATTGTAATATATAAGGGGAAATTGAAAAGAAAAATGTTTTACAAAATAATGTTTTTCCCTTACTCGTAGTATAATTATTGTTACGTTGGTTTGACTCTTCAACACCACACCATCATACAAAAAAGAACAAGAAGCTAACCTCCCTCCATCCCCATACAACCCACGTGAACAAATAATAAAGAAAAAATGGAGGAAAACTTTGACTGACATGCATTCAATTTGTTATAAAGGTGGCAACTCCACCTTGAAATAGCCAACCAGAGGAAGTAAGCTCCCGAGAAGAAATTGAGTAGATTCCTTTTTTTTTGGACTCGATGCCAAGTGCGGCCAAGGGCCCCAGCGGGCGCTGGTAGGCGCCGGCGAACGCCAGAGAACGTCGGCGGGAATAGGGCGGCGCGCGGATGCAAGTGCGGCAATGCAGCGGCGGCCTGCAACTGTTGCGGCAAGGCGTTGTCGGGATGCAATGAGTGTGGCAAGGCGGCGGCGGCCTGCAACTGTTGCGGCAAGGCGGTGTCGGGATGCAATGAGTGCGGCAAGGTCGCGACGGGCGACAACAAGTGCGGCAAAGCTGATGCTGGCTGCAATGGGTGCGGCGAGTTTATGGTGGGCGGTGAGACTGTGGCGGGCTACATAGACACGACAAAGCCAAGTATCGGTGGGGTGCTTCTCCGGTGGTGGTGGGTCGTCTAACGACGACGAAAGTTTGTTGTGTCACGAACCTTGTGCGTTTGCTGTGCTAGTGGATAGCACTCAAGATTGTTCTCTCTCCCGCGGATCGAGCGATCCCGGCTTCTCCGCAGCATTTTTTGTAACGGATGTTGGTATACTTCTTCGTATATGAATATTGCAGTTATATATTTTATATATGCGGTGCACATGGTTCAGGATTTTGTGCCCTTCTTGTGTCGCCCTGTATTAATTTGGTTGTGTCTAGGGGATGCATTCCGCGTTATCCCCAACAAGTGGTATTAGAGCAGGTTCAGTAGGCGATTGATTGGACATTTAGGGAATGTTTGACTGCGGTTGGTGACGGCTCGGTACGCTCTCCATCCTTTCAAATTTAACCTTTGAATTAATTAGGTCTCCTA